>WOVY01001312.1:0-656619 GCA_013436015.1 Rhipicephalus annulatus | reverse complement strand
AATGCCTTTTTCGAGGTCATTTGAAGCATGGCAACATTGAGATGCATAGCCGTCCACAACTTTCTAGGATTGATCGTGCTATGTTATGTTGGTCATTATTTTTCTTCCCTTTATGCCACAAGTTTGGTGGGACCCAATCAGTTTTGTCATAACTGTCTGGAGTCTCCTGGCTAATATTTTTATCAATATTTTATAGTCAACATTAGTTAGGCTAATTGGTATATATGCAGTAACACTTCTTAACTTCGCAGGATCTTCTGTTTTAGTGTGTTAAGACCGTGTGCGCTGACAAAAACGATGGTGGAAGTTGTTTACACTTAAAAGCCTCGTTAAATACCCCTCAAAATAGGTGAAACTACGTGTTTGAATTCCTTGTAAACTGCAGCACTCAGGCCATCTGGTCCTGGAGACTTACCATTGTTTAACTTATCAATTGCTTTTTCAACTTCTCGCTGAGTTATAGGCAATTCTATAATTCCTTTCTTTCATCATCAAGTCTTGGCATTAATGAAATGAAATTGCTATTGAAATTCTGCGTGTACACTGGTTGGTGTGTATAACTCTTTGTAATATTCGAAAAACGCACCGGATATTGCTTCTTTCGTATGGCACCTTGTTCCTTTATATTCTATTTCTCTTATTTCATTTTTACAGGCATGTCTCTTCTCAGCTCCAAGAGCTCGTTTTGTTGGCATTTCTCCCGCTACCAAGTTTTCTGCTCGAGCTCGAATCAATGCTCCACGATAACGTTCTTGGTCTATCAACTCTAGCTTCTGTTCAGTTATGCTTATCCCTCTGAAAATGTTCCGGCCTGAGTACATTCATCCGCTACTAAGTGTTGCAAGTTTTCACGCAAGCGCACTTCGTGTTCTTTTTCAGAATGTCCAAGGATACTGGCTCTCTCAAGTGCCTTCAGTTTAATCGTCTGTTTAAATATTTCCCACTTATGTCCCCGGATTCAAGTGTTCTATTTGCTAAGTCTTCTATGCCCTCTAGAAAAATCCGATTAAACTCTTCATCCTTTAATAGCGTTACACTAAATTTCCAGAGGTCCCAACAGAAAGTTTGTTATTCCTTTTATGTTTACCCACTGAGAAATGAAACCAAACAATGATCACTGAACGTAACAGGTGTTAACTCTGAATCATGACACGAAGGAATGATTTCGGAGGACACGTATACTCTGTCAAGTCTAGCATGGCTTGAACGCTGAAAGTGGGTAAACGTAACCCCTTTTCCACTGCAAACACATTCACCCACGTCCTCTAGCTGAGCTTTCGCCACCATATCGAGTAGAACGGCAGTGCTTGAATCTCTGTATGGCCTCGAACTTGATTTATCTATACTCGAACAAACGCATTGAAATCCCCAGCCAAAATTAGTTTACGTTCACATTTCCAATACACATCAAGTTTTTCAAAAAACTCCTTTCGATCTTGAATCACAGTGGGTGCATACACACAGATTACTCTCCATTTTTTTCTTGGTAAGGATAAATCACATATAAAAACGACCCGCCTCGCAGGTAGTTACAGACTCCACTTTCGCATTAAGCTCTGGCGAATTAACAAGAGGCAACCTGCAGATGTTACTCACCGCGCGACAAACGCACACATCAAACAGTCTCGTGAAAGGCTGCACCATTCGCTCAGCGTGCTCTTCACTCTGTACTTTAGTTTCCTGTACAGCGACGATATCTATATCTTGTTCTATAAACAGGCAGTAAAGCTGGTTTTGCCGCCGTTTGGCAGAAAGCCCACGTAGATTAGCGTCGCCAATCTAATCGTCACCTTCGTGATGAGAGAAAGCCGAGCGAAAGACGCTTACCTTACCAACACCTAAACCACTGTCCGGCCGACGCTCAAGGCGTCGTCCCATCGGCACCGCGTAAAAGCACGACGAACGCAGGCGGCCAGCACCCCGAGACTTTTGGAGGCCAGCCACTCGCCACAGCCCTTGATCTTCCTGGGTCAGACGCTGCTGGGACGCCGCGTCTCCCTCATTCAGGCGTAGCTTTACTGGCGTAGCAGCGCGCTCGTGAGACGCATGTCACGTCGGCTCCATCCAAAATCGATGAATGTTGTGGACATTTGGCAAATATTCACCAGAAACTGGTTTCAGCGTTTCGGCGAAGCCATCAGGAACCTCTGGATACCTATTTTATCCAGGTAGGCCCATTTTCCGCCAATCTACGACTGGTTGAACACCACGCGACGCCCGAGCCGGCTAAGCCTAACGCCGACGAGGCTTACGCCCGGGCTCCCCAGCCATGGCGGCGTCCACGAAGACAGGCTACGGCCCCAGCACGATGCAGTGGGTTGACATCGAGGTGGCAGAAACACGGGAAGACCCCATACCAGGTGAAGACGAATATCTTCAGATCATTGCTCGCCAACTGCAAGAGAAGCTCGCTAAAATGAAGCCCCGAGGCTCGACGGCCGCCGCCCAGCCACAGGCCCGCAAAACAGGATTAACACCCGCAGCTTGCGTTGAGTCCCCGCGGCAGCTGGCGACGTGGAAGCCAACACACACGCCTCGAATTCGGTCGGACGAGTTGGCTATCGTGCTTAAACCAAAAATAAACATGGATCTGCACGCTGCGTCGGCGCAGGCGGGATTGGCACAGCAGTGCAACGCTTCACCGGCAGCACCACGAACGCTGGTATTCCGTGTGGCCGGTTGGCCACATAGTAGTTGTAGGTTGGAAAACGAAAAGCTGCCTCGAAAGTCATCGGGGACATCACGCTACATGATCATACAGTTTACATGATCATACATGATCATACGTTTATTTGATCATACTTTCGTGTGGTGCCTGTTAGCTTGGCAAACTGGAAGAGCCTCAACGACAGGTTGCGTGAGCATGCGTGCAATGTTTCGTAGCGGCAACGATGGTTTTCGCCAGCAGTCACTAGATGGGAGTGTGAAGTCCAATTTGATAAGACAGTAGTTCTCCAAAAACACCAAGAGAGCGCACAAGGCTTAAATGAAGCAGCACACATAGCGGAACACGGGGCTTGCTCAGCAAACATCAATCGCTTTCCGATAAGGAGCTGCGTTTTAAACATTAAACAGATGCCGTAGAAGTAACTAATCATGTCAAGCACAGTAAGCGATGGTTAAGGTAGGGCTGAGCCACAGATATTCTATCGGTGTTGCCATTTTGGTTGTGCTTTAGTGGGATAGCAGTGCCTTGGACACTGTATCAGCTTTTAGCATAATTTATATTTTTTCCGAAACTTCAGTTGGAGTAGCGCTTGTCCTGTCTTTAGTCTGCATCTACGTTGTGCGCTTCCAGCTCATATTAGACATCACGCTGACGATCGGGGACCGCCAGGTACCATTTCAAGAACATTTGAAATCAGCCGGAGAAACCTGCCAAGGTGTCGTCACCGTCGCAGACAACGAAACTTCGGAATCCCTTCGACGAAAGCTCGAGTGGATCGACGGGCGAAATTTTGTATGTGCGGAAACTCGGAACATCCAATGTTGCAGTGGTGACCTTCAAAGGACGACGCGTTCCAAGATTCATTCACTACTGCTGTGAAAACGTGCCAGTGCGCTACTACAAGAAAACGGTTTCCGGCATGTTACCGGTGTGGAACGGTGGGCCACAGACCGGATGCGTGCCCCAATCCGGACAATCAGCGGTGAATGCACTGTGGTGCGAAGGGTGGAAACTCACTCTGGAGGGCCCAGCGAAGCCCGACTGTCAACCCGAGTGCCTTATATGCGGTGAAAACCATTTCACCGGCTCAGCGCAGTGCATCGGAAAATTCCGGAAGGCATGGAAGCCCGCTCTAACACAGCGGCAACATGGACTAAAAACAAGCAAGAAGAGTCCTCAGCAGCTCTCAGGAGTGACGAAAAAGCGAAGCCCATGCATAACAAGCCCAAGCCGATCAAAAGCCCCAGCCGGACAGAAGTCGAGGCCGTCTACCTTCGGCGCCGAGGATTTCCGGTCACTGGCAAACCCACCCAAATAGGTGAGCAGTTGGGTAGGGGTCTCCTCCCCTCCAATCCTGAAATTTTAAAACAATTGGAAGCCATGAAAAAACCGCATTGAAACTCTGGAACGCGAAATCGGGCGCTGAAGGCGTCGCAGGCTGCTACTCCTCCACCACCGTCGGAACCGGTGGCTATGCACACCTCCGACTGCTCGGACGATGAGCAGGACACTCAGTCAGACGTATCGGGTAACACTAGTGTGTCTAAAAACTGTAGTAGGTGCTTCGAACGACATAGAAGGTCGACTAAGCAGACTAGAGGCTAAACTTGAGGAGCAGAGCAAAATGATCCTAGAACAAACCAAGCTTACAGTACAAGACATTATTCCGCAGCAGCTGAACCTATCAGTTCAAGCCGCTATGCAAGACCCTCAAGCAAAGCGTTTTGCCAATTCTCACAGCCAGTGTACTACAAACCATTCAAAATTGGCTCACACCCCAAGTGGACGAACTCAAAACTAGCATTAAGACAACAGAACAACCCCGACGCAAAATTGTTCATTGTAACCTGGCAAATTCTGAATCCGAGAGCAACATAGCCCAGTCGTTAACAAACCAAACTGAGTCCCCCGCACCTCTCCAGGCTCCCACGCTGGCTGCAGTGGCGAAAATGACACCTCCTCAATAATAAATTCATGATGGCAGGCAATTCTAATCATAATAATAAAAGCTCCAAACAACAGCAAACCGATATTTTTCAGTGGAACTGCAGGGGGTTCAAAGATAGGAAAAAGAGGGCCACTCTTAACCTTTTCCTGCAGAATCAACATTTTACCCCTGCAGTTTTGGTGCTACAAGAAACCGGCTTACAGGCGAAATTGCCTGGTTACAACTCATTTCAGGGAAGTGCGTCCACCTGTGTTCTCGTACACAAGGAGTATACCGCTTGTCAGATAGACCTTGATCTGTCAGTGGCGCGTGAATACACAATGATCAAAGTCCTTCCCAATAAAAGGCGAGATCCTAGCTTGTATATTCTAAATGTATACAGTTCTCCAAAATCTAGGCAATGTGTCTTAAGCGAAATGTTTTATAAAGCGATTAAGGAAGCAGATAAGAACCCACTGGTGATTTTGGGTGACTTTAACGCCCCCAGCTATCATTGGGGCTACACCCGCGAAGTCCCCAAGGGACGGAAATTGGCAGAACTCATATCCACTCTTCGTCTATCGCTTCTCACAGATCCAATGAAACCCACTAGAATCGGGAATTCTGTAAACCGAGATACTTGCCCGGATCTATCACTGACTAAGAACATTGCCTACGCAACATGGGAAACATAGAAGAAACGCTCGGCAGTGATCACTGTCTCCTCAGAATCACACTCTCCTTCAACATAGGCCGTAGAACATGGAGCCAAGCTAAGCTGACAGATTGGACAGCCTTCCGCTCACAGGTGGTCCCCTCTGGGCCAGGTGCGGGAGGATATATGGGATGGGCAAAACAGCTCCTTGCAGCCAATTCCAAGTGTCTTAAAACTATAAAGACAACGGAAGACACCCCCGCTGTCGATAAGTACCTGCTCCACCTTTGGGACGCCCACAGGAGCTTAACTAAACGTTGGCGGAAAAACAAATTCAGCCGCAAGCTTAAACTTAGAATAGCCAAGTTGAGTAAGCAAGCGGATGAATATGCTGCACAACTGAACGAATCCAATTGGATAGAACGGTTCAATATTGTAGCTAAAGAAATGAATACAAAAAAAGCATGGCACCTTTTTCGAACTCTCGTGGACCCCGCCCGAACCCGAGGAGAAGCGCAAAAGCAGCTCCGTCGAGCCCTGCATAGTTTTCAGGGAACCAACTCCCAGCTGGCTGATGATTTGTGTGCTAGATACTCATGTCGCACCACGGATCCCAACAGGAACGCATATGAATACGCAGGTAGAGAAAACAGTCAGCTCGATGCCCCTTTTGAAATGTGCGATCTGAAAGCAGCACTGAAAAAAATGCGCAGGGGCACTGCCCCGGGCCGAGACCTGATCACGGTAAAACTGTTAACAAATCTGTCAGACGATTCTTATCGGCACCAATTGAAGTACATTAACGCGATCTGGGATGGCCAACCACTGCCAACTGAATGGAAAACAGCAGTTGTCACATTCATCCCCAAACCAGGCAAGCAAATCATCACGGACAACCTTAGACCTATATTATTAACTTCATGTGCCGGAAAATTGGTGGAAACAATGGTTAGAGACCGTCTCGCCACGTACCTCGAGAGCAAGGGGCATTTCGCAGATTCCATGTTTGGCTTTAGGCCACACCTGTCTGCGCGAGATATCCTCTTGCAGCTAAAACTAGACATTCTCCAACCCATTCCCTCGACGCACAACGACAGAGCAATCCTTGCACTCGACCTTAAAGGCGCATTCGACAACCTTAAACATGAAAGCATTCTGAAGAACTTGAGTAGTGTCCATTGTGGTAAGAAAATATTTGCCTACATCAGAGACTTCCTCTCTGAGAGACTGGCGTTTATTCGCATAGATAACGAGGAACATGCAGCATTCAAAATGGGGACGCGGGGAACCCCGCAAGGAGCTATCCTCTCTCCGCTGCTATTCAACATTGCCATGATGAAGCTCCCGCAAGCATTGGCAGTAGTGGAAGGAATATATCAAGCAATATACGCCAACGAAATAATAATCTGGACGAATCGGGGCAGTTTAGGAGAAATTGAAGACCGCCTCCAGCAGGCCGCCTCCATTGTGGAGGACTATGTGGCCCAGTGTGGGTTGCAGTGCGCTCCAACCAAATCTGAATTCCCGCATATCAGAGAAAACATTAAAGATAGGACGACCCTGAACTTGAGGATCAACAATACGAGAGGTTTCAGAACTACGAATCCTTGGCCTTCTGATTCACAACAGAACAAAAAACAGCACCACGTTAGACAAGCTACGGAAAATTGGAGAACAGGTAGGGTGCATGATCCACTAAGTGTCAAACAAGCGCGGGGGGCTACGAGGAAGGGACGCGATTCGGTTCGCCAATGCTTTTGTAACTAGCAGGATTCTATATTCAATACCGTACTTACGAATGACTAAACACGAAGAGAACAGAGTCGATGCTATTCTTAGGAAAGTAATTAAGCGCGCACTTGATTTACCCATCAGCACTTCAAATCAGAAACTCTCTGCATTGGGAGTCTTTAACTCTATACAAGAGCTCCAAGAAGCCCACCTCACAAATCAATATACGCGTCTTACGCAGACGCCCCCCGGGCGGCGCCTACTGGACCGCCTCTTGATCCGGGACGAATGCGAAATCAAAAACGCGGAGCGTATTACTGAACTTTGGAGAACAAAACTCTGGGTGTCCCCGCTTTCCCGCAATATGACCAGGGAGGCGCACCAGGGTAGAAGGCAAGCGCGCGCTGAGGCACTTGAACAACGGCTTGACTCCCGTAATGGGGTCTATTACGTCGATGTGGCCGGGCCGTCACCTAGGGGATACTACACGGTGGTGGTAATACATCAAGGAACGCAGGTGGACGGCCTCACTTTCAAAGCTACAAGCTCGAGTAAGGCGGAGGTGGTGGCCATTGCACTGGCAGTATCCCATCCAAACTCAAAACAAATAGTTACAGACTCTCGAAAAGCCTGCGAGAGCTATCTTGCAGGAGAAATCTTTCCATTGGCTAATAGACTTTTAAAATTCAGCATCAGGAACCGCGATCCTACCCCAAAACGTCTTATATGGGCTCCGGGACATCAGGGTCTACAGGGTAACGAGGCTGCACATGCAGCGGCCCGCGTGCTTACTTCCCGGGAAACTCTCCGTTCCCCTGGTAGACATGAACGTCCCACACCTTTAACACGGTTTCGAGAAATCAAATAATACTACATTGAGCAACGCCGCTTGTATCCCGCACCAGCGAAGGGACTCTCGAAAACGGAGGAGCGCATCCTGCGGCGCCTACAGACAAATACGCTGCTCTGTCGAGCCATACTCAAATATTACGACCCAAAAATAAGTGGGCAGTGCCAGTACTGTGGGGAAGTGGCCAACACTTACCATATGGTCTGGGCCTGCCAAATGAACCCAAAATTAACCCTTTTTTCCAACCCCAACAAAGAGGACTGGGAGACGACCCTACTCAATAGCTCCACACTAGAGGAACAGCGAACTCTAGTCCAGCGGGCTCGGGTGGCGGCCTCGACTAATGACGTCCCGGACTAGGGATGTCAACCAGCCCGGTGGGGATAAGGGCTATCTGGCACAGCCAGCATCAATAAAGGTTTTTCCCCCTCCTCCTTTACTGGCGTAGTTTCGACTGTATCCATGTCCGAAGTAGCGTCGAACCCGATGATTGGTTCAGCCTTGTGCTGAGTTTCCATTTGAGTCAAGCGCCGTTGCGTTGGAGTGCCCATAACCGTATTTTCATCTGTGTCTTGCTTAGGTGTCTCCATGTCTCTCTCGCTGGTCGCCACTGCATGAGACGCCTCCACTCCTGCCTTCGACGCCGCGGCCCTCTCTGCTTCCTCTTCATCCATGAACAATTCACTGTGGTCGGCATTTGTTGCTCGACTTGCTGCACTGGCATAGGAACGAGTACAGTCGCCTGCTCATGCCCAAAAGCGCGACAACCAGCGCATCTGGGCACCCTGCAGTCACGACGAATGTGTCCTGTGTTCCGGCAACGCAGGCACAGCATCGCTCTTCCTGGCACGACCACCAGTGCCATGCCGCTCCCGAGACGCATGTGGTGGGGTATGCGATCCGTAGTAACGCCTTCTTTAAGTAGTAGCCGAACGAATCTTGTGGTTGACTCAACTCCTTCGAAGTCTTCGTCTCTCCACTTGTCGCTGATAGCTTCTTTCACTTCACCGTACTCCCGGAATGCACGCCGTACAGTCTCTGCGTTGACGTCAAAGGCTACCCAATGCAACTTGAGACGCACCTCTTGCCTCTCTGGGTCGACGACGACGCAGGGCCGGTCTTTCACGGAGAGTAGGCCAGCGTCCAGAAGTGTCTTCTTGGCCTCATCTGTCTTCATGTTAAGAAGCCAGACGTGCGACATCTGATACGCTCCTATGCCGCTTACCTCTTGAATGATGCCTAGTTCCTTTAGCGGCTTTCGGAAGTCATTAATCCCGTACGGACGCGTTGCGATGTCGCAGTGCAGAACCAACGCGCGTCTGAGTCCTTCTCCTGTGGGCAGTGGTGGCAGAATTAAACGGTAGTCCTTGGGAAGTGATGTGCACGAGAAACCGCGGCCAGCGTCGGCCGCTGTAACAGCTCTTGACGAGCCTGCCATCCTGCGTCCGCACGTGTCGGTGACCAGAAGCAGAATGTATTATTTTTTACGTATACATGTAGTAAGAAGTAAGCGTGGGGTATGTATAGCCTCTACTTGGCAGGGGCATGTCTGGCACAGGGGAGCACTTACGTTTGAGGATGAATTATAACAAATTTGAACCTATAGCACTATAATATACTACCTGGTTACGTGCGTTTGGTGACGTAGCACAAGACTTTTATAGAGCCTTACTTATGAAAAATTACATCTCATATTTATTTATCATAAAATGGTCACAAAAAGGCATTAGGTACAGTGGCCGGGGCACTGTACCGAACTCATTCTCAGCGCATTTGATCTTCACACGACTAATACATCATCGTTTAAGATGTAATATTCGTTTTGGGGGTTTGACGTGCCAAAACAATGAGAATATTTGGAGACACACCGCAGTGGATTACCTGTGACTGTCCTCGATGCTAATTGTGACCGTCTAGTTATTTTGATCTGCCGGTCTTGTTAATATGCGCTGTAATTTACTAAGTTTGTTGTGAGTGTCTATTACGATACGTGTAGCGCTTGCTTATGGTTCGTTAACTTGTACTTCTTCGTTTCGATAATATCAGAATGACGTTTACATATCTCGGTTGCGTAATTTAAAGAAAATGTATTTTCTTGATCTATGGATACCTTCTGCGTCATTTTTCCGTGTAATGATTAGACGTACAGACGATTCCTCTCATAAATTGTCAGAATCGTATTCACACACTACATTAGAATATACAGTCAAAAGCCGGGTTGCAAAGAGGTAGTAACGGGGCAAGAAATGTAGTAACGGCTGCAGTTACTACCACTTTCATTTCAGTTACTAACTTTTTACTAACGTAGGTAGTAAAAAGATCGCAAAAAATGGCAGCATATCCACGGAGTGAATGATGGAGAGTGGTGCGAAGCATTCGTCCGTACATGCGTCCGTCTGTGTGACCGTCCATGAGTCTGTTCGTGCACCCGTCCCTGCGTTCGTTCACGCATCCGCCCCTGCGTCCGTTCATGCGTTCATCCATGCATCTGTCTGTGTGTCCGTTCGTCCATCTATTCAACACTCCAAGTCCCACCATCTCGCATCTTTTTATCATATATTCCCCATATAGAAGCACCGCCATTCAGTGGACATTCCAAGGATTAAACGAGAGGTGGCACACGCACACTTTCTTACGGCTTGCACTTCGGGTCTACTTGCCACCTTCAACCACCTTGAGTTCATGGTATATACTAGTTCTCTGTATTCATGGCACTACGGCCCGATTCTCGCTAAACCTTTCTAAAACCAAGGAGGTTATGCCTAGCGAGTATAACGTAGCAACCTTTTCCTGTCAGATAGTGCTCAATGTACATGCCAGTGGCTGATAATGTGAAATGAGAGACAGGAGGATTCAGCTTTTAATTTCTTACGGCTTGCGCTTCGTATCTGCTTCCCCCCTTTAACCACCTCGAATTCATTCATGGTATATACAAGTTCATTGTATTCATGGCACTGCGGCTCAACGCTCGCTAAACCTTTCTAAAGCTAAGGAGGTTACATCCAGCGAGTATAACGTAGCAACCCTTTCTTGTCAGATAGTGCTCAATGTACATGCCAATGGCTGCTAATGGTGATTGCAGCCTGCGCGTTAACTAAAAGCCGAATGCTCCTGTCTCTCGTTCCCCATTAGCAGCCATTGACATGTACCTTGAGCACTATTTTTTATTGTTCGACAACGCACAGAAGAAGTCTCTCACGGGCACCACCTTGGAGGTCAAAATGTTATACTTGTTACATACTACGGGGGACGAATGGGTGCCGCTATAAGGAGCTTCGCCGCTAAAGGTTATTAACGGTTGCAGGTAGTAACTGTTTACTAACGGAGGTAGTACACAGGTAGCAAAAGGGCAGTAACGGTCTAAGAAAGGTAGTAAACGCTGCAGTTACTACCTATTTGCTTGCAGTTGCTACCCTTTTACTAATTTTTTCAAGAGTGTGTGGGTCGTGTGCATCATTTCATTAGGATATAGACAATGTTGTGCACAGTTAAGCGTGGGAGAGCTTTTACTTCTGTCCAGAGTTCGAAGCATAGTGTGCATGTTGAGCTTGAATTCGGCGGAGGAGTTGAACTGAGTTGTAAAGGCGCCCACCTCTGACGTCGGAGAAGGGGGAGTTGAAAGGGGGCTTCATTTGCAATATATCTTGGTTTAATAATTCTTGGACGAAGACGGCGTTCGTTAGCTGTAAGCGTTGATTGTGCCTATAAGGCGCATAAGCTGCGACCTGTTGTTAACATGTGCTCATTATTTCAGCACGCTTGTGCAATGTGCGCTAAGAAGATAACGCGTCTAAGAGTGTTTCTTTGTCGTACGTTCTAAATTCAACAGCTACAATATCATTATATGTTATGACTACAATCAGACGTGTTCTCCTTGAGGATGACCAAACGTGTGCTGCTGTATGCATCCGCGCCGGCACGCATCTTTAGCTTATCAGTCATACTTGAGTTGTTGCGCAATGCAGTATGTTGCTTCGTCTTACGTAACGCTCGCAAAGCTTGAATTTACGTCAAGGTGTTCATGCAGCCCGTCGCGTGAAATTCGCGCAGGAGTTTTACTTCATCCGCAACGTAAGTTGACTTATGCAGCCCGCACATCTGCATTTCATGGCATTTGTTAAACATTCACCGCATTCGAACAAATCTATGTCTGGTCACTACAGAATCACTGTACCTTAAGTGTGCACTCTAAAAAAATAGTGGAAAACTAGTAAACCCAAGCATAGTATTAGGAACAGGAGTAGTTACTAACTTACTTGGGCCTTACTATCTTTGTGACTTTTTCCCTACATTTCTGCCGAACGCTGCCTATTTCGTTTGGTGTTTTTTGTGTGAATTTACGTTCTATCCGAGGATCATCGCTCTCCTGCGGGCAGCGATGGATCCAGGCCCCACCGTACGCAATCCGAACTTCGCGTCACCTTCGACGTCAACCTCAAGGAAGCGCAACAGTCGGGGGGACGACAGCACCAGTAACAGCACTGAACTGTACACGGCGAGTAGTGAAGACAGCGACGATGATTTCATCCCTGCAGCGAAGCGTAAAGCTAAAAGAAGAATGGTCGGCGCGTCTTCGCCAGCTCGCGTCTCTACCGTGAAGGTGGCGTGCAGTTCTGAACGCCATACCATACTTTTTGTTCCTGTCGACTCTTCGATCAACCTGAAGAACATGAACAGGCAAGTGATATCAGCGCGTCTCGAAGCTATCGTGCCTAATGAGATAAAGGATATTAGACTCAACCCACGGAAGTATATCCTGGCCATAGACGTTGAGCACCCGGCTGCGCTACATACCCTGCGACCTGTCACTGAGCTTGGAGGCATCTATCTCAGAACTTACATTCCGCAGGATAGTGACACGACGACAGGCGTCATTTATGACGTTGATGTTTCCATACCGAAGGCAGACCTTCCTGTTCTAATAAAGCCAGCTACTGGGGCAACGGACATATTGCAAGTATGCCGGCTTGGCAAATCCCGTTGCATCAAGGTGACCTTCAGAGGTGATTGCATCCCATCACATGTAAAGGTTGGTCATTTTCGTCACGTTGTCCGACCATACAACCCAAGACCACTACAGTGCCACAACTGTCTAAAACTGGGTCATGTTAGTGCTGTGTGCAACAACAAGCAAGCATGCCCACGTTGTGCCGGACCCCACAAAGCAGAGGCTTGCCAAGCAACTCTCCTAAAATGCAGCAACTGCAACGGGAACCATGAGACCTCGTCCAAAGACTACCCAGTACTGAAGAAAGAGAGGAGCATTCTAAGACAAATGGTTAAAGACGGATCCTCATGAAAGGAAGCGGTAACGGTTGTTCAACGACGGCGTTCCCGTCAACGGCGGTGCTCGAAGAAAAAAAAAAGCAGTCCTGTGCCGAAGGTGCCTTCACTAATGCCGCCGCCACCACCACCAACGCCGCCACGACCACAGAGACCTGCCCCGCCCCCCCACCAGGTGGGGTACGTCCAGAGGTGCCGGAAGACACTGTGGCGCTACAGAGAACATCCGGCTTTGACTGGCCCACTTTCCCGCGGGTACACGTGTCTACGGAACCACAATATCGACAGTCAACAACGAATATACCCCCAGCAGGCAGTCTGTCCGCCCAAGAGGTACAAGTCTTTTCTGTATTGAGGTCGTTCATGAGTGTTATTCACACTCTATTGGATAGTCTACAGATCCCTGCCGCTAAATGCGCGCTGCAAATCTTGACACACTAGAACCAGTTCTTGCCGGACTTCAGTAACAAGATGGCGCACCATAGACCACATCAGCCTTTCCGAGAAAAAGTCAAGCGTGCTTCCATAATTCAGTGGAACGCAAGAGGTCTACAGTCAAGAATGCCTGAGTTCAGACAATTCATTTTCGAAAATAAGTTATACATCATCATCATTTGTGAACCGCATCTTTCAAAAATACCTCGTCTGTCGGGCTATGAATCGTTCGTTTCTTCATCTTGCATTGAGCGAAGTCATGTTGCTGTGTACATCCGTAAAAACTCACTTACGTTCTCCAAAGAGTAGAGTCTCACAATGAAAATCACTACGTGTGTCTAAATTTTAAAAAGAAGAAGTTGTCGTTTACGCTGATAGGCGCATATATAGCGCCGTCAGGTCGAATAGATCAACAGATATTGAATGGTATATTTGCAACGACTCCAGCACCTTTGATACTGATGGGTGACTTCAACGCCCATCATTCATTGTGGGGAAGTATCAGGACAAATCGAAAAGGCACGCACCTAGTTGATCTCGCATCAGAGCACGGGCTTCAGGTGCTGAACGACGGCAGCCCTACTTATCTCCGAGGAGTAACTTACAGCAGTTGCCTGGAGTTGACATTAGTGTCGCATAGCATCGTCGCGAAAGTCCAATGGTTCACAGATATTGAAACACATGGCAACGACCATATCCCCACGTACGTGACAGTCAGAGGTTTGGACGATTCTCCTTCCCCTGGACATTCAAGACTTATTGACTGGGAAGAGTTTCAGATATCAGTGGAGAGCAAGTGCATGCAGGAACCACCGGAATCCATTGAAGAAGTGATTAGTTGTGAAATGGAGACTTCCACGAAGATATGCTCGAAAGAATCGAGACGCACGGCACTCGACCAAGAGTTGGAACAACTTCGAGCGGTCCGCCAACGTGCCGAAAGACAATACAGACGCACGAAATCTATCTCTGACCTCAGAGAATCCAGACGCATTCAGAAAAAAATCCAGCGTTGAATGCACAAACTTCATGAACAACGGTGGAAGAATTTTTGTGACTCGCTAGACCCTCGAAAGCCCTTGTCTCCCGTATGGAGGACTCTTCGAGGTATTCACTCGCATTCGCAACAGCGTCACCACTTCGCCGCTATGGCGCTACATCAACGTCGCTCACAGCTTGATGTTTCTGGGGAATTTTGTGCAAAGATCACCGGCGACACCTTTATACCGATTGATCTAATGCCACAAGATGTTCTAGTCGCACGAGATCAGAAAATGCAGGTTGCATTCACCATGGAAGAACTTCATGCGGCATTGAACACATGCAGACGCTCATCGTCCCCAGGTCCGGATGGAGTGACCTATACTGCCCTACGTCACCTAGGCCCGAAGGCACAGCGCTTTCTCCTGGACATTTTCAATAAGTCTTGGCATGATGGAATGGTGCCTGATGAGTGGAAGTGTAGTCGCCTGGTGCCTTTGCTGAAGCCCGGAAAGTCTCCATTCGATTTGGCATCATACCGGCCTATAGCACTAGCAAGCTGCGTTGGCAAGGTCATGGAGAGGATGCTGGTTACGCGCATGGAATGGTACCTGGAACATTGTAACATATATCCTGATGCTATGGCTGGTTTTCGACGAGGTCGGTCCTCAGTTGATAGCGTTATTGACTTAGTGACCTCTGTTCAGCATCAGAAAGCTCAGAAGCGGCTGTCGGTAGCTCTGTTCTTAGACGTGAAGGGTGTCTATGACAACGTGACCCACGAGGCTGTTCTCAATGCTCTTGAAGCAGCTGAACTTGGAGGTCGTGTCTTTCGATGGGTAAGAAGCTACCTCACAAAGAGATCCATGTTCGTTTTAACTGAAGATGGGTCTACGAATAAGTATTTCACAAGTCGGGGGGTGCGACAAGGCGGTGTTTTGAGTCCAACACTTTTCAACCTGGTTCTCGTGGGGCTCACCAAAATGCTGCCACAGACGGCTTATATATCTCTCTACGCTGACGATACCTGCATTTGGGCGTCCGATGTGACACGGCCTCAAGTGCGCAAGAATACAGAAAGCGGCAACAATGACATCGACATACCTTCGCCAGCAAGGTTTGACTATCGCCACAAAAAATTTGGGCAGCGGTGGCGTTTACACGCAAATCGATGTCTTTCTACTCATTGTGCATCGATGGCAGATCAATCCCATATAAGAGCACTCATAGATTCTTAGGCGTCATCGTAGATCGTGACCTAACCTGGAGCCCGCATGTCACATACCTGAAGAAAAAGCTCATTGGCATTGAGAATGTATTCAAGTTCGTCGCCGGAAAATCATGGGGCCCATCCGTGCACTCCATGTTGCAGCTTTACACACCCCTCTTTCTCGGAACTCTCCGGTACAGCCTTCCTGTCCTGTCCAACACGTGCAAGACTAACATCCGTGCACTGCAAAGCGTACAAGCCCAAGCACTTCGGACATGCCTTGGCCTTCCAAGATGCTCATCGACAGTGTCAACTATAGTTATTGCACAAGAACAACCGGTCACAACGCACATCATTGTCGAAACGCTGAGAGCGCACATTCGGCATTTATCACGGCTACCGTCACATCATTTAGCGTGTTTGACAGCTCGGAGGCCCCATTCTTCGTACTGCGGTATCGTGACAAAACATCAGGACATACTACCGCCTGGCTTCAAACTTGCGATGCATCCAGCAACTGCGCCATGGAGTCTTCGTCAACCTGACGTGCGCTTATCAGTTCCTGGAATCTTTAAGAAGGCACGCATGTCAACGCTAGCCCTGAAGCAATTGACTTTGCGTCTGTTGGACGAAAGGTACTTCGACCGCATACAAGTTTACACCGATGGCTCCACTAATTCCAACAGCTCCACAGAAGCAGTGGTTGTTCCATCTGAAAATGTGTTGCTTCAGTACAAGTTTTCTCACACCACGACGTCGACAGCAGCAGAGCTCGCAGCACTTCAAGGTGCAGTAAAGTACATTCTTCGCCAGCAACCTAACCAATGGGCCATCTCCAGGTCAGCCTTACAGTCACTACGGTTTGTTATGCAGCACGGGCTACATGAACAATCAGTATATCAGATAAGGCACGACGAAGCGCTCGCGGAAGGTCGCGATATTGTATTTCAGTGGTTGCCGAGTCATCGCGGAATCGTCGGCAATGACCGCGCGGATGAAGCTGCTCGATCGGCTCATGACCAAGACCAGCACACGCCCATACTACTCTTGAGAACGGACGCTGCAAGGCTACTACAATCACTTGCTCGCCGTATATCTCTCCTACAATGGAATACGCCGGGTTTCTCCAACAAGCACCTGTATTCGATCGACCCAAACTGGCAACTTCGTTTGCATTCCGGGTCCCCACGATGCGCTGAAACTTTACTGTGTCGCATGAGGTTGGGCGTGACATTTACGAATTCGTACTCTCGTCTCCTTGGAATGGCGAGCACATCGGCATGCAACATCTGCGCCTGCGAGGAAAGGCTTGAGCACATTCATGTCATTGCCCAGCATACCAGACCGAACGACGTATTATGGAAGCCAAGCTCTGTCAGCTGGATTCACGGCCGCTTACAGAAGAGATCCTGGGACCTTGGCCGAGGGCTTTCCATACGCGCAAAGCCACGAAAGCCCTCTTGTACTTTTTAAAGACCACCAAACTTCACGACCGCTTGTGAAAGAACTGTGCGAGGCCGTGCTGTGTAGTCTCAAGCTGACTATTTATGCTTCTCTTTTTTACTCCTCTTCTTTTCTGTCTCTTTTCGTTCTATTATTCCCCTTTTTCCCCACCCCAAGTGTAGGGTAGCCAACCGAGCCAGGCTTGGTTAACCTCCCTGCCTTTCCTCTCTATTGAGATCTCTCTCTCTCTTCCCTACATAATTCTGGAGACACTTAAAGATTGCAAGGATTTTTTTGCACATTGTAATTAATTTTTTGTCATGCACCTGTTCAACGAGGAGGCATTATGCTATGTAGACATGACATATTTTAATATTAAAAGTCCTACGCTACGTCACATTCAGCGCCTAATATATTTGTTCACTGTCTCAACAAACAGGCAAATTTAAAATGTTTATCCTAAAGCATAGCCACCGACCAGCACCAGCTGCATGTGCTATTCATAGAAAAAAACTAGAAGCACTTCAAGTTGAACGTGTCGCATGGACTTATCGTTCAATTTGTGTTATCGTCAGTCGACCTTAGAACACCATCTGTCTGTGTGAGGCCCCCGGGACGACTCTATGCTCTTCCGCAACTAGTATTCTGTATCCTTGACCACTTTTTTTTAAACCCACGAGCGTACGCCCGTTTCGATGATGCCCACGAGATGGCTATATGCTCTCCCATAGTAGGGTACTAAGTACTCAAAATCGTTAACCACTTTTAAATGGGAAGCACTTCTTAGTGAGCTTCGGTGAATTTGACCGCATCTATCTATCTATCTATCTATCTATCTAATCTATCTATCTATCTATCTATCTATCTATCTATCTATCTATCTATCTATCTATCTATCTATCTATCTATCTATCTATCTATCTATCTATCTGTCTGTCTGTCTGTCTGTCCGTCCTTCCGTCCTTCCGTCCGTCCGTCCGTATGTCCGTATGTCCGTCTGTCCATCCGTCCGTCCGTCCGTCCGTCCGTCTATCTATCTATCTATCTATCTATCTATCTATCTATCTATCTATCTATCTATCTATCTATCTATCTATCTATCTATCTATCTATCTATCTATCTATCTATCTATCTATCTATCTATCTATCTATCTATCTATCTATCTATCTATCTATCTATCTATCTATCTATCTGTCTGTCTGTCTGTCTGTCTGTCTGTCTGTCTGTCTGTCTGTCTGTCTGTCTGTCTGTCTGTCTGTCTGTCTGTCTGTCTGTCTGTCTGTCTATCTATCTATCTATCTATCTATCTATCTATCTATCTATCTATCTATCTATCCGTTTACGACCTTTAGCTCTCCTGGCCGTTTCGATAATGGTATCAATACCAAACTTGGTATGCCTTAACATGACTGCATGACGAGCATAAGTGAGAAGCCATAACAGTAAAATCATGATATGTATGTCAATGTCATGATTTACATTTCATGGTCTTGTTGCTCTTGCGGGGGTTTCTTGACATGTCAAGTTGCAGGACTGGTATGGTAAGACATGACTGCATGGCGAACACGAGCGACAGACCCTAACATCAAAATCCTGACATGCGTGCCATGTACCAACATGACTACATGCCACACTCATGATGTGCTCGCGGCCGTTTCGCTAGCTTTGCGTATACCGAGTTTGGTATTATGGGACGTGTGCGGATGACGAAAGTATATGTCTGGTGCAAACATGATAATCATGAGATGCTTGTCATGTAACAACATGACTACATGTCATGCTCATGATGTGCTCACGGCCGTTCCGCTAGCTTCTCATGAACTGAATTCGGTATTACGGGACGTGAATGAATGTCGAAGGTGGGACTGGTGCAAACATGATAATAATGAAATACGTGTAATGTAAAAACATAACTACATGATACGCTCATGATGCGCTCGCGGCCGTTTTGCTAGCTTCACATGTACCAAATTTGGTATTACGTGACGCGAACGGACGAAATAGGTAATTGACACGTACAAACATGGTGATCATGACATGCGTGTCATGTAACAACATGACTACGTCCCACACCCATGATGTGCACGCGGCCGTATTGCACCTGCACACATGCCAAATTTGGTATCACGTCACGTGAATGGGTGACGAGGTATGTGACTGGTGCAAACATGATAATCATGAGATGTGTATCATGTAAGAACATTATTACACGCCACACTCAAGGCGCGAATACACTTCCACATGAGCCGGCGCGGTGCGCGCTGGCGTTTTATCGCGTCACGCCGGCGATGCCACACCAGGTGCCGATATCCTCCTAGTAGAGATCATTGCATCATCTGCCCACTGACTTTCATTCTAGATCTGCATGCCTTATACTCGCAGGCGCACGCCGTGCTGCGTTGCTTTGGCCCATGCACGTTTGAGCGCACATGGCGTCCTTCCGTCACGAAGAGAGGCAGACGTGGTGCTGCTAAGTAACGTCGTGGGCGCGAAATGCAGTATGTCGCAATTCGTGCCAGTTGCCACCGGACCACGCAGATGGATGCTGGTCGCGCTGGTCACGCCTGGTGTCACACTATCAAGTCTTGCGTTTTGCTAGCATGGCGTCGCTGCGCCCAGCCTGCGCGTGCGTCAATGTTGCATCGGAGTATATTAGGCCCTTCATGACGAGCTCGCCGCCGTTGCGCTAGCTCCACATGTACCAAATTTGGTATCACGGGAAGTGAATAGGAGACGAAAGTAAATGACACGTCCAAACTTGATAATCCTAATATGCGTTTCTTGTAAGACATGACTACATGCTACGCTCATAGCGTTCTCACGGCCATTTCACAAGTTCTATATGTGCCAAGTTGGTATCAGGTGAAATTAGTAGATGAGGAAGGTAAATGAAACGTCCAAACATGATAATGATGACATGGAAGTCATGTACGACATAATTTACCTCCGCCTCTTGACGTTGCGCTGATTTTGAAGTGACCTATCACCCTTCTTCATTCATGCTTCGCATATCATCAATTCCCACTGTACGTGGGATCTGCCATATTTTTTCATAAATTTGTTCCCGTCCATCCGCATTACGTCACGTGAAAGATGACGAAGCTATGTGACTGGTGCAAACATGGTAATCATGAGATGTGTTGTCATGTAATAACATGACTACATGCCACACTGAAGTGCCAACACACTTTGACGTGACCCGGCGTGCATGCGCGCCTGCGTTTGTTTCGTCGCGTCATCGCGAGCGATGCCACGCCAGGCGGTCATCTGCCTGCCATATACTACTTGCAGGCGCGCGTCGTGCTGCGTTGCTTTGAAGCACGCACGTTTTAGAGCACCTGGCCTCCCTCCATCACGAAGAGAGGAAGACGCAGTCATGTTTGGGTAGAGCTGGGTAACGTTATGGGTGCGAATTGCAGCATGTTGCATTTCGCACCGGTTGTCGCCGGGCCGCGCCGACAGACACAGCTGTTTGATTGGTCTAAACCAGTCACGATGACAGGACAGATGCTTGGGCTAGTTGGTGATTGGGAATCAACATATTTGCACAGCGCAAGACTACGAGTAGTTACGACGTAACTACAGAAAAGACAAGGACAGAGAGAGTGCTGGCACGGAACTTATAGCATTGCTGGCCTTTGAGCGGAGCACTTCATTCGGCAACACAGCAAAACCCCCATTCTTATCTGCGGTCAACAAGGCTAACAAGTTCTCTTTGAAAAACGTGACAACACGGTGAAAGGGCAGGTTATCGCGGTCTGGTGGAGACTGCAACACAACCTTAATGCCTTCAGCTACACATCTATCAGATTCGGCCTCGGGAGCCCGTTTGGCTACTTGCCTTACAAGAGACAGCATTTTCGGAGGCGCCAGCAGAGGTTGTGTGGCGAACTTGGGATCCAAGCTTAACACACGCTGTGCACAGTCCGGAATGGGTACCTCACACGCAGTGTGGATTGGGTTGCCCGGTGAGGGTTTCTTCTTGGGAGTGATGGCCCGAAGGTGTGCCAGCATACGTTGCCAGATGAACTCGGTCGTTCTGCCAGTGGAGACGCAAAACTCCAGCCACTTCTTCTTGGCCCTTCGAGGGCTGTCAGTACTGTTCCCTTGAAAGAACATCACGTCCCGAAGCTGGCGTGGTCGACGTTTCCATTCTGAGCGAAGAATTTTTGCAAATTCGAATGCCATGTCCCGTAGAAGGGGTGAGGCCTCCGAACAACAGCTTGACTGCAGGCGGTAAGAACTTGAGGCGTAAGCAATAAGGAAAAGTGCCTGATTGGCACTCAGCAACGGCTATGAGGTTGGTGAGGTGACACGGATCAGCAGGTAAGTACGAGAAAGAGCCCGACATACTAGAAATGTTACTTGATAAGACAGATGCTTGGGCATCAACATATTTACACAGCGCAAGACTAAGAGTTGTCACGACGTAACTACAGAAGAGACAAGAACAGAAAGAGCGCCGATATATATATATATATATATATATATATATATATATAGTGAGGAAAAGCTTTTTTGAGACGAGTTCAAGCTGGCACACACTGATGATGATATCTACAGATGAGGAAAGTATACAAATGATGATGACACGTTCAATTGATGAAGAAGAGTTGGTGACTGCGCTCACACTATTTCCTTCTCTCGCTGGAAGCGGCCTCCTGGCCGCACGAGAGACAATATTAGGAACTGCGTCGGGTATACAGTTTCAATCGAGAAACGCGCACAATTTCTGTCCCACGGCATCGGTGGTCGGAGGAAGCGTTAAGTGGTGAGATACGGTGAATAATGGGGGACGTTTGTTCAATCACCGTATAAGGTCCTATAAAACGACCGAGGAATTTTTCACAAAAGCCTAGCGCACGCACGGGAGTCCAAAGAAGAACTTCGTTTCCTGAGGAAAAGGTGACAGCCCGGGGAGTTTTGTCGTAGCGAGACTTGCGAGCTTCCTGAGAGATGTCGGTGTTGATTCGGGCCAGATGATGGCAGTGCTCGAGGCGAGACGAAAATTGCGCGGATAAAGAGCCTGCTGAGGTTGCAGGAGCCGAAAGAAAGGAGACGCGCAGAGTTACAATTGGAGAGTGACCATGGACCAGAAAATAGAGAGAAAAGCCGGTGGTGCGTTGCGTAGCCGTATTGTAGGCGAACGTTACGAATGGCAAAATGGCGTCCCAGTTCGTGTGGTCAGGGTTAACGTACATGGCAATCATGTCCGACAGGGTACTATGAAAGCGTTCCGTCAAGCAATTTGTGGATGATAAGTAAAAGTTGTCTTGTGGATGGTGTTGGCGGTGCGTAGAACTTCAGCAACAATAGAGGAAAGACAGACCTTGCCGCGGTCGCTGAGCAGAACACGTGGAGCTCCATGGCGTAAAAATATGTTACGCCGAAAAAAATCACAGCATATCCACGGAATGAATGATGATTGGTGGGGCGCAGCGTTCGTCAGTCTGTCTGTCCATTCGTTCTTGCGTCCGTCTATCTGTGTGATCCTTGGTGCATCCGTCCGTTTGTTCATTCGTCTGTCTGTCCGCCCATCTCTTTTTGCGGCCATCCCTCTGTCTGTCCATCCGTCCGTGTGCCCCTCTGTCTGTCCGTCCGTGTGTGTGTCAGTCCGTTCATCCGTCCATATGTCTAGAGAAAACTCCAAGCACAGCCATCTCACATCTTTTTATCATGTATTCATCATATACAAGTGCCCCCATCCAGCAGACATTGTAAGGACCGCTATTTCGGGTATGTGCCACTGGTGGTTACGTACTACGAGGGATGCACAAGCCACGCCATAAGGAGCTTCGCCCCTAAAAACGGCTACTTTAGTGGTTGTATTAGTGTGCAGTGAGGCTGTTTCCGCGTAATGAGTGAGGTGGTCAACAGCCGTTACAATCCAGCGATTTCCATTGGAGGTTTCCGAAGAAGAATTCGAATGGTGAAGTGGTACAAGGAAGAGGTTGGAGAAAGCCAGGAGGAGCAGTAGTGGGTCATTTCCACCGTTGGCACAAGGCACACGAAGAAACATATTTGGCAATGGCGGACGAGAGGCCAGGCCAGGTGAGCCGATTGCGTATTTTGTCGTACGTTTTGTGATAGGCAAGATGCCCAGCAGCTGGATCATCGTAGAATGTCTCAAGAACCTGACGTTGTAGACAACGCGGTATAACGGAGACCCATTTGTTTCCTTCAACGTGGGAAATGTAGCGATGTAAAACACCTTAGTGAAGCTTGGATTTTTTCAGTTGTCGGCGAAGCCGGGTGTTCGGAGGAGCGGATGTGCCTTCTAAGCGTGCTGTCATGGAGCGGCAGTAAGGGTCAACGTGTTTACGCGACACAAGGGTAGAAGGGCAGCCGGATCTTAGCCAACTGAGACCTGTGATGGGTAATGTTGTGGTAGAAATTGAAGACCGTGGGCTACTAAGGTTGGGTAGAGGGCAGCGAGAGAGAGCATCAGCACCTTGGTGCTTCTTACCAGACCTATAGATGACATCAAAGATGTCCTCTTGTAAACGAAGCACCCAGTGGCCAAGACGGCCCGATAAGTTCTTTAGCGACGATAGCCAGCGCAATGCGTTGTGGTCGGTGCCGACTGTGATGTGGTGGCCGTGGAGGTATGAACGAAATTTTTGTACCGCCCATACAACAGCAAGGCACTTTTGTTCAGTTATTGTGTAATTTTTCTCGGCAGCAGTCAAGGCACGACTGGCGTAAGCAATGACACGTTCGCGCGCGGTGTTGTCACGCTGCAGTAGAACGACACCGAGACCATGACCACTGGCGTCACTGTGAAGAATGGTGGGTGCACCTGGATCGAAGTGATCATAGTACTGGCTCGAGTGTCAGTGCTTGCTTCAACGCCAGGAAAGCCTTTTCACATTCTTCGGACCAGTCAAATGTCGTGTTACTTGCGAGCAGTTGATGGAGCGGGGAGGCAAGCCTTGCGAAATTGCGTATGAAGCGCCGAAAGTAGGATGCCAAGCCGAGAAAACTGCGCAGGTCTTTTTGACGCAACGGACGGAGAAACTCGAGGATGGCGGCTAGCTTTTCAGGATGCGGTCGAATACCGTCTTTGCTGACTACGTGCCCTAGAACCTTGATTGTCTTGCTTGCGAAGGTGCATTTTTTGTATTCAGCTGTAAACCAGATTTTGCAAGGCAACCTAGGACTTCTTCGAGATGTTGCAGATGTTGTGAAAAGGTAGACGAAAACACTATGATGTCGTCGAGGTAGCGTAAGCAGGTTTTTCACTTCAGGCCACGTAGTACGCTATCGACCATACGTTCGAAGGTAGCAGGCGCGTTACAAAGTCCAAAATGCATTGCGTTTATTTCATATAGCCCATCTGGGGTGGTAAAAGCCGTCTTCTCTTTGCCAGATTCGGACGCTGGTATTTGCCAGTAGCCTGATCACAGGTAAAGGCTGTAAAAATACTCTGCGCCATGCAACGAATCTAGTGCGTCATCGATTCGTGGGAGAGGGTAAACATCTTTGCACGTTATTTTGTTCAGTGCCCGGTAATCAACGCAAAAACGTACTGTTCCGTCTTTCTTTTGCAACAAAACAACTGGCGAAGACCATGGACTCGAGGAAGGACGTATGATATTCCGTCGAAGCACGTCTGAGACGTTTTCCTCGATTATCTTTCTTTCTGCAAGAGACACGCGGTATGGGCGCCGGTGAATAATTCGGACGCCGTCAGTCTGAATTCGGTGAGTCATGGAAGTTGCCATACCAAGGACAGCAGAATGAACGTCAAACAAAAAGAGATGTCTGTTAAAGAAATTCAGCAATTCTTGAACCAAGGATGCTGTGAGATCAGGGCTTATCGTCACCGATAGAGGAGAGGGAGAGTTGAGTGGCGGCACGCTTGGCTCTGGTAGCTCTTCTTGACTTGGAAGGGCAACAATTGCAATGAGATACGGGTCAATAGCACATGTGACTGTTGATCCACAGGGCAAAAATAAGGGTTTGGGGATCTGCTTTAACGCAGTAATAAAAGCAGACCGTTCAGAAAAACGAACAAGGCATGGAATGATCAGAATGATTCAATGTAGCGTGTGGCCATTAGGCAGTAGAAGCCCGTCGCCATCCACAATGTTGATGCAATCAACGATAATTACTTCTTCTCGGGATGGCCAAAGAACATAATCTGAAGTGGTGACGAGACGAATGCGCCCTTCGTGTTCCAATACAGAAGAGTCAGTGGGATTGAGGTGGATGAGGCGCTGACGACAAGATATAGAAGCGCGTGCAGACGACAGGAAATCCCACCCCGAAATGAGTTCGTGGGTGCACTCACGGAGAACTGCAACAGCAGTATGATGACGAATACCGTCGACGAAAACACGAACTACACTGGGCGAGTAGACGAGTAATGGCATTCGTCGCAGCACGGAGAGACGGGCCCAAGTAAGGCATTGTAATTTTGTTGGAACGGGAGCAAAGGTCAGAGCGAATAATTGAAATAGCAGGGCAAGTATCCACTAGAGCTTCGACGCGTATACCTTCTAATAACACTGTTAACAAGTTCGATGGTCTGTCTGGCTGGAGGAGTTGCTGGCTGTCAGGTGGATGCAGTTTCCCCTCCTAAAACTGCATTGGGAAGTTTCCCGAGTGGGCATTCAGAATATTGGAGGCGGATCGCAGAGGCGACACAGAACGGCGATTGGGAGATGGTGAGCGGTGGGGAGACTCACGGGAGTTCACAGGCAGACCCATACTGTAAGGTGGAGAGAGAGAACGCTGAAAAAAAACCGGTTAAAGCGTGCGCTGGTAGTTCGTGAGTGGACTGAAGCGTCCGCGTTCCTCTGGAGCGTAGCCACGTTGCTCGTCCTGTTGGCACCTTCGGCAAAAGCGAGATATATGACCACTATTGCCGCAATAATAACAGATTGGGCGTGGAGGACGCGGCATGGTGTAATACGGCTGTGGGCGCATCGGTGGTGACACTGGCGCACACAGGTACATGGCCACCTGGTGTAGCCGCTAGGATAGTGGTGCGTGCCGAGAGCGCCGCAACTTCTGCGTACGTTGGTACCTGACGAGGTCGGTATTCGGCGGAACAAGGTGGATGTGACCGAGAAGCAATCTCTTGCCTAATGATGTCCGGCAAGTTGGTTGGAGCAGAGCTTAAAGTAGATGATGGAGCGCAGGAAGAGCAGCGCTCATGAAGCTCCTTACGAACGATGTCGCGGACCAGGGCACGGATGTCAATGGCCGCAGGAAGACGAGTGTCCGAGGCATCATGGCAGAGATGAAGAGACTGAAGTTCTTCTAGTCTCTGGGAAATGGTGATGACATTTGGAGTCGTGACAGGGTTTTGCGACGCAAGGGCGTTGACTGCGAAGGTCTTTATGTCTTTTTTAATATGGCGTATTTGGTCGCTTTGAGGCGTAGATGAGTTTACACGCTTGCACAAGGCACGAACATCCTCAATGTACGAGGTGCATGATTCACCCGCCAGTTGAATGCGTTCAGCAAGCTTCTTCGTTGCTGTTTGAGCGCGAACACTGGGGGAAGCGAAAATCGGACGGAGCTGCCGTGCGAACGTGTCCCAGTTGGGAAGATCTTGGGAGGGTATCAAAATCAGGTTTCACCAACATCAGTTAGGTGGAAAGAGACCGTACGTAATTTGTATAGAGTATACCACCTGCCCAACTCGCTGACGAGGTGGTAGGTGTGTAGCCATTCTTCGTCATCCCCTCTGAGAGCCGAGAATACTAGCGGATCATGCTCGTGGCTGTGGATTGCAAGGGTCGATGGTGGAGGCTGCACTGGGCCGGTGGTGTTGGATGGACCAGAATTGTCTTGCACTGCCATGACAGGTGGTAGTAGGCGGTGACCCGAGCGGAGATCCAGTGGTAACGTGCGAAAAGACTTGGGGATCGAGAAGCACCGCCCACCACTTATGAGGGAGAGCTTTTTCCGAGACGAGCTTGAGCTGGCACACACTGACGATGTTATCTACAGATGAGGAAATTATACAAATGATGATGACACGTCCAATAGATAGAAAAGATTCCTTGACTGCGCTCACAGTATATATATATATATATATATATATATATATATATATATATATATATATTGTAATGAATTAATGAATCTGAGTAACGGACGCTCTGCTGGCAACGAAGAAGACGATGATGATCGGTGGCTGCAGTAGTAGCTCGCGCACGCCGCTCGCCATTAGCCAGACCTGCCTGATAAAGGACATTTTGCCAAGCTACGTCTGAACCTTTCTCGACGTACAACAGCTCTATTTTAAGTGGTGGAGGAGCCGGGGTTCCCATCAACCTGGAACTTCGCAATCGGACGCTACCCTCACCGTTCACCATGACTGCTCCTGGCCCTTCTCAAGCTGCCTCACCAACGACAGTCTACTGTACTGGCGCGCCTCGGCAACGCGACCCACCAATTTTTCGCGGCAACGATGAACAAGACGTCGAGGACTGGCTCGTCGAGTACGAAATCGTAAGCGCTTCCAACAAGTGGAACGCCTGCGACCAGCTCACAAACGTGCGCTTTTACCTCGCTGATGTGGCCAGCCTCTGGTTCAAGAACCACCAAGGCGAAATTACCAACTGGTCCGCCTTCAAGACCACCATCTCCGCGGTCTTCGGCCGTCCCGCCGTGCGCCGGCTTCGCGCGGAACAGCGTCTCCGTAGTCGAGTCCAGCGCAGGGACGAGACCTTTACGAGTTACATTGAAGATGTCTTGTCCCTTTGCAAGCGCGTCGATGAATCTCTAACCGAACGCGACAAAATCAAGCACATCATCAAAGGAGTTGACGACGACACCTTCCAGATGCTCGTCGCTAGGAATCCACAGACCGTCACCGATGTTGTCCACCTCTGTCAGGAGTACGACGAGTTGCGTAAGCAGCGTGTCTCGACGCGCAGGGCCGCAGAAGATACGGTTGAAGTTTCCGCCCTCGTACACGACGTCGCTGCTGATCACACCGTCTTACTCCCCCAAATCAAACAATTCATTCGTGAGGAAGTTGCGCGTCAGCTTTCTCTTGTGGCCGAAGCATCCGCGCCAGTGACCTCGTTAGACCCACGTCTACGCCAGGTCATTGAGACACAGGTCACACAAGCACTGCCTCCATCGCCACCTGTCCCTACGCCGCTGACCTACGCTGCCGTCGTTGCTAGACCCCCGGCCCCACCTGTCTCTGGCGCATACCGGGGCACCGGGTCCTCCTACCCTACGACGCTGCCTACATACACGGCACCCCATCCCGTTTCGCCCCCTGCACCTTCTGTCGTTAACCCATGGCGCACCTTGGATAATCGACCCATCTGTTTCGCATGCGGTTTCGTAGGACATATAGCACGCTACTGTCGCCGTCGCAACTTCCAGCCTTTAGACCATGGGAATTCTGCAAATTACCAGGCTGCCCAGAATCCCCAGCGACCATCTTCTCCTATCACCGACTCATTGTCCCCACGACGCCCCGTCGATTCTCGCCGGTCATTACCACCCCGTCGCCGATCTGTCTCCCCGATGCTTCGGCGCACGAGCCCCGCTCGAGAGGAAAACTGACAGCCGCAGTTCCGGAGGCAAGAACTGCGTCGTCGTCGAACTTTCTAAGACCTCCTCTTTGTCCGTCCAACGAAATTGATGTGCTAGTAGAAGGTGTTGCTGTACGTGCACTTGTCGACACAGGCGCCGTCGTTTCTGTAATTAGTGAAAAACTGTGTCGCGATTTGAGAAAAGTTACAACGCCGCTTACGAATCTTGCTCTGCGTACAGCCACCTCCCATTTCTTCGCGCCGACAGCTCAGTGCACAGCAGGCGTTCTTATTCAAGATGTTTGGTACGCCGTCAACTTTGTTGTTCTCCCACGTTCATCTTACGACGTGATACTAGGATGGGATTTCCTTTCTACCCATCAGGCCCTCGTCGACTGCGCTCGTGCTGAACTCACGTTGACGAACCCGTGCCTTGATATTGACCACCACAGTCCCTCGAAAGTGTTTGCCGCAGCTGACGTCCGCATCGCGCCGTTGTCCGCCATCCTAGTGCCTGTGTTTTCCCCTGCTGCCACTAACTCGACGCTCCTGTTCCAACCAACTATGGCTAGTGTGCAACACCGAACCATCGTCCTCCCGTTTGCCGTCATCAACTTTTCCAATGGTTCGGCGGTACTTTATGCGTGCAACGTTTCTGCTTGCCCGTACATCCTGCTACGCGGTGAGTGTCTGGGAAGCCTCGAGACCTTAAATTGTATTTTCGAAGACCCGATCTATCCAGACAAGCCATTTCTACCGACTTGTGCCATTACACCCGCAACTGACGCTAATGAACCTATGGATGTATTCCGCAAGTCCATCGATTGTAACCTCACGCCTGGGCAGCAGAAACAGCTGATCAAGCTCCTACAGCGTTTTCGAGCCTCGTTTGACCACAATCAGCCTTGCTTAGGTCGAGCGTCATCTGTTGTACACCGTATAGATACCGGTCAAGAGACGCCATTACGGCAGCGTCCATATCGTGTGTCAACTACCGAACGCCGTGCCATCAATGAACAGGTTGACGACATGCTGACACGTGGCATAATCGAACCGTCAAGCAGTCCCTGGGCCTCTCCAGTTGTGTTGGTGAAGAAGAAGGACGGATCCATCAGGTTTTGCGTGGACTACCGGCGTCTCAACCGAATCACGCGCAAGGATGTCTATCCGCTGCCACGCATTGACGATGCCTTGGACTGCCTACAGGGAGCCGAATTTTTCTCTTCTTTAGATCTCCGCTCTGGATACTGGCAGGTACCCATGGCAGAGGCCGATCGTGAAAAAACTGCTTTCATCACGCCCGACGGGCTTTACGAATTCACAGTGATGCCCTTCGGCCTCTGCAACGCGCCAGCTACTTTCGAGCGGATGATGGACTCTATCCTTCGAGGCCTCAAATGGAACGTTTGCCTTTGTTATTTAGATGATATTGTCGTCTTTTCAACTGATTTTGCAACCCATTTAACCCGCCTCGACTCGAGAAAGTCCTCGCGTGTATTTCTGCCGCGGGGCTGCAACTGAATCTGAAGAAGTGCAATTTCGCCGCTCGAAAGCTTACGATCCTTGGCCACGTGGTTTCAAAAGACGGCATTCTTCCTGACCCTGCCAAACTTACAGCCGTTGCAGCGTTTCCCAAACCGACCACCATGAAAGAGCTCCGAAGCTTCATAGGCCTTTGCTCTTACTTCCGGCGCTTCGTCCGCAATTTCGCGACGATCATCGCTCCTTTGACCAAGCTCCTCGCCGGCTCCAGAGACCTTTCATCCTGGTCTGCCACCTGTGACGACTCTTTCAATGAACTGCGCCGCCTCCTCACGTCGCCGCCTATTCTGCGACACTACGACCCATCGGCACCCACAGAGATCCACACCGACGCTAGTGGTGTCGGGCTAGGCGCTATTCTTGCACAGAAGAAAGACGGCTTCCAAGAGTACGTGGTTGCCTACGCAAGCCGAACTCTTAGCAAAGCCGAAAGCAACTATTCTGTCACTGAAAAGGAATGCCTCGCCATTATTTGGGCGATAGAAAAATTTCGACCTTACGTGTACGGGCGCCCTTTTGACGTCGTGACTGACCACCACGCCCTCTGCTGGTTGTCGTCATTGAAGGATCCAAGCGGTCGCCTCGCCCGATGGGCATTACGCCTCCAAGAATATAATATTCGCGTGGTCTATCGCTCCGGCCGGAAACATTCGGACGCAGACGCCCTATCCCGTTCGCCTCTACCCCCCTGACCCGGACTGCTGCGAAAGTATAACCTGCGATGCCACTGCCGTCACCATCGCCGACATGCCATCTGAGCAACGCAAGGACCCTTGGGTTGCTTCGATTCTAGACATCCTGGCTGGGCGGACGGCTTCCCCCCCTTCTCGCACGTTGCGTCGGCAAGTGGAGCACTTCGCCACTCGCGACGACGTGCTGTACCGACGCAACTACGCACCCGGTGGACGTCAGTGGCTACTCGTGATTCCACGTCATCTGCGATCCGAAATTTGTTCCACGTTTCATGACGACCCCCAATGTGGCCACGCAGGTTTCCTGAAGACTTATTCTCGCATACGTCTCCGATATTACTGGCGTGGCATGTACCGTTTTATACGGCAATACGTTCGGGCCTGCTCGACGTGCCAGAAACGAAAAACTCCCCCTTGTCACGCCAGCGGTACCTTGCTACCCTTACCATGCCCATCCCGACCATTCGACCGCGTCGGCATCGATATCTACGGTCCCCTTCCCAACACCGCTGACGGTAACCGCTGGATCATAGTTGCCGTCGACCATCTCACGCGGTATGCCGAAACTTCATCCCTTCCCTCGTCTACAGCAAAGGACGTTGCGACTTTCGTTCTTCACAACATCGTATTACGGCATGGAGCACCTCGGGAGTTACTGAGTGATCGTGGTCGCGTATTCTTGTCAGACGTCATCACAGCATTGCTGCGTGAGTGCCACGTCGTTCACCGCACTACAAGTGCCTATCATCCCCAGACCAATGGAATGACAGAGCGCTTCAACCGCACCCTTGGTGACATGCTGTCTATGTATATCTCGTCAGACCACTCCAATTGGGACCGAGTGCTCCCGTTTATCACGTTCGCTTATAATACCGCCATTCAAAGCACTACTGGGTTCTCTCCTTTTTTCCTCCTTTACGGACGCGAACCTTCTTGCACTATGGACACCATTCTTTCGTACAAACCTGACTCCTCAGAGTCCACGACTTTGTCTCAAGCCGCTACATACGCTGAGGAATGCCGCCAACTGGCAAGAGCATTCACAACCCAAGACCAAGGACGCCAAAAGCACCACCATGACGCATCAAATAACACCACTTCCTACGATCCAGGTTCACTCGTCTGGCTGCATGTTCCCTCTGCTACACCTGGCCTTTCTACCAAGTTGGTCCCCAAGTATCACGGCCCATATCGTGTGCTACAAAAAACGTCACCGGTGAATTACCTCATCGAGCCACTGGAACCATCTTCTGACCAACGTCGTCGTGGCCAGGAAATTGTCCACGTCTCGAGAATTAAGCCCTGCTACGACCCTCCCGTGTTTACTTGTCCATAGGTCGCCAGGATGGCTCCTTATTTCGCGGGGAGTAATTGTAATGAATTAATGAAACTGAGTAACGGACGCTCTGCTGGCAACGAAGAAGACGATGATGATCGGTGGCTGCAGTAGTAGCTCGCGCACGCCGCTCGCCATTAGCCAGACCTGCCTGATAAAGGACATTTTGCCAAGCTACGTCTGAACCTTTCTCGACGTACAACAGCTCTATTTTAATATATATATATGACAGGTAGATTGCCACTATCCCTCAAGAGAAAGGTATATAACAGCTGTATCTTGCTTGTACTTAGCTACGGAGCAGAAACCTGGAGACTTACAAAGAGGGTTCAGCTTAAATCGAGGACGACGCAGCAAGCAATGGAAAGAAAAGTGGTGGGTGTAACGTTAAGAGACAAGAAGAGAGCAGAGTAGATTAGGGAATAAACGGGGGTTAAGGATATCATAGCTGAAATCAAGAAGAAGAAATGGACATGGGCCAGGCATGTAGCGCGTAGACAGGATAACCACTTGTCGTTAAGGGTAACTAACTGGATTCCCAGAGAAGGCATGTGGTTTAGGGGGAGACAGAAAGTTAGGTGGGCAGATGAGACTAAGAAGTTTGCGGGTATAAATTGGCAGCAGCAAGCACAGGACCGGGTTAACTGGCGGAACATGGGAGAGGCCTTTGTCCTGCAGTGGACGTCGAAATAAACCACGTTGTGACCGCTCACGGAGGATCTACTGGACTATATATATATATATATATGGGCAGGTTATATATATATATATATATATATATATATATATATATATATATATAACCTGCCCTTGATAGGTGCGTTGAAGCTTTTCGGCGCTGACAATCTATGCAGGAGCGAACGAATTTCTGCACGTAGCGGTACATGCCGCGCCAAAAGTACCGTTGGCGAATGCGGTGGTAAGTCTTTGATACCCCGGAGTGCGCACATTGCGGATCGGAATGAAAAAACTCGCATATGTCAGAGCGCATACTGCGAGGTATGACTAGTAGTCACTGGCGGCCGTCACCGTTGTAATTGCGCCTGTGGAGGAGGTCGTCGCGAATGGCGAAACGGTGGGCTTGACGACGCAACGCGCGAGTGGATGGAGTGGATGGATCAGCCAGCAAGTCGATCAGTGAGGCGATCCATTGATCTTTGCGCTGTTCAGTAGCAATGGTATGAATGCTAATGGAAGAAATGGCAAGGTGAGACGCGGAGTTGTGGGCGTTGTCGTCAGGCAAGGGAGAGCGTGACAGGGCGTCGGCGTCATCATGTTGCCTTCCATTGCGGTACAGCACGCGGATATCATAGTCTTGCAGGCGAAGTGCCCACCGGGCGAGACGGCCTGAGGGATCTTTCAATGATGACAACCAGCATAGTGCGTGATGGTCGGTAACGACATCAAATGGGCGACCATACATATAAGGTCGGAACTTCGTAAGGGCCCAGACGATTGCCAAACATTCCTTCTCGGTGACGGTGTAATTAGTCTCGGCCTTAGTAAGCGTATGGCTTGCATACGACACGACATATTCCGGGAACCGTGGTTTGCGCTGCGCAAGGACAGCGCCAAGGCCGACACCACTGGCATCCGTGTGTACCTCTGTAGGGACCGTAGGGTCGTAGTGGCGAAGTATGGGAGGCGACGTCAACAAACGACGGAGCGTTGTGAAAGCGTCGTCACACTGTGATGACCACGAATGGAGAGGCCCGTTACTTCCAAGGAGCTTCGTCAGCGGCGATATGATAGTCGCGAAGTTTTGAATGAAGCGCCGAAAGTAGGAACACAGCCCTACGAAACTGCGCAGTTCCTTGACGGATGTCGGCTTGGAGAACTCGAACACGGCCCGAAGCTTAGCTGGATCAGGGAGAATTCCGTCCTTGGACACAACGTAGCCGAGTATTGTCAGCTGCCGAGCTGCAAATCTGCACTTCTTTAGGTTCAGTTGCAGACTGGTGTCACTCAGACGCGTTAAAACATGCCGTAGGCGCTGAAGATGCGTCGAGAAGTCCGGAGCGAAAACGACGACGTCTTCGAGGTAGCACAGGCACGTGTGCCATTTCAGGTCACGCAGAACAGTATCTATCATGCGCTCAAAGGTGGCGGGCGCGTTGCACAGCCCAAACGGCATGAAGTTGAATTTGTACAAGCCGTCGGGGGTGACAAAAGCGGTCTTCGGTCGAGCGTCCTCAGCCATAGGTACTTGCCAGTACCCTGAGCGCAAATCGAGGGATGAAAAGAATTCTGCTCCTTGCAGGCTGTCAATAGCGTCATCTACCCGCGGTAGTGCGTACACGTCCTTACGAGTGATCTTGTTGAGGCGTCGGTAGTCCACACAGAACCGCACAGAACCGTCCTTCTTCGTGACGAGAACGACAGGAGATGCCCAGGGGCTGCTACAGGGGCGAATAACATCGCGGCGAAGCATGTCGTCGACTTTCTCGTTGATTACACGGCGTTCTGTGGGAGATACGTGATATGGACGCTGCCTCAGTGGTGGCTGTGTGCCTGTGTCGATGCGATGCGTAATGGTGGATGTGCGGCCGAGAGAAGGTTGGGCGGCATCAAAAGAAGACCAGAATTCTTCGAACAGGCCCAGAAGCTTGGAACGCTGGCCTGGCGTAAGGTTGTCGGGAACGGAGGAACCGAATACATCATCGGATGATGAAGCAGATGTCGAAACAGCACTAAGCGTACTGGAACTTGAGCAGTGCATGTCATCGGGTTGATCCATAATTCGTTCCATAACTTGTTCGTCTTCGATGGGTTCCACGCTGCCGAGACATCCCCCTCGCACCAACGTAACGCTGTACGGGGATGAGTTCACTGCAAAAATAGTGGTGCTGCCGTGAGTGAGTTGCACGGTCGCGAAAGGAACCAGCAAGCCTTTTCTGATGAAAACACGATGAGATGGCGAGAGGAGTGCAGCGGTGTCAGAAAGGCTTGCGCAGTAGACCGACACCGTCGCGGACGAGTTTGCAGGCACTTGGGTGTCATCTCTGACGAGTAACTTGCTTGTGGCAGATGGACTGTTGGCCGGCGTCAAAGAAGAGAATTGGGTGAGTTCTATTTCTGCTGGTGCGCAATGAATGACGGCGTCATGGCGGGAGAGAAAATCCCATCCTAGGATGACGTCGTGAGAGCATGAAGGAATTATGATGAATTCGACCGCATACATCACGTCCTGAATCATAAGGCGGGCTGTGCACATCGCCGTAGGGTGAATGCTTTGGGCGCTGGCTGTACGGAGGGAGAGCCCGGAGAGTGGCGAGGTCACTTTGCGCAGTAATCGGCTAAGTTTTGCGTCCATGATGGATACGGCGGCTCCAGTATCTACAAGGGCATTTGCACGAACGCCATCCACAAGTACGTCCATCACGTTCGATGGGCTTTCCTGAGGGCTTCCGCAGTTCGACAGCGTCGCAGCCCTTGCCTCGTGGACTGCGACGACTAGTTTTCTTGGTCGCCCTCGAGTGGACGTGGCCGCATCGGCGACAGTGAGCGACGTCGCGGAGATGGTGAACGGCGGGTAGACGGAGCGGGGCGGGATGACGTTGACATAGGTGGCGGTCGGTCATAAGAGCGGCTTGATTGGCTGGGAAAGTTCGAGGCGACCTGCGGTTGCTGCACACGATTGCAATAACGTGCTACATGACCGACGCGACCGCAAGCAAAGCAGATGGGGCGATTGTCGGCAGTGCGCCATCTGTTCGCGGGTCCCATCCATGTCGCAGAATGCGTTGGGCGAGCCGGCTGCTGATATGAGTGCATGGTGGGTGGCACTCGGGGCACGTGGGTGACGTCGGCGTATGTAGGCGACACAGTTTCTCCGAAGGCGTGGGGCCTCGCGGTGGTTTCGGTGTAACTTACAGGGCAATCCACAGAAATCGGTGGGGGCGGCCTGGCTACAACTTGGGCGTAGCTGAGTGGCGCAGATACAGGAGGCGGCTGGTGGTATTCTGGAACGACCTGCGCGATTTCCTGCTGAATGGCTCGGCGGAGCGGAGGTACAAGTGTACTTGATGGCTGCTGAGCATGTTGCGGCGGAGCAAAAGCCAGTAAAGAGACCTGGCGGGCAACTTCCTCACGCACGAATGACTTGATTTCGGCGAGCAAGGTTGTGTGGTCAGGAACCGCTGACAAAGCCGAGAGACAAGCATCACGTGGTGGCGATCGACGGGTCATCAAGCGCTGCCGCCGCAGCTCGTCGTAACTTTGGCGTGATGTAATGATTTCTGCCACAGTATGAGGGTTCTTGGCCAGAAGCATGGTGAAGGCATCGTCGGCGATGCCTTTTAGAACATTCGTGATTTTGTCAGCCTCTGACATGTTCAGGTCGACTTTCTTGCACAAGTCAAGGATGTCCTCGATGTAACTTGTGAAGGACTCGCCAGTCTGCTGTGCTCGTTCACGTAAACGCTGTTCGGCTTGCAGTTTACGAACGGCAGGGCGGCCGAACACGTCAACGACAGCGGTCTTAAAAGCGGACCAAGTCGGGAAATCAGATGCGTGGTTATTGTACCACATTCCGGCCACACCCGCAAGGTAGAAGAACAGGTTACCGAGTTTAGCTGCCTCATCCCAATGATTGGGGACGCTCACACGTTCGTACATGGCAAGCCAGTCCTCGACGTCGGTGCCATCCGCGCCGGTGAAGACAGGAGGGTCGCGAATGCGGGGGACACCGGGACATGGCGTCGGTGTAGGAGGGAGCGTTTGCTGAGCGGCGTCCTGGTGCATGGTAGAAGGCACGGTACGGGATCGAAGCTCGAAGGGCATCGAATGCGAACCAAAGATGTTTGAAGTTGACAGCACTCTCCACCTAATTGCCAAATTGTTAAGACGTTTATTGGCGGACACTCGTTGATGAATCACGACAGCGACAGTCAATGCGGGGACCGACTCTTTGCACGAGCTGCTCTTCTTCTTATGAAAAGGGCGACCCACTAGAAGGCACTCGAGAGGACGACCCACTGTTCGAAGGCTTTGCCACAATATATATATATATATATATATATATATATATATATATATATATATATATATATATATATATATATATATATATATATATATATATATATATATATATATATATATATGTGTGTGTGTGTGTGTGTGAGAGAGAGAGAGATCTAACAGACAGTAATGCCAAGGAATGTACAGGGGAAGGTATTAGAACCAATGGAATGTAAATAAGAAGAAAGAAACGTGGATAAAAAAATAACCATCCGGCTGGTTATTTTTTCATCCACTTTTCTTTCTCGTCTTGAGAGAGGGGACCGTACTCGGGAGATAGTCCTCGCAGGCGGCGACTGCTTCTTGCCGTGGGAGCTGTAGCTGTCTCCAAGTAGCTCGGTGTGTCGGCTGAAAATCTGCAGCCGAGGCGCATTTACCCAGCACCTCCACCAGTGCCACGAACGTAATTACAGACAGCGACGAAACGACGTCTTGCTTGCCCTCAGACCAAGACACAAAAGCCCTCTTCTTTCTTCCCTTCTAAAGGATTCCACCAACAGTTGATGGCTCATACCAATTACCTGTGACAATATTTACGAGTGTTTCTTGACCAGCACCTTCACTGGGAAGAACAAATTCATAGTGTTTGTAGAAAGGTGGCTTACGGTTGTTATACTTTAATCAAAGCACGCGAATGCTTTCCCCCCAGCGTGCTTCGAACATTGTATTTTTCCTTCTGTCATTCACATATTAGCCACTGTATTGAATCGTGGGGTGTAACGTATACGACATACCTAGAGCCATTACTACGACTACAAAAGAGAGCCCTAAGTATAATGGGTGGAAACTATGGAAATTCACATAAATCTACATTTCAGGAACAACAAATCTTATCAGTTTGAGTACTTCGCGTTTATAAGGTTGCCAGGCGAGTCAAACCAACGACGCCTATTCTTTTCTCCCGCATGTTTTTCATGCACCGCAAACACCACGCTCATTTCATGGAGACATTTATGAAGATGTTGACGACTGGCTTGGCCACTTCAATCGAGTTCCCAACATCAACGAATGGGATGAAGCTCGCAAGCTGCGGAGAGTTTACTTTGCGTTAGAAGACTCTGCCAAAACGTGGTACGAGAATCACGAGGGTTCCTTTGCGACGTGGAATGAGTTTAGCCGACAGTTTCGTGATGTGTACCGCAGCACTGAAAGGAAAAAGAGAGCGGAGCAGGCAATCTCCTCTCGGAACCAACGACCCAACGAGAGGGTTTCGATGTTTGTCAAGGACATGCTTCGACTCTTCAAGCGTGCTGACTCTGCAATGTCCAAGGAAAAGAAGGTGCGGCATTTAATGCGTGGGGTAAAAGAGCAGCTCTTCGCCGGACTCGTGCGCAATCCACCGACGACTGTGGCAGAGTTCATAAATGAGGCAACCACAATGAAGCGTACTCTCCAGTATAGGTCGTCACAGTATGAACGCCACGACGTGACCCCTGCTGCATGCTTTATCGGGGCTGACAGCGAGAGGCATGCCCTCGCTGAGTTCATAAGAAGCGTCGTGCGGGACGAGCTGCGCCAACTCCAAGCAGCGGGACCCCAACCACCCGTAAGTGATCTCACAGACTTAATCCGAAATGAGATCCGACAGGTGGTCACCCCACTCACGCCAACAAAGCCTGAGGCCCCTGTGCTGACTTATGCGGCGGCTCTGCGATCTCCTGCACCACATGGCCCTGATCCCACCATGGGGAGAATGGATCAGGCTAGCCATCGATTCCAGGGCACCTCTTCAACTCCGCCACCCGCCTCAAGGTTTCCGAGTGCACCAACTTATCGTCCGTCTGGATTACGGCAGAACGCCACAAAGGCCAGCGTGTGGCGTACGTCCGATAACCATCCACTCTGCTACCACTGTGGCGAAGCGGGTCACGTCTACCGTAACTGCCAGTACCGCCAACTTGGTCTCCGTGGCTTTCACCCTGATGCTCGGTGCCCGCGTTACGGTGAGCGTCCTCGCGAGATCGAAGCATACCTTACGGGCCTGCAAGCTCCTCGCCTTGGTCAACGCCCCCAATCACGATCACCATCACCTCGCCGCCCCACGTCACCTAGCATTCCCTCGTCATCTTATGCTCCTTTCAGAGGCCGGTCACCGAGTCCCCACAGGGGAAACTAGAAACCGCGGCTCCTTTGGGTGAAGCCGCGGCCCAACGAACTGTCAAAGAGCCTCCTTCGACGCAAAGACCCGACGAAGACCGTTCTCACTTTCCAGTCGTTTCCGAAAGTCATAAGACTGTTTCCGCCGACATCACCGTACACGTCGATAATCACGTCGTCACTGCCCTTGTCGACACCGGCGCCAATTATTCGGTTATGAGCAGCGCCCTAGCATCCCAACTGAGGAAGGTAACTACCCCTTGGCAAGGACCGCCGTTGCGCACGGCAGGAGGCCACCTCGTCACGCCGACTGGAATGTGCACAGCCCGTGTTCGAGTCCGTGCTTCGACGTTCATAGGGTCTTTCCTCGTATTACCTGTGTGCTCCCGTCCACTCATTCTGGGGCTGGACTTTCTTCGCGAACACGGCGCAATTATTGACCTACGAGACTTACAGGTGTCGCTCGAGGACCCGTTTCATCCTGAACCGGAAAACGCCCGCTCATCGAAGGCTGCCCTACGTGTATCCTCCGAATCTGTTACTCTGCCTCCTCGCAGCAGCCTTTTTATCAACGTTGAATTTGACCAAGACGTCCCCGATGCTGTAATTGCAGAAGGAAATTTGTCCCTACTTTTTGCACAACAAATTTGCGTTGCCCGAGGTATTGTTCAGCCCAGTAGAAAGCATGCTTGCCTATCAGTCACGAATTTCAGCGAGGAGTATCGCCATCTTACCAAACACACTGCGATCGCATACCTTGAGGATATTGCCGACGTCCCTGGTCCCTCAACATTATCTGCTCTTTCGTCGTGCGACGATTCCGCCATGACATTTGCAAGTACTCTCGACGTAAACCAGGGTCTACCGTCTGCACAACGGGAACGTCTTTTGAAGCTACTCGGCTCATTTCGGGACTGCTTCGCTACGACTTCGAAAGTTAACCAAACACCGCTTGCCAAGCATCGTATCATCACCGAGCCTACCGAGAGACCCATTCGACAGCATGCCTACAGAGTCGCGCAAAAAGAACAAGACGTTATACGCCAACAGGTCCAGCAGATGCTCAAGGACGATGTCATCCAGCCATCGACCAGTCCCTGGGCGTCCCCTGTTGTGTTAGTAAAAAAAAGATGGTACTCTGCGATTTTGCGTCGACTACCGAAAGTTGAATAAGATCACGAAGAAAGACGTGTATCCTTTACCACGAATAGACGACTCGCTGGACCGCATTCGCAATGCTCGTTACTTTTCTTCCATGGATCTACGCAGCGGCTATTGGAAAATATCTGTTGATGAGCGCGACCGCGAAAAGAGTGCCTTCATTACTCCTGATGGACTCTACGAGTTCAAGGTCCTTCCCTTCGGCTTATGCTCGGCACCAGCTACTTTTCAAAGAATGACTGACACGGTTCTTTCTGGGCTAAAATAGCAATCGTGTCTTGTCTACCTTCACGATGTGGTCGTCTTCTCGGACACGTTTGAGCAGCACGGCCAGAGCTTACAGGCAGTTCTTCAGGCGATTCGAACAGCTGGACTTTCTCTCAAACCTGAGAAATGCCACTTTGCATTCGAGGAACTTAAATTTCTTGGTCACGTCGTCAGCCACGCCGGTATACATCCAGACCCTGAGAAAACGAAAGCTGTTGCCGCATTTCCTGTCCCAACGAACAAGCGCGACCTCCGCCGATTTCTGGGACTCTGCGCATACTACAGACGCTTCGTCAAAGGCTTTTCTTAAATTGCTGAACCGCTAAATGAACTTACGAAAGACGGCGTACCGTTTGTTTGAGGTCATGATCAGCATCACGCCTTTGACACGCTACGAAACCATCTCCAAGCCCCACCTGTACTCGGTAACTTTGACGATAACGCTGCCACAGAGCTATACACGGATGCCAGCAACGTCGGACTTGGAGCTGTATTGGTTCAATGGCAAAATGGCGTAGAGAGCGTGATTGGCTATGCAAGTCGAACACTATCATCCGCAGAGAAAAACTACTCTGCAACAGAAAAGGAATGCTTAGCCGTTGTTTGGGCTATAACAAAGTTTCGCCCTTATTTATACGGTCGACCATTCAGGGTAGTTAGCGACCACCATTCTTTATGCTGGCTCGCCAACCTCAAAGACCCTTCCGGTCGTCTGGCACGCTGGAGCCTTTGGCTGCCAAGAATTTGACGTTACAGTCATTCACAAGTCAGGACGCCAACACACTGATGCTGACTGTCTCTCACGTGTAGCAATTGGAAGTACGATCGTGGACGTTGAAGAGGACGATACATTCCTTTCCTCTGTGTCAGCAACCGACTTGGCTCAACAACAACGCAACGACATAGAGCTAACCCGCTGATTGACTACCTCGAAGGCCAAAAACGCAGCCTTCCTCGAAACTTCGCACGTTCGCTGGCCTCGTTCTGCATCAGGGATGGAGTCCTCTATGAGAAAAATTTCGACCATACACAGGCTACTTACCTACTGGTCGCACCGACCTCGCTTCGGGACGATATTTTACATGCTTGTCACGACGAACCATCATCCGGACACCTTGGCTACACGCGCACATTGGAAAGATTTCGCCGTTCATACTAATGGCCCCGCCTCGCGAAGACAGTCAAGCAGTACGTCCGCACATGCCGCGACTGTCAACGCCGTAAGACTCCAGCTGTCCGACCAGCAGGACTACTACAGCCTATCGCCACGCCGAAGACACCATTCCATCAAATTGGCATTGACTTTCTCGGCTCATTTCCCTCCTCTTCGTCTGGAAACCGGTGGATTGTGGTTGCCACCGATTATTTAACGCGTTACAGTGAAACAAAGGCCCTGGCCAAAGCTACCGCAGCCGAAATCGCACAGTTTTTTGTCACCAGCGTCGTACTTCGTCACGGAGCGCCAGCTGTAATAATTACTGATCGTGGTACAGCTTTCACCGCAGAGATGCTTCAAGAAGTGCTAAGACTAAGTGGTACAGAACATCGGAAAACCACGGGTTATCACACCTAAACAAATGGACTCACAGAACGGTTGAACAAGACCATTGCAGATATGCTATCAATGTATGTGGCCGTTGATCACAAGAACTGGGATGATATACTCCCTTACGTAACTTTTGCTTACAATACAGCATTCCAAGAGAGTACAAGTTTCAACCCATTTCGCTTAGTTCATGGTCGAGAGGTCACTACAATGCTCGACGCAATGCTCCTTCCCAACAACTTGAGCATGTTCAACACGGACGCTGCATTGTTCGCTCAACGCGTCGAGGAGGCCCGTCAACTCGCCCGATGCCGTATTCAGGCTCGCCAAACTGCCGACGCACACCGCTACAACCTTACAAACCGAGAGGTTACCTTCAAACCAGGCGATGAAGTTTGGATGTGGACTCCCATCCGACAGCGTGGTCACTCTGAGAAGTTGCTTCGGCGCTACTTCGGCCCTTACAAAGTTCTGCGCCGACTCAGTGACGTTACGTATGAAGTTCTCCCTTAGGGCGCCTCAAGACGTTCCCGTCGGTTTCCACAAAGTGATGTGGTGCACGTGTCAAGAATGAAGCCATATTTCTTGCGTCATACATCGAACGTGGACTAACTTACCATGCAATGACTATTTTTTGTTACTTTGGTTTTTTATTGTCTTGTGTACTTACTCCTTTCTTTATTGAGTACTTCTATGACGCCAGCCCATTTTTTCCCCTTACGACGGAGTTGTTGGGTTCCGTGGTAGCATCTTTTCTTTCTAATTTTTTTTTCTCAACGCTCATTACCAGCATCGAGCCGATGCTTTTCGAGGAGAGGGAGTAATGTCACAGGTAATGGGTATGAGCCATCAACTGTAGGTGGAATGCCTTGGAAGTGAAGCAAGAAGAGGGCTTTTGTGTCCTGGTCTGAGGGCAAGCAAGACGTCGTTTCGTCGCTGTCTGTAATTACGTTCGTGGCAATATTTAAAAGAAATCACTTGTTCAATAGGACTGTTGTTCAGGTAAAGTTGCATAGGCGCCGTGTCAATATCCTTTCGCCTCGATCGAAAAACAACATACTTCGTTTTCCCCGAATGTAGTGTCAATTTATTCTGTATAAACCAGTTGCTTACGTGTGTCAATTCAGACATTATGTTGGCTTGCAGTGTTGAGAGACTATCTCCTGTGAATACTATGGCGGTATCGTCCACGTACAATAATGCTGTAGAGTACACTAGTATTTTGGGGAAATCTTTATGTACAGAGAAAAAAGTACCGGACGTAATACGGATCCCTGGGGCACTCCACATACTATTGTGCTGTATGCAGATTCGTTATTGTTAATCACCACTTTTTGTTTGCGCGAGGACAAGTAGCTTGAGAAGAACTGGAGTGAACTGTCACTGAAGCCATAGCTTTCAAGTTTTTGTTATAGTATGTCGTGGGGAACTGTATCGAATGCCTTTTTAATATCTAGGAAGACTGCTATTGCGATTTCACCGTTGTGGAGCGCGGTGATTATATTGTGCGAGAGGGTTAGAATGGCTGATGCAGTAGACCTAGTGGAAACAAATCCGTGCTGTTGTGGGCATATGATGTCAACCAGAAAGCGTTTTAATTGAAGGACAATTATCTTCTCAAAAAGTGTATTAAGACAGCTTAGAACCGAGATCCGTCTGTAGTTCTCAGGGTTGTTTGAGTTCCCTGATTTGTATACAGGAACTACTTTGGCGGTTTTAAGCTAGATGGATATATACGACAGGTAAATGCATGGTTGAAAATATGACATATCGGAATGCAAAGAAGGTTATTATTATCTTTAATAACCTTAACTGGTATTCTATCATCACCAGTGGCTTTATTGACCGGCATCTTAGCCACGACAGGTTTGATTTCATCTGTTGTGACAGCTGTAAGGTTGAAATCATTATCAAATAATTAGGGGAGAGAAGGAGCAGATATCGACGAGCCAAACTGTGAAGCAAGGTTAGCGCCAATACTAGTGAAATATGCATTGAAATCTTCTGCAACCTTTGAGGAGATGTTATCTGGAAGAATGCGTTTTGTCTGGCCTATGCCTGTAACATCCCTGACTACTTGCCACACCTTGTTTGCACTGCTCCCGTTTCGTGTAATACTGTTCGTATAATACTCCCTCTTCAATTTACGTTTCATAGTAACTGATTTATTCCTATAGAACTTGAAGCTTTCGCGGTAATATGTGTTGCTTCTATTCTTTTTCCACTTATTATAATATGAATCCTTTAATTTCAATATTTCCAAGAGGTCGTTAGTCATCCATGGACAAATAGCGTGATTGTAGTTACGACGCGTACGTTCACGTGTCGACCGCCTAATCAAATTGCTTATCAACTCCAGAAAGTTTGCACATTCCTTTTCTATGTCATTATCATATATGCTCTCAAAGTCAACATCCTGAAGCAATCGGTTCAATTGAACATAATCCACATATGCCGAACGCTGCAATCGTGATGCACCCACCTTCGATAGGTATTTACATAGAATAAACAAAAATGTTGGGTTATGATCGGTAACGCTTGCGTCATAAACCCCAGCACTCACGTCCCATTCGGCGTGACATAACATGTGATCAATAATGGATTCAGATTGGTCAGTGACACGAGTCGCAGTTTAAATGACATTTTTAAGGTTATGTGACTCGAGTAAAAATAAATATTCAGATCTATCTTTCAGCAAACTAATGTTGAAGTTTGCGCATGCAACAACTGGAACTTGAGAGGCTATCAGAGTTGTCATCAGATATTCTATAGCGCAGATAATTCATTGACCGCTGAAGAAGGTGGGCGATAGACGACGCCCACTGTCATTCCACGCTTAATCTGAACAAATATTGTTTCGGCTGAGGGAGTCGATACAGAGTTTTTAGGAAGAATGTCAAAATGAATTTCATTTTTAATAAACAGCGCAACGCCTCCGCCACGGGATGAACTCGGGGTGATTTCGCAGGGTGATTGCCCGTGGTCTGTTTAAATGTGGGTGTGGAAGCGGAAACTTCCTACGCCCTAGCTGATAGTGCTTACAGACCTCGTTGAAAGTGAGAAGATGGTTCCTTTGCCACTGCCCTCCCTCAGCCTCCAAGTGTCATCTTCCGGCGCGGTGTGTGAGACCTCGCGCCTGGGAGTGTGCAAGTTCGTTGGCGTTTGGGATGGTTTCGTGAGCTTCACTGCCCACATGACCAGGGAACCAAATTATATGGTTTTTGCCTGTCCAAGATGCAGCAGAGAGAACGCGCGCAGCTTCTTTGCACCCCGAGCCTTTCATAAATTCTCTAGTGGCGGCTCGCGAGTCCGTGTATATAGTAGAACGGTTCGTTGTGGCCATGGCGATGGCCACTGCCACCTGTTCGGCTTTGTCGGCATCCGAATTTTTGAGCGTAAGTGATGTCAGCAGCTCTCCCTGTAACGACGTAGCTGCTGAAACAAAGTGATTGGAAGCTGCGTATTGCGCTGCGTCAACGAAGGTGACATTGTCCTCAAGTGAAGCCGCTGTTTGAAGAAGGGCTCTGGCCCTTGCTTTGCGTCTGCCACAGTTGTATTGGGGGTGCATGTTTCTAGGTACCTGAGATACTGTATACAATTCCCTGACTTTGATAGGGAACGCCCACTCCCTCTGTCTGGAAATGGGAGACCGTATACCAATATGCGCTAGTAACTGTCTGCTAGCCTCCGTGGAAGCCAGTCTTGCAACTTGGGCGACCTGTTGTGCCTCTACTATTTCGGTGAAGGTGTTGTGGACAACCAGCGCCAATAGATGTTCTGTACTGGTGCTCTGTGGGAGACCCAGAACCTTTTTTATGTTTTTGCGAATTGTTGATTCTAATCGGGCTTCATCCCTCCTGCTCCACTTGTGAGCCAGGGCTATGTAGTTGATGTGGCTCATTAGGAAGGCGTGAAAGAGTCTACGAAGGTTCTCCTCGGATAACCCCCCTCGTTTGTTGGCCACCCTCGTGATTAATTTTGTCATGGAATTGGCTTTGGCTGCAATGCGTTCTAACGTGTAGGCGTTACTGCCATCCTCCTCCAGGAACATACCGAGGATTCTGACTTTCTTTACGATCGGAATAATAAAGCCGTTCGTTGTGGTGATCAAGATATCGGGGAAACTTCCTTTCTTTGCGCCGATTGTTGACCGGTAAAGGAGCAGTTCCGATTTATTAGCCGACAAGCAGGGTCCTGCCTTGTGAAGAAAATCTTCGACAACCCTGATCGCCGTTTGTAATCGCTCTTCAATTTGCCTATCACTACCTCCCTCGCACCAGACGGTGATGTCGTCAGCGTAGAAGGCGTGACCGAGACTTTCAATCTCGGCCAGACTGTGGGAAAGTGCTCTCAGCGATAAGTTAAATAGAAGTGGGGATAGCAATGCCCCTTGTGGAGTGCCTCTGGGTCCAAGATCAAACGTCTTCGAGCCGAGAGATCCTAGGCGAATGGTAGCTTTTCTGTTATTAAGAAATGAGCTGATGTAGTTGTAAAAATGTTCTCCTAGACCCGCTTCTTTAATGGAATGAAGTATGTGAGAGTGTTTGACCTTGTCGAAGGCCTTTTTCAGGTCAAGTTCCAGAACAGCTCTGGTGTCTCTGGAGGCCCTGCCAATGATCTTGTGTTTTAAAAGCAACATTACATCCTGCGTTGACATGGACGGCCTGAATCCAATTAGATTAAATGGGAAGAGATTCCTTTCCTCAACAAATTTAGTGGCCCGCTTGAGGATAACGTGCTCGGCGACCTTCCCTACACATGAAGTGAGAGATATCGGCCGGAGCGAGCCAAGCTCCAGGGGTTTCCCCGGCTTCGAAATGAGGATGACGGTCGCGTCGCACCACTCTATTGGAACCTCGCCGGTTTCCCACACCTCGTTGATTTTATTCGTTAGAAGCTCGATATTCTCGTCAGGTAAATTCTTTAAGAGTTTGTTACTGATCCCATCGGGACCCGGAGCTGATCTGCCGTTGAGCTTATATAGAACCTCTCGTACATCTGCGCGCGCGAAGGCGGAACTAAGAGGGTCTGTTCCGTTCTCTGGCAAAGCAGGAGGGTAGTCATTGCGTGAGGCGGGTTCTGTGCAAAGATATCTCGAGGTGAGATCATCGATAATTTGTGTCTCTGTCAGACCAGAGTTCTTTAGGTTGTGGATAAGTCTGTCAATTGTAAGCCGCTGATTGGTTTTGGATTGTTTATTTCCCAGTAGATGCTTGAGGAGGTTCCACTTCGCACCACTTCTCATTTGCCCGTCGACGGCATTGCATACTTCGTACCATTGCTGTCAAGCTAGCGTTTCACTATGCTCATCTGTCTGCCTATTAAGTTCAGCAATTTTTCTGCGTAGGCGTCGGTTTAGTTTCTGCGTTTTCCATTGAGCCTGCAGCGCGTTTTTAGCCTCCAGAAGGTGGGCTAATCTACTGCCCATGCGCTCTATCTCTCTTTCTGTCTTCACTTCCTTTGTGGAAGCAGCAACGTCTTCTTTGAGGCGAGTGATTAATTCGCTTAACGAGTTGTATTTATTCTCGTCTTGCTTTCTGATAGCTCTAAAAAGGTCCCAATCTGTGTCGTGAAATTTTCTGAGCGTGGTGACGAGATTGTTATCACGAGGCTGGTAATGTAGTGATCAGTACTAAGATTCTCTTGTAAGTTAGTCCATATGGGTTCCTCTGCATTCCTAATCATGGTCAAATCTGGTGTGGTATTCCTGCTGACCGAATTGCCTATTCTAGTGGGGTATCGTGGATCAGTGACCAATGTGAGACCACAAGCTATGATCAGTGCTGCGAGGGCTTTGCCTTTTGCGGTATCATTGATATAGACCCAATCTAGATGATGTGCGTTAAAGTCCCCTGCTATGATGAGCGTTCGATCACCTGCAATTTTACACGCTTTGTGGAAAAGAGCATGAAACGTCTCTTTTCTGTCGGCTGGTGAGCTGTAAACGTTTAAAATAAAAATGGATTGCTTAAGTTTAGCATTCGGGATGAGCTCGATCATCATGTGTTCAATTTTTAGGTCCGGCCTAACGTCATGACGTAAATAGGCGAGATCCTTTGAGACGAGTGTTGCTACACCCCTCTTGCCATCCAGAAATACGCTTCTGCACGATAGTGACGAAGAGCGATGACATCGGTGAGCGTTTCCTGAAGGAGGATTGCTGATGGCCTTTCAGTAGCAAAGCTAGGAAAGTGTTGCAGTACTGCCTTTCTTTTGCGGAAGCTGACGCAATTCCATTGCCAGATTACTAGATTGCTTGCATTATCCATTTTACTGACTCGAAGGGGGTGTACCAAGCAGTGCGTGCTGCCTGTATGATTCTAAAATTTGAAGCCTCGCGGTGTGCTCGGTCAGTTGGAGCCTGATAGGAGTAATTTCCGCAATAACGTCATTTCTTAGCTTTTCAAGCAGTGTTTGGATGCTTGAGACGTTAAGCGCCTCCTCGTCCATGGGCTCGGGGCCTGCCCTGCGTTTCGCGCCTCTGTTGACGGACGCTGTGGCTGCGGTAGCTTGATCGTTAGACGCGCGCTCTCGCTGCTGCATTTCTTGCAAGATTGACTTAATATCAGCTAATTCCTGTCGAAGAGACGCATTCTCGCGCTCTAGTGATTGTATTTTGTCTCCCGTTTGCTGTGACAGTTGCCCTGGTTGCGCGGGGGCATGGGCCTCACCTGTTCCGGCTACCTTGTCCACCCAGATAAGTTGCGAGTTGAAGCCACCCCGGGAACTCCGAGAGCGTTCCGTGGCGGCGTTCCTTGGAGCAGCCGCAGATGGTGTCTTGGTAGGAGCGGTGATTTCCCGGTCTCCGGCGTTGCTGGTAGCGTTATTCGTCTTGTGACCGCCTTTCCTTTTTTTTCTACGCCGCCTTCTTACAACGTAGGGAACTTGGTATCTGTTTTTGCAGGTACGGTCACCGGTGAGATGAACGTCTCCGCATAGCGCGCACTTCAGTTGCACACATTCGTGTCCGTTTGCGATGATCGAAGTCCCGCAATTTTCACACACTTTTTCAGTCAGTTTAGGGCAGGCATCGTGCCTGTGGCCGATTCGGCCGCAGTTACGGCAAGTGTCGATTTGCCTTTTGTACGGTGTACAGCGTAGCATGTTGGGGCCGCAGTGAACATAGTTGGGCACTTTCATGCCGTTGAACAGTACAATCATGGTAGGGGTCTCCTTTATGCGCCTGACTCCGAGCACCATCGGGTTTCTGGGTGTGACAAAAAGGCTTTGCAGCGCAGGTTCGGCCAGATTGGTGTCGATGCCTCTGACCACACCTCTACAGGTGTTTCCCGGAGGTGTAATGTAATCCGAGATAGAGTGCTTTTTATCTGCCAAGAATATTTCCTGCACTTTGCAGTATGCATTGGCATTCGATTCGGAGGGTGTGCTTATAACGAAGATATTCTGCATGGCGTTCGCACACATGATATCCTCCTCGGCTGCCGCTGGGGGCAGCCTGGCAGCCATTAAAATGGCTTGCGTGACCTTTAACTGACTGCATGTTCGCACATCCAGCCCTCCCCCCGGGCGGACGACCACTCGAAAGTGCGATGTGGGCAGGCGCGGTAGCCTGTAGGCTGCGGCAACCTGTCTCAGCTGGCTGGCTTTAGCGGGGCCAACGTGGGCTCCAGTTTGCCTAGCCGAGTGCGTGTCGTGCTTGAAGCGGGTTTTATTCGCATTCCGCTTTCTGGGGGTGGTAACCCAGCCGTTATACTCGGCTTACTCTTTGGAGATTTGCTCTCCTTCTACCATAGCCTCATGAGGCATGGCCTCCTCGGGGGTCGGCCAAACAAGCAGCCACGCGTTCCGCCTTTCCGTGCTGCGGCGCCCGATGCCGTGTATAAGCACAAATAGGCCTAACCCTTGGTGTCGGAGAAAGGGCCCACAAAAGAGGTTCCAGTGGACCTACCGTGATTAATGGTGTATCCAAGTGTTCCTTGAAACTTCCCGGAGTCGCTCCAGTAGAAATCTTGGAGTGAAAGCACATCGGACTCACTTGAACAACGTCAGTTGTCGGAGCCGATGCCGACGCGTCCGCAAGCCACTCCACCACCTAGCGTCCCTCGCACAGACGCTAGTGCTCACGGCATCGGCGCCGTCCTCGCTCAACACCAGGGGGCCAAACGCGTGTTATTGCATATGCCAGCCGCCTTCTCTCTACATGTGAGTGAAACTATTCGATAACGGAGCACGAGTGTCTTGCGTTGGTCTGGACTGTAGCGAAATTTCGCCCCTACTTGTATAGCCGGGAGTTGTCATTTATTACGGACCACCACGACCTGTGTTGGTTGTCGTCACTCAAGGACCCAACTAATCGCCTAGGTCGCTGGGTTCTACGTCTCCAGGAGTATACCTTCGACGTAATTTATAAGTCTGGCAGGTTGCACCAAGATGCCGATTGTCTCTCGCGTTATCCGGTGAAACCTGCTAGCCTCGCTGTCCATGAGAGCGATTCTTGTGTGCTCACCATATCCAATATGCGCGACATCAGCACAGAGCAGCGCCGGGACGCAACCCTCAAGGCGGTCATTGAGCGAATATCTTCAGGATATTCTTACCCTTCACTCCGTCAGTATGTCCTCCGCAACGAAATTATGCATTGCCGCAACATGAAGCCTGATGGTTGGGAATTTTCGTTAATTATTCTCCGACACCTGCGTGCCACCATTCTTCAACATCTGCATGACGCTCCGATGGCAGGACACCTGGGTTTTTCACGCACATATCACCGCGTGCGGCAACGGTTCTTTTGGCCTGGCCTGTATAAATTTGTGCGCCGCTATGTTGCTGCTTGCGAGTGCTGCCAGCTTCGCAAACGTCCTGCTCTCCGTAAGGCTGGCCTCCTCCAACCTATCGACATTCCCCCTGAACCATTTTTCCGCGTCGGCCTCGACTTGCTCGGACCTTTCCCAACGTCCGTGTCAGGAAACAAATGGATCGCTCTCGCAACTGCCTATGTGATTAGATGCGCTATATAACTCGTACCTTGACAAGTAGCTGTGCTACAGACGTCGCATACTTTCTACTGAATGACGTCATTTAGCGGCATGGGGCTCCGCGCCACCTTCTGACGGATCGTGGCCGCTGCTTTCTCGCAAAAGTTATCGACTAAATCCTTTGTAGCTGCTCTACCGAACATCACCTTACTACTGCATACCATCCCCAGACCAACGGTCTCACAGAGCGCCTCAACCAAACTCTTACAGACATGTGGTCCATGTACGTATCTGCTGATCACCGTGACTGGGAAGCAACGCTCCCGTACGTTACGTTCGCATACAATTCGTCAAGGCATGCCACCGCCAGCTATTCTCTATTCTTTCTTCTCTACGGTCGCAACCCTGCGTTGCCATTCGACACACTTCTTCCTTCTGATACTACCAAACCAACGGTGTATGCTCAGGACGTTGCTTCTCGAGCCTGCGTTGCTCACCAAATTGCGCACACTAGGCTCACTGCTTCTCAGGCCTCACAAAAAGTCCGCTACGATGACTGGCACCGCGACGTTGACTGCCCTGCTGACTCTCTCGTCCTACTTTGGACGCCGCATCGGCGTGAAGGCTTGTGCGAGAAGCTCCTTTCGCGATACACCGGGCCCTACAAAGTTCTTCGCAAGGTCACAGACGTCGACTACCTCATCACTCCCGTTCAACCACACTCATCTTCTGCCACACCACCTACTGATGCTGTTAATGTGTCTCGACTGAAACGCTACTACACTGCCAGTCCTGATTGACTTAGCGGCGCCGTGGCGGCGCTTCGTCCGTCGGGGGTGATGTTACGAGGCAGTGAACTTGGCTCCGCCGTCGTAGACGAGTAGATAAAGAAGAAGCGGACTCGAAGTGCGAGATGCCAGCAGCCCTGGGGTGTCAAACCTGCCTGTAAATATTTCAAATACACTCGCCTCTCTCTCTCTCTCTCTCTCTATATATATATATATATATATATATATATATATATATATGCTAATAAAGCTATTATAGTCACTTGGTCGACAAGGATGGCGTCAGACCCGATCCTCGCAAGATAGAAGCAGTGAGCTCTTTTAAATCACCGCAGTCCGCACGAGACCTTCGCTCATTTGTCGGCCTATGCTCATATTTTCGTCGTTTTGTTCCACGATTTGCGGAGATCGTGTATCCGCTGACAAACGTCTTGCGACAGGATGCAACCTTCAACTGGACACCAGAGTGTGACACCGCATTCTCACAACTTAAGTTTGTACTAACGTCAGCACCACTGTTGCGTCACTTTGATCCATCTTGCCCGACTGAGGTTCACACAGACGCTAGTGGTATCGGTGTAGGCGTGGTGCTTGTACAACGTCACAATGGCGCAGAGCATGTCGTGGCATATGCCAGCCGTTGCCTGAGCAAATCAGAACGCAATTACACAGTTACGGAACAGAAATGTCTGGCAGCTGTTTTCGCCGTACAGAAGTTTCGTTGTTATCTTTACGGGAGGCCATTTAAGATAATTACCGATCACCATTCGTTATGCTGGCTGGTCGGTTTGCGTAACCCATCTGGCCGCCTCGCACGTTGGGCGCTGCGACTTCAGGAATACGACTTTACGGTGTCCTACAAGAGTGGCCGTCGTCACGCTGACGCAGACTGCCTCTCCCGGATTCCTCTTGGGACTACTGACTGCGATGCTGAGAATTTTGACGACTGCCTTGCTGCTATTACAGGCACGTTCCCCAACGCGGCTGATTTCCAGAGAGAACAACGCAACGATCTCAACTTGGATCCTCTTTTTGCCGCCGCACGTGCCTCCCAACCCAGCGGTCGCTTTACTGTCCGAGACAAGTTGCTCTATAAAACTAACTACTCCCGACCTGGAGCACGTTTCCTTCTAGTTGTCCCCGAGGGCCTTCGCTCCGATGTTCTACGTGCCATGCATGACGATGCGACGTCCGGTCACTTCGGCTTCATTAGAACGCTGAACCGCACGCAGGAACGCTTTTACTGGCCCAAGATGTACGAAACGACGAAGCGTTACGTCACTAGCTGCCAGACGTGCCAACGTCACAAGCGCCCGGCCACCGCTACACCAGGTCCCCTTCAGCCGTTAACACCACCCAGCACACTGCGATCGTGCCAAGACTCTTCGTCTTCCTCTGCTTCTCTTCTCTACCTTTTTCTAGTCTGTTACATTATATACGTAAGATCAACGAAGGTGTCGGAATATGGCCGCGACAAAACCAAAGAGACTTGGAACGAGTGTGCACTGTCCCAAACTGTTTCACATGATTTTTGTTCTTGCTGGGTGTAGGCTCATGCCTGCCACAGTTCATGACCAGGTGGCATTATTTGCTCACTCTGAAAAAAAAAAGCATCGCCCCAGTGCTCGTACAAGTGGATACAAGCTGAAATTATCAAACGAGCAAATTGTGGACACATAGAATAAAAAAAATGGCAGCATATCCACGTAGTGAATGATGGAGAGTGGGGCGAAGAATTTGTCCGTCGATTCGTTCTTGCTTCCGTCCGTCCATGCGTCCGTCAGTGTGACCATCCATGCGTACATCATCCCGTCCATGCGTGCGTCTGTTCGTGCGTCCGTCCCTGCGTTCGTCCATGCAGCCGCCCCTGCATCCGTTCATGCGTCCATCCATGCATCTGTCCATGTGTCCGTTCGTCCATCTATTCAACACTCCAAGTACCACCATCTCGCATTTTTTCATCATATATTCCCCATATAGAAACACCGCCATCCAGCGGACATTGCAAGGACTAAACGAGAGGTGTCACACTTTCTTACGGCGTGCGCTTCGGGTCCACTTTCCACCTTCAACAACCTCGAGTTCATGGTATATACTATACTCGGCGATAGCTTTTCTTGACATTGGAGCGAAGGCTACGGAGACGGGGCCTCCGCACATTTGTGTTACTGCGCAAGTGGTCCGGCAGCTTGCAGCCGATTTTGGTTCCAGTTTCGGTTTTCGCTTGCTGGCTGCGCTAGTGTGTTTATGATAGCAAAATGTATGCATGCAAAATGGGAACGTCAGAGTTAAACTTTGATGAGAGTGCATACATGCAGCTAGTTACTGTGCTGTTTATATACTGGTACATATTGTCACGGGGTCGTGACGTGGCCGAAGACAGGAGACTTCGTGTTGGGATTGAACTGTTTATTTGGGCGAACCTGTGCCCGGTAAACGGAAAGTCCAATTGCAGCAGCAGTCTCGCACAGATAGCAGTCTCGGACTGATAGCGGCGAACGGAGAGTCGGCCTTCGATCAACAACTGACAAGCGGCGAAGCGCGTCGGCATTTATACTCTTGCCGTCGAATGTTCTAGCGTTATCGCTGGCGGTGGCATAGGTTCCAGAACAATCTGTACCGTTCGCACAGTGGGCGTGATCTTATCGAAATGATCTACTACAGTCCGGAACCTTTTCTAAAACTGCAGGCGCGGTTTGCGCTGAGAATCGGTGGTGTTTTGGGACGATAACAAAAACTTGGGAAATGGAACGTGGCATTGCCCCCCTCTTAAAAAAGGCATCGTCCCGATGCTTTAACTAAAGATGAAAGTACAATAATAATGCAAGAAAGTTAATGAATAAATCACGATACAACAATAATACAAAAAAACACTGGTTCAGTTTGTTAACGCGCATGAAACGGCTTGAGGCGCGCGACATGGACGACTTCAGGTCGCGATAGGCGTCGTTGAGAGTTCGTGATGCCGTCGGGAACAACCTCGTAATCAAGTAGGCCGAGACGTCGAACCACCCTGTACGGTCCGAAGTACCGTCGCAGAAGCTTTTCACTTAGTCCACGTCGGCGTATCGGCGTCCACACCCAAACACGTTCACCGGGCTGGTATTCCACGAAGCGTCGTCGAAGGTTGTAACGGTGGCTGTCGGTCGTCTGTTGATTCTTGATACGGAGACGCGCAAGTTGTCGGGCTTCTTCGGTGCGTTGAAGGTACTCGCTCACATCGAGGTTTTCTTCGTCGGTGACGATGGGTAACATGGCATCGAGCGTCGTTGCCGGGCTCCTACCGTAGACCAATTTGTATGGAGATATCTGCGTCGTCTCCTGCACCGCCGTGTTGTATGCGAAGGTCACATACGGAAAAATGGCGTCCCACGTCTTGTGTTCGACATCGACGTACATTGACAGCATGTCGGCGATCGTCTTGTTAAGCCGCTCGGCGAGGCCGTTGATCTGTGGGTGGTACGCTGTCGTCCGGCGGTGGTTTGTTTGGCTGTATGCCAAGATCGCTTGAGTTAAGTCGGCAGTAAATGCCGTTCCTCTGTCGGTGATAAGGACCTCCGAAGCACCATGACGTAGGACGATATTTTCGACGAAGAACTTAGCTACCTCGGATGCACTGCCTTTTGGCAGGGCTTTCGTCTCGGGGTAGCGGGTGAGGTAGTCGGTAGCTACCACGATCCACATTTTTCCGAAAGCCGACGTCGGGAACGGCCCCAGTAGGTCCATACCAATCTGCTGGAAAGGTCGGCAAGGTGGATCAATTGGCCGCAGAAGACACGCTGGCCTTGTCGGCGGTGTCTTGCGTCGCTGACAGTCCCGGCATGTTCTCACATAACGAGTGACGTTGGTGGTAAGAAGTGGCCAGTAGTACCTTTCTTGTATCCTCGCGAGCGTGCGAGAAACACCGAGGTGCCCTGCCGTCGGATCGTCGTGCAGGGCTTGCAGGAGTTGTGGTCGCAGCGCTGAAAGCACCACAAGGAGGTACTTAGCTCGAAGCGGTGAAAAGTTTTTCTTTTATAGAAGACCGTTTCGTAGAAAAAATGACGCAAGTGCGCGCTTAAATACCTTCGGGACTTCGGCGGTCCTGCCTTCGAGGTATTCTATTAGGGCCTTAAGTTCCGGGTCGGCCCGCTGTCGTTCGGCGAAGTCGTCGGTAGTTATCGTTCCCAAGAAGTAGTCGTCATCCGGGTCGTCGGGTAGCGGTTGGTCGACAGGCACACGAGAGAGACAGTCGGCGTCGGAATGTTTTTTGCCGGACTTGTAAATGACAGTAATGTCATATTCTTGAAGTCTCAGGCTCCATCGAGTGAGGCGACCTGAAGGGTCCTTCAAGGTGGCTAGCCAACACAATGAGTGGTGGTCGCTCACAACTTTGAAGGGCCTGCCGTAGAGGTAGGGGTGAAATTTCGACGTAGCCGAGATGATGGCGAGGCACTCCTTTTCTGTTGTGGAATAATTTGCTTCTGTTTTGGATAGCGATCGGCTGGCGTAACTAATAACCCTTTCAAGTCCGTCAGCCCTCTGCACAAGAACGGCGCCAAGACCTACGCTGCTTGCGTCAGTATGTATTTCTGTCTCGGCGAATTCGTCGAAATGGGCAAGTAACGGAGGTGTCTGGAGGCGATGTTTAAGCTCCTGGAAAGCGTGTTCCTGTGGCGTTTCCCACTTAAACTCCACGACGGCCTTGGTAAGGTTAATGAGAGGATCGGCGCTGCGGGAGAAGTTTTTCACGAACCGCCTATAATAGGCACACAGGCCCAGAAATCGACGCACGGCTTTCTTGTCAGTGGGCGGCGGGAAGTTGGCGATGGTGGCTGTTTTCCGTGGATCGGGACGAACTCCAGACTTGCTGATAAGGTGCCCCAGAAACAAGAGGTCCTCATACGCAAATCTGCACTTTTCTGGCTTCAGTGTGAGTCCGGAAGTCTTGATGGCTTGAAGTACAGCTTCAAGGCGCCGAAGATGCTCGTCGAAACTCGAGGAAAACACGACGACGTCGTCCAAGTACACAAGGCAAGTCTGCCACTTCAATCCGGCCAGTACTGTATCCATAACGCGTTGAAAAGTTGCAGGCGCTAAGCAAAGGCCGAAGGGCATCACCTTAAACACGAAGAGGCCGTCCGGTGTTATGAACGCCGTGTTCTCTCGGTCTCTTTCGTCGGCTTCGATTTGCCAATAGCCAGTCTTGAGGTCCATTGACGAAAAGTACTTGGCGTTATGGAGCCGATCAAGTGCGTCATCTATTCATGGGAGAGGATACACGTCCTTTCTTGTGATTTTGTTTAGGCGGCGATAATCGACGCAGAAACGTAGGGTCCCATCCTTTTTCTTCACTAACACCACGGGGGATGCCCATGGACTCTTGGACGGCTGGATAATGTCATCCCGCAGCGTTTCATCAACTTGTCTCTTCATGGCCTCACGTTCTCGCGTCGAAACCCTGTACGGACTCTGACGGAGTGGTCTGGCATTTTCTTCGGTTATGATGCGATGTTTCGTGATTGGGGTCTGCCGAATTTTCGATGACGACGAAAAGCAATCTTCGTATTGAAGGAGCAGGGCCTTGAGCTGTTCTTGCTTATCGTTCGGAAGTCTGGGATTGACGTCCAAAGCTATGGGGGGGGGGGGGGGGCTAGGTTCCTCTGAGCAGGTTCCGCAGAATCGACGAGGGCGAAAGCACTGGTGGCTTCGACAATTTCTTCGATGTATGCGACCGTTGTGCCTTTGTTCACCTGTTTGTACTCATTGCTGAAATTCGTGAGCATAACCGTTGCTTTGCCTCCCCACAGCTCTGCAATTCCTCTTGCGACGCAAATATTTCGGGTGACCAACAGATGCTGACTGCCTTCAACGACCCCTTCAAAGTTAGGTGATTCAGGAGTGCCGACTGAAATAATGACGCTCGAGCGAGGCGAATGGTGACTTGTTCTTCCAGCACATTCAAGGCATGGTGTCCTGACGGCGTGCGCGGCGGTAGTGCTTCTTCTGTGGATAACGTTATCGACTTTGTTTTTAGGTTGATGACAGCACCATGGAGGCATAAGAAGTCCATGCCAAGAATGACATCTCTCGAGCAACGCTGTAGGACTACGAAGTCTGTATGATAAATACGGCTGTTAATGGTGACTCTCGCTGTGCAGATTCCTGTAGGCGTTGCGAGATGACCTCCAGCTGTGCGGATTTCAGGGCCTTTCCAAGCTGTCCTAACTTTCTTTAACTTCGCGGCGAACGACCCACTGATGACAGAATAGTCGGCTACAGTATCGGCGAGAGTGGTCACACTGTGGCCGTCGATAAGAACGTCGAGGTCACTAGTTCGCCGTCTCGCATTACAGTTAGGGCGTGGCGTCGGGTCACGGCTGCGTCGGCTTGTTCCGCTGCTTCCATGCTGCGTCGTCAGGCCACCTCCGGTAAGTGAGCTTTCGCCGTCAGGGCTTTGCCTGGTTGGCATTGTGTTCGGAAAGCTCCGTCGCGGCGGCGTCGTCGTCGCCGGAGGATCTTCGGTAGTTCGTCGCACAGCAACCGCACCTCCACCGGTTGCTGCCCTTAGTTTCCCGGATACGGGCTAGGAGACCAGCCCCGCGTTGGGCCAGAGTACTGCCGGTGGTGCGGTGACGTGCGGCGGCTGGGCGACGGTGAACGCGAATGGCTTCGTGGTGTCTACCGAGTTCCTGTCAGGTAGTCGGCAATGTCACGTGGCCGTTCTCCTGGCTGTGGACGCGGTGCATTGACGGCGAAGCCACGCAGTCCCATCTGTCGGTACTGGCAACGGCGGTATGTGTGTCCGGCCTCGCCGCAGTGGTATCAGAGCGGGCGATGGTCAGGGGTGCGCCAGACGTCAGTCTTCCTCGGCGCACTGCGCTGAGCCGCTGGCGAACTGTATGACGTCGGTGGGGTGGTGGCGGTGGTGGCGTCTGTCGACGGAAGTGCGACGGGGCGGCGTTTTGGCGTGGACGGGGAGGAGTGTTGTGGCGCAGTGCAGCGGCGTAGCTCATAGTTTCCGGCTCGGGCAGTGGTGCGTGGGGAATTTGAAGCGATTGCCGAACTTCTTCTCGCACAATGTCGGCGATTGAATCCACTTGAGGCTGTGCCGAAGGCAACAGCTTGCGCAGCTCTTCCCGCACGATCGCTCGGATCGTTTCACGCAGCATCTGGACAGCCCGGCAAGCGACACGTCCCATGGTGGAACACAGAGTGTCGTAATGCGCGAAAGGAACAGAACAGGGCATGGAGGTTGCTGCGCAACTCGCCGACAGCGGAAAACCTTGAGAGCTTTAAGAAAATAAAGTCTCAAGGCAGGAGAACGCGTCGGCAGGCCAGAAGAGAAAGCTGGCACAAGTTTTTATCAGGGATTAATTCTTATACCCAAGAGGCTAAAGTCTGGAACATGGTTGGTAGAGTAGCAGGAAGACAAGTGCATTCACTACCACTCGTGAACACACAGGGTGACAGCCTGGAAGATCAGGCGAACTTCCTCGGTGCACACTTCGAGCAGGTCTCTAGCTCTTCACACTATACTGAAGCTTTTCTAAGATACAAAGCAAAAATCGAAAAGCAGAAACTGGAATACAAGTGTACAAAATACGAGGCATACAACCAACCTTTCAACTTAGCTGAGCTACAAACATCACTAAATTCCTGCAGTAATTCTGCCCCAGGCCACGACCATGTCATGTATGAAATGTTGAAAAACCTGCCGCTTGAAACGCGAAAAACTTTACTCTCCCTATACAATGCTATCTGGCTTTCTGGCACCATACCTACTTCCTGGAAAGAAGCCATTGTTATCCCTATTTTGAAACAGGGCAAGGACCCTTCCTCTGTTTCAAGTTATAGGCCAATTGCACTAACCAGCTGCCTTTGTAAACTCTTTGAAAAAATGATAAACCGCCGACTTTTATATTTCCTTGAAACACACAATCTGCTTGACCAATACCAATGTGGGTTTCGAGAGGGTAGATCTACCACCGACCATCTGGTGCGTATCGAGGCACAGATCCGAGACGCTTTCGTCCACAAACAATACTTTCTTTCTGTGTTTCTCGATATCGAAAAGGCTTACGACACAACATGGCGTTTTGGCATATTAAGAGACTTGTCTCACCTGGGTGTGCGCGGTAGAATGCTTTCCATAATTGAGAGTTACTTGTCCAATCGGACATTCCGTGTCCGAGTGGGCAGTGTTCTCTCACAAACATTTGTCCAGGAAACAGGCGTGCCACAAGGTGGTGTACTTAGCTGCACCCTTTTTATTATCAAAATGAATTCCTTACACCTATCCATCCCTCGCAATATGTCTTATTGTACATATGTCGACGACGTTCAGCTTGGCTTCAAGTCCTGCAACTTGGCAATGTGTGAGCGGCAGGTTCAGCTGGGTTTAAATAAGGTCTCCAAATGGGCAGATGAAAACGGATTTCGACTTAACCCACAAAAAAGCACGTGTGTTTTGTTCTCTCGAAAGAGAGGCATGCACTCGGAACCTGACATTCGCCTGAACGGGCAACGTCTGTCCGTCAAAGCCGAGCATAAATTCTTAGGCCTAATCCTTGACAACAAGTTGACATTCGTGCCGTACATCAAGTATTTAAAAACAAAATGTTTAAAAGCCATGAATGTAATAAAAGTGTTGTCACGTACTACGTGGGGTAGTGATAGGCAATGCCTCATGAACCTCTATAGAAGCCTCATTCGCACCCGCTTAGATTATGGGGCCGTTGTCTATCAGTCTGCTACTCAAAGTGCCTTGAAGATGCTGGACCCCGTGCACCATTTGGGCATCCGCCTTTCAACGGGTGCTTTTCGCACCAGCCCCGTAGAAAGCCTTTACGTTGAGTCAAATGAGTGGTCGCTTCATCTGCAAAGAACTTACATGTCCTTTGTTTATTTCCTTAAGGTGAAAGCAGACAAGGAGCACCCCTCATACTCTACAATTAATGATTTGTCGAGCTCAACTCTGTTTGAAAACAGGCCTTCGATGAGGCAGCCCCTCTCAGTTCGCCTGAAAAGTCTAGCTGAGGAAACTGGAGTCTCACTTGAACACAGTTTAATGGCTCCTGTAGCATACCCGCCACCGTGGCAGTGGCAGACTATAGACTGCGATGTGTCTTTCCTAGAAGTTACAAAACATGCACCTCTTGCCCACATCCGAACATACTTCCTGGAACTTCAACACAAATACACACGTCCTGAGGTCTTTGCAGATGCCTCCAAGTCCAACTCCTCTGTGTCCTACGCTGCTGTCGGCCCATCCTTTTCGGATGCTGGCCTCTACATCCAGGCACAAGTATCTTCTCAGCAGAAGCTTACGCGATACTTGTGGCAGCTAAACACATCAAACAATTACAAATATAAAAAGCAGTAATTTATACAGACTCCCTCAGTGTGGTAACGGCTCTGCACAGTCTTAAAAAACAAAAAAACCCGGTCCTTGTCTCACTTTACTCCATTTTGTGCACACTCTACACACTCAAACAACATGTTGTAGTGTGCTGGGTGCCAGGGCACCGTGAGATCCAAGGCAACGTGAGGGCGGATCAGCTCGCTGCATCCGTCCATGAGAACACTGCCATTACATCCATATCAATCCCGGCCCTTGATCTTAAGCCGTCTCTTAAACGAACCCTCAGGGACTACTGGCAGAGCAAGTGGGATACACAAACACAAAACAAACTACACGTTATTAAGCCAAACCTTGGTCATTGGCTGCCCGTATCGAAATCGCGTCATACAGAGGTAACACTAACGAGACTCAGGATAGGACATACATACACGACACACACACATCTTTTGTCTGGTGGTGATCCACCATTGTGTGATAAATGTGGTGAGGCATTAACAGTTCTTCACGTTTTAATCCAATGTAAACAATTAGACACTCTTAGAAGACAACACTTCCCATTACCCTACCGACAACATATACCTTTACACCCTGCAATGTTCGTCGGTAGGGAACCACTTTTTAGTCACAAATCATTGTTAGCGTTTTTTAAAGAAATTCATAGTTTTCATGTCATATACCCGGGCATCCCGTAGCATGACCTCTCCAGAGAGGTTTTTGCTGCGGTGATTACACAAGAAAGCACGTGCCTCACGGCCCTTGGACGCAAGGGTATGAACGTGTGAGGCACTTGTGCTAAAGCCACACATATCCACCATCGTCTTTTATTATCACCAACTTTTGTCATCTATTCACACCACACACACATTTCACGGCATGGTCATCATTTTATTACTTGTATGTTTTTACCCGCCTTACCGCGAGGATTTTTATGGCCCTTATACAGCCGCTAATCACAATCATGGTCCACATTCCATGTCCCATGAATTGGCGCTCTTTGGCCATCAAATGGCCCTTGCGCCAAAAAACACCATATATCATCATCATCATCGTTTCACGCAGGTCTCCGGAGTTACTGGCTTGAGCAGCAGCGCAGTCTGCAGTCAGGCGACGATTACACTGTCTGGTGCGCACGTCCAGGGTCTTTTCGATAGTGGTCGCTTCGGCTACAAATTCTTGGACGGTTTTCGGTGGGTTTCTCATCAGTCCCGCGAAGAGCTCTTGTTTGACCCCTCGCATGAGGAAACGAACTTTTAGATGCGGAGCATCTAATACTCGAGGCTTGTAGTGCGGCGCCGTCCGCAAGCTTCCTCCTCCTTCTTCCACCATCTGTGCATCCCTTCCTCCTCTACACACCGCGCGCGCTTCACTCCTCCACCATCTGTGCACCCTTCCTCCTCTACACACCGCGTGCGCTTCTCCTCTTCACGAACATTCGCTAGCTGTATAATGTAGCGCGCATGTGCCGTCACGCTTCGAGAACATCGGCAGCTGACGCGTGCGCATGCGCCGTCGCGCTTCGAGAACATCGGCAGCTGACGCGCGCGCATGCGCCGTTGCGCTTCTCCCCCTTCTCGAACATTCGACAGCTGACGCGCGCATGCACCGTCACCCACCATCTGTGCCACGCGCGCTTCTCCCCTTCGAGAACATTCTACAATTCTCCTGATTCTCCAGTGGACGCGCATGCGCCGTCGCGCTTCGAGAACATTCAACAGCTGACAGTGCATGCGCCGTCGCGCTGTATATATACTCAAGGTCGGCGCTCGCTCGCTCAGTTGCCGCTCGTCGGTTGGTTTGTACGGCGCGTCGACGTCCAAGGTCGCGGTGAAATGAATTCCAACGAATCCACAAACACAATGATCGACGTCCCTTCGACCAGCGCCGCCCTTTCGCATACGTGTGTACGTGTTCACTCATTTAACACCCCATCCTACAACCACGTTAACCAATTTAGCCATCGACCCAAGTAGGTCGCAATTTAACACCCCATTTCACAACCACGTTAACCAATTCAGCCATCGACCCAAGTAAGTCGCACTTTAACACCCCGTTATTCAATTATATGCTCCGCATCCTCCTCAGTGTTCCCCCGAGGGAAGCTGCGGGCAATTTTTTTTCTCCTCAGGTATGTCTGGGTGAGCGTGACGGAATAGTCGGGTCATTTCTTCGGTAAAAATGGTGACATTCTCATTTGGTAGCTGAACCCGGGTCTCTAATAAAGCAGCGGCCCTCTCTTTGCGAGCGACGCTCGCGAACGTTTGCAGGAATGCGCCGCAGAAAACATCTCACGTTCGGAGCGTGGACTCTCGATTTTCGAGCCAGGTCCTTGCGGTGTCTTCCAAATAGAAGAATACACGACGCAGCTTTTCGTCATGGTCCCAATGGTTGAGGGCGGCCACACGGTCGTATGTTTCTAGCCAGGACTCCGGGTCTTCGAACGATGACCCATGGGAAATTGGTGGTTCCCTGGGTTGATGCATGACCATCGTGGGCTGGGACGCTGCGGTTGTCATTGTCGCTGCAGTCACGGTCATGGCCTTGGTCTTCCGCGCCTTGTCTTGTAGAAGCCCGTACTCCGGTGGTAGCCCTTGCTGTCGGCGGCTTGTTCGCGTCTCCTGGTTGGCGTCGGTGTCTTCTCCGCGACGTGGGCTGGGTTCACGGCTTGACGGGGGCGTCCGGTACATGAACGAAGCAGCACCTCCACCAGATGTCACGGGGTCGTGACGTGGCCGAAGACAGGAGACTTCGTGTTGGGATTTAACTCTTTATTTGGGCGAACCTGTGCCCGGTAAACGGAAAGTCCAATTACAGCAGCAGTCTCGCACAGATAGCAGTCTCGGACTGATAGCGGCGAACGGAGCGTCGGCATTTATACTCTTGCCGTCGAATGTTCTAGCGTTATCGCTGGTGGTGGCGTAGGTTCCAGAACAATCTGTACCGTTCGCACAGTGGGCGTGATCTTATTGAAATGATCTACTACAGTCCGGAACCTTCTCGAAAACTGCAGGCGCGGTTTGCGCTGAGAATCGTGTGGTGTTTTGGGACGATAACAAAAACTTGGGAAATGGAACGTGGCAATATAAAATTTTCCGTTGTTCAGAACATTTTCCCAGCACTATTCAGCCTTTATAACAGTGAAGTTTAGGTTCCGTGTTCAGCCCAGTATATACGGTTACGCGCCACACGTGATCGAATGTTAACGTTTACGGTATTGAGCCCTGGTACAGGCGAAATGGAAGGCCGGTTGCGGCACGATCCGGCCACGGGCCTGTCTTGTTTCAGTTTTGCTGTATTCGGTTTACGCCCTCAAAGGCTGTCAGCAATGATCGGCGCAGACTGCGCCTCAGTGTTCGAGAAGCCTCACAATTGTTGTAGATCGTTGTTAAGATTGCGCGCAAGACGCGAACAGTGAAGCTTATTTCAGAGCTTGCGCGGCCACCAGTGATAAGGCTAGAAAGTTCGATGCGTGATGTATAAAAGACGACGCGTCCCAATGATGAGCAGCTTTTCCACGGCCGATGCTGTGCTCGCCGCTGCAAGAGCAAGCAGCCGACGCAGCCGGCGTGCGGAAAACGTGGTGCCGTCCAAGAAATAAAAAAGAAAAAAAAACTAGGGCGCACGATAACTTCTTTTTCATGAACAGCGTCCCATACTTGTTGTATCCTTATAATGATTGATTGATATGTGGGGTTTAACGTCCCAAAACCACTATATGATTATGAGAGACGCCGTAGTGGAGGGCTCCGGAAATTTAGACCACCTGGGGTTCTTTAACGTGCACCCAAATCTGAGCACACGGGCCTACAACATTTCCGCCTCCATCGGAAATGCAGCCGCCGCAGCCGGGATTTGAACCCGCGACCTGCGGGTCAGCAGCCGAGTACCTTAGCCACTAGACCACCGCGGCGGGGCTATCCTTATATTAATAATAAAAAAAAGTTTTATTTATTCGGGCCAAGTAGCTATTAGAATCAGAAAATAAAATAGGTACTGTTTCCTGGCGCGCGCGCATGCAGGCGGTTCGGCTCTATAGCTTCCACAGCGCTGTCAAGAAAAGCTGTCGCCGAGTATAGTTCACTGTATTCATGGCACTGCGGCTGAACGCTCGCTAAACCTTTCGAAAACCAAGGACGTTACGCCCAGCGAGTATGACGTAGCAAACTTTTTCAGTCAGATAGTGCTCAATGTACATGCCAATGGCTGCTAATGGGAAATGAGAGGCGGAGAGTTCGGCTTTTTCTTTCTTGCGGCTTGTGCTTCGTATCTACTTCCCATTTTTAACCACCTCGAGTTCATGGTATATACAAGTTCGATGTATTCATGGCACTGCGGCTCAACGCTCGCTAAACATTTCTAAAGCTAAGGAGGTTACACCCAGCGAGTATAACGTAGCAACCCATTCTTGTCAGATAGTGCTCAATGTACATGCCAATGGCTGCTAATGGTGATCGTAGCCTGCGCGTTAACTAAAAGCCGAATGCTCCTGTCTCTCATTGCCCATTAGCAGCCATTGACATGTAAATTGAGCACTATTTTTTGTTGTTCAACAACGCACAGAAGAAGTCTCTCACCGGCACCACCTTGGTGGTCAAAATGTTATACTTTTTACATACTACAGGGGATGAACGGTTGCCGCTATAAGGAGCTTCGCCCCTAAAAGGAATAATGCCACGCTGCTTTCGCGCTAGCACGTGAAGTACGGCCTGAGTCCTACAACATGTACAATCACTTCGTAGTGCTTTCGACATTTGAGTGATATGGTTCTATCTAGGACAACAGCATTCTGACGTTACTCAGGAGACGCACCACATTGTACGGTTCAAAGTTGCGACGCAGGAGCTTTTCGGAAAAACCATGGCAAGGAACGGGAGTCCATACAGACATTTAATTTCCTGGGTCGTGTACGACTTGTCAGTGGCGATGATTATAGTGACGTGGATGAACCGTTTGCTGTTGCGTGATGCGCAAGCGCGCCAACTCTCGACCATCTCGGCGTGCTGAGTGAGCGTCTCAGCGTCATGAGTAAGCAAAGCGTCGCAATATTTGCGGCAGCGTAGATTCCAGTGGTCTGAACCTCATGTCAAAAAACAAGACGGAAGAGCATGATTCGTGCCATTTCCTATATTACAATGTTTTAGGCGAATATTATGTACAGCAGTACCTGATCCCAGGTCTTGAGCTGAGCGTCCGCATACATGTATAGCATGTGAGCAGTGGTTTTGTTGAGTCGTGTCACGCCGGTTGTATGCCTGTGATACGCCGTCGTCTTGCGAAGTCTGGTCTAGCGGAGTTTGAATACATCCTCAATAAACTGTCGTGAAAAGTGTTCCTCATGGTATCATGGTGAGCCATGTTGGTTAAAAATCAGGCAACAAATAATGCTGTAGCTCGTTGTAGAAGCATTTTTTCGGCGTATCTCATTAGGTAATTTGTCGCTTCTACAACTCACTTGTTAGTAGAAGGCTCCGAAATTTGGTAGATTATCTTATCTCTAGAATGCTAGTTCTTTTTTTTACGTGAATTAATAAGCAAATTTGCTGCTAAAAGCGTCATAACAGAATTTAGAAATAACCACAAATCAGCCATGCCGCCTACCTGAAATTTTTCCACCAAGATAAGATCCTGATGCAGCCTGTTTGGAACGAAGTATAGCGACCAGAGGCAATTCTGATTATGATCGCCAACAACTTTGGATGAAGTTGCATCAAGCTGGTACCGCTATTAGGTGGCCTTACATCCACAACGTTATTCGGGGAGGAAGCGTAGTGAATTCGGCCACACTGTTCATGCATGGCTTTGTACGGGTGGGTATAAATACACATGTAAATCTGAACAAACTCGGGGAGCGGAGTTTCCACCTTCCGCTACCCTCGTCTCGACGAAAACGCCTTTGCTGCCATGTTACGCAGCACTGCAATGTTTGATGTAGCGCTGCCAGACGTCGCAAACTGCTTTTGTATGACGCCACAATTGAGGAGTATTTCGCGTTATTCCTCTGGTCACTTTCGTGAGTCACATGGTGGCGTTCCCTTCAGTGAAGCCCGGGCATTGCGAAGGCCCACCTGGGTCTAATCCAGCGGCACGCCGGCGTCACACGGCTAGTGGCTGTGTCATGCCTTTGGAACGCCTAGCATGTCGTGGCCGCAAAACAGGGATCCGCTTTCTTTCGCACCCTCCCGGCAGTCCGCTTCGAGGTGAGCACGCTATTTTTAAATAGCCCACAGGAGTCCTGGGGGCGTAGCCACGCACGCGGACCTGGTGCACGCCAGCCAGCCAGGCGCCGGGAACAGAGAGTGATCATTCAGGCAACGAGTTAGTCGGAGCACGCCTGTTGTCTTTTGTCCGGAGAATTGGCGCTCGTAGCAAACACAATGTGTCAGCGCCACAGCTTGGACCAACCAAACGTCGGGCGGGTGAAGAATGAAGGGTGCTGAGAAAAATCCACGCTAACGCCCTACAAAGCGGGAAGTGATAATTCCCGCTCACGTTTGCGCTGAATGGAGTCCTGAATAATTTGCCGACCTGATATATTCTGGCCAAACACACACACACACACACACACACACACACACACACACACATACACACACACACGCGCACACACACACACACACACACACACACATATATATATATATATATATAGAGAGAGAGAGAGAGAGATCATATATATATATATATGATCTCTCTCTCTCTCTCTCTCTCTCTCTCTCTCTCTATATATATATATATATATATATATATATATATAGAGAGAGAGAGAGAGAGAGAGAGAGAGAGAGAGAGAGAGAGAGATCATGGCGAAAACTATTTAATGAAAGCCAGAGACGGTAAGGAAAACGTAGATAACCAATGAGCGGAAGGTGGCCGAGGAGTTGGGAGCATACGTTCCCTCCTGACCTTTTTTTCTTGCTCCTGAGAATCACGGCTCCAACAACGCCCAGGACGAATTCGGCAGGTCCGCAGTTTGACAAATTGGTGTAGGAACGTTAAGGGCAGCAAGGATATAGTGATGGGTAGTTATTGCCGTAGTATTGAAAATGACAGGTGAAACAAAGAAAGGAGCGTGTCAGTTCTCAGCCTGTATATGGGGTCCTTGCATCTTATATACCATCGTGAAACGTATACTAGGACCGGGGGAACCGCAAAGCACGGGAACGCGACTGGAGGTACGAGCAGAAACTTGACAAAATTTACAAAAAAGACAATGCTATAGAATATGCGACTTGCTTTAATAATTGTTGTTCATCAGATTCTTCCATGAAGTGTTCTAAGCATTAGGTAATATCGTGGTTTTTACGCCATAAAATCAAGATACGACTATGAGAGATGCCGTAGTGAAGGGCCCCCGAAATGTTGAGGATTTGGTGTTCTTTAACGAGCACTGACATCACACAGAACACGGGCCTCTGCTCCTCGGTCGAAATACTACCGCCGCGGCCAGAATTGAACCTACGACTTTCGGATCAGCAGCTGAGCATTACAGCCACTGGCCAGATCTGGCGGACGAAAAAAATGAATTTACAAGGTGCTTGTGTATTACATTTTACAATGAATATACGGCAATAGTGGTGAAATTGTGGCCAGCAGTATATCAGTCATTTGTGTGAGCTTGGCCTTCTGTTACTAGCACACTCTAAATCAAATCCTGGCTAGACTACACGCCCGCTGGCAAGAAATCGAGTCAAATTATGACCGCTTCTAGGCGGCTCCGTAGCCGTGTTGCAGAGAAACCGACCCGATTTGAAGTGGCCTTCAGAATAGCCGGGATTTTAGGTCAAATTTTTTCTCGCAAGACGCGGCCTGCGGTTAGGCGTCACTTTCTGTAGGCGGCCCGGCCTGATGCGGTGGTGGAAAAAGAGATTAATCTTTTACGCTTTTCAGAGCAGTTTCGCGCCGAGAATGCGGAGGATATAACCACTACAGGTAATTAAGAAACAATTAGTATCACAGATACCTATATTTGGGAGATTAACATGCAAAGCACAGCCCTAGAATCGAACACGAGACCGCATACACGTGAAGCATATGTTTTACCCATTATACCACAACGCACCGCATGGCGGCGAGTCTTACTGCGGGTATATATCTACCAAGCTAGTTTTCGCAAACCACCTTCGGAACCTTGAACTGTTTTTGTGCCATGGGCATGCATTTGATCAGCGAATAGTTTGTAGGGCTTCATGAATTGGAGACAGCCACGATGAGTGCTTTCGGCTCCGACTTCGGTTTATGGTGTGCCGTTCCGCCAGAACAATTAACGTGTGTTTGTGCGTCGTTTTAGTGCTTCCCCGGAATCGCGGGTGTTGCGCTTACCAAAATTCGCGGACGAGGCTGTGTTCGGCTGTCGAAACCTGCGTATGTTTCTCGCACGTGCGTGTGCTGTGAGAAATTTGGCTGATTTGTGTTGGGAGGTACACGAGTGTCAGTGACAGCAGCTTGTTCTCAGCTGTTCGAAGACAATTCGCTTTCGCGCGTGAACGTTGCATGGGTGTTTTAGCGTGCCTACTCTAACATTTGCATTTCGTACGCGTGAACTGCCGCGACCTGCACGCTGGGGCAGCAGCACCTTTTTAGCATTTCAACTATTACCTAATTCTGCAATTAATATTTATGCGCATTATTTCGCTATATAGAGGAGTTTTTACTCATCTTCAGTCTTTAACTGATCTTCTTTATGGGGAGTGGCTACTCTTACCTTTATTTAGCATCACATCATTGTTCAAGTGAATGCCGAAACGCGCGCCAAGGTCAAGTATGACGCACACAAATTAGCGACGGACAGGTCGGTCTCCCTCCAAATAAATAATGCCTCTGCACATCTCTTTCGCGAACGTCGGCATGTAGTTGGGGTCAAGAAATGGTGCAGAACGAACCTCAAAGTATTTATTCTTACTGCTAGCAGTTGCTCTTTAGAAAATGGGGATTTTTATAGCTGGTACGTCATCTCCCCAGCAGTACACTAGTTGTCTTGGTCATGGTTCACTGTTACAAATTCATGCTGGAATATGAGAACGGTACTTAATATTCAAAAGAGTGAGCAAATGTCGGTGACATACGCTCTCCTACTGACTTCGATTGACTGATTGATATGTGGGGTTTAACGTCTAAATACCACCATATGATTATTAGAGACGCCGTAGTGGAAGTACAGTGAACTAATCTAGTTCACTGTAGTGGAAGGCTCCGAAAATGTCGACCCCCTGTGGTTCTTTGACGTGCACCCAATCTGAGCACGCGGGCCTACAACATTTCCGCCTTCATCGGAAATGCAGCCGCTGCAGCGGGGATTCAAGCCCGCGACTTGCGGGTCAGCAGCCGAGTGCCTTAGCAACTAGACCACCGCGCCCCGCCGCGGTGATCGCGTTAGTAAGTATCGCTAGTGAGTTCGTATGGCTACCATGTTTGCATTAACACCTCACGGTGCATTTACACGGTGACACGTGACGCTCAATAGGCAATGCGGACATAACACTTGCCGCAGCTGCATACTTAGTCGGATGGATAAAATTGGCAACATGTTATTCTCTCTAAAATTTTAGGGCAAATGCCATCTACACACTGGGCAATGCACAGTTATGCAATCGTGAACAACATTTGTGAGGGTCTGGCTTTCCTAACACATGTTATGAGAGGCGCCGTAGTGGAAGGCTTCAAAAATTTCAACAAACTGGGGATCTTAAGTTTAAGCAGATATCTGGCATTTGGCTTCAATCAAAATGCGACCGCTGCGGATGGGATTTGATTCTGTGGCCCTCTGGTAAGCACCCATTCTCCATGACTACTGGACTATCAGGTACGTTACACAATCGTGCACGGCACTTGCTGCAAGGCATAAGGAGAAGCAGTACGAGAAGTACACATTGCAGTTATCTGACGTTCACAATATATTCTAATTGTCATCCCTGCCCCGCCCCTGAAGCTTTCCGCACATTACGTGTTCCTTTGCGGCCTCCGAGATCAGTCCATTTTTGAAAAATCCACCCCATCACTTGATGACGTCAACAATTTTGGCGATCTACGATGTCACAATATAATCGCACAGGGGCTTCATGATGTGACGTCATCGCTCGCTTGGAGAAGGTCACGCAGGCTTAAATCGGTGGCTCGCGAAAGCCTGGCAAAGTCTCTAGAAAGTGTGGAACTGAAGGTTTTCGTCTATAATAGATTAACAATGCTCCCAAATGAGGCTTATTTACTGACTTTGCTGCTACTAGACTGCGCTCTTCGCTGGCGCCCTGCCGCGGCCTCGACTGCGGCAGGCTGTCAGTTAACTTCGGATTCGTATGATTGTGGCTTGCCTCACGCTTAACCCTGGAGGATATGCTTCCTGCATACACGCAGCTTCGGCAGTGCCAGCAAGCTGCTGGCATCTACCCCACTAGGTTGCACCGTTCATGAATGAACGCGGCGCGCAAACAAAAAACAACGTAGTGCACTTGTTTCGCAACCTGAAGATTGCGAAATAATTTGACGTTTCTAACCAACCACATTTGCGCATTAGTGACAACTCTGCGTATACACTTCAAACATAATCCAGTCATTTGCCCTGTTATCTTTGGGTATATTAACTCGTGTAGCTTCTTACGAAGTTTCTAATCGCTAGACACTGGAACTATATAGGGGACTGATACGAGCGGAGCATTGTGTCCGTGACGCCTGTTGGCCGCGAAATCGACCGATATGTGACAGCACCGTTGCCGTGGCAGGACGAATCCCGCTGCGGCGGCTCTATTTTCGGTAGAGGCGAAAATGCCGTAGGCCTGTGAACTCATATTTGGGTGCACGCTAAAGAACACCAGGTGTTCGAAATTTCTGGAGCCCTCCACCACAGCGTCTATCATAATCACATGGTCGTTTTGGGACGTTAAACCCCACATATCAATCAACCGTCGCCGTGGTAGAGTGTACAGGTGGTCGGCGGCGCCTATATACAAATGCACACAGCCGAGTGTCGCGGTGAGCGATTCATACCAATTACGAATAAAATGGGTTCACTGCAGTCTATTGGTTGATATATATGCTCCTCATCGCTCAATCTATGCATGAAGCCCATCCATCGTTATTATTACTAATGAGAGAAATGCACTGCCATTGTAAGAGATGCTAGCTCTGGTACAAGTTTGCGTTTTCACACTACAAGGAACTCTCACTTGTCAGAACACCACTTTAACGAGTATTCGGAAATAAAAAAAAAACATTTGAAAATTCTCAGTGGTCTTTTGATGAATTTTTAGCAAAAATTTCTCAATGAAAAACTTTCTGAACAGTGAGTATTTTATTTGAACGAACCTGATCAGCGGATTCAGACTCGTTTTCAAAATAGATTTAATGAAGTTTGCGCTCTGCAGTTCTGGTGTAGCCGTTGTGTGCCGCCTCATAATCGCCCATTCATCAGCGGTGGTGCGACATCACTGGTGCCTACAGCGCTGCCGAGGCAACGTAGCAGTAAATTTAGGGGAGACGGAGGGAATCGTTCCCAGTCTTTGCCCTGTTCGTCCAAAGCTGAAACAAGTGCGCAACGGAGTAGTTATGGCTCTGGCAGGCTCAACTTCTAAAGCCGAGAATGAAGGATATACGAGAAAGTTGTGACACTTTATGTCACAGGAACAATACGTTTTTATCTAGTTGTTTGGGGGCAGAACCAGGGGAGCTTTGCCAGTTGATTTGCCCAAATAACCTCATTCACGTATAGTGTGTGATAAGAGACCCCAGGTTAGACTTGCAGATTGCGAGTGTGGCGTTGTCTACAAAGTTTTTATTATCGTGCGGCAAGTATATATACTATATATAGGGCATAGACAGGGCGGTGTCACTATGCTGGACTTTGAGAAAAGGACTAGAATGCAAGGAACAAACTTTCTGCCGGAGGGTTCCTAACAGCGCACGGCAAAGCTTGTGGCTGCTCCCCTGATCTGTACAGCTGCATCGTTATTGGCCGGTCTTAAAATCAGCTGACATGTCATATCTCAGAAGCCTTAGGTATAGCAAATATGGGAAATTTGTGTGTGAGCTCGCTATCAATTGCACTGACGGATCTTGGAATGAGACCACGCGCAAAACGAGTTGTGTTTTCACGCATGTATAAGATGAATGTAAAGGGCATGAAATAAACAGTTAAAAGTTTAGCGCCGACCTTTCTTGACGTCTGTTTCTTCTTTGCCCTTTATCTATTCAAACGTCTTGCGCTAATACGAACTCATTTGTTTCTAAGGGTGCCAATATGAACGCGAATTATTAATTTATATATTTTCCAAATAAACCGAATTTTTTGCACATGCCATTTGATTTATGCTGTGCACGAAGCTCTTCCTTGTCCTAGTGGATATTCAATTTGATGAGCTTTCATTACATTGAACCTCGAGTTTCTTGAAGATCTCTCAAGTTAGAGTTCACTGCTTATCATGTTTTCTTGTTGTTTGACCTGTGCGTGCTTAGCTTGTATTTTACCTACAACGCACTGCTGTAGCATGACTGAACCACTAAAAGATTTACTTCTTGTTTATCCGGATGCAAAAAACAAAAACGGAAGAAGTCCATAATCGTCTGCGACGCGTTCAATAACACTGTTTGCACGAATAAACACACGCGTTGCTTTTTCTACTAAGTTATCTATGAAATGTAGAACACCTGATATGCTTAGCCGGGAAAGTATACGTTGCTGACAGTGATTCAGCGCTACGGAGCCTGTAGACGCGTGCGCACTTGTTCTGGCTCCTGTAACAGTATAACATAGTTCGAGTTCTGCACAGTTTTTCTTCGACTAATTACCTGCATGGGAGTGATGCAACAAAAGTCCAGTTACATATACAACAAAAATGTATTTCGTTCTTTTCTTTTTAAGTGAATTGTGTCTGCCGCCAATCTATAACAACGGCACAAAAATATTTAGGATACTGTTAACAAATAAAAGACAGGATTTGAGTGAAAATACCTCGATACAAAAGTCAGACACATCATTTATGGCTCCCTAGGTTTTTTAAAGCGTATTTAAATCTGAGCACGCTGATGCTATTGCATATATTTCGCCCCAAGTTCAAATTCGGCACGGTTACTCAGTTCTATCACTCATGTGTCTTATTCATTTTTCTGTTTTTCTCACTGAAGTGTCAGAAATCCTTTGACAGAAATGTTTTCTCTGCAGTGTGACCACAACTTTACCATAATATAATGACATAGTAAACACGACTGAAGCTCATCGCGTAACAGATAAAATCGTAGTTACACACCTACTAACAACGCCAGACTGCTTGGCCTAGATGGACCAACGATCTCAAACTCACATCAGCTAGCGGGTCGCATTCATAAGAGTTCAAAAGTCACAAGAATTATAAAAGTTCTCCAAAAGTCAGAACTGTAAAGAAAAAGAAAGCGGCGGCTAACGCTGCAATTTGAAAAAAGTATTTTGCCATTTCCTCATATATCGAAATCGGGTGCTATTGAGGAAGATTTGGTGCCAAAATTCTTACGAAAATATCAACACCGATGCCCAAAATTACTTAAATATGGACGACGAATGTGGGTGTTGTTTCAGAGTTATTTATCCTATTCAGCAGCCGTTTTCATAACAATACATATGAAAATTACAGGCGCGTCGCACCCCGCATGTTGCTTAGACTGGCTCAAAACTCAGTGTACACATTTGTGCAGGCTTCCCGACTGCACAACCGGCGTTCATTTAACTCAGTCATGCTAGTTATTGCTGTAGAGTATCACTTTGTAGAAGGTTCTACTATTTTAGACAATCCTTGCACTTGCCGTGTTCCAGGAACGACGTCGAGAGCGTCATTTTTTTTTCTTGCACGAAACGCATACAACCCAAAAAGAAACTGTGTTTATATTTTGGACAAAATATTTTATTTTTATGCATGTATTGAAGCTTCGTCATTTCAAAATTTTTACATGTTGAATTACATAAAAATTAACATTGAATACTTCTACGCCTACTAAGCAACACATTTCTTTCTTTTTTAACTTGGAACGTGATACCGAGTGCGTTGGAATCATGTAAGGCGAATTTGACGCTTTGTAGACAGTGCATTATAGTTTACGCGTAGAGGGGATATTGCAAAAACATAGTGACAACGGTGGGTACCTCATAAAAAGAAAAGTATTTAAAATCCCTCAGGCCTCTGTGGTTGGTACGAACATGCTAAAAGAAAAAGTTGGCCCAATATCTGCATGTTACACTGCAAATGTCGTCAAAAGACGGTAGTCTCGCGTCTGGAGAGAGTAAATAAAACGTTTATTTGATGTTCTGCGCATTAAATCGATGAATGGTATTCTGGAGGCGCTGCGTTAAAGTGCCTCGAGCGTGCAGCAAAGGCGAACTAGTGCATCAAGTGACGCCAAATGTGACACATGAGTGCTATCTGGCAGTTATCTTGGAAAACGAAGCGCGCGTGCCCTGCGCACCCATCTCGGAAGTGACAAGGTGTAGAACGCAAGGCGACGGGTAGGCGCTACCACCGTGTCATCTTAGCAAAACGTTGGAAACACTTTCCTTTTCGTGCAAGCGTTGCCTGGTCAGCGCAACATGTGAACGGGATGGTCCTTATAATTACTTATGTATGCCTTTTCTAGTAAGAGACACACATACAGAATATTGACGCGTTCTTACGGTGCCTCAGATGTGCGCAATATTTGTTTTCTAACTGAGAATCACACAAGTATGAGCACTGAATCGTGAGCAATGTTGGTGGTCGCTGCGGATAGGTCGGCCGTTCGGAGTACCGTTTGGCCTCTTTGGTGCCGCTTAAGGTACCGTTAAGGGCGGACAAATAGACCAGTGTACAGACAGACAGACAGACCGAAATTTTTGCATCGGAGGTCCCAAAGAAAGACTATCGTCCTCAAAATAGGATAAAGGGAGCCTTGTAAGGTTCGCGAGCAGCTAGCGAAATACGGCCCGTTAGCCGCATGTTTACCACCCGTAACCTACAGCCTTATTTTCAATGCAAAGCACTATTTCGCGTACTGCAGGCGGTTCGAACGTCTGTCCATAGAGAAACATACATAAAGAGCGGAAATTCTCGTAGGGCCCTGTGGCCCAGCTACTGCGCTGCTTTCAGCGCCACGAGTGGTTGGTTAGACACGGTATATAATGTCTTCAGCATAAATAAAATAACAAATTTATTTTTCCTTCCAGCGCTGGGATTTGAACCCGTACCTTAATGCTTCGAAGGCGAGTGTCATTACCACTATAGGTTGCACGCCCATGCGTCCGCAAAGGGAATACACGTACAGTACACCTAAACATGGATGTGATTCTTTGTGCAAAACAAATGCAGAAAGACAACACTTTCTAGTCATGTTTTTCGTTGTAAGGCATTGAATATCCTAAGCGGAACACGACGTAGAGCGGATATGAAAAAATGCACAACATAATAAAATTTCCTTTTTACAGAAAATGACGACAAACTTGGGTATTCATTGTCCTCCTGAGGAGGCTGTTACATTACTCTAACAAAGGAGTAAAAGCGAGCATGGGCACGCCATCTAGCGGTTGGTCAGACCCTTTCTTGCTATATAAAGATTTCCCCTTCCAACCGGTACGCCCCTCCTCCCGGTGGCATTGTTCGCCTACGCAGATGACCTCTCTATTTTCCTCCGGGACGAGGCGACTGTTTGCACCGTCTTAAACGTTATGGAGGGGTACTGCTTGGCGAGCGGCGCCAGGATAAATAAGTCAAAGAGTGCAGACTTGTATTTGAACTGCGCTCCCTCCAGTCCACGTCCCGTACATGGCGTCCCCATCAAAAAGCGCCTACGCTTGTTGGGATTCCATTTCGAACCGAATGGCCTGACTTCCGAAAACTGGCGGTTATCTAGGGAAAAGCTGACCGACAGGATTCGAGAACTCGGTGCCTTGTCCACTTACAGCTAGGGCCACAATAATTCGATCACTGTTGTTTAATTCGCTCACGTATGTAGGTTCAGTCATGCCGGTTAAGCCCCACACCAGGGTTCTCCTAGAAAATAAACTTTTCGGTTTTCTTTGGAGTCGTGCATCTGCGTGGTTGCCGCGTCCCGTGCTCAAGCTGCGCAGAGATGAAGGAGGACATAGTATTCCTGACCTCTGCGTGGTGACCACGGCGCTACGCGTCAGATGGACACGGGTAGTTCTTGATTAGGTTATGCTCCTAACTCGAAGCTTTGCATCGTATTTCCTAAGCATGCGGCTAAGGCTGTTCTCGCTTGAGGCATCTTCTAATTCGGTGCCTCGGGCGGCAACGCCCTCTGCCTTCTATGCAGGGGCCGCTTCTACTTTGGCCCATCTCCAAGAGGTCGACCCGGAGATGGACTTAGGTTCGATCGAACTCCACGAGTTAGTCGATAGACCCACTCCGGAGTTACCTGAACGCTGTAGAGAACATGACCTGTCCCAACACAGTCCTAACTGGTAGTTCATTACTGCCAGTTTCCTGGACGCCAAGCGCGCTAGATTTATGTACCGCCTGGCCAGAGGGCGCCTGCCCATAAAGTTTAGGCGCCTCAAGGATGTCTCTACAAGAGGAACATGCCCCGTTTGCGGCACTAGAGAGGACCTGGTCCACATTTTATTTCAGTGTGCATTACCAGCCACCCTTCATCGATGGATAGCTAGCTCGTTTGGTCACATCAGTGTTCTTTTCAACACCGTTCAGTTTTTGCAACCTCTGTCGAGAGAAGCGGTTAAGCAGTACGTGCTTCTGCTTGTTGACTGCTCCTACCAAGTGTGGGTGGCATGGTGTTGTGCTGTCTTTGGTGGGAAGCGACCCGGGCTTCACGAAGTACATGCAAAAGTACGGAAAGAGGTCTGGTCCGCCCTCCACTAAGAGTGGCAGTGCCTATAGGTGCAAAGAAATTTTATGAAACGTGGCACCTTTCGGCTGGGATATTCAGTGAATCAGAAGTGCAGATAACAATCAATTCTTTAATGGAAGTGTTCTTCAAAGTTCAACGACTCGGCTTAGTGCACCGGTTGCCCCGGAGTTTAGTTTCTGTGGTCGTTTGCATAGTCCTTGCATGCGCTACGGTGATCTTGTCACCTTGTCGGGATTTACCCGCAAGATCCGTGTTGGCCCCTTCTGCAGGCTCAGCGACTCCACTCGTCGAGGCGGAGGGTGGCTGTCTTCCTCGGGAAGGGTTAAGTCGGCTTTTAGCCGTGCTGGTTCACAAGGGCACGTCGAGTTTGCGTGCAGCGGCATCCGCTTCTGCACCAAACAGCAGTCCTGTAGTCCCAAAGAGACAGATTGTGTCTCGCTGGACCCTCGCGGTCAGTAGACGGGCCGTGACCACAGCGCACTTCACGCGCTGCGTTAGCCCACCTTGCCAGGGTACGTCCGCTTTCTGTGTCGTGATTGAATTACCGCACCGAAGGGTAGCCCCTATGTTGGGTCTCCCGGGCTTGTACGCAAGGAGGCAGGCCGCGTCTGTTTGGTGCCTGGCGCCGAGCGGCGGCCCCCTTGCCAGGGTGTTGCCTTCTACCCGAAACAAAAACTTCCCCCTCACACGACCCTCGGGGAGGAAGACATGCCGGGACAGTCGTATGGATGACGATGGGTTGATGAGTTATGTGTGACTGAGACAAAGCGCCTTCGGCGCCGCGTTTCCTTCCTATCTGACAACGGCATATAAAGGCGCCAGTGGCCGCTCTTTATATAGTATACTTCTCTATCTATCTATCTATCTATCTATCTATCTATCTATCTATCTATCTATCTATCTATCTATCTATCTATCTATCTATCTATCTATCTATCTATCTATCTATCTATCTATCTATCTATCTATCTATCTATTTGCCTACGTATTGGAGCTCTCGTGATCACGACCTTATCATGGGGTAAACAAAAAACGTCAGGCCTGCGTGGTAGGCGCAGCGCAGTAACAGTGAAATCTAGAAGAGCGGCCTTTCAGAGCCGTTTCAAAACCTCATCGGGTAACTACTGCAAGCACACTTGCTTGGTACCCACTAGGGCATTAATAATAAACTTTTGGACAGTAGGCCGGTATTCGCTATGCTATTTTTCGTCATTCTTTTGAGAAACGTGGTATCCGCTAAACACTTGCTAGGAATTTTGTGCCAATTGTCCATGCAGTGGCTGACGACGACGAGGAATTATGACTGAAGTGGGTGTGCGTCACAGTTAATAGGGAAACAAGAACAATTATTCCTATTTTCTCTCATACAGTATACATTACGGTGGCGTGATTCCGCACACTTAAAATCAAGCAAAATTTATCAGGCCCTGCACTGACGGCGTCTCCGAAGTACAAACACTTGTTATTTCCCTGGCGCAGTGAACTGTCTAATTCAAGGATGATGGAAGTTGTCATCACGAAATTTCGTTGCCACGTTGCCTCCTTCAACTTTTACTTGCATAGATCAGGTACGTATATTTAATTCCCCTATGTGCATTTACTGTAATCAAGAGGAAACGATCAGTCATTTTTATCACATTGTCGCAGTTTCGATTTATTCAGGCAAAGCATACTAGCACCACCTCTTCAAAGACTGGGCTTGCAATTATCACAACCTGATCTTCTTTCATTTGGAGCCTCTACACTGGGTTTCAGCCACAGGGATGTTTTATTCGCCGTTCAAGAATACATCACTGCGACTAAACGATTTTCTTGCTAAATTAGGGTCTCACTATATTTCTTCATTTTTTTCTGCAAACTTGATATCGGCATTTCACATCAAAATTTAGTTACAAAAGTTTTGTAGGAATGACGCCATGCTGAAAGTATAGGGCAAATTCACCTTATAATCGGCCAATCCCCTGCTTTGGGTACAAGCCATTTGCACAGGGAAACAACAACAACAACAAGAACAAGCTTCTGTACTGGGTTGGAGCATTGAGTGGCCCACTTGTTACGCTAATCGCATTGTGCGACGACTGGTTGTTCTTTCGCTGTTGTAAAACGCTCTATAAGTCGTATTAACACAATTGCTTTCCCAACATCAAGCCTGCCTAAGGCAAGTTTGACAACCAGTCACAAGCACCGGCGTGACTCAGTGGCAAAATATTGGGCTGGTACCCAGTGGACCCGGGTTCAAGCCCCACTGTGTCATTGGTGCAAGGTTCTTTTTTCTAATTTCGCGCGATGTGGCTATGGAAACCAGCGGGGGCACTGGCGGACAACATGCAACTGCGTATGACCTGAGTTGTGATCTCATAACAGCTTTCGCTGTAAAATTGGCACATACGCGCGGGCGGGTATGTGCCACAGGTGAATGACAGTTTTATATTCACCGAGGAACCGTGACAACACACATGGGTAATTTTCACGCGCAAGCGTTAAGGAAAATATGACATCGGCTGCGTTGACCCAACGAATGCGAAGAATCAATGTCAGGGTCCCAGTAATAATCGAAGCCAAGCCCTCTGCGTGGCAATCAAATATTCTACCACAGAGCCAAGCCAGCTCTCGGAACTACTTTTCGAATAGACCCTAATGTTTGTGAAAAGACACTTGTTGCGGTGCTGGCTATGAAATCTTATGAACACTGTATGTGTGCGGTCTGCTAAATCGTTAGCTATAATGCAAGAGTGGGACTCCTTTCTGTGCATCTTTGCCGTACAACTGAATTAGGTTTCAAAAAAAGGTGTGGACAGGTGTTTCCACAAAGCACATATGTCAATTTTTTTAACTTCGTTCCATAATATTGCCGCGCGCTTGATCTGCCAGCGCAAAAGAGGCAGACGAAGTGGCAGTTCCCCTCGTGCCATTGTTCTGTTTTTGGCTGCGCTGAGCCGACCGCTCTTCGGACTTTTGTGAGGACGCCTTAAAAACGTCTCCTGTCTTTTTAACGTGACATTTTAATGGTGGAGGTGCTGGGTAACCTCACCTATGCAACAGACTCCTTCTAGCAGCCGGAACGTGACCCAAAACCCAGAGCTTACGCCGGTACACCGTTTCAGTCGGAGGATTCGAGGACTGTCCCCCGAGTTTGTGCCTCACAGTACAAGTACGTCGACTGGTATGGAGAATACTGTTGCTGTCACCGCTTCCCCTGCCGCTGGAGCCGCCGCTGCTCCAACCGCTGCACCCGCAGCTGCACCCACTCATTACACGCTGCAAAAACCACGTGTTCCGAGTCCCTTCCGTGGTGGCCTCTATGAAGATGTGGAAGATTGGCTGGCTGAGTACGAGTACGTAGCGGATTTCAACGGGTGGGACGAAGTAGCGAAGCTCAAGAATGTGTACTTTAGTCTTCTGGATGGTGCTCGCACATGGTTCCAGAACCGCAAGGGCCTCCTAACGTCGTGGCATGAGTTCTGTCACAGGCTCCGCGAAACGTACTCGAGTCTCGATCGTCGAGAGCGCGCTGAAAGGGCCCTCCAGTCCCGCATGCAGATGCCTAATGAAGGTGTGGCTACATACGTGGAGGATATGGTTCATCTGTTCACTCGCGCCGATCCAACCATGCCGGAAGACAAGAAGCTGCGACACTTGATGCGAGGTGTGAAAGAGCAGCTCTTCGCTGGACTCATTCGTAGTCCGCCTAGAACGGTTGCGGAGTTCCTCACTGAAGCCGTCGCCATGGAAAAGGCGCTGCAGCAGCGGAACCAGTACGATCGGCAAGTGAATGCTACCTATACCACCGGGCTAGGCTCGTTCCCGACCGACGTGGGAGCGCTTCGCGAGCTGATACGTTCGGTTGTTCGCGACGAGCTGCAACAGCTGCAACAGCTGAACCAGGCGCAGCAGCAGCCTTCCACGAATTGCATCGCCACCATCATACGTGACGAAGTTCAGCATGCGCTCGGCACACCTCGTCGCGAGACACCAACGCAGGTTGCTGCACCACTTCAGGCGTTCGCAACTTCAAGTGAACCTCTAGGGGTGACCTACGCAGACGTATTGAGACGCACCGTTCCGTCGTCCACGACACCATCCCCAGTGAGTGGTTTCCAGCGCACCACTTATACCGACACGTTCGAACACAACGCACCTGCACCAGTCCCACTACCAGCCGCAACCCCGTACGCCACACTGCAGTCCGCACAGGTGGTCCCTTATTTTGCAGACACTCGACCCGTCATGCGTAAATCCGACATATGGCGCATGCCCGACCGACGACCGCTTTGCTACCACTGCGGTGAAGCGGGTCACCTCTACCGAGACTGCCAGTACCGCCGACTTGGGCTGCAGGGTTTTCCTGCCAATTCACCCCGCCCCCGGTTTGGACAGAGACCACCAGAAATTGAAGATTTTATCGCTCGGCAGAACGTCCCACTCAGGCGTCAGTCGCGCTCACCGTCACCGCGGTCGTCGTCTTATTCAGGCAACGGAAATCGAAGGCCGCAAGGACGGTCTCCGAGCCCCCGCCTGGAAAACTAACGCCAGCGACCTTTCGAGGCGAGGCCGCTGATTCTCGACGTGATGAAGACCTCGCCCTCCAATCGACGCGACATCGGACCAACGGAAATTCGACTACGCCGGCGCCTGTATCCCAGCTGAGCGACTTTTCAATGGACATACCTGTGATGCTCGACGGTCGCAATTTAACTGCCTTAATAGACACTGGTGCTGACTACTCGATTATTAGCGGACAATTGGCACGTACCTTGAAGAAAGTGATAATGCCTTGGACAGGATCGCATGTACGTACAGCTGGCGGACATGTTGTAACGCCGGTTGGTTTGTGCACGTCCAGGCTACAAATACGAGGCTGCACGTTTTTGGTCAGCTCCATCGTGCTACGTGACTGCTCCCGCGAATTAATTCTCGGCCTCGATTTTCTTCGGGAATATGGCGCCGTAATCGACCTACGGCGACGCTGCATTTCCTTTTCGACAGTCAACGCTACGTCAAGGGACTCCAACCGCCGTACAACCGCCCTCCGTGTTTCCGACGACAGTGTCACAATACCACCTCGTGCAAGTATCCTAATTCAGGTGACTTCCGAAGGAACCAGTGACGGTGAAACAGTGGCAGAGTGCAACGTCTCCCTGCTGCTGGCGCTTGGAATTTCTGTGGCACGAGGCATCATTGACATTCGGAACGGTACAGCCGAGGTCATGATTACAAATTTCACCAATGAGCATCGTCACCTTTTCCGGGGCACTGCGGTCGCCTACGCTGAAGCCTTGGAGGACGTCATTGAGTGTTTTGCCTGTGAAGACAGTAGCCGCGATGGACAAACCGTAATAGATGTTGACATGAACAGTGCACTGCCGGAAGAGAACCAGAGGGCCTTGCGAGAGCTATTGTTTGAATTCAGGGCGTGCTTTGCTCAGTCGTCTAAAGTGAGTCAGACGCCAATTACACAGCACAGGATAATCACTTACGACGACGCAAGACCTATTCACCAACAGCCATACCGCGTCTCGCCGACAGAACGCGCAGCTATCAAGCAGCAAGTGAAAGAAATGATCGACGACGGCGTTATCCAGCCTTCGAACAGTCCCTGGTCCTCACCGGTCGTTCTGGTTAAGAAGAAGGACGGTACGCTTCGCTTCTGTGTAGATTACAGAAAGCTCAACAACGTCACAAAAAAGATGTTTATCCGCTGCCGCGTATTGATGACTCGCTTGACCGACTACGACGAGCGAAGTATTTTTCTTCCCTGGATTTAAAGAGTGGCTACTGGCAAATTGAGGTTGATGAGCGCGACCGTGAAAAAACCGCCTTTGTCACGCCGGATGGCCTCTACGAATTTCGGGTGCTACCGTTCGGACTCTGCTCTGCGCCAGCTACCTTCCAACGCATGATGGACACTGTGTTGACTGACTTAAAATGGCAAAGCTGCCTTGTGTACTTGGATGATGTGGTCGTGTTTTCAACCAGCTTCTCCGAACATCTGAAGCGACTACGACAGGTACTTGAGGCGATTCGGACGGCTAACCTTACGTTAAAGCCGCAAAAATGCCATTTCGGTTACGAAGAACTAAAGTTCCTTGGACATGTCGTAAGCGCAGAAGGCGTCCGTCCTGACCCTGAGAAAACCGCCGCTGTCGCAGCCTTCCCGACTCCTGCCGATAAGAAAAGTGTGCGGCGGTTTCTTGGTCTATGCGCGTACTACCGGCGCTTTATAGGCAATTTTTCGAAAATTGCCGAACCATTAACTAGACTCACTAGAGACGATACGCCGTTCGTTTGGAGTGCTGAACAAGAATCAGCATTCACAGAGCTTCGGCTTCGCCTGGCATCACCACCTGTTCTTGGACATTTCGACGAGGAAGCCGAAACAGAAATTCATACCGACGCCAGTAACGTCGGTCTGGGCGCGGTACTCGTCCAACGGCAGGAGGGAATTGAAAAGGTTATCGCCTACGCAAGCCGAACCCTAACACGCCCGGAGTCAAACTACAGTACCACGGAGAAGGAGTGCCTTGCTGTCGTGTGGGCAATTGCTAAGTTTCGACCTTACCTTTACGGCCGTCCATTCAGAGTAGTGACGGATCATCACTCGCTGTGCTGGCTTGCGAACCTCAGAGACCCCTCCGGACGACTGGCAAGGTGGAGCCTACGTCTGCAGGAGTACGACGTCACTATCGTGTACAAGTCCGGTCGTGCACACGAAGATGCGGACACGTTGTCACGCGCGCCAGTTGAGCCTGCCGCTCAGAGCTTCGAAGAGGACTGCCCTTTCCTTGGCTCCGTAAGCGTAACAGACTTGGCTTTACGGCAGCGAGCAGATGCTCAATTGCGACCTATCATTGAACATCTAGAGGGCCGCAACGTATCACTGCCCCAGCATATAACTCGCGGATTGTCATCCTTCTGCTTACGACAGGGCGTGTTGTACAAGAAGAACGCAGCCGCCAGCAACAAAACTTACCTGTTGGTCGTCCCCGCAGAGCTGCGTGAGGAAATTCTATTTGCCTGCCACAACGAGCCTCCATCGGGCCATCTGGGCATCACCCGAACCATCGCTAGGGTACGAAAGTCTTACTACTGGCCGAAACTTGCCGCTTGCGTTAAACAGTACGTTCAAGCCTGCCGCGAATGCCAGCGCCGAAAATCCCCATCTGTTAAGCCTGCGGGATTACTTCACCCTATCGAGCCACCCAGAACACCCTTCGATCAAGTCGGCATGGACCTCCTGGGTCCGTTTCCCTTGTCATCTTCCGGCAACAAGTGGATAATCGTCGCTACAGATTATCTAACCCGCTATGCTGAAACTAAGGCGCTTCCTAAAAGCACGGCTTGTGAAGTTGCTCAGTTTTTCATCGAGAGAATTGTATTACGCCACGGTGCTCCATCCTGTGTCATCACAGACCGAGGAACAGCGTTTACAGCAAGGCTCCTTGAACAAGTTTTTCAGTTAAGTTACTCCACGCATCGCAAGACAACAGCGTATCACCCTCAGACAAATGGACTGACCGAGCGGCTTAACAAAACGATGACTGATATGCTGTCTATGTACATAGACGTACAGCACAAGACGTGGGATGAAATACTGCCTTACGTAACATTCGCGTATAATACCGCTACGCAAGAGACCACACGATTCACTCCGTTTCGTCTTCTATACGGTCGGGACGTTCAGACGATGTTGGACGCAATGCTCCCATGCGACATTGACAACATCGAGGATCTCGACGAAGATGCTGAGTGTTTCGTGCAACGAGCCGAGGAAGCACGTCAACTAGCCCGCGTAAACATCAAGAAACAACAAGGCGTCGATGCACAGCGCTACAACCGCTGCCACAGACAAGTCGATTATAAACCAGGTGACCAGGTGTTAGTTTGGACCCCTGTGCGCTGCAAAGGTCTCTCTGAGAAGCTTCTCAGTCGGTATTTTGGCCCGTACAAAGTGCTACGACAAGTGAGCGACGTCAATTACGAAGTCCTTCCGGACGGAAGCCAACCACCCCGACGCCGACAGCTACGACCCGAGATTGTGCACGTGGTGCGGTTAAAACCGTACCACACACTGTGACAATGTCTTTTTTTTACGATACACGCTTCGTTTAGCATCGAGGCGATGCTCTTCAGGGAGGAGGGGCAGTGCCGCGCGCTTGATCTGCCAGCGCAAAAGAGGCAGACGAAGTGGCAGTTCCCCTCGTGCCATTGTTCTGTTTTTGGCTGCGCTGAGCCGACCGCTCTTCGGACTTTTGTGAGGACGCCTTAAAAACGTCTCCTGTCTTTTTAACGTGACAATATGATGTCGTTAGACAAAAAATGGCCGCTGCACACAATAGTTAAAGTGTTGGCCAACTTTACTCCTATGATACAGCCGTCACGTTGGGTTAACGTGAACTGTATTTAAGAGCCATCAACTAAAGTAGATTGATGTAGCGGAGTCCAGGGCTACCATCCTCGTGAGCATCAGCGCTTCATATCAGCTGACACTGCTATTTGGCATCGTTGCGCAACTGTAAGCAACTAGTTATATAAAGCATTTGCGGCTCGTTAAATTGTGTGCGTGCATTCGTACGTGTCCTCAGCATCACTACGTATCGTAAAAAAATCCAGAAAGTATTAGTTCATCGCATCTTTTTTGTTCCGTTGGCCACCGCCATTTCTAGGGGCCCCATGATCGGCCCTTTACTGCAGGATAGATCTTGGGAGCCTGGTCGGACAGCACAGCAGCGCAGAAAGCCACACGATCCCTCCTGCAGTGTATGAAGGCAACTGTTCGAGGTAACAACAAGCCAGACAAGTTTATTAGCGCTACACTCACCAACGCCATTTTCATTGCTAATTCTTTCAAAAAAGGAGGTCAAGCCACCTTTTTTTTCAGCATTGAAAAGGTAAGGCCTCGCTACTGCCGTGAGTCCACCCACTTCGGAAGCTTGACACGACGTCAGCAATAGGCGTCATCGGCGAGCTCTTCCGCTTACACTTTCGCTTGCTGCAGCTTTTGGTTGTCTACTGTTTAAGTTGTCGCACGTTATGGCCGTGAGATCGAGCGGAGTGCCGCCTGGCGGCAACTGGCTGAAGCGCGCAAGTGTGGATTGCTCCGTCTGTCGTGTGCTAGCCAGGTCGTGTTTCTATATGTGCGCGTACGTCATGCACGTTCTCAATGCGTGGTTTGCCCGGTTGTGTGAGCGCGAGCATAACTCTTTTTACGTATGCCCGAAACGACGTACGAAAGGATTTGGTCTTTTTCGGCTGCTAATGCAAGTAAGATCAGTGAGTGCAACTTTCCAGAGGGCTGTTGATTGTCGTCGTATCCTCCATTCCCCAGAGTAATTTTAGAGTGGGTGCAACTTTCTGCTTCAAGCACATCCAAAGTGTTCTTGGCATCCTCCGAAACATGAGGACTATGAAATAGTGTGTGAATGCAGCGTTTTAGCTACTCGCTTGTAAACAAAAACGAGGCTTTAAGCCACGCCCTTGCGTGCTGTTGGTAGGTGTACGACTACGACACGCTAGTTTATCGATAGTGCGAGAAGCCTTAATTATGTTTATTCGGTTGTGGTACTACTACACACGAATAATATTATGACATAAACTGTGGAGCTTTAGTACCTAAACTGTACTTAAAACGAAGTTGGCGTTGCGCAACCACTTGCTCAGATTTAAGAGCACTTTAAAGAGCGCAAATATTCAAAATGATCTGAACTATATGCCTTCCATTTATTGTCTTATAGCTTCAATGAAAATTTCATATTTTTTTACAGTTTGGAGCGTTTGTGAGGCATTGTTATTGACTGACGAAAGGCAGCGGTTATTTTTAACCTCAAAAAGAAACACGCTTGTCCCATAAAATCAGCAAACCTGTGTTGTTGTCATGCACGGAATTTATCGATCAAAGCTTTCTGCTGAACGTTTACAAGGTTCTTGTACTTCTACTGATTCAAGCACATGTACGCATACGTGGTAAACACATTGTAGCGTGAAGAACTGTCAGCCCCTAAGCTTATCTGTTTAGAACTATCGGCTATTTCACATTTCATGGTAAATAGAATGAGAAAAAAGATGCATATGCGTATAGGTGTGAACGGTGGCGCTGAACTCCTCATACAGATATGCGGGCTTCCTACGATCTTTCTATTTTGTTGTTGTATGCCGATGATAAAGAAGTAAATAAGTTAATGTCACGCTACATCAGGGTGTACCAGGTGGGACACAAACAAAACACGCACAAAAACACAGCAGTGGCGTAATTCAGTGCGAAAGCGCGCAACAGTCACCCAGAGCGAGCATCCCTTTGAAAGGCGTAATGCGCTTTACTCGCTTAATGGTAACGTTGCATATGCTTCGTTCACCGATTCAGTAGAGATGAGCATAGATATTAACAGTAAACTGCACTCAACGCATCTTACGCGCCGACAATCGGCTCAGACCGCACGCAACGAAGTGCCGCTGCGTGTATTTATACTGTATACGCGCCACCGACCGCCTATCCAAACTTTTGCGGAGATGGTGCTGCCACCTATAGCTTTATCTCGCCGCGAATAAATGCATGCCACGCTGCACGCACGCCTTGAAAGGTTTGAGAAAGAGTGAGTTCTTGGAAAAAGAAGGTAAAAAAAGGATTTCTACGGTGACACGCCTTGTCGACACAGAGCCGACCAACGGGTTTATTCTAGTAACGTTGGAGCCGACGGTAGCGATGCCTGTCGTGAAGGTGCTATGCTTTTATAAAACGTCACTATGTTGTGCGAGGAATATACGCACCACAAATGCGTGACCAAAGCCAGGTCAACGCAAGGCATGAACGAATTAGTTTTGCCGTTGTGGTAGAGAACAGGAACTGGCGTTAACTTGACAACTGTTTGTTGACACGTGGATTTGACCAATTGACGAGCACAGGGGTACGTAAAGTTGCCCATGGGCAAGATTTCATCACGGCGATTACGAGGGGCATTGGTCAGGCAAAGAGGCGCGGGAATCGTTTTTTTTTTTTGAAATGGAGGGTCTGCGCAGCGCTGTAAAATTCGAAAAGTGCGATCGCCTCGGTCTACTGTACGAAGTGGCAAGATTGTGTGTGGGGTGTAAAAAAAATAAAAATAAAAGGTAGGTGCTTGTTTACTGGCTCTTTGGTCAAGGGAGCTGTTGCAATGTAAAAAGGTTGGCTACTCTGATCTTCGTCCCCGCCGCGGTGGTCTAGTGGCTAAGGTACTCAGCTGCTGACCCGCAGGTCGCGGGTTCAAATCCCGGCTGCGGCGGCTGCATTTCCGCTGGAGGCGGAAATGTTGTAGGCCCATGTGCTCAGATTTGGGTGCATGTTAAAGAACCCCAGGTGGTCGAAATTTCCGGAGCCCTCCACTACGGCGTCTCTCATAATCATGTCGTGGTTTTGGGACGTTAAACCCCACAAATCAATCAATACTCTGATCTCCGGCTGTTTTGCGTCGAGTCCGGACAAATGAAGAAGTGCGTATTATAATCATGGCTGCATGAAAGGGGCAAAAACTGTGTTCTTTGAGGTGTTGGGCACAGTCCGTGCGTCATATCTTGAAAGGAATGAGCAAACTAATCACAGATTTTTACGAGCCATAATCACACCACTTGCCTTGAATCGATAAACAGGACGAACGTCGCTTCGCACGTAGCGTTGTGTTACGATAGAATTTTGTTATCACTACGGGTCACGTGATAAAGGCTGCTAGCCATAGTTCGTGCACTATTCGGATTGCCTGCTATCGCATTCATTACTGCGCCGCTGCGGCAAAACTGACTTTTTTTCTTTACGTGGAGCTATTGGGCTGAGTATGTACTCAGAGCACGCGTGCATGTGCTTTATCAGCCAGAGCGTGCAGACATGATGTCGTTGTCATCATCTCAATGCCTGCCTCGAACACGTGGCTGAATAAAAATAAATGCTGGGGTTTAACGTCCCAGGCCCACCATCTGATTATTAGACACGATATTAGAGGGCTCTGGAAATTTCCACTGTCTGGTGTTCTTTAACATGCACCTAAATCTAGGCACACGGGCATGAAGCATTGCCCCGCCGCGGTGGTCTAGTGGCTAAGGTACTCGGCTGCTGACCCGCAGGGCGCGGGTTCGAATCCCGGCTGCGGCGGCTGCATTTCCGATGGAGGCGGAAATGTTGTAGGCCCGTGTGCTCAGATTTGGGTGCACGTTAAAGAATCCCAGGTGGTCTAAATTTCCGGAGCCCTCCACTACGGCGTCTCTCATAATCATGTCGTGGTTTTGGGACGTTAAACCCCACAAATCAATCAATACTCTGATCTCCGGCTGTTTTGCGTCGAGTCCGGAAGAATGAAGAAGTGCGTATTATAATCATGGCTGCATGAAAGGGGCAAAAACTGTGTTCTTTGAGGTGTTGGGCACAGTCCGTGCGTCATATCTTGAAAGGGATGAGCAAACTAATCACAGATTTTTACGAGCCATAATCACACCACTTGCCTTGAATCGATAAACAGGACGAACGTCGCTTCGCACGTAGCGTTGTGTTACGATAGAATTTTGTTATCACTACGGGTCACGTGATAAAGGCTGCTAGCCATAGTTCGTGCACTATTCGGATTGCCTGCTATCGCATTCATTACTGCGCCGCTGCAGCAAAACTGACTTTTTTTCTTTACGTGGAGCTATTGGGCTGAGTATGTACTCAGAGCACGCGTGCATGTGCTTTATCAGCCAGAGCGTGCAGACATGATGTCGTTGTCATCATCTCAATGCCTGCCTCGAACACGTGGCTGAATAAAAATAAATGCTGGGGTTTAACGTCCCAGGCCCACCATCTGATTATTAGACACCATATTAGAGGGCTCTGGAAATTTCCACTGTCTGGTGTTCTTTAACATGCACCTAAATCTAGGCACACGGGCATGAAGCATTGCCCCGCCGCGGTGGTCTAGTGGCTAAGGTACTCGGCTGCTGACCCGCAGGGCGCGGGTTCGAATCCCGGCTGCGGCGGCTGCATTTCCGATGGAGGCGCAAATGTTGTAGGCCCGTGTGCTCAGATTTGGGTGCACGTTAAAGAACCCCAGGTGGTCTAAATTTCCGGAGCCCTCCACTACGGCGTCTCTCATAATCATATAGTGGTTTTGGGACGTTAAACCCCACAAATCAATCAATCAATCAATAAAATCGGGCATGAAGCATTTTCGGCTTCCTCGAAAACATGGCCGCCGCGGCCGGGATCCGATCGCGTGACCTGCGGGTCAGCAGCCGAGTGCCTTAGCCACTAGACCACCATTGCGGGTAACACGCGACACAAGTGCACACTTTCCGCGCAGTACAGTCCCATATGACAGTTCACTTTCTTTTGTGCGCATTTTGTTTCTGCAGAATCCAAGCTTCTGTCGAGCATTATACGAGAAACACTGCAAAAAGTATGCACGCTTGTGTGCTGGTCGCAAACGGCAACGCTTATCTATATCGCGTTGCTTTCCATGCTCTAAATATCATCACTTGGCACTATCACGCGATGAAAAGCGCTAGTCTTTTCAGTATGACAAATTATTCTTCATGTGAGAGTAGCACTCACAGAAATAAAAATTGTAATATGAATAAACAAACGGCGATGAAGAAATACGGGCATAAATGCTCATAAATGTTTTTCAGAATAGGGGAGAGTTTTCTAGCAACTAAATGAACACGTGTCTCAAAGAATACGAACTTTGGATTAGAACATCGACGCGAAGCACGAGGTCGTGTGGGCCCATCGGCATTTCCGACATGCCATGGAAGCGAACACTAAAGCAGAAAACGTAAGCCAAGTCTTTAAATACGTACCTGTATGAGACAGGAACTGTGAATCAAAACAAGCCTGCATGCTGACCAGCACCACACTGGAGCGAGTTGAAGGTGGCGATTCTACCGATAGGAACGAAACCCAGCCAAGGGAATTGCACGAGGTCTTCTACTGCAATCTTGGGCATTTCAGCGCGAGGCTGTCCATTCAGGTACTGACGGCGGAAAGGGTGTCGCGTCTCTGCATTCACCAGCGTTTCTTCCGCTCTCTCAAAGGTAGCGGCGCGTAAAACGCGGGCACCTGGCTTGCATCGGTGCAAAGTAAACATTGCGCTTCTGAGCCTCCTCGCGGCGCAGGTGAGGGGAAGCCAAAAAGTGGGAAGCGCGAAGTGTGTGCTAAGCCGCGACACGGGGGAGACACGAAGGAAAAAAACAAAGAGAGGCAAGGGGAGTTTGGTTGGTCGGTGGTGCTGAAACGCATGGCGCGAAGCCTGCGGGGCGGGCTGCCGCCAAGGTCGCTCGGCCCAGCTAGCAGCCACGCGCGGTGCGGCGAGGCAGCAGGTTTAGTGTGACAGCAGCAGCCGGCGAGATAAACGCGTCGGCACAGACAGCACCCCCCCTCCTCTTCGGCACTTGTGCTCGACGAACGCTCTTACGCTGGCTCCCAGTCCCAGGACGGCCGGTGCTCAGGGGGAGCGCTACGAAGGCTCGCGCTCGCCGCACCGACGACAACAACCACCGCGCGGTGCAAAGCAGAAAGGGACCACCGGCATGCAGTTCGTGTCTGTGGATGTGGGCACGCAGAGCGTCCGCGCCGCTCTCGTCAACGAGAAAGGACGCTTCCTGAAGACCGCGTCGCGACCGCTGGAGACGTGGAACCCGCTGCCGGAGTTTTACCAGCAGTCGTCGGACCAGATTTGGAAGGCCTGCTGCGAAGCCGTCAAGGTATACTTGACCGGTGTTGCACGCGGTGATTAGCGCGTTTGTGTCATTAAGAGGCTAAAAAGAGGTAAAATCGAAGGACGGAGAAAGGCGAGTTAAGAGCGTGAGCGTCCAGTTTACGGTGCTTTTTTTATGATTCATGGGCATGAACGTACGCTCGGGAGAAGTTCTGGTGCTACTTAACTAGCTATCATTGAATTATTCATTCAAACTGTCAGATTCCCGTTTTCTCAAGATAATAATGTTAGTGAATATGGGTACGTGATATCTTCTCGTGCACATAATTTCATTGATATGAAATTCCAGCCTGATGTGTTTTAGTGCACCGTTGTCACCGTCATTGCGTTCTGCGTTACGTAGTTTATCGGCACTTTTTCAAAAGTTGTTTCTGGATTTGTAAACAGTTATATACCCGGCATTAGTCAGTTACTGCGGTGTGACGTGTTTTCCTCAGTAATGTAACCACCATTGGTTTTCATATACGACTTTAAGGAAGGCTTCCCGCATTTAATTGTTAGTTCAGTAAGAAGAGTAATTTATGTTACGCTTTGAACACTTGAGAACTTAGATTTACTATTTCGCTTATGTCGCGCTCTGAAGAGATATATACATTTCTAACTAGTGCGATCATTCTTGATGGTTTTATGTTGGAGGAAAGCTGCGATTATTCCAGCTTGGTGTTGTGAAATGCCATTTCATTGGCACTTGCCTCGCATTCCGCATTCGCGAAAAACTGCATTCGCAGTTGCAACCTTATCGAGCTTAGTTCGTGCATCATTTCTAGTGGCTGTGAGATCAACGAACGACGTGAAGATGGTTCGGGTTAGCGTCCCTGAAACCATCATGCCGACGCTCTAGCACAGTGGGAAGCCGGTTCGTGACATCACGCGAATGCTGCGGATTGTCCACACGCTACCGTCTTACCTGTGTAATAGCAAAAAAAGCTAATAACGTTCCATTATCGAGTTATTGATTGCTTCCACGTGGCGTCATGGGCGCTGGTTAGTAACGTACTGGCGCTCCATCATAGAAGCGTCGATCATATATGGGCAGAATATTGACGAGGTGGTCATTATGCTTCAATACCAACGATGCCGCTGCAATGTTTTTGATCACTGGCAATAAATGGCGAAAGAACCAGCACGTGTGGCGTACTGAAAAAATTAACGTAAAAACATCCGTTAACGTCACCCTGTTGTTGTAATAGAAGGTTCGGAAGCTGCATGTAGTGAAAGTTTTCAAAAGTTGTGGCTTTTTTTCGTAAAACGGCCTACTCTAGGCCACCGTGGTACAGAGAGTACGGTTTTCGGCTAGTGACTTAAAGGTCACGCAATTGATCTCGGCCCCCGCGATCGCACATCGATTGAGGCGAAATGCTAGATGTCCATGTGCTGTGCCAGTGTATACTTCAAAGGCCACCAAATCATCCGAATTTCCGGAGCCTTCTACTAAGCCGTGCCTTCTAATCTTATCGTGGTAATGTCATAGAAATTACTATTATTTTTTTGCACCTAAAGCTGCATATGGCTTGGAGAAATCAAAAACTGCCCCGCAATGGTGTCACGAGTGGCCTCTATTGGCTGTATCATCAGTTACGCCATTCGCAGCGTCGTACCCATGGCACGCGCGCCATTGCTTGCGTTATGAGCGATGTCGTTCTTCCCGTCGCTCCTGCTTCTCCTGGAAAGCTTTAGGGGCGAAGCTCCTTATAGCGGCACCCGTTTGTCCCGCGTCCCGTCGTAGTATGTAACCTGTCTTACGCTTTGACCTGCAAACATTTTGACCTCCAAGGTGGTGCCGGTGAGAGATTCCTTCTGTGCGTTGTTGAACAACAAAAAATAGTGCTCAATGTACATGCCAATAGCTGATAATGGGGTATGAGAGACAGGAGCATTCGGCTTTTAGCTAACGTGCACGCTGCGATCCCCATTAGCAGCCAATGCATGTACATTGAGCACTATCTGAAGGGAAGGAGTTGCTACGTTATACCCGCTGGGTGTAACCACCTTAGTTTTAGAAAGGTTTAGCGAGCGTTGAGCCGCAGTGCCATGAATACAATGAACTAGTATATACCATGAATGAACTCGAGGTAGTTAAAAGTGGGAAGTAGGTACGAAGTGCAAGCCGTAAGAAAGTAAAAGCCGAATTCCCCTGTCTCTCATTTCCCATGCAGGCATTGACATGTACATTGAGCTCTATCTGCCAGGAAAAGGTTGCTACGTTATACTCGCTGGGCGTAACCTCCTTGGTTTTAGAAAGGTTTAGCGAGTGTTGGGCCGCAGTGCCATGAATACAGTGAACTAGTATATACCATGAACTCGAGGTGGTTAAAGGTGGGAAGTAGACCCGAAGCGCAAGCTGTTAGAAAGTGTGCGTGTGCCACCCCTCGTTTAGTCCTTGGAATGTCCGCTGGATAGCGGTGTTTCTATATAGAGAATATATGATGAAAAGATGCGAGATGGTGGTACTTGGAGTGTTGAATAGATGGACGAACGGTCACACAGACAGATGCATGAGCGGACGCAAAGGCGGATGCATGGACGAACGCAGGAACGGACGCACGCACGGATTGGCGGATTGACGCATGGACGGTCGCACAGACGGAAGGAAGCAAGAACGAATGGACGGACGAATGCTTCGCCCCACTCTCCATCATTCACTCCGTGGATATGCTGCCAAGTTTTTTCCTGAAACCTTCTACATGCGTGTGCTACAGACAACTCTAGGAGAGCGCCTACATTGTAAACGTGAAACCGCTCACATTCATCGGGACGATGGCGCAGTCCAGGCACAAAGAATTGACAGATCCCATGTACAGTGGGAATTCGATGATGTGCGAAGCACGATTGAGGAAGGTTGATATGTCACTTTAAAATCAGCACAACGTGATGAAGCAGATGTAAATTATGCTGTACGGGGATTTCATGTCATGACTATTATGTTTGCGCCTGACATTTTCGTTCGTCGTCCATTCACGTCGCGTAATACCACATACGGTAAACGTGGAGCTAGCGAAACGACCGCGAGCGTGCTATGAGCGTAGAATGCTATCATGTTCTGCATGAGACGAACATCATTATTATCATACTTGGACGTGTCATTTACCTTCTTCGTGCATTCATGTCACGTAATACCAAATTTGGTATATATGAAGCTAGCGAAACGGCTGCGAGTGTGAGATGAGCGTGGCATGTAGCCATATTCTTAGTTGTATAGATGATACGCATGTCATGATTATCATGTTTACACCAGGAATTACCTTCGTCATCCATTCTAATCACGCAATACCAATTTTAGTATATGTGTAGCTAGCGAAACGGCCAAGAGTGCACCGTGAGCATGGCATGTGGTCATGATTTAAATGACATGCATGACATGATTTCCACGTTTGGACCTGTCACTAATGTTCGCCATGCAAGCAGTCATGTCATACCATAACAGTTTTGCAATATGTCATGTAAACGAAGCAACTGCAAAAGCAGCAAGACCATGACTTAAGTTATGAAATTCATGGCATACAGGTCATGATTTTCATGCTATGACTAGTCACTTATGCTCGTCATACAGTGATGTTATGGCACACCAATTTTGGTATAGATCCGTTATCGAAACTGCCAGGGTAGCCAAAAGTCGTAGGCGGCTAGATAGATAGAAAGATAGATAGATAGATAGATAGATAGATAGATAGATAGATAGATAGATAGATAGACGTGTAAAGTCGTCGAAGTACTTTAACAAATGCTTCGCATCAAAAAGAAAAAGCCCGGGAGGCCGAGTGCCGGTAGCAACTGTGTACCGATGATCCACAAGCCTATCATCATCATTATCACCATCATCAGCCTTACTACGTCCACTGCAAGACAAAGGCCTCTCCCATGTTCCGCCAATCAACTTGGTCTTGTGCTGGCTGCTGTCAATTTATACCCGCAAACTTCTTGATCTCATCTGCCCACCTAACCTTCTGTCTCCACCCGCTTGCGTTCTCTAGGAATCCAGTTAGTTACCCTTAATGACCAGCGGTTATCCTGTCTACGTGCTACATGCCCGGCCCATGCCCATTTCCTCTTCTTGAATTCAACTATGATATCCTTAACACCGGTTTGTTTCCTAATCCACTCTGCTTTTCAAGCTGCGTTAAATCCTGAAGGGGACTGCAAGCGCAGGTGGCGGGCGGAAACCACTCCGCCGAAAGAGGTAGCTTGCAACGTTCCGGGCACAACATCATCAACGTGATGATTGCAGGAGCGCGTTCGCCTGGGCGAACGCCCGCTTTCGGCGGATGTTTCTCCAGCGGCACTTCCGGTCGGCTGTGACGTCTGTGAGCACCCATGGTTTGGGAACTACCACTGTGACTGAAGCATTGCGATAAAAATTTAACCGTTAAGTGCACTCATCCATCACCGTAGTCATGCGAAGCGCATTGTGAGCTAGACATTGTGATAAACCAAATCCAAACGTGTGTCTGACCTCATTAAGAAGCACGAACATGGAACGAATAATTTTGGAAGGCTTCAGTGCCATGTCGGGTGGAACCCACTGCTAAACAACGGGGCGCACGTTTCAGCTTTCGCTGGTTCACAATTTGCACTGAGTGCTTGGGCGGCGATCTTTTTTTTTTTTCTATTTCGACGTTCTAGAGGGTTCCTGGACTAAGGAGCCCTCTCACCTCAGGGTGACACCGGGCGTTGCTCGGGGCACTGTTTCAAAAATAAACGTTTACTTCTCTCTCTCGCCGTTCCGTCTTACGTATACTTACCATTGACTGAGGCAGCAGAATGAACTGGTATGCCTCGGTGGTGTAGCGGTCACGGTGCTTGGCTGCTGAGCTAAGGGTCGCGGGTTCGACCCCGGCCGTGCGGTGGCCGCCTTTCAATAGAGGCGAAATGGTAGAGACTCGCTTGCTGTTTGAACTTTCGGTCGATTCTATGAGAGCCCTCCACTTGACTTAGGCTGACAATTGTAATGACATCGTGACACGTGAACTAATATTATTATCATACTTGGCCGTTCATTAATAGTAAACACTGACCAGTGAGGACAACTTTCTATCGGAAACATTTCTTCGGGTACTTTCGACTCCCATGTTTTGAAACCTTCTCGTATTTTCGTTACACATGCCGGACAGAAAGACTTCCCGCTGCTGTATTTTACCCACCAAAACGGGGCCAGCGCACTGAACTGGCAGGCCGAGCTTAGTGCCAATTCATCGACAAGTGGACCTGTCTCGGTCAGGGTTGTGACAATGACATGTAGCACGTGTTGCAACGTTGGCAGCCAATTGAGTCTCCGTCCTTCCTTCGCGCAGTTTTCATTTCAACACACGTTTCTATTTTCTGAACCGGCCCCTCGCACAAGCTAACTTTGGACGCGCTAATCGCATCGAACTTGTGGCACCGCAGCTGTGAACAACCCTACAAATTGCGTCTGCGATGAGTTACAAGGGCATGATGGATGGCACTATATCGCTTACGCGCCGACGTTCAAAACGCCCGGTGCTGCTGCAATCTTCGCCTTAGTTCTGTTTGTGGATTGGTCTGCGTGCTTGACGTTTGTTCTGCGTTTTTGTTAAAAATAACTTGCACATGATACACTAAATAACTAGTTCGATTTTAAATAAATAGTGTGTTGGGCGATGCTTTCGGTAATTGCACTATAGCATCGAAATACGGAAGTGTCCGTGCATGTCCTGTATTCGTTTGAAACTCGGTATGCCGCATGTGCAACGAAGCAATCGCATGTGCGTTAGGTGATCATCGAAACTCACCTAGACGTGAGACAACTCAGTTTTAAATGCGAAGCATTTCATAGCAAACTTGGGCGACATCATACAGTCATGTTGTGTCATACCAAACTTGGTATGACACATGACTGTATGACGAGCATATTTGACTAGTCAGAGAATGAAAATCATGACAGGTATGTCATGAATGTCATGATTTACATTTCATGGTCTTGCTGCTCTTGCGATGGTCTCATTCACATGACATGTTGCAAAACTGGTATGGTATGACATGATTGCATGGCGAGCACAAGCGACAGACCCTAACGTAAAAATCATCACATGATGTCATGAGTCATGACTACACGCCACGCTCATGATGCGCTCACGGCTGTCTCGCTGGCTTCACATATACCAAATTCGGCGTTACGTGATGCGAATGGATGACGAAGGTATGTGACTGATGCAAACATGATAATCATGAGATGCGTGTCATAATGACTACAAGCCACACTCATGATGCCCTCGCTGCCGTTTCACCAGCTTCACATGCACCAAATTTAGTATTACGACACGTGAATGCATGACAAAGGGATGTGACTGGTGCAAGAATGATAATCATGTGATGCTTGTCAAGTAACAACATGACTACATGCTACGCTCATGATGCGCTCGCGGCCGTCTCGCTAGCTTCGCATGTACCAAATTCGGTATTACGTGACGCGAACAGACGACATATGTAACTGGCATGTCCAAACATGATAATAATGACATGCATATTGTGCAACAACATGACTACATGCCGCAGTCATGATGCGCTCGGTGCCGTCTCGCTAGATTCGTATATGCCAAATTTGGTATTATGTCAAGTGAATGGATGACGAAGGTATGTAAGTGGTGCAAACATAATAAATATGAGATGCATGTCATGTAAGAGCATTACTACATGCCATACTCAAGGCGCCGATACACTTAGACGTGACCCTTGGTGCGCGTGTGCTCCAGCGTTCGTTTCGTCGCGTCATGTCGACGTTGCCACGCCAGGCGCCGATCTGACTGGCATATACTCGCAGGCACGCGCCGCACTGCGTTGCTATGACGCATGCGCTTTTGAGCACGCCCTACGTCCTTCGTCACGAAGCTAGGCAGACGCGGTGCATTCTGGGTAATGCGGTCGGTGCGAAATGCAGCTTGTTGCATTTCGCACCAGTAGCCGCCGGGCCTGGTGTCAGACTATAGAGTGTTCGGGTTTTGCTAGCGTACCGTCGCTGCGCCCAGCGTGCGCGCGTCAAAGTTACGCGACAGTATATTGGGCTCTTCATGATGCTCTCCCCGCCGTTTAGCTAGCTTCACAAATTCCAAGTTTGGTATTACGGAACGTGAATGAACGGCGAAGGTATGCGACTGGTGCAAATATGATAATCAGGAGATGCGTGTTATGTAACAACACGACCACATGCTACGCTCATAATGCGCTCGCAGTCGTTCCTCTAGCTTCACATATACCAAATTGGTATTGCATGACGTCAATAGACGGCGAAGTTAAATGACACGTCCAAATATTATAATCATGATATTTGTGTCATGTAAAACGTGGCTACGTGCTACGCTCATAGCACGCTCGCGGCCGTTTCGCTACCTCTACATACTGTAGCGATCGGGCTATGCCTTGACCCAGCGAGTCATTTGCCACGCCGGATTAGTGCAAAAAGGACAGTCTCGCCACGTCTGGACGGAGGAAGCAACAGAGGCCGGCCCCACGAGACGTCGCCTGCTGATTGACAGCGGCGCCAACGGAGTGGAATGTCGCCAAAGAGGGTTTTGGAGCCGCCGCTCTATCTCCCGCCTGCGCCAGCCACGCATCGTTAGCGCGTTAACCGGCAGACGACGACGGCGCTGATCAAAGGGCTCTCCCCAGAGGAATCCACGAACCGGGCACCTCTCAAAAGATCGGCGCTTGTTTAATCCATTGTCAAGTAGCCGACCGGCTGACTGCCTATGCCCGCCAGGCATTGTCCCGGAGTACGAGACTTAGTGTCGCCAAGACGCCGCGACGCCACCAAGAGGACAACAGGGACGGCGTCTTCCTGGGGGAAACCACGGCGGCTGCCGCGGATCGCCCCGCTAATTGAGCGAACATAATCGGCGGACCCTTTGAAGTATGCGGCCAGGATCGTGGGCACTCTCGACTAAAGGCTCACACACGACGAAGAAGAGCCCTGCTGGCGCCACCAAAGTGCAGTGTTCACGTGGACCTTGCATGCTCGCCCCCCCTCACCTGTGTGTGCGTGATTGGTGGTCGACTCGTAGAGGAGGAGCCCGACAGGGCATAAAACGACGCGGCAGAGTGCTGGACGTCGCTCTGAACTAAGTAAAGTTCAACCACCACGCTCGTGGTTTGTTCTTCTCTTCTCTTCTGTCATCTCGACAACTCCCTGTCAAGATGTAAATAAATCCGTTAAGTTTGCTCAAAGCTCTCCCCTAGTCCTTGGCTCGACGGAGCGACGGCGATCGGCCCCGCTACCCGCAGACTGCGGTAACCGCGACTCGCAACAACTGGTTGGCAGCGGTGGAATGCCATCAGCAACCTTCCTTCCATCCGTAACAACTGGATGGCAAGCGGTTGGATGTGAGCCTGGAGGACGGAGAATGAACAACACGCCGAGATCATGGAGACTGGCAGCTGTGGACTGGTGAGTGCTGGCTTTGGTTTTTTGGTTGCCAGGCTGATAAGATAGAAGTGCAATCTTTTCGCTGGTAGAGGCTACCACAGAAGCAGTTGTTTACGGAACTTCTGGGTAGAGAGTGAGCTGCACCACACTAGTTCTCTGTCATGGATTGGAAGCGTTTGTTGAAGAGTCAGCTCCTGATTCTTGGGGAGGAGCTGGGAGCAGAAGTAGATGCGGGGATGAAGAAAAACGCAATTGTTGGCGCTATCGAGGGCTTGAATCTGACCAGTGAAGAAATTAAAGAAACATGGAGCGAGATTCAAAAGCGCGAGAAAAAGCGTCAGGAAAGGCGAGAGCAAGAGAGAGAGCAGTGGAAGGAAACCCTAAAGGTAAAACTGGAAGAGACAAGAAGATCAATACAGTGCCTTAGATGGTCTCAAGTAAATTCGAGGATCCATCCATTCGAAGAGGGCGAGGATATAGAGAGTTATCTAACCTCTTACGAAAAAGTTTGCAGGGAACTAGAGCTCGACGAGGACTATTGGTCTTTCGCCTTATCGAGTGTCCTTCCGTGCAGCTTGATGGGTAGGTTACTATACCTTTCCGAGGAACAGTTCAAGAGGTACGATGTAGCTAAGGCAGCTTTACTGCGGTGCTTCGGCATCAGAGTTGACAGAAAGCGAATAGAGTACAAGCTCACGAACGCTCCCGTGAAGAACGCGCGACGTTGTGCTGGTAGTAAAACCAAGCCTGAGAGAGGTCCGCGTGTCTCTTATAGCACCAAGGTGGATAGTGAGCGAAAAGGGGAGATAGAAAAACGGGAGCGAGGTGACGAGCGTGAGCGAGCACTCAGCCTAGTGGTTGAACTGTCGGAAGAAAAAGTCGAGGCAAGGAGACTGAAAATTCAGCCATGCGTAAGTGTAGCACATGAAAAGTGCGAGAAAAACCTAAGTGAGGTGCAGTTGATAGCCGTAGATAAGGCTAGCACGTGTGAAGACAGCAGCAGGTTCAATGAGGAACCAAATTTGAGTGCTGCTACAGATGCTGCGCTGCGTAGCGAGGTCGACGAAGGAGGCCAGAGCGAGTGCGACGAGGTGCTGTGCCAGTCAACTGTTAGCGGAACAGCTAGGATAGCTGTAGAAAAACTGGTACAGACCTCACCTGTGTTTGTCGCGACGGTGGATCTTGCAGACAGTGTGGAAGTATGCAAGGACACCGAAGAAAGCTCACAAGCAGCGAAAGTAGGTAGCGGGGATATCAGTGCAGTCGCAGACAGCTCTCAGCAATGCGAGCTAGAGTGTTTGCAGGAAAGCAGCTGCACTGTTCCTAAGAGCGTCAAGCTGTCCGCCGATCTAGAGTGTGAAATAGGTGGTTTTTTCGAAAATCATCTAGACGGAGCGGCGTCGACAGCTGACAAGTGTAGTGAGAGTGTTAGCGACCTTGAGCTGCGAGCAGTAGGCTCAGAAACGAACCGCAAAAAGCGGCGCAGACGAAAGCGACGTCGGAGAGCTGCGAGCCAGACAAAAGACACTAAGGGTGTAAAGAAAAGCTCGACATCTCTGAACGTAGTGAACAGAACTAGGTGTTCTGCATCGGCGTCGAACTCGGCTTGCATGCGTCCTAGACACCGAAAGAAAAGTAAAAAGAAAGCGGGAATGCAATCACGGGGAAAGAGCAAGTCTTATGAGTTGCCTTTGAACTGTAATACTGCCGACGACTCAACCCGTGACAAATTTCAAGGCAGTGCGGGACAGGTCAGTCGCAAACGTCGCCGTAAAAGAGGTAAGCGTACGCGAGTAACAAAGCAAAGGCATGAAAGAAGTAGCAATAAGCCTGGTGAACGACGGAAGAGTGGGTTATCGGCCAGTTCGCCGGGGAGGCCTTTGTGTCGTGCAGCAAAACGCCAGCGGCTAAGCGGTAGGCCATGGCGCCAGTCCACGCGACGGTATGCGCGGGGGAGACTTAGAGCTTTTCACGGAAAAGAGTGTCGACGTGGTCCTAGAAGAAAGACCACAATAGCTAAACACCGCTCGGCTAGACCAAATAGGACACCGTCACTCTTTCCCTTGGATTGCTCGGGTTCCCTCTGCCAGATTGACAAAAGCCGGCCGAAATCGCAAAAGAGGCGTAACGCTGCTGTTCAGCTGGAAGCACGTGCTCGTTGTAGACCCGGACGTCTCCGAAATTCACCAAGACCGCGGCCGCCGCGTGTACGACTGAAGAGGGAGCGACAGCTGTAGGCTGGAGAGTCGGACACAGGAGTTTTTTTTTTTGGAAACACATTTGTTTTGTTTATATTCGGTTTTAAAGTGGTGTTCCTGTGTCATCTCCACAGCTAGTTTGCTTGGATATTTTTTTTTCTTCCCTCTAGATTTTGTTTGTGTTTAAGCTTTGTCAAAAAGCGGTATGCGGAAGCAATTACCCGCCTCGGTCAACTGCCTGCGTGAAAGGAGTTTTTTAAGATACGAGCACGCAAGTCGCAAATGAAGATTTGGTACGCCCGCTAGTTTTGAAAGCGCGGTAGCGTAGTCGAGCGGCGCCGGAGTTTCTATGCTTCGTGCCCTTTAGTTAAGCGCGGCATCGCATGCCGTCTTCAATAGAGTAAATGAGCAATGTTTGGGAAGGTTTTAGAATAAAACCAAACAAAGCAATTTTCGAAATGCTCAGGGGGAGAAACATTCGGTACAGGGGTTTTGGCGCAAAATTAACGCCTGTTTTGTTACGCACTCCTGACGTGTACCTCAAGTGTGATTGTTCCTTGCGTTTGTTTCTCGAGAAAATTCACGTTCAGATTAGGGTTTAAGGATACCTAGGTGAGAGAGATATCGCCTATGGTTAGGTGCGTGTGGGTATGCTAACGCTCTTTGGATGAGAGTAAGATGTCGGGCTAGAGCGCACAGCCAAGTCTTGTGCGTTCTTTAAAACCTTGGGCTGACATGAAACTACATTCGGCAAATAAGCGTGTTAGTATACGAAATTGCATTACCCTTTGTATTTTAGTATGTGCTGAGGGATCAGTTGAATTCTTTAGCTGAGCGTCGAGTTATACGGAACGTTGAGGGACGTTTTTCGTAATGATTTTAAGGGGTATTTGGAGTAATCGAAATTTTAGCTGTGGGCAAGAGTATTAGTGTGGTTGCCATTTAAAAAAAAAAAAAAGCGTAGGTGCATTGTGGCACATTTGAAAGACCGGCCTGGTTGCCGAAAACTCATTGCCGGCGCTTGCTGGTTCTAGCGGTTGGTCTTCGTGGTTTAAATGGTGTTGGGAGACTGCGGTTACTGTGATCTCTCCCGTCGAGCAGCTGATACTACCCGACGTCCGAGATCTTCCCGTCGGCGGAGGAGCTGTAGCGATCGGGCTATGCCTTGACCCAGCGAGTCATTTGCCACGCCGGATTAGTGCAAAAAGGACAGTCTCGCCACGTCTGGACGGAGGAAGCAACAGAGGCCGGCCCCACGAGACGTCGCCTGCTGATTGACAGCGGCGCCAACGGAGTGGAATGTCGCCAAAGAGGGTTTTGGAGCCGCCGCTCTATCTCCCGCCTGCGCCAGCCACGCATCGTTAGCGCGTTAACCGGCAGACGACGACGGCGCTGATCAAAGGGCTCTCCCCAGAGGAATCCACGAACCGGGCACCTCTCAAAAGATCGGCGCTTGTTTAATCCATTGTCAAGTAGCCGACCGGCTGACTGCCTATGCCCGCCAGGCATTGTCCCGGAGTACGAGACTTAGTGTCGCCAAGACGCCGCGACGCCACCAAGAGGACAACAGGGACGGCGTCTTCCTGGGGGAAACCACGGCGGCTGCCGCGGATCGCCCCGCTAATTGAGCGAACATAATCGGCGGACCCTTTGAAGTATGCGGCCAGGATCGTGGGCACTCTCGACTAAAGGCTCACACACGACGAAGAAGAGCCCTGCTGGCGCCACCAAAGTGCAGTGTTCACGTGGACCTTGCATGCTCGCCCCCCCTCACCTGTGTGTGCGTGATTGGTGGTCGACTCGTAGAGGAGGAGCCCGACAGGGCATAAAACGACGCGGCAGAGTGCTGGACGTCGCTCTGAACTAAGTAAAGTTCAACCACCACGCTCGTGGTTTGTTCTTCTCTTCTCTTCTGTCATCTCGACAACTCCCTGTCAAGATGTAAATAAATCCGTTAAGTTTGCTCAAAGCTCTCCCCTAGTCCTTGGCTCGACGGAGCGACGGCGATCGGCCCCGCTACCCGCAGACTGCGGTCGCCGCGACTCGCAACAATACACCAAATTTGGTATCAGGTGGCGTAAATAGATTATGAAGGTAAATAACACGTCCAAACATAATAATTACTACATGGAAGTTATGTACGGCACAATTTACCTCCGCCTCGTAACGTGATTCTGATTTTAAACTGATATATAAACCTTACCCCTTCCTGCTTCGCACATCATCGATTCCCACTGTACGTGCGATCTGCTAATGTTTTTTCTTCCACTTTAAATCGTTCCATTATTTATTATGCCTCACCCAAAAACTGCCTCTACTAGCCCCTACGCTGTTCACTAATTTCATTAGCCTCTACTAAAAAAAAGAACGGCGGGCCCCTTGAACAATTCCTCTTCTGTCGTTGTTGCGCTCAAGACACGTTATATATATATATATATATATATATATATACCACACTGCATACTACTTCAAACTGCATATCTTGATGGTGCTCCGAACCAACAAAAAAAAAAGGCAGGTCCTACGTACTTTGGGAAACTGTGCTTTGCGAAGCACGGATGAGGAAGGTTGATATGTTACTTTAGAATGAGCGCAACGTTACGAGGTGGAGGTAAATTAGGCCTTACCTTACTTCCTTGACATGATTATTATGTTTAAACGTGTCATTTACCTTCGTTATATATTCACGTAAACTGATACTAAAATTAGTATATGTGGAGCTAGCGAAACGGCGACAAGCGCATCATGAATGGCCAATACAATCTGACGGAACGTTGACGGGCGTGCACGCTGAGCACAGCAACGCTGCGCTAGCAATGCGAGCACTCTATAATCTGACGCCAAGCGCGACCGGTGCGACCAGCGTTCGTCAGCGCGGCCAGGCGGCAACCGATTCGCGCCGATGACGTTACCCAGACAGAACTGCGTCTGCCTCTCTTTGTGACGGAGGAACGCCCACCGCGCTCACACGCGCATGTGTATAAGCAACACAGTGCGACGCACGCTAGCGAGTATATGGCAGGCAGAGGAGGAGGAGAAAAACTTTATCCCAAGAGGAAAAGGTGTGGTGGTGGAGTGTCAGAGGAGCCTACCCAGCGTAGGTCTCCGCTACCTCGGGCGCCGAGCTGCACATAGCAGCCTCCCGCTGCTCCTTACTATTAATGTGTAGAGAATTAGGTGGTGGGTTTCGAGTACACCCCACATGATTTGGTCTAGGTTAGCTCTTTGTTGACAGAAAATGCACAAAGGAAAGGGGTATATCGCAGGGTGTATAAGACGGCGAAAAGATGGGGTCAGAAACGTACGCGTCTGTAACTGGCGCCATAGTATTTCATGGTAGCGTGAAGCTCCATGATGTAAGGGGGGGGGGGCGGTATATAGTGCGCTGTAGGCGGTAGTGAGTTGTTATATCGTGGAAGGTCAAAAGACGATCTCTCGCGCTGAAAAACGCCGCGTGGTTTAAGGCGCCATCAGAGGCCTGCGCTCGGCCGGTCATTCCTCCAGCGCAGGTATTAGCCGCCTCATTGCCACTCAACCCCGCATGCGCGGGCGTCCATATGAGAGCAACGTCTTGCGCGGGAGAATGTTTCTCAAGAATTAAAAGGGCAGTTGATGAGATGCGACCTGCGCTGAAGTTGCGTATGGCAGTTTTGGAGTCACTTACAATCATAGTGATATTAGGGATGGATAGACCTAAGGCGATGGCAGCCTACTCTGCCTCCTCCGAAAAGTTGACAGTGACGGATGCCGCTGTGAGCGCCTTGCCGTTATAGTCGACAGCAGAGAGGGCATAAGATGAGGAGGATGGGTATTCTGCCGCATCGACATAGAGCACGTCATTGGCTCCATGCAATTTTTCTGAATAACTTTTGCTCTTTGGATTCTACGCTTAGTGTGATATGTTGGATGCATGTTTTTAGAAAGGGGCGGTATGAGTAATTGTTTGCGTATGTTTTGGGGAATGTTGCATTGAGCATTGGTGAGTGAGGTGAAGTTAATTCGGGTAGATGATAAAATGTGGTGACCTGCGCTAGTGGTCGCGAGCCTTGCGTATTGAGCTGTTAAATGGACTTCACAGATTTCACATAGGGTATTTATGACTCCTGTCTGGTGAAGTAGTGCGTTAGAAATATTGATTGCAATGCTTAGCACGTATTTGTAAACTCTGCGGAGGAGGGTGTTGACCGATTCCTCCTCTGATAATTTAAGGTGAAGGTAAGGTAGGGTATATGTGATTTTACTGATCACAAAAGCTTGTATTATACGAAGTAGCTCTGACTCTCGGAGCCCTCCATTTTTCTCTGAGATTCTTCCTATCATTCTTAGGGTGTTTTCAATGTTATTGCGTAAAGGTACGAGTGTGTGCGTATTAAGTCGGTTGTTTGGAGAAATAAACCTAGCGTGCGAATGTGTGATACTATAGGAATAAGGCACCCATTTATGTGAACTTCTATCATTGGAACGTGTTTGTTCCGACGATGAGCTGGTAGAAGGAGTAACTCTGATTTACTCGTGGTACAATAGAGATTCATCTGAGATGTTAGTGCTGTTATTATATCTACAGCTGTTTGTAGGGTGTCTTGAATGTGTCCATGTGAGCCTGCTTTCAACCATAAGGTGATATCATCGGCATAGATGGAGAAGTTCAAGTCAGGGATACATTGAAAATCGTCGGGTATAGCTAGCATAGCCAGGTTAAAAAGGATTGGAGAGAGCACTGACCCTTGAGGTGTTCCGAAGCTGCCTAGTGTGTAGGGCGAGGAATGTTCTGGTCCTAATGTTAATGTAGCTGTGCGGTCTGTAAGGAAGCTTTTGATGTAAGAGTACATTTTAGCTCCACAAGAAATGCAGTTGAGCCAGCATATATAGCTGAGTGGGCTACGCTATTGAATGATCCATGTATGTACAGACCAAGGATTGCCTGAGTATCCTCGCTCTGGTTAGGAGTTATGATGTCGTGTTGAAGGCGAAGCATCGCATCTTGCACTAAAAGTGAGTCCCTAAAACCAATCATTTCTGGAGGCAGTAGTCCATTATCCTCCACGTGTCTCTGGAGGCGTGCAAGCACAACATGCTCCATAGTCTTTCCGAGACACGATGTTAAGGAAACGGGCCTCAGATTTTTTACCAAGGGAGCTTTGTTCGGTTTAGGTATAAATATGACTCTGGCATCTTTGCACGAAGGTGGAAGGGTGCCTGTGTCAAAACAGTCGTTAAAGTACTCAGTCAAAGCTTTGATAGAAATAGGGTCAAGATTTCTAAGTAATTTGTTGTTAACGCGGTCTGGGCCTAAGCCGACGTGGTACGGAGTGTTGCGAGGGCGTGCCTCACTTCTGCTTCCGTTACGGAACATCTAATGACTCATTATGTTTCCCTGTGTAAGATGGTAGAGAATCCTTACGTAGTTGAGGTAAATGCAACGTGTGGAGGTTATCGAAGAGCTGTCCTAAATGGTCACTGTGCTCGTGTAACAGTTTAGTGATAGCGTGAGAGTGTCGTGCGCGAGAAGTGCTGGAGTCTGGCAGATGTCTAAGAAGTTGCCACGTTCGTTTATTACTAAGGTGGTCATGCATTCCCTCACAAAGCTGATCCCATTGTTGTGCCGCCAATTGAGTCATGTATCGCTCGATTTGTTGGTCTAGCTTCGCTATCCTAATGCGGAGTTTCCTGTTGTGGTGCTGGTGTTTCCACCGTCGAAGAAGTGACTGTATTGCTTCCCACATATGGAGAACCTTGGAGTCGAGAGTAGTTATCAGGGTGTCGGGGGGTAGAGTTCTCGTGTGAATTTCAATATCTTTTTGAAGCTGTTGAAACCACTCGGTAAGGTCTGCAACACGTGAGGGAGCGGTGCTGTTGCGGGTCTCTCTAAATTTGTCCCATTCTGTGAGCATCAGTGGTTTAGTTGCAATGGGTCTGTGTTTTAGTTGTAAAGTAATGCTAATAATGTAATGATCACTGCCAAGATTAGTTTGGGTGTTAGTCCAAATCATTATGGGGGTATTGTGAGTGAGGGTAAGATCGGGGGATGTTTCTTAGTTCCCACAGTTCCCCAAGCGAGTAGGCTCCTCCGGGTCGTTGTGCAGCGTAAAACGATGTGCCTGAATATGGGACCAGAGGGCTCTACCTTTCGGTGTAGATGCGGTGTAACCCCACACTGGGTTGGAGGCGTTGAAATCCCTCACTATGAGGAAGGTGTGTTCGCCTGCCGAGGATGTAGCTCGGGCAAATAGGGAATCGAAGCGGTGCCTTTGCTCTTGTGGTCTACTATATACGTTAAGAATGTATAAGAATGGCAAGTTAAGTTTATCAGGTAGTATTTGGAGAAAGTCGTGCTCAATGTCGGTGTCAGCAAATTTTGAATAGGTAACTGTAAGGTGCTTCTGAGTTAAGACAGCAGTGTTTGGTTTGGCATCACCGGGTTTTTATGCGTTCTATAACCTGGCAGCTGCACTACACCATTTGTTTCTTGTAATGCAATGATTGGGGGAGGGGTAGTTTGTGATTTGATGTAGTACAGGAGCTTTGCCTTTTTTCAGCGAAACCTCCTGCAGTTCTATTGCCAAACGCAAAGTTCAGTGTGGTTACAAGGAGCCATTTTCGCTAAGTTGATTTGGCTTAGGTTGGACAAGCTCTGTATGGTTAGCGTGGACCGTGTCGATCCACTGCGTCACTCTATCTAGGGTTTGTTGCATCGGTAACATGGCTTGTTGTATCGAGGCCACGGATTCATGTAGCTTCTGCAAGAAAGCTGTGGAGAAGGCAATAAAATTGTCTAGTTTTTCCTCAATTTTGGGCACTTTTTCTTTCTCTTTGTCAACCTTCTCTAGTTTCGCTTCGACTTGGTGTACTCGCTCATTGAATGACAATGTGGGAGTCAAGACATTTTTGTGCAGGTGGTTGAGCGGGGTGCCTAGCTATAGGGGTGGTTGAGAGAGGAGCTGGTGCTGGTGAGATAGGCGTAGGGGTGAAAGATGAGGCGGGGAGGTGTGGGGAGGTGTGGGGAGGTAGGTGGTTGTTTGAAGGACGGAAGCTCTAGGCGTAGTTTTGCTTTTCTGCCCTTAATTTAGCCATCTCATCCTGCGATAGTTTGAGCTGCTTTTTAATGGAGCTTTCAGGGGAGGCTACATCAGCCCGGCTCACCTCGTGTGCAGGGCCAGTCCGAGGGCTGTGGTCTTAATGAATGCTTTTGTTGTGGCTTCGGCTGCAGCTGCGGCTTTTTCGGCTTTGCTGTCTTGTGATACTGGGTGAGCGTCCTCTAGGAGCGTTCTTGAAAGATGGGCTTTGGTCGAGGAATGGAGCTGCATCTTGCTGGAAAGCTGATGGTGCGTGCTTTGGTTTAGGCTTGTAGAGCTGTGGGCACTGGGGTGAGCCGGTGGGGTGGTCACTGTTGCACACCACACACTTAGGTTCACATTCAGAAATTCTTTCATAATGACTTGCTTAACATTGCCCGAACTAATCCAAAGAAGTTTTGGAAACTTCTCAACCCTAAAAATAACATGCACAATATATCCTTAACCAACTCCGATGGTTCACACGTTCCTCTCCCACAGCGGGCGGACGTTATGAATGCTTACTTCACTTCAGTCTTCACTTCTGAACCACTTCATAGTATTCCAGTCATGCCGAGATCTAATTTTTCATAAATGCCGCCCATTGACATTACCTCCGAAGGCATCAGCAGTCTGATAAAGAAATTAAAAATGTCCAGCTCCCCCGGACCTGACAATATTCCTGCCAAAGTCTTAAAGGCTACTAATATCATTTCTAGTAAATTTTTGGAGATAATTTTTAAACAGTCCATTTCTGAAGGTTTCATCCCAGATGATTGGAAACTTGGGAAAGTTGTACCAGTTTTCAAGTCTGGCAAGCGATCTGACCCATCTAACTATCGCCCCATTTCACTAACGTGCATCGCTTGCAAACTTATGGAACATATAATATATTCACAAGTTGCTCGTCACCTCGATGATCACTCTTTCTTTTTTCATAAGCAGCATGGTTTTCGTTCAGGGCTCTCATGCGAAACTCAACTTTTTGAATTTACGACTGATCTTCATCTCAACCTTGATTCGTCATTTCAGACTGATGTTATTTTTGTCGACTTTTCAAAGGCCTTCGATCTCGTCCCTCACCAACGACTAATCAACAAACTTTCTTCACTTTCCCTCGATCCCCTGACCTTATCATGGATTAAGTGCTTCCTAACCCACCGGTCGCAATTCACTGTTATCGGTGGTGCCCAGTCTGATACTACTCCAGTAATCTCTGGCGTCCCTCAGGGCTCGGTTCTCGGCCCGCTCCTCTTTTTAATCTACGTAAATGACCTTCCTTCCGGCATTTCATCAACGGTTCGGCTTTTTGCTGACGATTGCGTCATCTACCGTCGCATATCAACTCCCGAAGATCAGCTAATACTACAGCAAGATTTACACATCATTGATAACTGGTGTGCTCAGTGGATGATGAGGCCGAATACTTCCAAATGTAAGTTCATGTCTGTATCACGAAAACACACTAACGTCATCCATCCGTATTCATTAAACTCAACAGTGTTATCCCAAGTGGATTCTTACCGATACCTGGGCGTTGTAATTACAAGCAGACTAACCTGGACCGAGCATATTACCAAACTAGCTGCCGACGCCTCAAAAACACTTGGCTATCTTAGGAGATCATTGTCATTATCACCTGCAAGCCTTCGCAAATTGGCTTTTGAAACTTTTGTTCGTACTAAAATGGAATACGCATCTGCAATTTCGAGCCCTCATCAGATATACCTAATTAACATTCTTGAATCCGTCCAAAATCGTGCCGCCAGATTCATCTCCACAAATTATGACAAACGAGCAAGCATCAGTCAAATCAAATCATCCCTCGGTCTCCCTGTTTTGTCAGCTCGACGCAAAATTTCACGTCTCTGTCTTTTTCACAAACTCTACTACAGCTTTCCTCACCTACATGGTTCACTTTTACTTCCGCCTGTCCGAACATCTCGTCGCCTATTTAATTCCCTGAGTATCCAACGTCTGTTTAGTTCTACTAACGCTTCTAATAAACCATTTCTTTCTACGGCTATCGATGAGTGGAACGGTTTGACGGATGCAATTGTCAGCGAACAAGTTGCTGTTAAATTTAGAGATTTGTTACTAGCTCCCTTTGACTCTTAATCGCTGTTTGTCTTTTTTTGTTGTTTGTTCTCTGCCGCCTGTATATTTTTGACCGCGAATTGACTGTTGAATATTTCGTTTGACATGCTCTGTTTTCTTTTTGTTTTTTTGTTGCTACCTGTATGTTTTAGTAATTCAAAAACTGTAACCATGAACTGCATTTTCATTGAAATTTGTACTTAAATTGTTCCCCCCCCCCCTTATGTAATGCCCCAAGAGAGGCCCTTAAGGGTAAAATAAATGATGATGATGATTCGTGATCAAGGAGTGGACTCGGAATACCACACATTGGACATAAAGGCTGAGGGGTGCCTGGGCATACGTCTGGTCTGTGGCCAAGTTTGCGGCACAGATTTAAGGCTTCCGTCTTATGACGATAGGGTACGCATCTGGTGATGCCACCCTGATAACTTATGTAGAAAGGCACGCGCGTACCTCTGAAGGTGACCAAGATGGATGCTGTGTAGGGGGCTGGCTGGCCCCGACGAAGCAGAAGAAGAAGACGGCCGGCGGGGACACCAACCAGCCCGAACACGCGGGTTGGCGCGTAGCGCCGAAAGAAAAGCACACAACCGCACTCCACGGTTCCCTAACACACACTGGTTTTATTTTACAGTCGCCTTGAAATCCCGGATGCCAGAGCGGCGCCCCCTGGCATCCTCACCTGTCAATTCGAAACCGAAACCCCAGAACACAACAACCATCCCCCCCCTCGAAAAAAGCACAGCTATACACTGTTTATCTTTATACATAATCGATACAAAAGTATATACAAGGTATGAACGTTAGAACATATGAAAATTCAGAGCACGGCACACCGAACTCACACACTACAAGTCCTGAAAATGCACTGACAAACAAAAAAATGTACCCAACTGTTCGGAACAAGAGTTCTAGGTCACGTAGTCTTCAAACCGACGCGGCTTCTGCCGCTTCCGCTTAGGGCGGGCCCTTTTGGGTGTAGAATCGGGTGTCTCTGCACCTTGGTCACTTCTGCTCTGATGTGACACATCAAGAGCAGTGGAAGATTGTGAAGGCTCTGAATGAGCGTTAAAATTCGCGGTCTCATCAGAGCTCGCAGCATGAGCTTCGGAGGAATTATGCGGACCGGAGTCCGGTTCAACGGTCTCAGCCGTATTTGACGGTTCGAAGTGAACCGTATGACTTGGTGTACTTGAACCAGCGACACCGACTGGTAACTCCTCCCCACTTGAAGAAATGCCTGTACATGGAGGCCACATGTAACAGTCTGATGCGTAATTGAAAGGCGTGGACGGAGCGTGATGAGGAAGACTTTTAGGTGTTGAAGGCGAATCCGTATGGAAAATAACAAGGTGCGAAGCATTCCAGATGTTACAATCACTTAAGTGAAAAGAAGTGGGGCTAACCTGGCCCAAGACTTTGTAAGGACCCCGATACTTGGGGCGCTTGCCTAGCACACGAACCTTGACTAGATCGCCAGTGCGAACTTTGGACTGCTTTGCACCTCGACGGTTGTCGACATACTTTTTCATTGCTTGTTGACGAGAAAAAACCCTGGTACGAATTTGATCAGGAGAAGACACTGCTATGTTACGAGGCAAAGAGACTATGTCGAGAGCAACTCGCGGTTGCCTACCGTGGAGAAGTTGAGCAGGAGACACTCCAGTGGTGCCTTGTGGTGTGAACCTGTACGAAGCTAAACATTCAGTCAAGACTTGCTTGAGGGGACGGTGCTCTAATTGGGCGATCTGGATATGTTCCTTCAAAACGCGATTAAAACGCTCGCTTTGCCCATTTGATTGGGGATAGAAAACTGATGACCAATATGCTGAATTCCTCGTTGTGAAAGAAAAGCCTCGAAATGTTGGGACTGGAACTGTGGACCATTGTCCGTAACTATGGCATCAGGAAACCCTTCCCGGCTGAAGATTGAAGACAGAAACTCAATGATGACCTCAGAAGTAACCGTATGTGTGAAACAAATTTCTGGCCATTTGGAATGGTAGTCAATGAGAGAAACAATGAACCGGGCATTTTGCGGAACATTATGCAAAGGACCGATGATGTCCATGCCGAGTTTCTGCCAAGGCCGATCAGGCCACTGGACTGGCTGCAACGGAGAAAATGCAGGTTTGGCAGACTTGTCAGCTGCCTGACATATATGGCAGTTGTAAACTGCATGCTCGACCTGCTTATCTAAGGCTGGCCACCAGTACCTGTCTCTGAGATTCTGTTTGGTGCGGACAATGCCTGGATGGGTCTCATGGGCAAGCTGTATCAGCTTGTTACGGAAAAAAGCAGGGGGAATCACGCGTTCATCGCGGAAAAGCAAGTCCTCGACACAAGACAGTTCCTGTAGGACTGCGAAGTAAGGCAAGAATTCAGAAGCAAGAGCACCTTTGGAAGGCCATCCTTCACGTAAATATTTGAGAACTTGAGACAAAGTGGAATCTGCAGCTGTAGCTGCCTGAAGCTCAGCTTTAGTAATGCAGGAAGTAACTAATGAAACAACTTCCTCATCCCGCTCTTCAGTAACCGGTATCTGAAGAGGAAGGCGCGACAGTGCATCAGCAACCACGTTATTAGAACCCTTACAATATTGAACACTGAAATTATAATACATGAGTTTGGCACACCAACGGGAAATGCGAATGGGGCGGCGGCCTTCGGATCCTGCAGAAAGAAGAGCAAATAGTGATTGGTGATCTGTACGTAATGTGAAGTGCCGGCCCCACAAGTAAACATGCCATTTCTCACAGGCAAAAAGACAAGCGAGAGCTTCACGCTCTCCTACTGAATATCTGCGTTCAGCAGGGGTCAATGTACGAGATGCAAAAGCAATAGTGATCAGCTGATCATCTCTGAGTTGTTGAAACACTGCTCCCAGTCCAACATCGGATGCATCCGTCGTGATGACGATGGGAAGCTTCTCATTGAAAATACTAACAGCTGGCTTTGAGGCCAGTATTGACTTAACTTGAATGAAGCTCTGCTCAGCTTCAGCTGACCAGTTAAAAGGCTGTGCTTGACGAAGTAGAGTACGCAGTGGTTCAACAACATCAGCATAGTGAGGAACAAACTTGACATAATAACCAACAAGACCTAAAAAAGATTGCAAGGTTTTAACATCAGTAGGCCGTGGGGCATTGACAATGGCTTGAACTTTAGATTCAACAGGTGTCAAGCCGCGGGAACTGACATTATGTCCTAGAAATTGTAACTCATTCACAGAAAAAATGCACTTGTTATTAAGTTTCATACCACATTCACTGATGCGGTTGAGAACAGTATGCAAGTTAGCATCTTGCTCTTCGCGAGTACGTCCCCACACCAAAATATCATCCAAGTAACAAAGGGCGCCATTACAACCCTTAAGAATAATTGACATCATTTTCTGAAACACTGCAGGGGCAGATGCAAGCCCAAAACACACGCGGCGAAACCGAAACAAGCCTTCGTGCAACACAAATGTGGTCAAGTCTCTACTGCACTCAGAAAGTTCAACTTGGTGATAAGCGGACGCGAGGTCCAGCTTGGAGAAACATACTGCTCCGGAGAGCTGATGAAGCAGTTCTTCAATGTGAGGAAGTGGAAACCCATCTACAACGATTGCCTTGTTCGGTTCTCGTAAGTCGACGCATAGTCGAAGGAATCCATCTTTTTTCTCGAGGACCAGTGGAGAAACCCAGTCGGAAGCAGAGACAGGCTCGATGATTCCGCTGGCTTGAAGGCGAGACAGTTCTGCAGAGACTTGCTCACGGAGAAGAAGAGGAATGCGGCGCAGTTTGGCACGCACAGGGCACACACCTGGTCAACGCATCACTTTATGCACAAAACCGCGCACACAACCCAGTTCACGGGTGAACAGGTGGTGGAATTCAGAAGGCGCGTTGGCTGGAAGATCATCCCTGACGTCGACTTGAGCACACGTCATAGACGCACCGTCGATGTTGATGGACATAGCCCTGATGGCATCACGTCCCAAAAGCGAGCTGCCATTGGCAGTTACATAAAAAGTAATGGAAGCAGTGCGACTGCGATAGGAGACCTGAGCTGTAAAATGACCTAAATTATCAATCGTTCCCTTGGAATATGTTTGTAGAACGACGTGTGAAGGCAAAAGCCGAATGTTGGAAAAATGACTATGAAAGTCAGCAGCACTGATTAAAGAGACTGAGGCACCAGTGTCCACGAGAAATGACAAGGGCACAAGGCCCACTGAAACTACGATGCTTGGCTCGGACGTAGTGTGGAGGCCATCCACATTTAAAACAGTGACCGTATTGGTTTGTGTAGTGCTCGAAGGAGCGGACGAAGAAACTGGTTCCGGAAGACTTGCTGGACGGGAATTGCATACGGACTGAAATATCTGATTTTTCCGCATGCAAGACAAGTGCGGTATTTCACGGGACACTGCGCAAAATTGGCTAAATGCCGAGCCGATCCACAACGAAAGCAATGCGCGGTTGCGCTTGGAGAAGAAAATTGCGAACGCGATTCAGGAGCTCGGTGCTGTTCCTGAAAACCCGAATTTGGCGGAATGGGGTCGCCATATTGTCGGCTTCCTCGCCCTGTGACGCAGAGGTGCCGCCATGTTGGCCGCCGCGCCGAGACGAAGATGAAGGGCCGCCTTGTTGACGCGTCCCGTGAAACGAAGAGCTGCCGCCTTGGCCCCCCGCAGCAGAAAGTTGCTGCACTGAATGCGGAGCGAATTGCTCCAACTGGGAGCTAATAAGCTCGTCCTCTCGCGCAATCGAGAGGGCTTCGGATAATGAAATCGAGGAGCCCTTTTGAAGCATGCGGCAGCGGACGTTTTGCGAGGCTACCCCGATTAAAAGATGATGGCGGATCATATCGTCTTCGAGCCCGCCGAAGCCGCACGACGCGGCGAGCGTTCGAAGAGAAGTAATGAACTCGGCGACTGGCTCCCCAGGCAATTGTCGCCTTTCTTGGAATTTTACGCGTGCGAGATAATCGCACGAAACATCTTTAAAATGCTCATCTAAAAGAGCAACAGCATTCTTGAAGGCATCGCCCGACGCTGGCATCGGCGACGCGTTGGTGGCATCCAAAGTATAGAAGAGCTTTAACCCGGCAGGGCCCAACGCGTTGAGCAGCAGGGCCTTGCGACCCTCGGGCTTGCTGGCGTCCTCCCCGACCGCGTCTGCGTAAGCCTGAAACACCAATTTCCAGTCCGCCCACGGAAGTGGCGGGTCTCCGGGAGAATGAAGAAATAGGGGAGGTGGAATAGGAGATGCCATTTCAAGCAAGAAGAATGGAGAGGTGCAGATGAGAAGAAAATGACGCCAGTACACTGTTTGAAGACAAAGGCAGAGGCGGCGTAGCCGAATGAAGAAATGAAGCGACGCAGCATGCAGTAGCCACCTTGCTGGGAACAAAGAGCGTCTAGGGTTAGCACGAACACGGATAACGAAACGGTTTCTTATCCCATCTTCGTCGCCATTGCTGTGTTGGGGGCTGGCTGGTCCCGACGAAGCAGAAGAATAAGACGGCCGACGGAGACGTACGCGGCCGGCGGGGACACCAACCAGCCCGAACACGCGGGTTGGCGCGTAGCGCCGAAAGAAAACCGCACAACCGCACTCCACGGTTACCTAACACACACTGTTTTTATTTTACAGTCGCCTTGAAATCCCGGATGCCAGAGCGGCGCCCCCTGGCATCCTCACATGTCAATTCGAAACCGAAACCCCAGAACACAACAATGGACTTTGTGGAACCCATGCCACATCCGGTCAGGATGAGGCCTTGTCTTTCATAGTCCAACAGACTTGACAAGATGGTTTCAGATGTGTGTTCTATAGGAATATTATGGATGACTCCTCGGCAGGTATTCGATGGATCGGTAATGTGGGGGACCACTTCAAAGCTGCGCTCGTCCATCTTGATGGATTCGATACGGTGGTATGCTTCGGTGCAGGCCGAGTCCGGTATGGTTATGAGCAGAATGTTGCTTACAGAGTAGATGCGGTATTGGTAATGTAGGGAGCTTGTGAGCGCTGCCGCTTTTAGGACGGAATGGATGAGCTTTGGAAGTGGAGTGTCAGCACAGCTGAGGCATCCACGTATTCGCAGAACTATTTTGTAGTCGTCCGCTGGAAGTGGAGGGGGTCTGGGGGCAGTGCGATGAGGTATGGGAGAGCTTTCTGTGACTCTTCTAGCGAAGTGTTGATGTCAGGCGTCGATTTCTTCGGGGATGAAGCGGGCTTTCTGGCCCTGGCATACAGTTGACGCCAGCTGCCTTCATCATCGTCGAGAGCTTCGGCGGAGGGAAGCTCCTCTCCCTCTGTTTAGAGGATGACCATGTTGGTAGGCCTAGCCGGTAGGCCCACTTAGGTAGTCGAACGCTGCCAAAAAGTCGATCTTCGTAGATGCGAACTGCAAAGCACTCACTTGAAATCACTTCAGATGATGCGGTCGATTCTGTAGAAAGCTTCACATTTGTTCAAGTTGCCATTGAATGACTTAAACAGTCAGAAACAGGAGTTTTGCTGGAGCGCCATGGCAGGCAGATCGGCGCCTGGCATCGCATCACCATCGTGACGCTACGAAACGATTGCCGGCGCACACGTGCACCTGGTCCCCTCGAAGTGTATTGGTGAAGTTAGGTATGTACTCATGTTCTCACATGACACGCATCTCGTTATTATCTTGTTCGCACCAGTCACATACCTTCGTCATCCATCCACGTCGCGTATTACCAAATTTGCTATATGCGAAGCTATAGCCAAAGGGCTACGAGCGCATCATCAGCGTGGTGGCATGTAGTCATGTTGTTACATGATACGCACTTGATGATTATCCTGTCTGCACCAGTCACATACCTTCGTCATCTATTCGCGTCTCGCGATACCTATTTTGTATAAGTGAAGCTAGCGAAATGAACGCGAGCGCATCATGATCGTGGCATGTAGTCATGTTCCAACATGACACGCATCTCATGGCTATCATGTGTGCACCAGTCATATACCTTAGTCAAGCATTCACGTCCCGTAATAGCATATTAGGTTTATGTGAAGCCAGCGAAACGACCGCAAGCGCACCATGAACGTGGCGTGTAATCATGATTCATAGCCTACATGACATGCATGTCATGATTTTCATGTTGGGGTCTGTCGCTTGCGTTCGTCATGCAGTCATGTCATACCATACCAGTTTTGCAACATATTATGTGAACGAAACCACCACGAGAGCAAGCATGAAATGTAAATCACAAGTTGCATGACACACATCTCATGATTTTGCTGTTATGACTAGTCGAATACGTTTTTACTACAGTAATGTTATGCAATATCAAGTTTGATATCGATACCGTTATTGAAACGGCCAGGAGAGCTAAAGGTCTTAGGCGGCTAGATAGATAGATAGATAGACAGACAGAGACAGACAGACAGACAGACAGACAGACAGACAGACAGACAGACAGACAGATAGATAGATAGATAGATGGATAGATAGATAGATGGATAGATGGATAGATGGATAGATGATAGATGGATAGATAGATAGATAGACAGATAGATAGATAGATAGATAGATAGATAGATACGCTCAATGTCACCGAAGTTCGCTAAGACATGCTTCGCATTTATTAAGATGTGTAAGGACTTATCGAAAAGTATAAGTCAAGCACTACTTACCTCTGCCTGGTCGTTTCTTTTAAAAAAAGAATACTATGGGAGAGGTATAAAACAAGTGGGACCAAAATTAACATGAGATATCTGAGACTGCCTGAAGGATTGTCAACGCGCGGATGTTTATGTGCTGAAATCTACGAAGAACAATGAAATTGTGGGGCGTGTCTGAGTGAGCGAGAATATCGTTTTATTAGGAGGCGTAAACGCCAGCCTGATCTACAGTGGAACCCCTGTCCCAGGAGGTGTGCCGGGAGGCCAAGGACGTGCGTGGAATCGGCTTCGACGCCACCTGCTCCCTCGTGCTCCTGGATGACACCGGTCGACCACTCACCGTCAGCCTGAAAGGTAAACGGTGATGCTTACTGCACATTAATAACGAAATGAACAACTCACAGGGTTCCCCTTGGGCATTTTACTAGGATTCGAAGCCATCGCTTCCTTTTAGGGGCGAAGCTCCTTAAAGCGGCACCCGTTCGTCTCTCGTAGTCGTAGTTGTAGTGTGTAACAAGTGTTACATTTTGACGTGCAAGGTGGTGCTGGTGGGAGATTTCTCCTGTGGTTTGTTGAACAATAAAATGTTCGTGGCGTGCGTGTTTTAACTTAAAGCCGAATGCTCCTGTCTCTCATTCTCCATTAGCAGCCATTGGCATGTTCCATAGAAAACATTTGTAGAAGGGTTAAAAGCCTACTTCTGCTGTCTCTCATTCCCAGTAGCAGCCATTGTTTACCTCCAAGGTAGTGCCTGGTGAGATTTCTCCTGTGCGTGAACAAACAATAAAAAATCTTTGTTCAAAACGCCGTTGATTGATGAAATAAACCAAAGAAAGACGCCATATGTTTTCTAAAAGCAAAACCAAAAGACGCCAAATGTTTCTAAAGCAAAACAAAAAGAAGACCCAGCTTCTTAACGAAAGACGCCAGGTGTTCTCTAAAGCAATGGTTTTATAATGCAAACTATATCGATACAGGTTTGTAGTTGCCGATGCTCGTTGCCGTCGGTGTGTGCTCGTATGGTACATTGAGCACTATCTGACAGGAAAAGGTTGCTACGTTATACTCGCTGTACGTAACTTCCTTGGTTTTAGAAAGGTTTAGTGAGCGTTGGGCCGCAGTGCCATGAATACAGTGAACTAGTATATACCATGAACTCGAGGTGGTTAAAGGTGGGAAGTAGACCCGAAGCGCAAGCTGTTAGAAAGTGTGCGTGTGCCACCTCTCGTTTAGTCCTTGGAATGTCCGCTCAATGGCGGTGCTTCTATATGGGGAATATGTGAGGATAAGATGCGAGATGGTGGTACTTGGAGTGTTGAATACATGGACGAACGGACACACAGACAGATACATGGATGAACGCATGAACGGACGCAAGGGCGGATGCATGAGTGGACGAACGCAGGGACGGACGCACGAAGAGACGCACGCACGGGCGGATTGACGCATGGACGGTCACACAGACGGACGCATGGACGGACGGAAGCAAGAACAAATGGACAGACGAATGCTTTGCCCCACTCTCTATCATTCACTCCGTGGATATGCTGCCATTTTTTCTTCTCCCTAGCTCGATGTACTGAAACTCTCCTCCAACCGCTTTCTGTCCCTCAGTGGTTTTCTCACTATATCTGTTATGACGCACGACACGGCGATGTCATATGATCATGCCATCACGTGACATGACGTTATGTGACGCCAGGGAGGACTGAAAAAAAAGGGAGCACGCCTGGCGTCCACAAGCTAACCGCCACCTCTCAATCTACTTGCTTCTCGCTTTCGTACTCATTTCCCATAATGCACCTGTTTCAATTCTTTTTTTTTCGTGGGCTCCTCAACGAAACCCCCCAAAACCAAAACTGATGATTGCACGCGTCTAGCATCCACAGGCTAACCCCTTAAACAGCACAGAACCCGCATTAAACCTGAAATTTCAATTTTATTACAGTAGTTTGTTTTCATAATAAAAAAGGATTTTAATGTAGCCCATACATGGTCTTTCATAACACTTCAGATAAAGGACGCACTTAAGAGCGGAGAGCCAATTTGTTGGAAATGTCCCGATCTCACGTTCACAAGTGCAGCGCGTCGTCGTCTGATGGAGAAGCAGGTTATTAAAGACGATAGTCTTTCTTGGGGACATTCGACGCGAAAATTTTAATCTATCTGTTTGTCTGGACAATTGTCTGTTTGTCCACCCTTGACGGTACCCTAAACGGCACCAAAGTGGCCAAACTATATTGCAAAATCTAAGAGTACTACGCGGTGGAAAACATGGAAAACACGCTTGTTCTTGTTTTTTTTTCTTGTCCGTGTTTTCTACCGCGTAGTACTGTTAAATCATGTAACACCAACTGGCCCAATCGTCCACCTAGATTATACTGCAAAAGGCCAACCCAATCCACAGTGCCCATTCCGCATTCATATTTGTGCGATTGCCAATTAAAAAGCAATTATTTCGCATATCTGAGGCACCTTAACAACACGTCAATATTGTGTATGTGTGTCTCTTAAAAAAAGCATACATAAGTAATTCTAAGAACCGTAGCATTTACGACGTAGCGCTGACCATGAAATGCTTGCACGAAAAGGCAAGTGTTTCCAACGCTTTGCTAAGACGACACGGGGGTGGCACCTACCCGTCGCCTTGCGTTCTACACCTTATGTAGACGAACGCGCAGGGCGCGCGCGTTTATTTGCCAAGATAACTGCCAGATAGAGCTCATGTCTCAAGTGTGACGTGACTTGATGCGCTCGTTCGCCTCCACTGCACGCTCGAAGCACTCAAACGCAGCGCCTCCAAAATATCATTCACCCATTTTCTTGCGCAGAACACCAAATAACGTTTTGTTCACTCTCTCCAGGCGCAGGACTGTCGTTATTAGACGACATATGCAGTGTAACTTGCGAATACGGGGCCAAATTTCTATATCGCAGGATCCCTAGCGCCCATTTCATTAAAAAAAATGTGAATAACTATGCACATTGGTTCGCAACTCAGTGGCATTTCGTAAAAATTATGAGAAATAAAACTGTTGTACTATAGAATAAAAAGTTTGACAAATCCCACGTTCCTTGGGAATCAACGTTATGCGAAACATGTGCATGGAATGTGTGTTGTGACTTTTTTATTGAGCAATGCATTACGATGTGGCGCTGAAGATATCTACAAATGCACGCACAGACATGCGTTAAGTGGCCGACTAGCCGCATACGTGTTATTGAACCAGTTGTTTACTATTGTGTAACGATGCCACGAGCAAGATATTAGCAACACCTGAAATGGTGAGCTGACTTGAAGTTCTGGTGCTCGCGAGAATGGTAGTCCTGGACACTGCTACACAAGTCTAACCAAAAGGGTGGCGCCTACCTACAATTGGTGTTAACGCGACGTGACGGCGGTATTGTAGGAGCACATATTTCCACGCACACTTGCAGTTTTGTTGTATTTGGTTTGCGCCAACAAAGACTGTCGGCAATGCCCGGCGCAAATCACGCTTCAGTGATCGAGAAGGTTCACTATTGTGAAGAGGGTGCACTAGACACGAACATTCAAGCTTGATCCGGACATTGCACGGCCAACGTTGATAAGGCTGGAAAGATTGATGCGTAATGTATATAAAAAGGCGCAACCCAACGGTGATCACTTCATCGATATCCGACGCTTCGGTCGGGGCTAACAGTGCCAGTGTGTATTGATGTAATATGACTTGCCGCTTACGGGCCACAACTTCTCCCAAATTAAGTGTCATCTTGGTGATATAGGGTGCTGAGTTTGTTAACTTTATGGCCACGTGACTATATGTAATGTTCATAAAGTTGGGAAGACAGCACTGCAACCCCAATTGCTGTCCCCAAACGCTTGGGTCTATTTGTAAAGTAGTTCCGACAACTGGCGTAGCTCTGTGATAGAATACTTGATTACCACGCAGTATACTGCGGTTCGATTGCTGCAGCGACGCTAACATTTATCCCTTGCATTCGTCGGGTCAATGCTGCCGATGTCGGGGTTCTCCTTTTTTCGCTCAGGCGTTCCGCCATCACATTACACCACTTATTGGTGGAAAGTGTTTGACAACGTACGCGACGACATCGTGACATTTGAGAGGTTTAGTTTGGCATTTTTATGCTCCGCTCAGCAGCTAAGCGGAGCGTGCACGCGAGTGCGCATGCGCCCTCCGCCAGGGCCGTAAGCGGGTTAGCGGAGCGAGAGCCACGCTGCGCTTTTAAGGCGCGTTTACACTATGGAGCGACACGACACTTACATGACCCCAACGAAAACACGAGGCAGACGCAAACCATCGGCTGACGAGTCGCCAGACCCCATGGTCCCACTAGGCCGATGACTACGACGACGCCTCAAAAGACAGCATTTCATCGTAGTGTAACATGATGAGAGATCGAAAACACCAGCAAAACGCATCTTGCAGACCTGTCGTCGGCGTGTCTTCGGGGGATCGGTGGCTGAGCGAAAATTTGTCCCACGTCTTTGCTTCAAACGACCACGAAGACAGCAAACTTGGATGAGTTAACAATGCCCTCTCCGAGGCTTCCGCGGCGTCTGAATAGGTAGCTCGAGCACCCGACGGGAGTGTTTTCTTCGCTTCGCATATGTGCCCACCACCCCCGTCCCTCGTTACCATGAATTATGGTGGTGGCTGCGCCGCGTAGCAGGAGAAAGACTATGGCTGAGCAGGGATCATGGCTGAAAATGAGGTGCAAGTGTGCAAGTTTAGTCGGCGTGCCTGCGTGTGCCTCAAATGTGACTACAGAAATGGCCAACGAAGGGCTCTGAGCATAAACAATAGCTGTGGCTTAGCTCAGCTATGCTAGGATTTACGTAGCGTTAGCAAAGGTTCAACTGATTATTCTTAGCTTTCCAGATATCATGCTTAGAACTGTTCCAATGACACACACATGGTATACGTATTATGTGACACAAGTATATTTATTTTGCCGGGCAACTGCATCGAGATCCGATGAGTCAAGCTTCTCCGATTTACTGCACCGTTGAGCAGCATTTGCACTGTCCTTCTCCATGGCTATACCACAGTGGCAAACACCAGTCAGAGGTGCTATCAAGCGGCTCCAGTGTAGTGTTAGATGGCGACTGCACAGGGGAGGCGCACGCGTCGGCGTCCATATGTCTACCAAGGCTATGACGGCACTCCTCTGGAAAGCGCACACGGGCGGCGGTAAGTCGCGCGCGGCCGTGGCCGAGTGCGAGGGACATGCCGGCTTCGGTGCGTGACACCACTGATCGTCAGCGCAGCGCATCGAATTCCGCGCGCACAGGCGGTGAGCCGCGCGCGGCGGCGGCGGCGGCTCAGCGAGGCCAGTGTAGCTAACGCTACAAAAGGCGTGGGCGAAGACAACCAGTGGTATGTTTGCGTCTTTGCAGTGTACATAGACCGACACAAGAGAAAATACACTCCTAAACACAGCCCGTAAACGAAATTGGTGTCGTGTCTCTCTAGTGTAAAGACGCTTTAAGGACCGGTTCACGCTAGCGACAAGCATGCCTTGCCTTTTGACATTTGATGTTCTGAGGCAGCCGTGCGTGGCTGTTCTCTTCGTGCATGTGTGCCATTCACAAAATGGGTCCGAAACCCATTTTTGCGCCGTTTGCCGTTTGATGGAGAGTGACGTAGGCAATCGGCGACGGAGGAGCTACATGGCTGAGCCGCGTCGTCTGCTTTCGCCGCCCCGCATCGTCTGCGTGTGCCGCGGGACACTTTGAGCTGCTTGCTTCTTGCTCCGCGGTTTTCACGCTATGTCGTACGTGTTGTTCCCAGACTACGTCCCAGCAGTGAGTAGAACAATTTAGCCCACCCGTTATATAAAAAAGCACACAGCAATTGAAAATCAAGTTTCCCGAAGCGCGCGTTTGCACAAGTGGCGCCCCCTAATTAGCTTTAGCAACAAATAACACACGTGTATTATGCCCTCCGAGATTGGGGAAGGCTTGCTTAAACCTAGAACATCAATCAATTTAGTATGTCTCTCAAAAACGGTGCTGAATCAATTCGACTCTTTGTGTTGTCGAAGCTAAATGACATAAGTCTAAAGTGAACGGAAGCATCGGTTCTGAGCTTGCGAGCTACTGGACCCACGGCGGCCGCTCGATAGATTCGAGGCGGTCGACAACTGCGTTCGAAACGGAGGCCATGTTTGTCGGAGGCTGAAATGCCTCGCCGGCGAAGCTTGCCGTGCACTTCGAACAGATCTCCTGCGGACGGCGCTGGCCGCTGGTCTACGACACTGCAGCTTGCCGCAAGCGTGAACCAGCCCTCAATGGAGCGTGGAGCGTCGCTGCCGTTTTCGCAAGCGTAAGGGAGACGCAGCGTGCCTCCTCTCTCGCGCTCAGAAATGCAACCACCGTGATTATCACGTGGGCATCTTGAAGTCAATGCTGCATTTTCTTGGATGAAGTGAATGAATAACGCATTGTAAGAGCATGTATGAATAAATTGCAAATATTTTAGCTGTGTATATTTACTTTACTTTGTAAAAGTAGACTGTAATTTTATTTAACGAGGTTTCTAATAGCCAGAGAGGGCTGCAACTGTGAAAGCTCCGCTACGGAACGGAAAACAAAATCGTACACCGCTCCACTGCAGCTTAGCGGGCCAACTCAGAGTGGAGCGGGCCGTAACAACGCCAAACTAAAACTCTCTATATCTTAGTGAACTTCGGCCACTTTGAGCGTATCTATCTATCTATCTATCTATCTATCTATCTATCTATCTATCTATCTGTCTATCTGTCTGTCTGTCTGTCTGTCTGTCTGTCTGTCTGTCCACCTACGACTTTTAGCTCTCCTGGCTGTTTCGATAATGATATCGATAGCAAACTTTGTATGGCATAACATGACTATATGAAGAACATATTTGACTAGTGAGAACATGAAAATCATCACATGTATTTCATGAATGTCATGATTTACATTTCTTGGTCCTGTAGCTCCTCCGGTGGTTTCGTTCACAATATGTTACAAAACTGGTACGGGATGACATGATTGCACGATGAACACAAGCGACAGACCCTTACATAATAATCATGAGAAGCATCTCATGTAACAACATGATTACATGCCATGCTTATAATGGGCTCACGGCCGTTTCGCTAGCGTCACATATATCAAACTTGGTATTTGAGTACGTAAATGGGTGACGAAGGCATGTGACTGCTGCAAACAAGATAATCATGAGATGCTTGTCATCTAACAACATGACTACAAGCTACTCTCATGATGCGCTGGCGGCCGTTTCGCTAGCGTCACATATACCAAATTTGGTATTAGAGTACGTGAATGGGTGACGAAGGTATGTGACTGCTGCAAACATGATAATCATGAGACGCTTGTCATGTAACAACATGACTACAAGCTACGCTCATGTTGTGCTGGCGCCTGCTTCACTAGCTTCACCTATACAAAATTCGGTATTACGGTATGTAAATGAATGACAAAGGTATGATACTGGTGCAAACATGATAAACATGAAATGGGTGTCATGAAACAACATGGCTACATATGCTACGCTCATGATGCGCTCGCGGCCGTTTCACTAGCTTCACGTGTACCAAACTCAGCATTACGCAATGCGAACAGACGACACAGGTAAATGACACATCCAAGCTTGATAATCACGACATGCGTGTCATGTAACAACATGACTACATGCCAATCATGATGCACTCATGGCCGTTTCGCTAGCTTCACATATGCAAGATATGGTATTACGTGATGCCAATGGATGAGAAAGGTATGTGATTGGTGGAAACATACTAATCATGAGATTCATGTCATGTGAGAGCATGACTACATGCCACAATCAAGGCGCCAATACATTTAGACATGACGTGGTGCGCGTGCTCGCCCGTGTTCGTTTGGTCACGCCATGCCGGCCTTGTCACGCCAGGCGCCGCTCCCTCTATACACTCGCAGGCGCGTGTCGCGCGGCGTTGCTTTGACGCATGCGCTTTTCAGCGCGTTCAGCGTCCCCCATCACGTTTCAGTGCTCATAAGGCTCATTTATCGTCCAGCGTGATCAGGAGACGTCAAAGCTGGGACCGTGCCACGGGACCGGACACTGGTCACTGCGAATGTACGACATTAAAGCCTGTCGTCTTAGAAGGTGCATCACTCCACTTAAGAGCTACCTCCAGGATCTCATTTTTTACCGATCGGTGATATCGATGACGTCAATGTTACGTCGGGTTTGCCATAATTATGGGAAAATAGCCACAATCTGCGAAGTCCTGACTTCATAAAATTATCAAGCCATCTCCTGCTCGAAGGAAGTTACGTGCTTTTGTTTCCATAATTGTAGGCGTGTAACGCAAATCTAGGCAGTGTTCTATTTATAACTGTACTGTGAAAAATGGGAGGCATACTTTTTTATTGTATCAAAAATCCGCCCTTAGAATAATGATTTTATACTCAAAAATAAGCATGCAGGTTTGCTTCTTGTATACCTGTAGAGCATATGAAAATTACACTTTGTTTTATTTTGTACAGCAGCACTGATACATCTCCGCAGGTGAACCAGAGCAAAACGTAGTGCTATGGATGGACCACCGTGCCGTGTCGCAGGCCGAGGCCATCAGTGCGACGGGACATTCCGTGCTGCGGTTTGTCGGGGGAAGTATGTCACCCGAGATGCAGCCACCAAAACTTCTGTGGCTCAAACAGGTAATTAAACGCTTAACTATGTCATTGTTTCCTTCACATTACGCATGGTGCCACCAGTGTTATGGAATCGGCACCTTTATTCAATTCGAATTCTAATTTCATCATGGGGACTTAGAACTTGCCGGAATTATTTTCCTTTAAATTCCTCGGAATAAAAAAAAAACAGCCCATTCCCACTCTGGAATGGCCAGTCAGTTAAATTTTATTCCTGTACTTCCTCAATGTAGGAAAGGCACCTTGATAGTTTCGTCGAGATAAGAATACACGCCCCATGAAGGTGGTATTGCCAGGTGCATAAAATGTAAAACAGATTACAAAGGTCGAGGGCTAATTGCTTGGTGTTGTACCTCGTGCAGTGCAATCACATTAGTGATTCCCATAGGGGCAGTTCTCCCACTACCTATCGCGTTTGTATGGCCAGCATATTTGATCGAATGATTATGTTTTAATATTGTTTAAGCCTACATGTCTTGAACTGAAATGAAAAGAGGTTTGAAAATTATTCATAGTTGGGTTGTGCTTAAATTGAAAACACAAAATAAGAGAACAGACAGTATAGATTTTTTTGACAAGTGCTGAATATAACGGATTTCTTAATTTGATAATTAAACTTATGGCTGACGAATACAAGTACCTACACAATTCGCCATATGGTACGGCTCCGCTATCTCACGTGTACGTTGATTATGGTGGTGATCGATGATCGAGTTTTGCGCAAAGGAAGGCATGCACCCGCAATCAATCTCTTGTGAAGTGAGACCCAACCCTTCAAGGAATTTTCATGCTCTGGGAGCCTGATATTGACTCTTCTGGCAGTCTGTCCAATGTAGACACTGCCACAAGTGCAACGTATTTTATATACTACCCCGCGCTCATGAACGAAAGATCGCACTTTTGATTCCGCGCGCCGGAGTCTTCTGCATTTTTTAATTCTTTTCTTGCATCGTTGCTGCCACTGGTGGAGAAATTCAAGTGAGAGTGTCTATATATTTGCTATCAGAATAAATTTTCGCCTGCTCATTTGGTGTGTTAAACAAAACTGTGTTAAGGGCTTGTATACAACGCACCCACGATGAACACCATTGCTGTGTTGCGGGCTGGCTGGTTCCTACGAAGCAGAAAAAGAAGAAGACGGCCGACGGAGACGTACGCGGCCGGCGGGGACACCGACCAGCCCGAACACGCGAGTTGGCGCGAAGGGCCGAACGAAAAGCACAACAACCGCACTACATGGCTACCTAACACACAGTCCTTTATTTTACAGTCGCCTTGAAATCCTAGATGCCAGAGCGGCGCCCCCTGGTATTCTCACATGTCAATCCGAAACCGAAGCCCCAGAACACAACCATCCCCTCCTCGAAAAAAGCACACCTATACACTGTTTATATTTATACATGCTTGATACCAACATATTTTACAAGGTATGTACATTAGAACACATGAAAATTCAGAGCACGGCACACCGAACTCACACACTACAAGTCCTGAAATTGCACTGACAAACAAGAAAAAAAGTACACAACTGTTCGGAACAAGAGTTCTACATCACGTAGTCTTCGAACCGACGCGGCTTCTGCCGCTTCCGCTTAGGGCGGGCCCTTTTGGGTGCAGAATCAGGCGTCTCTGCATCTTGAGTGGAAGAGTGTGAAGGCACTGAATGAGCATTAAAATTTGGGGAACCAGCGACACCGCCTGGTAACTCCTCCCCCCTTGAAGAAGAAATGCCTGTACATGGAGGCCACATGTAACAGTCTGATGCGTAGTTGAATGGCGTGAACGGAACGTGATGAGGAAGACTTTTAGCTGTTGAAGGCGAATCCATATGAAAAATAACAAGGCGCGAAACATTCCAGATGTTACCATCACTTAAGCGAAAAGAAGTGGGGCTAACCTGGCCCAAGACTTTGTAAGGACCCCGATACTTGGGGCGCTTGCCTGGCACACGAGCCTTGACTAGATCGCCAGTGCGAACTTTGGACTGCTTTGCACCTCAACGGGTGTCGACATACCTTTTCATTGCTTGTTGATGAGAAAAAATCCTGGTGCAGATTTGATCAGGAGAAGACACTGCTATGTTACGAGGCAAAGAGACTATGTCGAGAGCAATTCGCGGTTGCCTACTGTGGAGAAGTTGAGCAGGAGACACTCCAGTGGTGCCTTGTGGTGTGAACCTGATTTGTGGGGTTTAACGTCCCAAAACCACAATATCAATTTGAGAGATGTCGTAGTAGAGGGCTCCGGAAATTTTGACCACCTGGGGTTCTTTAACGTGCACCCAAATCTGAGCACACGGGCCTACAACATTTCCGCCTCCATCGGAAATGCAGCCGCCGCAGCCGGGATTCGAACCCGCGCCCTGCGGGTCAGCAGCCGAGTACCTTAGCCACTAGACCACCGCGGCGGGGCTTGTGGTGTGAACCTGTACGAAGCTAAACATTCAGTTAAGACTTGCTTGAGGGTGCTCTAATTGGGCGATCTGGATATGTTCCTTCAGAACGCGATTAAAGCGCTCGATTTGCCCATTTGATTGGGGATAGAAAACTGATGACCTCAAGTGCTAAATTCCTCGTTGTGAAAGAAAAGCCTTGAAATGTTGGGACTGAAACTGTGGACCATTGTCCGTAACTATGTCATCAGGAAACCCTTCCCGGCTGAAGATTGAAGACAGAAATTCAATGATGACCTCAGAAGTAACCGTATGTGTGAAATAAATTTCTGGCCATTTGGAATGGTAGTCGATGAGAGAAACAATGAACCGGGCATTTTGCGGAACATTATGCAAAGGACCGATGATGTCCATGCCGAGTTTCTGCCAAGGCCGATCAGGCCACTGGACTGGTTGCAACGGAGAAAATGCAGGTTTGGCAGACTTGTCAGCTGCCTGACATATATGGCAGTTGTAAACTGCATGCTCGACCTGCTTGTTTAAGGCTGGCTACCAGTACCTGTCTCGGAGATTCTGTTTGGTGCGGACAATGCCTGGATGGGTCTCATGGGCAAGCTGTATTAGCTTGTTACGGAAAGAAGCAGGGGGAATCACGCGTTCATCGCGGAAAAGCAAGTCCTCGACACAAGACAGTTCCTGTCGGACTGCAAAGTAAGGCAACAATTCAGAAGCAAGAGCACCTTTGGAAGGCCATCCTTCACGTAAATATTTGAGAACTTGAGACAAAGTGGAATCTGCAGCTGTAGCTGCCTGAAGCTCAGCTTTAGTAATGCAGGAAGTAACTAATAAAACAACTTTCTCATCCCGCTCTTCAGTAACTGGTATCTGAAGAGGAAGGCGCGACAGTGCATCAGCAACCACGTTATTAGAACCCTTACAATATTGAACACTGAAATTATAATACATGAGTTTGGCACACAACGGGAAATGCAAATGGGGCGGCGGCCTTCGGATCCTGCAGAAAGAAGAGCAACTAGTGCTTGGTGATCTGTACGTAATGTGAAGTGCCGGCCCCACAAGTAAACATGCCATTTCTCACAGGCAAAAAGACAAGTGAGAGCTTCACGCTCTCCTACTGAATATCTGCATTCAGCAGGGGTCAATGTACGAGATGCAAAAGCAGTAGTGATCAGCTGATCATCTCTGAGTTGTTGAAACACTGCTCCCAGTCCAACATCGGACGCATCCGTCGTGATGACGATGGGAAGCTTCTCATTGAAAATACTAACAGCTGGCTTTGAGGCCAGTATTGACTTAACTTGAATGAAGCTCTGCTCAGCTTCAGTTGACCAGTTTAAAGGCTGTGCTTGACGAAGTAGAGTACGCAGTGGTTCAACAACATCAGCATAGTGAGGAACAAACTTGGCATAATATCCAACAAGACCTAAAAAGATTGCAAGGTTTTAACATCAGTAGGCCGTGGGGCATTGACAATGGCCTGACATTTAGATTTGTAGCGCCCTCGTTCGGGCGGCGCGCAAACCGGAGAGCGCGCGATGGCGACAGAGGAAAATAAAGAAGGCGCTAGGCCGTGGCACGTGAAGCCACAGCTCACGTCCCCGGCTGGCATCGGTTATCGTTCAGGCGTGTCTTTCTTTCACTCCTGTGGCATAAGCCTACAAGTGGTGACCTCGGACGAAGACAATGACTGACTCGAATGCACCCTCAACCGAACAAGCCTCACGTCCGCAGGACGTCTCGGCTGTGCAACTGCGTCTCCCATCTTTCTGGCCACAGGACCCGCAAGTTTGGTTTCATCAGGTCGAGGCGCAATTCTCCCTGTACTGCATCGCCTCGGAAACGACACGCTATTACCACGTAGCCTCCGTCCTTCCTCCTGACGTTGCCAGCGAGCTCTCTGACGTTCTCTCCGACCCCTCGGACACTACGCCATATCAGCACCTTAAAACCAAGTTGCTGGAACGATTCATGCCTTCGGAACGCGTCTGCCTACAGCAGCTCCTTGCAGAGGGGGACCTTGGCGACAGGCGCCCCTCCCAACTACTGCACCGAATGCGACAGCTTCTTGGGAAACACGACGTCTCTGCCCACTCAGCGTTGCTTCGCGAGCTCTTCCTCCAACGCCTTTCTCAGCCAATCCGCCTCGTCCTCGCGGCGGCCGGCGATGTCAATCTCGACCGCCTGGCGGAGCTCGCCGATCAGGTTCATGAAGCGACCTCCATATCTGTCAACGCTGTCTTACCACCAGCAGACACAGCGATTTCGCGCCTTGAGGCCCGCATCGACGAACTCGCTGCCTCCATTGCCGCACTCCGTAGCCCCCATCAGGAGACTCGTTCGCCTCGTTCCGGTCGTCGAGCTCTTCCACGCACACGAGATGCTCGGAGTCCCAGCCCTCCACCCCTCTGCTGGTACCACCGGCGTTTCCGACACCGAGCCACGAAGTGTACACCCCCATGTTCGTGGCAGGGAAACGCCTGCCGGGTTCACTGACGGCGGCGTGTGATCTCCCTTCTCGTCCCAGCCGCCTTTTCATGGTCACGGACCAGCTATCGGGCGCCAGGTTCCTTATAGATACGGGCGCGGAAATTAGCGTTGTGGCCCCGACTAAGGCTGATCATTCAAAGTCACAGGGGCAAGTGCTTCGTGCTGCCAACGCCTCGTCTATAGCAACGTACAGGCTCCGATTTCTCACCCTCGACTTCGGCCTTCGCTGCATTTTCCGGTGGGTTTTCGTCATCGCAGACGTGGTTAAACCGATCATCGGCTCGGACTTCCTCTCATACTTCGATTTGGACGTCAGCGTGCGGCGGCGCCGCCTCATAGATGGTAAGACTCGTCTCTCCATCTCAGGAGTCCTGTCCGACATCGCTTCAATGGCCATCCGCATGCTGATACCTTCCTCATCGTTCGAAAAAATCTTGGCGAGTTTCCCGGAGTTAACTAAACCGTGCAATCTCACTCAGCCACCTAAACATACGGTGACACACCACATTGTCACCCGGGGTCCACCGGCAGCCGCTCGACCACGCCGCCTGTTCGGAGACCGCCTAGCTATTGCTAAACGGGAGTTTGACCACATGCTGCAGCTCGGCATTATCCGCCCGTCGTCATGCGCTTGGGCTTCCCCGCTGCATTTGGTGCCAAAGCGTGATCCTGGTGACTGGCGTCCTTGTGGGGACTATCGAGCGTTGAACGCCAAGACTGTCCACGACAGCTATCCTCTACCTCACATCCAGGATTTTACATCGCGCCTCGACGGCTGCACAATTTTCAGCAAAGTGGACCTTGTTAAGGTGTACCACTAGATCCTGTCGAGCCCGCCGACATACCTAAGACCGCCATCACGACGCCCTTTGGGTTGTTTGAATACGTGCGGATGCCTTTTGGACTCCGCGATTCGGCTCAAACTTTCCAGCGGTTCATTTCTGAGGTCACACGGGGTCTTCCTACTGTGTTTGCGTACCTTGACGATGTCCTCATCGCCAGCCGCACACCTGAAGATCATGAGCACCATCTACGCGCTCTGTTCCAACGTCTTCAGCAGTACGGCCTCGTTGTGAACGCCTCTAAGTGTACTTTCATCGCATCTGAGCTCGAGTTTTTGGGCCATCACATAACATCCAAAGGAATACGCCCTCTCCGGTCCCACGTTAAAGCAATTCAGGATTATCCTCAGCCTACAACACTGCGCCAATTACGCCAATTCCTGGGGCTTGTGAATTTTTCCAGGCGCTTCATACCACACTGTGCCGAACTGCTACGACCGCTCACCGACCTCCTTCGGTTGACCGCCGGCCCGTCCTCCGCCATTCCTTGGTCGTCAGAGGCCCAGGCCGCCTTTGCTGCTGCTAAGCAAGCGGTCGCTAACGCCGTGCTTCTCATTCCTCCACGCAGCAACGCCCCTACTCGGTTGATGGTGGACGCATCCAGCGTGGCCGTCGGAGCCCTCTTACAGCAGTGCATTAACTCCAAGTGGAGACCCTTGTCGTTTTACTCTCAGAAGCTACTCCGAGCGTTGAACGCCAAGACTGTCCACGACAGCTATCCTCTACCTCACATCCAGGATTTTACATCGCGCCTCGACGGCTGCACAATTTTCAGCAAAGTGGACCTTGTTAAGGTGTACCACTAGATCCTGTCGCTAGTACGTGCCTCGTGAACTCCGCCATCTGGCTTATATATCGGAGTTCACGACTGACATCCGCCACGTGAAAGGAGCTGACAACACTGCCGCAGATGCCCTTTCTCGTACAGCCGCGGTTGACTCTCCACCGCCAACCATCGACTGGGCCTCATTCTCCTCGGCACAGCAGGATGATAGAGAGCTTGCCGCTTTTTGGCTTTGGGAGAACCCCCGTTTTCTCCGACTACACCTGGTGCCTCATCCATTATCATCTGAGCGCTTGTGGTGCGATGTCTCAGCTGACCTTCCTCGCCCTTTCGTTCCCGCTTCATTACGACGCACCGTTTTCCACTCCTTACACGATATCTGTCATCCTGGCATTTGGGCTACTCAGCGTCTTCTCACCAAGCGCTATGTCTGGCCCGGAATCAACGGTGATGTGCGCGCTTGGACGCGCATATGCCTGCCCTGCCAGATGACAAAGGTCTCCCGTCATACTAAGACGCCGCCCCAACCTTTCCTTCCACGCGGCCGTCGTTTCGACCATGTTCATCTAGGCATTGTGGGCCCTCTACCAGTGTCTCAGGGGTACCGTTATATATTGACCATGGTCGATCGCTTCACACGCTGGCCAGAGGCTGTTCCAATTCAAGATATCACAGCCGAGACAGTTGCCCCCGTTTTCATTTCTACGTGGGTATCCCGTTTTGGCTGTCCTGGCACCGTGACAACAGACCGTGGACGTCAGTTTGAGTCCTCGCTGTTTACTTGCCTTAATCGCATCCTCGGAGCCAGACATTGCCGTACCACGGCTTATCATCCCTGCGCCAACGGCATGGTGGAACGTCTTCACCGACAACTGAAGACCGCCTTGACTACCCGCCTCAATGGAGCCACCTGGGTTGATGCCTTTCCACTGGTGCTCTTAGGTTTACGAGCTGTCATCCGGGCAGACCTGCAGTGCTCAACAGCAGAGCTGGTGTATGGCACTTCTCTACGGCTTCCGGGAGACTTCTTCACGTCAACGAAGCTACCAGACCAGCCACAGCAATTTCTACAACGCCTCCTCGACTGCATTCAAGACCTCCGGCCCACTCCACTTAGACCTTCCGAACACAAGACCATATTCGTCCACCATGATCTGGCCACTGCAACACGTTTTCGTGCCCCACGACGCGGTCAGACCACCTTTGACACCAGCCTACGACGGACCATTCCGCGTCCTTCACCGCACCCCCAAAACTGCCACTCTACTTCAGAATGGCCGTGAAAAGACAGTCAGCTTGGACCGACTCAAGCCGGCGTACCTGGAGACCGCCCTAGAAAGCCTCTCATCTACGACTGATCTTCCGTTGGAATACCACAAACGGCATGTTACATTCCGACTTCCAGTCTACACGGGGGGCCCTGTAGCGCCCTCGTTCGGGCGGGGCGCAAACCGCAGAGCGCGCGATGGCGACAGAGGAAAATAAAGAAGGCGCTAGGCCGTGGCACGTGAAGCCACGGCTCATGTCCCTGGCTGGCATCGGTTATCGTTCAGGCGTGTCTTTCTTTCGCTCCTGTGGCATAAGCCTACAGATTCAATAGGTGTCAAGCCGCGAGAACTGACATTATGTCCTAGAAATTGTAACTCATTCACAGAAAAAATGCACTTGTTATTAAGTTTCATACCACATTCACTGATGCGGTTGAGAATAGTATGCAAGTTAGCATTGTGCTCTTCGGGAGTACGTCCCCACACCAAAATATCATCCAAGTAACAAAGGGCGCCATTACAACCCTTAAGAATAATTGACATCATTTTCTGAAACACTGCAGGGGCAGATGCAAGCCCGAAACACACGCGGCGAAACCGAAACAAGCCTTCGTGCGATACAAATGTGGTCAAGTCTCTACTGCACTCAGAAAGTTCAACTTGGTGATAAGCGGACGGGAGGTCCAGCTTGGAGAAACATACCGCTCCGGAGAGCTGATGAAGCAGTTATTTAATGTGAGGAAGAGGGAACCCGTCTACGATGATCGCCTTGTTCGGTTCTCGTAAGTCGACGCATAGTCGAAGGGATCCATCTTTTTTCTTGACGACGACCAGTGGAGAAACCCAGTCGGAAGCAGAGACAGGCTCGATGATTCCGCTGGCTTGAAGGCGAGAGAGTTCCGCAGAGACTTGCTCACGGAGAAAAAGAGGAATGCGGCGCAGCTTGGCACGCACAGGGCACTCACCTGGTCGACGCATCACTTTATGCACAAAACCACGCACACAACCCAGTTCACGGGTGAACAGGTGGTGGAATTCAGAAGGCGCGTTGGCCGAAAGATCATCTTGGACGTCGATTTGAGCACACGTCATAGACGCACCGACGATGTTGATGGACAAAGCCCTAATGGCATCACGTCCCAAAAGTGAGCTGCGATTGGCTGTTACATAAAAAGTAATGGAAGCAGTGCCACTGCAATAGGAGACCTGAGCTGTAAATTGACCTAAATTATCAATCGTTCTCTTGGAATATGTTTGTAGAACGACGTATGAAGGCAAAAGCCAAATGTTGGAAAAATGACTGTGAAAGTCAGCGGCACTGATTAAAGAGACTGAGGCACCAGTCTCCATGAGAAATGACAAGGGCACATGGCCCACTGAAACTACGATGCTTGGCTCGGACGTAGTGTGGAGGCCATCCACATTTAAAACAGTGACCGTATTGGTTTGTGTAGTGCTCGAAGGAGCGGACGAAGAAACTGGTTCCGGAAGATTTGCTGGACGGGAATTGCATACGGACTGAAATATCTGATTTTTCCGCATGCAAGACAAGTGCGGTATTTCACGGGACACTGCGCAAAATTGGCTAAATGCCGAGCCGATCCACAAGGAAAGCAATGCGTGGTTGCGCTTGGAGAAGAAAATTGCGAACGCGAATTAGGATCTCGGTGCTGTTCTTGAAAACCAGAATTTGGCGGAATGGGGTCGCCATAGTGTCGGCTTCCTCGTCCCTGTGACGCAGAGGGGCCGCCATGTTGGCCGCCGCGCCGAGACGAAGATGTAGGGCCGCCATGTTGACGCATCCCGTGAAACGAAGAGCCGCCGCCTTGGCCCCCCCCAGCAGAAAGTTGCTGCACTGAATGCGGAGCGAATTGCTCCAACTGGGAGCGAATAAGCTCGTCCTCTCGCGCAATCGAGAGGGCTTTGGATAATGAAATCGAGGAGCCCTTTTTAAGCATGTGGCAGCGGACGTTTTGCGAGAGAACCCCGGTGAAAAGCTTATGGCAGATCATATCGTCTTCGAGCGCGCCGAAGCCGCACGACGCGGCGAGCGTTCGAAGAGAAGTAATGAACTCGGCGACTGGCTCACCAGGCAACTGTCGCCTTTCTTGGAATTTCACGCGTGCGAGATAAGCGCACGAAACATCTTTAAAATGCTCATTGAAAAGAGCAACAGCATTCTTGAAGGCATCGCCCGACGCTGGCGTCGGTGACGCGTGTGTGGCTTCCAAAGTATAGAAGAGCTTTAACCCGGCAGGGCCCAACCCGTTGAGGAGCAGGGCCTTGCGACGCTCGGGCTTGCTGGCGTCTTCCCCGACCGCGTCTGCGTAGGCCTGAAACACCAATTTACAGTCCGCCCACGGAAGTGGCGGCTCTCCGGGCGAATGAAGAAATAGGGGAGGTGGAATAGGAGACGCCATTTCAAGTAAGAAGAATGGAGAGGTGCAGTCGAGAGGAAAATGACGCCAGTGCACTGTTTGAATGTCAATCCGAAACCGAAGCCCCAGAACACAACAACCGTATTCCTCAGTGAGGCTACCACTGTCGAAAAGACTCTTGCCATGTGGATGAAACTCTACAACCGTTCTCCGCTCCCTACTGCTTATGCAGAAGTGCACTCACCACCAACCACGTGTCCAAAACTATTCGTGAGATCGTACTGAAGGTGCTAGGGAAGCTTCTGCCTTCCCCACAGCTGCAAGTGGATTAGATTGCCATCATTATCCTTCAGGAAGCTTGCCAATCGCTAGGAGTTTGAAGCACCGCAGCCTCACGAAATAGCAATGAGCTACGCTGCTACAGTCGGCTATCCTGTCCCCTCTCCACGACAACGTTAAGACGCCGCACAATTATGATATACGTTTCTGCTGCCACCACCAGCGCCCTATTCTTCACCAGCGGGACAGCGCAGTGCACCAAGAAAAACCATCATTTGGCGTACTACTGACGAGCACCCGCTCTACTCCCACTGCGGCTAAGCAGGCCACACCTACCGTCGCTGCCAATACCACCAGACGGGCCTACGGAGATTTGTCCTCAACGCACAGCCTCCGCAGTGTGGTGAGCGACCACTTGACATTGCCGACTACCTCACAGGAGCGCTGGGGACGCCCCGACAATTATTACGATAGCCCTCGCTAGGCCGCTACGCCTCCCCCCACCGCAGGCCGCACCCCGGCCCTGCTTAGGGCTGACTTTCGAGTCCTTATTCAGAAAACAAAGGGCAGCAACCAATGGAGGTGTAGTTGCTGTACGATGAACTCCCAAAGAACCTCTGACCTTGCGATGAAATCCCGAGAATCCGCCGCAACCTGAACGTTGACCCAACGTGAAATTTTCACTGCCATAGGAAGACTTGACGACGCAATGTCGAAGCAGTGGTACAAATGTCGCAGCCGTGATCTGACTTTGCGACACAACCGCAACACGAGGCGATGAACTATCGACCTAGATGTTCTCAAAGACAGTCACAGCGTCACAACCCTTATCGACACCATAGCCAACTATTCCATTCTGTGAAACATTTGCCGTGCAGTTTCCGAAGATTGCCTTCGTCGGGACAAAGTCCGGAAGAAGGAATTTTGATGCGGACGGCTTGTCCCGTGCCCCCGTCGACCCACCCCCGCAGGACAAAAGCATGGCGACAGCTTCTTGGGAACCATAAACATTGATGACTTCACTGAGTGACAGCCAGCCGAACCTGAACTTAAGGGCCTTGTGGAATGCATCGAGGGCAAAACTCTCATTGTTCCAAGGGTAATCAAGCCAGGACTGGCATCGTTTTCTTTGCCAAACAGCATTCTCACCAAGAAAACCTTCTTGTCTCATCGGGTCAATATTAGTAGTTTCCTAAACAACAGAGAATGAATTACTGTGCGAGGGCGAAATAGGTTTCACAGTGAGAAGATGTACCCGTCCAAATATTTCGCAGCAATTTTATACCTGCACGCAAGTCAGGTTAATAATGGTTTTTATTGGTGGTTTTCGGAATTTGTACAGATTCTGTGTTATCTTCGAGCTGCATGTTTCTTCCCACTATTCCCCTCTTGCTTTCCCACGTTCATCATAGCCCATTTTTTTCACTCCTGTCCCAGAACCTGCCTTCCACGTGGGAGCGACTGGGTCTTGCCTTGGACCTGCCCGACTTCCTGACGTGGCGCGCTACGGGCTGTGCATCACGCTCGTTATGTTCCGCAGTGTGCAAGTGGACCTATCAGGCTGGCTCGGCGCCAGGTTCGGACATGGAGCCCGGCTGGCAGAAATCATTCTGGATTCGCATTGGCCTTGAGGACTTGACAGAGGACAACTATCGCATCATAGGTGAGGAGCAAGCACAATTCTTTGCTTAATTAGAATCTGTTCTTCACTTCAGTCCCGAATTTTCATGGAGGTGGTAGTTTACCAATAATAGGGTAGTGAAAACAGGTGCTTTTCTGAAGTAGTCAAGGTCTGCAGCAAGGGCCCCCAAATAACACATTTTCACGAAATGAATCATGACGAGTCAGGTGAGCTAAGTCCTAAGATTTGTACTGCCTATGTTGAAGTGACCGACCAGTTTAAAGGGTTTGTGCTTGTACGAGTCTCATATGGTTCTGTTACAAATATAATTTATAATAATGATGTTGTTAAGCTTTTCTTTTGTCTCTCACATATGGTTCCACTATATCTGTACACATGGGAGCCAGAAATATGGACAAACATTGTCCTTGAAGGGCTTCACCTCTGAAAAAAATTCCTGGTTGTGTGCCAGGCCTGGAGTCTTTTTAGGAGCGAAGCCCCTTAGGGTCACTCTCCGCCATTCCTGTCGAAGCTCCTTGCGATGGCCAATGCGCTGAGCAAAACAACACCTGTGCTCTTCCGGAAGATATCTCACGATGCACGGCACGCGCCACGCACACACTCCTTCAGTCATTACCGCCACCTTGCTTAACCCCAGCATCAACTTTAGAGCGTGCCAAGCCCAAATCAGGCACCCGCTTGACACTTGGGCCTGCGAGGAAATTTTAATTACATAACATCGTTTGTCGAGAGAAAAGAGTGATTTTTAGCTGATTTTGAAAATTTATTGTAAGTTGCAGGCCAAGTGCTGGCCAGCCATATTTTGCTTACTGTTCTCGGGAGTGTCGACTAGAGCACTGCATGGGCCAACGTTTCGGGCCAGGGCCCAGCCAGGTTCATAATCTCCATGCTCCGGCCCATGTGAGCCCGGCCCGATGCCTTTAAATACAGCCCGTACCCAGTCTGAACCGGGCCAGCCCAACCCGTTTCAGCCAAATATGCCTTGAGTATAAACAACGCGCTGTCTGATCTTCGGTTATTGTGTAGGCAACGAAAGCACACAAGATAGCTTACAGAGAGTGTTGTGTATATATGTTCTGTTAATTACGCCTGTAACCTTTTTTTACAATATTCGCAGTAGAATATAATATTCCATTTGAATCATAACTGGCTCTCTCGTGTCCGCAGTGCTAACAACCATGCTATCTCCTTTTTGCATTTCAAAGAACTTCGAAATATAGTACCTCCATAAAGTGGAAAAATGGCACAGATTCATATTCCAAGTCTACACAAAGGGCAAATATAAGCTAGGACTGTTGAGTGAAAGTAGTAAGTCACCTGCAGATTTGTTTATTGCACAACGCATTAAAAAATGCGCTTTCACTGCTTCTGGCAGGAAAACACCAAACTGCGTATTCTTACATAAAGCTGTCGTGTCGACTCTTCGGTTAGCAACTGTTCCCAACATACATCAGGTTTTCACGCTCATAACAGGAAGGCTCTTCACATCACCCTTTTTTTCCTAGGTTACCGCCACCAAAGTGAGCAAGGAGCCATCGTTCTCGCGGTTCTCTTGACGATGCCTATTTCGTTGTCTTCGTGTGATCACGTGCGATCTTTAAAAGTGTTGGGTCTTAAAGCAAGACGTATCAAGAGCTTTCAAGGTAGCTGTCTGTTGGAACGCCAAAGCGAACCACCCAGCGGCATCTTCAGCACTCCCGGCAGAACAAGGTGCGTCAAGTGCCCAGAGTGGGATTCCCCACAGAGACAGGAAGCGGGATAGTGGGTTGCCCAGTCGCCAAAGGCCATGGTGCGATACGATGGGAGTGAAGTCTGGCTGCCGGTGGCCCATGGTAGGGGTTGCAGACTGGCAGCTCGCCTCAGCGACATTGAAGGGAAGTGAGATGTGTGGAGGAAAGAAAACAGTAGTGACTATGGTGGGGAAAAAAAAGGTCGCAGGTAAAGAGTAAAAATTTTGGCAGAATGAATTTACTTGAAAATCGAGGTTATGCGAAGCATTCAGAGGGAACGCGACTGTTTTGTAATTTTGATTGAGTGAAATGTTAAGAAACAATGTTGAAGATAAGTAGAAATGTTGTATGCACAGACAGAAGTGGTAAGCTGATAGGTCGCACTTGCGCTCTCGAGGATGCATGGTAGCTCTTGACTCTGCTACATAAACTTCATTGAATTGCGCTTAAGGACATTTATGTATACTCAACGTGGCGGCTGTATTTTAGGAGTACATATTTAATGTTTATTATTGCAATAGCAATTGTATGAACACTCTTGGCTAGAACGGAAGAAAAAATAGGAAAAAGACTCTGGCGCATGTAATTGAATGTGGAACTTATGGAACATGAGTGCAAGCATCAAGCATTGAGCCATGAAGGAGCATGTTCCTCAAAGTTCAAACGGCAAGCTATTTATATCTACCACTTAGAGCTGGTGACGGGCATTTTTTTGCTATCGTACTGTTAGCGTTACTAGCAATGTGGCACAATGAGTGCGCGTCGCCACATCCTCACGACCAAGGTCACAACTGCGGCGGCGTGTGCTCTCATCTCCCCCGTGCACCCCCCCGGAGAGTAGAGGTAGACGCTCCCTCACGCGCCCTTATCTCGTGGTGAGGAGGATCCCACGTCTTGGCTGGTGTTCGGCTTTCACCGGAACGATTCTGTTGTAGATAGCGGGCGCACAAAGTTCACTAAAATTGTTGCAGAGTCTCTGTTTGCAAAAAGAGCGTGCTTTTCAGACACAGAGAAGTAACAACTGAGACGCTTGTTTGCGTTCATCTGTACCTCTGAGTACGTTTCGTGCTTTATTTGTGCATGAGAAACGCGGGGCACGTTTCGACCTGGGGCGCAATGCAGGATGTCCCCGCCTTCTTGGGCTGCAGAGTTTGCTCCGAGGTCACTTGCGGTGGCTGTCGCATGAAGACAGTGCACAGCGCGTGATAGCATCGTTAATGAAAAAGGCTACACGAACGCGTGTGTAGTTAGAAATGCATGTGGGTCATTTGCGGCGGTTACCAAAGAAACACCACCCGCAGACATGTCAGCGCTGCCACTCACTCAACATTTTAGCAGTGCAGCCACGCCAGTGTGAATGTCGTACTCTATTTTTGCCAACTACACAAGCGCTTCCCACAGGCATATTCGGGGGCATAAGTCTTCTTTCGCACAGGTTATTTTGTTCCACCTGCATAATAGAAATCTCCCCTGTCGAAGACAGGAAGGCTGCACACGCGGCGATTTCGGGCTGCTTGTTTCGCTTCTATCAAGTATTGCGGATAAAATTAAGGACAGGTGGTCACCAGAGGCACTTGCATATTGTCGGCAACACGGCTGTGATTGGATATGTCGTGAGCGCGGCAAAATTGAATATGAGACATATCTATTGAAATAACGTTTGCCAGCTGTTGCGAGCGTTGCGTTAGATGGGGCGTCATATGAGATTCAGAATAGCGTTTGCTCTCGCTAGCCAAAAGTCTAGGAACTTTCGCCCTGACCGTAAATCTGAATGCACGGAAGCTACACACAGCACTTCGTGGGCCTCGCATACCGTGATAAGGGCATGCTATTTCGTATTTTCTGTAAATGGGCCGCGAATGCGAACGGTGGCTCGCGTTATGATGCATGCGCAGGGCCAGCGATCGCACCCCAAAGGCTCACAGTGCGCTACTCTCAACCTCTCTCATAGTAACCAGATAGTCACATAACCTTCACTTCTGTGTGTGTGCATAGTCAGCACGATAAAGCTGGTAGAAGAACCATGCGCTCGCTGGCGTTGTGGCATGAGCACTGCTCCTCGGCAAGAGAAAAAGTAATGGGCAGACTCGATATTCATCGCAGGTGTCTGTCAATCAAACTGATGGATGCGTGAATTCGGATACAAACTCGTTGATTCTGAGAAAGCACAAGTTCAGCTTGTGACTGTGATGGTGCCGCTGTGACTGTCAAGAATTTGATGCGGTGAATGCTACAGAGCCACAGAAAGAGAGCATCCCTGCGCACATGCGACGTGCTTTTAAATGCGAAAGATTTTTTAGCGAACTTAGGCGACTTTGAGCGTATCTATCTATCTATCTATCTATCTATCTATCTATTCGTCCGTTCGTCCGTCCGTCCGTCCGTCCGTCCGTCCATCCGTCCATCCAAGAGTACAATCATCAATTCTCCACAGCGCCACACACTTAGACGTGTTTACTCACACCTCATTACGAAAGTGCACAAGCCTATAAAGCGATTAATTTCGATTGACCATAAAGGCACAATTGACAAGTTAGCCTTGGTCAACTTTTTTTTTACGTTTCCAAACATGCACACAGATAAATATGTTGAAACCGATTCTTAGACAATCTGAAGTTTATCATTGGCTGCACAATGATGAGCGGAGTAATTACTAGAGCTTATCAGGTTCTCGCCAAAACGATGGCACCAAACCATGCTAGAATGGCAATGGCATAATGAAGGCTGCGCCCTCTCTCAACCACTGCTACAGATAATTTTTTTTTCTTGCAGCCTCGGAGAAGGCAAACGCTTGCCGCGCTCTTGCCATTTCAGAGGTCACTTCTTTTTTTTTATTCTTCCACTTGTTACTCGGAGAGGGCGCAGGATGCAGGCCGACTTTGTCCTGGTAGGTGTTCTGTGGTGCGTCGACTTCGTTTAGTTGTTTCGTGTTAACGTTTGATTATATTCTTTTTACGTGCTTACCACAAGTGTGACCGTTAATCATGGATAAAGTACACCACTAGCCCTTCAATACAATGTTTTTGATGCAGTGATCACCGTCATAGCAGTGAATATGTACGTTATAATGCGGGTCTTGTGAGAGCAATAAAAGATCAACTCGCACCTGACGGTGTTTTTTCGTGAGCGATGGCAGTGGCTGTTGGCGTCGCGGAAGCTCGATTACTTTAGTGGAGGAACTAGCGTTGCAGGGCGCAAATTTACTATAACATTATAGCATTGCTGTGCCTGCATACTTCTCTGCTTCAGATGCTTCTCGTCATTCGCCTCGCGTGTCAACATGTTGTCATTGTGCGTGCCACAGTTGTATTGTTAGCGCTGTGGCTGTGGTAATTACTATTACTCTGGATTTGAAATTCTCTTTTCACAAAGGTGAGTGAGAGGGTTAGTACTTACCTGCTGTGCAAACCTGTTACTAGAAGTGCATTTTGTGTTGAGTTTCTCACGACAAAAGAAAATTATGTGGACGAGAAAGGCATACTGGACGTGTGAATGATTCCGTCCTACCTCTCAGTGCTGGCATGGGCAATTCAAAACGCATGAGATTGAGAATTTGGTTTAACTGACAGAAGCCATTTGTTTACTTTTCACAAAAGTCTAGTTATGATGATATTTAAAAAATTCCTGATCATTGTAACTCAGTCTGGCAAATAAACGCTCGGTGAAACTTTGCAGCCTGTTTCCCTTTGTGCTTTCACCTGCCTGGTAGCATAGCCTCATTGGGTGTCGCGTGACTATTCTGGAGGACGCAGGTGTGACTTCTGGCTATTGTGGCAGTACTAAAATTAGGGGAAAATATAAAGAACACTTATATGGCGGTAGCGGCACGTATACCTCCACCAATTGTATATAATCCTGCTTTCACGCATGGACTGTGCAGTAGTATCACATTTCCTAGAGTGTTGAAAAATTAAGTGTGATGCTTTTTATGCCCCTCATTGAATTTTTGAGTGCTATTTGAGCCACGTCAAACTAAAAAATTAGCAAATTTTACATACAGTGGGAATCGATGATATGCGAAAGACGAATGAGAAATGTTGATATGCCACTTTAAAATCAGCACGTTACGAGGTGGAGGTAAGTGATGCCGTACATGACTTCCATGTCATAATTATCATGTTTGGTTGTATCATTTACCTTTGTCATCTGCTCATGTATCTATTTAGTATATAAGGAGTAGAATTTTAGTATATATAGAGTATTATTATCATTCAGTATATATGGAGGTAGCGAAACGGCCACGAACACGCTATGAGCGTGGTATGCTGTCGGGTTTTTACACGACACGCGTGTCAGGATTTTTATGTTTTCACCAGTTATATATTTCGTCATCCAGTGACGTCACATAACACGAAATTTGATATATGTGAAGCTAGCAAAACGGCCGCGAGTGTATCATCGAGGGCCCAATATACTCCAATGCAGCATTGACATGCGCGCACGCTGGGCACAGCGACGCTACTTTAGCAAAACGCGAGCACCCTATAGCCTGACGCCAGGCGCGACCAGCGTGTGTCGGTGCAGCCCGATGGCAACCGGCGCGAAATGCGCCATCCTGCATTTCGCACCAATGCATTACCCAGACAACACTGCGTCTCCCTCTTTTCGGGACGGAGGGACGCTGGACACGCTCAAACACGCATGCGTTAAAGCAAAGCAGTGCGGCGCGCGCCTGTGAGTATATGGCAGGACCGGCGCCTAGCGTGGCAACGCCGGCCAGCGCGTGCACCGCGCCACTTCGAAATGTATTGGCGCCTTGACTGTGGCATGTAGTCACGTTCTCACACGACATGCATCTCATTATTATCAAGTTTCACCAGTCACCTAGATTCATCATTTATTGGAGTCACGTCATGTAGTACGAAATGTGGCATATGTGAAGTTAGTGAAACGGCGGCGAGTGCATCAGTGTAGCATGTAGTCATGTTGTCACATGAAACGCATGTCGTGATTGTTCTGTTTGGGTGTGTCATTTGCTTATGTCGTCCGTTCGCATCGCGTAATACCGACTTTGGTGCATGTGAAGCTAGCGAAGTAGCGGTGAGCGTATCATGAGCGGTGCATGTAGTCATGTTGTTACATGACACGTATGTCATGTTAATCATGTTTGAACCAGTCTCATACTGTCGTCATTCATTGATGTCTCTTTATACTAAATTTGGTATAAGTGAAGCTAGCGAAACGACTGCCAGCGCATCATGAGCGTGGCGTGTAGTCTTGTTTTTACATGACACGTATCTCATGATTATCATGTTTGCACCAGTCACATACCTTTGTCAATCATTCATGTACCAAAATACCAAATTTCATATGTCACGCTAACGAAATGGCTGCGAGTGCATTATAAGTGCGGCGTGTAGTCATGTTGTTACATGAGATGCATGTCATGATTTTCATGTTAGGGTATGTCGCTTGTGTTCACCATGCAATCTTGTCATGCCATACCAGTTTTGTAGCATATCATGTGAACGAAACCACTGCAATAGCAGCAACACCATGAAATGTAAATCATGACTTCATAACGGACATGTGATGATTTTCATGTTGTGACTAGTCAAATATGCTCCTCATACAGTCATGTTTTGTCATACCAAGTTTGGCATCGATATCAATTTCCAAATAGCCAGGAGAGCCAAAAGGCGTGGGCGGCTACACAGATAGATAGACATATAGGTAGATGCACTCAAAGTCGCCAAAGTTCGCTAAAAAATGCTTTGCTTTAATATTGCTCTAGGTAGTGAGCTCGCTTTCATTGTCTGAAAACTTGTTTGAAGCGCAAAGCATTGCTGTTGGCACTGGTTCGACAGTCCTGACATGAGTGTGAGATGGGTCAATCCAGGGTCGACCTTCAGAACCTAATGAAGTTCTCCGCACCATACATGCTGTTTACACTGCCAGATGCCAAAGTCTGCGCGATGTTAGCAGCAGGACTGCCAAGGGTAGCTTGTCTATTTAGGTTTTCAATAAAACGTGTGTAAGTTTCGAAGATACATTTGTTGAAAGTCTTATGACGAATTTTTTCGTCCATTTTGCTGAGCAACGGAACGCGACAGCGATATCAGCACGCGCCCACGTACAGGCCTTCACATACACGTACACACACTCGCACGTAGACTATCGCCTTCCTAATAGCTAGTGGCCTTTGCCCTCGTGCTCTAGACTTAGTATTGCGATAGCAATTACGCGGACACTCTCGGCTGGAAATTGCCGCTGGTGTCGGCATTGCCATCATTCGCCATATGTGTGTACGTATCTATATATGTGAAAATGCAAGAAAGAAAAAGTAATAAAAAACTCTGTCGCGCGTAATCAAAGCTCCGATTTCTCAATTCTGAGTGCGAGATGTTAGCCCTTGAGCGAGGAAAGAGTACCTCTTTCATGTTTCAACGGCAAGCTATTCATATCTACCACTTCCCGCAGGCGATGGGCATTGCGGGGGAACTACTATAGGATTTTCAGCATTATCTGCAAGATGGCGTGGCGGCGTGCGCTTTCATTTCCCAAGCATGTTTTCCCCACGGAAAAGAGATGCTATCGCGAGCACTCTCTTATCTCGCGCTGGGGAGAATCGTACACATTGGGCTTTCACTGGAACGATTCTGTTGTAGTTACCAGGCTCACAATGATCACTGCACTCGTTGCACAGTCCCTGTTTGTGAAAAAGGACACGCTTTTGAGACACAGTGAGGTAACAAATGAGATGCTTATTCACAATCATGTGTACCTGTGGGTACATTTCGTGCATCATGTGTGAGTGAGAAACTTGGGGCACATTTTGATCTGCTTGTCATTGTTCACGTGACCATCCAAATTTTTGCTTTCGCGTTCAGTGCTTTGCCTTTGCGGCAAAGCTGTGACTTCTTGCAAACACCTCAAGTTTTCTCTCACGGACAACGATGCTTTCTCGTTGCGAACAAAAGATGCTGATGCTGCACCGCCCGTGCTGCCCACATCAAAATTTCAACGAAACAAGCTCTTCAGTGCTATCGTGTCAAAATTTAACTGCTCTCCAGGGCAATATTTGCTGCTGTCCGACCATTCATAACACAAAAGCACTGTTCCCGAATAAACTGCATATAAGAATAGAAAATCAATTTTGTTACAGCAAAGTCACAGTGTAATAAATTACTAACATCAATGCACATGTGCATATCCAGCGTCATAAACAAGCGAGGCGGCTCCACACCAATAACCTTCTGCACGCAAATTGGAGTCAGTCCTCAGTGAGTGCCTTGACCCATGGAGGAAGCAAAACTAAGGAGAGGCGCTATTCTATCCCAATGCATTGCGAGAAGTGTGACAGAAGGAACGTCAAACTTATGGGGCTAACAAACCGGTATGGAGCAAACAAAACAGCAGACCACGGCGTGCTTCCGGCGTTAGTTTCGGCCTTAACTTAACGCCTATTGTATGGTTTGCATGCGGTAAAACGTTGCGAGCACACCTTTCCGAGACTGCTCATGCATAGCAGGCCCGAGCGCGGCGTGCTGAAATACTTCGTCGAGTGTTTTTGTGCGACGGCACAGAAAGCACCAGTACGTGTCGGAATGAAAAGCATTTAGCCCCTGCACCATCGTAATCGAACTCACCCAGTAGCGACTTGCGTGTTCTGCTCGCCGCAAGGCCTTTTCTCTCTCTCTCTCTTAGCCATATTTCCTGATCTATGGGCCAATTAGCAGTTCTTTGCTCATATATAGTGTCAGTGCCGCAATGCAGGATTTTGAGAGCTTGCTTCGTAGCTATTTTGTGCAACGCCAGCCTTGTACTTGTACTTCACGTCGGTAAGAAGGCCCAGCTGTATTGTATACGTGATCATGCACGTAAAGTGTGTATTTCCAGTGCACACACCACTAACAAGCAGCAAGTGCACACCGTACAAGGCACACACACTTAGTCTGGTCACAAGAAAAGTTTATTGTCCTTCCGTATGAACGACACAACTTCTAAAGATGCGACACAATGCCTACAACAGTAAAAACTAAAGTTCGCGTGTGTTCTCAGTTGACACAATGATTTAGAATCAACGGAGTATACAGCTGAGAGCTCCGCATACAAATGCCATCAACAGTGAAGGGAACATACGTGAAAAGTGCCACCAGGTACATCCGGTCGTGCACGCGATTTGCACCGAGTATATACTCTGGGCATCGCACTGCTTTTCTAAAAAAAGTGCGCAAAAGAAGCAGCACTCTTGGATTGACTCGCTGCCAGCAGAGAACACTACTTCCAAGGCCACTGCAGCGACTGGTTGCCGGAAATGGCGAAGTGTTTATCTGCTTCTCCGCTAGGAGGTAGTGCGGGTGTTTGCGATGCGGTGGCTTCAGGAACATAATGTCATGGTCTCTCCTATATTTTTCCTTCCTACATGCCTTGATTCACCCTTCATGAGTACCATCTATCGCATCAAAATGGAAACAGCGTAAGTGGCAAACACATTATGCACACGGCGCTGAGTGCAGTGTCATCACCTAGCTTATTCTTACACCGTTCTCTTGGTTCATCTGTTGACGTCAGCCAGGGCCTCGAAGAAAATAAAAAGCGACACAGAAGTATGGGCAAACAGTGTTCGCTAAATGGATGTGCCTGTCATGATCTGCCCGAAGACCGTGGATGAGAGGGAGGGCTGAGGCGCCGCTCTCTAACAAGGACGACTCCATGCATACGCACGGCGGACTAACAGCTACTGACTGCCCAGCAGCGCTCATCAGTGTTTATTATCCAAGCATGACCAAGGTTGCCTGCTGAACTTAGTGAGGTAATGAAACTAGGCTAGGCATGGCGCCACACACTCGTTGTACCCTTAACCACCAGCTATTGTACAAAAATTAATAATACAAGTCCCAGCCAGTTCGACGTTGGTTTAGTTAGGCGAAAAGCGGTCTGGTGCCTTTTGTCGTCGATTGTTCCACCTCGGTACAGAAGTTGAGGAACTAGGTGTGGTAGCACTAGGTGCTGTCTGAGCCGCTCATGATTCCTCCTGAGACTCTGCCGTGGTTGCCAGAGATGGCACTGAACTTGCCGATGACCCCACTAGTGGCGCACAACTGGAGGCGGCTGTTTCTTGCGAAGTGGTTATCTTACTGGCCGCCACTGGTGCTGCCGTGGATGCAAATCCGGTCCCGTGGTTAGCCCTCACATGGTCAGTATTTTGGTGCCATGTGGTTTCATTCTTCATTCGTATGAGCAGAGAAGAGGACCTTGCGGGCAAGACCACTTTTTCAGCAGAACAAGGTGGGCCAGAACAGAAATTACAGGCGAATACTGGCATTCCGGGCTCGGACAATGACCCAGGACGGCACCCTTTGTGAGAAGCCAGCTTCTATTTCAGCTGTTTGAGGAGCGCCAAGGACCAGAGGTCTGGGTGCAGAACGTGCAACGGTGTCTTCACAATCAGTCCCAGCAAAAGCTCACAGAGGGCAGGGCCGGTGACATCATGAGGTGTAGTCCGATAATTATGAGTATGCGGGGGACCTGCGTACGAAAATCCCCCACCTGGCTATTCTTAAGTTTTTCCTTATTCGTCTGCACCACCCACTCTGCTTCACTGTTCTAAGCAGGGTGGTATGGAGGAACCATCATTCGTCAGATTCCGTTCTTTGTCAGCCAGGGCAGATGCTCTGTGGTGGTGAAAGCGGGCCCATTATCAGAAAATATGTCCTGCAGTCCCTGGGCTGCAAAGATCTGCCGCAGTGCTGCAATGGTCGCACCTGTGAACGGAGTGGTGTACGCTATAACCTCCACCAACTTTGAGATTGCGTCGACTACCACCAAGAAGGTGTAGCCTTTGAAGGGGTCTCCAAAACCCTAGCGAAGGTGGGACCAGGGCCTCTGTGAGAATTTCCATTGGGTGATCTCCTCATGATGCGAAGCCGTTGATGTTCTTGACAGACTTGGCAGCTCCGCACCATGTGAGCAATGTCCTGGTCCAGTCCAGGCAACCAAACGTGGGACCAGGCCACCATCTTTGTCTTTTCTACGCTAGGATGCCTCGCATGCAGCAATGGCAGGACCCTGAACTGGAGACTTTATGGGGTCACCACGCTAGATCCCCAAAGTAGGCAGCTTTGCTCCAGGCTCAGCTCAGTGGCTGTAAAGCTTCTGCAACAACTCCTTTCCTAGGGATACTGCCTTCACCACCTGCGCCAAGACCATATGCCGACTGGTCGCCCGCGAGGCAGCAGACCCAGAGATTACTTATGGGTATGCATGCTCCAGTATGAGCACTTCAGCTGGCTCTGGAACAGCAGCAGGCACTTGTGGCAGCAACAACCGGCTCAGGGCATCGGCAGGCCCCGGGTCTTTTCTCGGATGGTACACCAACTGGTAGCTGTAGGCTGCCAGCTTCAAGGCCCATCGTACCACTCTAAATGATGCCTGCATGAGCCCCGCCTTGTCTGGCCCCAGTAGCCCCAGCAGTGGATTGTAGTCTGTGATTGCTTCGAACATTCGGCCCCATAGGTGCTGGTGAAAACGCTCGACACCAAACATTAGAGCGAGGCCTTCCTTGTCCAGCAGGCTGTAACTCTGCTCTGCAGTGTGAAGACGACGAGAAGCAAATGACACCGGGCGTTCTCGGTCATCCTCGTCTCTGTGCACTAGGGCGGCTCCTACACTGTATGGGGATGCATCTACAGTAAGAACAACAGGCTTGGCTGAATCAAAGTGCACCAGCACCGTTGCCTTGGTGATTAGCTGTTTACTGTCCTCAAAGGCCTCGTCCTGCTCCTTCTTCCATGGCCAAAGCTGACCGTCTCAAAGGAAAATGTACAGTGGCTACAGATGAGCAGACGGGCTGGGCAGAAACCTCCTGTAGAAATTGATGAGGCCAAGGTAGTCTTGCAACTCTTTCTTGTTTCAGGGCTACAACGCCTTCAGAACAGGCTCAATTTTGCGGGGGGCTTGAGTCAAGCCGGCCTGCGAGATGACGTGTCCCATGTATTCGGAAAGTCCGGTCCCGGTAGTTGCACTAGGAAACATGAGCGTGCACTTTTCTCGCTTTAGCTTGAAAGAGCATTCTGAAGTTGGGTCACAGCATTGTGCAGATTCTGCGTGTAGTCTCCGTCGTATATACCGGTGATGAAAATATTGTCCAGGTAAACTGCCTTGTGCCTCATGCCCCTAAAGAGGTTGTCCGTCTCTCTCTGAAAGATGGCTGGTGCCGAGGCCACAGTGAAAGGTAAAGGTGCATACTGAAAAAAAACCATAGTTGTAGATATCATGACGTACTTCCGTGAGGTCTCCTGGAGCCCAACTGCTGGTACGCGACTCTGAGGTCGAGCTTCGTGAATTCCTGGCCACCAGACAAAGCTGACCAGAGATCTTCAATCCGAGGCAGGGGGTACTTTTCGACGGTAGCAACGGGGTGGATTGTAACCTTGAAATTCTCACATATTCTGACACTACCGTCTCACTTTGGAACTGGAACGATGGGAGCGGCCCACTGTGCAGTTTTGACTGGTACTAGAATGCGTTCTCGCTGTAACCGTTGCTGCTCCTGGGTGACCCCATCCTTTACTGTGAACGGCAGCGGGCGAGGCTAGAAAAACCAAGGCCAGACTCCCTTGGGTACATAGATGCCAGCAGTCGTACCGGCAAATGTGCCCACCCCTGGCTTGAACAGTGAATGGAACTCTGTTAGGAGGCTCGGGATGTCTTGTACGCTAAGTAGGGCTGCTTCCAGGACATGGCCTTCTGACAGCCGTACATCCAGTGCGCAAATCCAATTCCTGCCGAGCAGCATCAGTGATGACCCCGTGGTCGAATACAAAAGATGGGTTGCTTCCCTTTTGCTAAAACGCACCCCGACCTGGGCCTGGCCTTGGACCTGGGAAAGTTCTCCCGAGTAACTCTGCAGCATGATGCCTGAAGCCTCGACAGCCACTCTGGAGAAGGTCCTTTCAAAATGATTGCCAGCCATGACCGATGCACTGGTAGCCCCTTGTCCAGTTTCATGGGAATGGGGCATCTGCAAACTTCGACGGTTAGTACTACATATGGCGGCGCAGACGACGGGACAAGGCCTGTGTGCCCTGTACTCGGTCACAACGTTAAGCCTGTCCGTGGAGGAAAGAACCTGCTGCCGCACTTCTCCGCCGCCACTTGTGACGCCTACAATGACCGCGGGCTGGTGTGGAACCTGGGCTTGATCTAGGATGCTGCTGTGGTCCACTGTTTTGCTTTGCTTCCTTGTTCGGCATACTCGTGCAAGGTGCCCAGTTTTTCACCACATAAAGCACTGCGAATATATGAACTGGCACTACCGCCTCTTGCCACCATCTTCTTGACGACTGCTTCTGATGACGCCTCGCCAGCATCTTTTGTCGCCGCGTCCATTGCCAGCACTGCTTTCACCACGTCATCTAGCGAGGGGTCGCGAAGTTCCGGGTGATGTGTCTGCATAGCGAGGTTGTTTTTGCCGCAGACAAAACGGTCCCGTAGCAGCGAGTCCAGCTGGTCCCGAAAAGCACAGGTGCTCGCCAAACCTCGTAGGGCAGTGATGAATCACCCGAGGCTCTCCCCTTCCCGGCGGCTCTGGTTGTTCAAGGGAAAACGCCCCAACAGCGTTGACGAATCTGGGCTAAAGTGCGAGCGCAGTGAGCAACTCGCTGAGTGTCTTGGTATGTGGCGTAGCCAGTTTCAGGAGGTCAAGAAGGAGACTGAAGACTTGAATTCCGCATCTTGCTAAGAAAATGTCCCATTGTTTATCTTTGGGTGTGTCATTAGCACGAAAAAACACGTGAACTTGCTCCTCATAGGTGGGCCAGGCGGACCCGTCTCCCTCGAACGGCTCTAGCCTTCCGTACAGCGGCATGGCGTCAGATGCGGGGCGTTGTCTTGCCGCTCTCGTTGGTGTGGGTTGACGGGTTGACTGAACTCGTCGCCATCAGTGTCACGATCTGCCCCGAAGAACATGGACGAGAGGGAGGGCCGAGGTACCGCTTATAACAAGGACGACCCCATAATGCATGGCTGAGTAAAAGCTACTGACGACCGAGCAGCGCTCGTCAGAGTTTATTATCTGAGCACGACCAAAGCTGCCTGCCGAACTTGGCGAGGTGATGAAACTAGGCTAGGCAGGGCACCACACGCTCGTTGCAGTGCTGTGTGGGGCTGCACGCCGTTTTCACTAAGACCGAATGGGTAGAACACTGTTGCTACCAAACAGCCATTTATGGCTTCTACGCGCATGTGCGCTGTCTGTAAGTGATCGAAGAGCAGAGTATAAAAGCGCACAGAAATGTTTGTGAAGCCACCACAGTGAGTATCACCACGGAAAGCTCGTTAACACACTGAAAATATGCCCTTTAAGTGGCTGCAATGAGAGCCCTTTTGTCTGCAGTGGCACCCATAGCAAATGGGTTTGTTTCTATACCGAACTTGGCCGGTCGATTCGTGACCAGTAAATACTTTTGAGGGAATACGGAAAGGGCGGTGATAGCTACGAAAACTAAGTGTGTGTGTCATCTAATCAGGGGCTCTTTGAAAGCTGCTATTCTCGGGGACAGCTTCCTGTGGCAATGGAGGGAAAGCTACGGGGGCGGAGCTACTGCACATTTACTCCTTCGCAAAGTAGTCGGGCTCGACTTGCGTTTCGAAGAACGGTGGTTTTTGAATAATTCCACTACATATAATTTGATACGTCTGCTTACACAGTCCTTTGTGAGTGAAATTTGACACAAGCTCCTTCATCCGATCATTGAAATAGTCAGAGAGTGACTCAATTTTGCCAGTGATCTGCCTCTAAAACGTGTGACATTGTCAGACGTGCAAAAACGCGAAATGACACTTCCTAAATTAAAACATAATAAAATACGTTTAGTTCGTGAAGCGTCTATTTATAAACAACATCCCGTAGAAAACAAAGTAGTGTTGTTTTTTATTATTTTCACGCTCAAAACACAGACGTATTTGTAGGGCTATATTACTCGGCGGTGGAACACACCCACTTTGGTTCCACAGAATGTTGTCCCCGAGTATAGCAATAAGTCTACGCACTTAGCGCGTTGGCAAGTGCGTATAGTTACATGCACTGGGATAACAAGTTTACCCTCTACAATAAATATTAGCGCCGCGTGGTTTTGATGTTTCTTGTTGCAGGTCTAGCCATCCTGCTTTCTTTGTGATCTGATATACCCAATTTCAGATATGAATGTTATCTTCTATATGAGTTTCTCCACAATATTTTCTGCTCTTTTTCCTCTGTGCTTAGTGTGTACTTGCCACATTCGGCAGGTCGTGTGCAATGACTACGCATGAAACTCTTTGTATGTATGCTTCTGTGCAGCAGTTAATGCTGCTTCTGCATTCTGTTGAACTCTAGTTGAGTGAGATGCTTAGTAAGGTTCACAGGATCCTTTTCTTCTCATGCCCTCCACTTCCTAAATTTGGTAATCCAATATAATTGATTGATTCATTCATTGTTTCTTTTAATAAATGATCGAATTGTGGAAAGGTGGAGAGGTCAACTGTAATTGGAAATCTGGTTAGTCACTTTTCAATAGGGCGAGAAAGAGGGGAAAAAAAGGTGAGGCGAAGTTCGCAAGCTAAGGTGGGCGCACCAGATCTGACATAAGGAGGAGCGGGAGTACTATAGCCTGTCTAAGAGGTCATTGCCAAGAAAAAAAAATTCATAAGACATAATAGATATCCGCTTAAAGAACAGTGCGGGTCGGCATCCTAAAGCTGTATGTCCCGACAAGGGCCTTTCATCAATTAGTGCCAAGGCATCCACTATAGCCAACACACGGGCGCGCATAGAGGTGGCAGCAACAAACGGGTTCTACAGTCGAAATGGGTCCCTTCGTCGCCACAGTGCTTGCAAGGGACGCTGTCTTCCACGCCGAGATTTTTTTCTTAGACGTACCACAGATTTTCAAGAAGTTCATCCAAAGTAAGATGTTGTTACAGCTGGCTTTGAAAGGCGGACAAACAAAACAAAAAACACGCAATCAATTTAAAGCATTCATTTCACCTTTTAGAATATAGGGGAGAGTCTTGTGGCTTGAAGCTTTTTGAATGAAAATTTTTCATCACAGTGGTGCAAAAACATCGAAACGCCACTACAGATCCAGGCAGATTGTGACCGATGTACCACGACGATAAGTCCCCCACGTAATAAATGAGGGAGAGTTGGGAACTTCCCGATATTTGTTCTAAGCTAGATTTTTGACCTTAAGAAAGTGGGTCACCTTTTTAAAAGGCGTCGAGCTTCAATGCAGCTTGCATGTCTTGCGAGAAAGTGCTGCGTTGGGAGAAAGCTTACACGGTAGTGGCATGTTTTGTAACATCATCAGAAAAAGTGTGAAGCTAAATGTTTTCAAAATGAATAACAAACCGCATTACTCTCGTACAATGGAAATGTCTCAAACGGCGTGATACTGGCACACTTCTTGGTTATTATGCTGAGTGACTTGGGTGTCTCTTCACCAGCTGTTTTATAGATTCCATGGGTTTTTGCATCGCGATAGGTTTTTGCAAGAAGCAACTCATCGCGGAACCCTTGGAACGCGTCCACGTTTCTCAACAGCAGGTGGTCCGCACAAATCATGAGCCTTTGCCAACTCGGACGCATGCTTCTCTGCTTGCTCAGCTGGAACATGTTTTTCTTTTTTTTAGTGAGCAGAAAGCGTGAGGCTGAATTCTGTTGTCAAAGTGACAGATGACACATGATGCTTCACCCCAAGAACGGGATGAGGATGCCAGCAAATGCTTTGGTATGAACTTGTGTACCCAACCTTTTCTGTTATCTTCTAAACAGAGCTCTGCATTGAAAGCATTCAAAGGATTAGTGTAGGACTTCAAGTTCTGGGACGTCAAGTTGTCCTTATTTTGTTTCAGCGGAATGCATGGACTATCCAAATGGAAGTATAGTACATCAGTCATTCTGCTCTTTGAAGGTAGGCGACCAGACTAGTTGCCTAGCACACGACAAAGAAGCAGCACAAAATATCGATGGAAGGTAAAGTGCCGGTCAAAATGTTGCAAACCATGGGAGCTAGCACTGTGGTGCGTTCTGACGCCTGCATGCGAAGCTCGAGAGCGCGCACTGAGCAAATGCGCCATTTCTTCGCTTGCCAGCCTGCTCGATCGCTCTCTTTAAAACGCGTGCACCGGAATGCCAGAAAAAGCATAATGTATTATTTCTGCTGTCACCACGGAAACACCGAGTGACGATATCGTGACGAAAAGACGTAATGTCTAGTGGCAGTGCTCGGAGCGGATTGCAATCCGCGCTTCAGTTCCAGACACTCTGCTAGACATCGCCGCAGAACACCGCTATAAATTCCAGCGTGCATTTTCTCCACCGAATGAAAGCTGTTCTGTAACCTTATTACAAAGGTCAATTTTCGAAGAACTCATGCCGCATGCAAGATTTCGGCGCAGCGGGGCGTCTGGTACTAAGGTGCAGAATAGCCCGCATCGAGCACTGCCAGCACACATTACGTCTTTTCGTCACGATATTATCGCTCGGTGTTTCCGCGGCGACAGCAGGAGGGACACGCTGCGTTTCTTATAGCGTTCCGAGGCGAGTGCTTCTGAAGAGAGTGAATGAACAGGCTGGCATGTAAAAAATGGCGTGCGTGCGCAGTGTGCGCTTTCGAGCTTCACAAGCCACCACCAGAAAACGCCACGGTGGTGTTTCACACGCTCTCCCGTGGTCCGCAAAATTTTGACCGTCACTGTACATATTTTATTGCTTTTCGTGGTTGCGGTGGCTATCGCAAGCAAGGGCTCTCATGGACTTTGATCACACGTGTTTATGTAATCAAAGGACACACACACACGTGCGCGTGCGCAGACTCACACACACACACACAGTTTTTCTTTTTCCCCCATTGCGGGAGAAAAGCTCAGCTTAAAGAATGGAAGTTATGTGGGCAAGTCAACAAGCAACCAAATAAAACACTTCAGCAATACGGACTACGGCGGCGTCTTTCCTCATTGTGCTTCAACTATAGGTCCATGGATTACGCAGTTGCATTATATAAAAGGGGTCACTCACTAAACCACGACTCAATAGCTGCGCTAATTCTCTGATTTATGCCCTTGCTCTTTGACGCGTTACAGTCCCTCTTGTGCGGATTTACAAAAAGTGAGGCCTTTTGCTTCTCTTCGTTAGCAATAATAAGTTAGCTTACTATTTCTTGTGAAAAGTGGATTCCGAGGCGCACGAGGATGTTTGGCTGCGCGCTAAGTGCTTCCGGATCAATAAATACTGCATGGGTACATGTTAAGTCGGGACCGGGTAAGCTCTTCAAAGTTGATACATCTATTGAACCTGTGCCCTGTTAGTATGGATGATTGGTGTAATGATAAAAAACTATGTTTTAACAACTGAAAGCGAAGCGATCATTTGACAGTACGGTTCTGCTGAATGCATGCTTATTTTACAGCAAAACTTTGCATGACTGCGTCAAACCAAAAATTATCCACCCCATGCTACCAGAACCTCCTGGCGTGTACAGACACAGAAATCGGGAAAGCCCCGCTGCTCATTGCTGGTGCGCTGTCTGAAGAAAGGAAGACATAGGTGGCATGAGCTACATAGCATTTCAGTGCATACGTATCCGATAAAAATTGAGAAAGACTTTAATGGAACGTCGGGATTATTCTACTGATAAACACTAGGGCTGCATGTTTTAGCTTTGCAGGTAAACCATCTCAACGGAGTGTTTGAATGGTGATGTTTATTGGAACCACCTGGCTTTCTCTGAAAAATTCAGGCTTGCCTTATTGGTGTGCACTGTGTCAAATTTTAACTGTACACTATTGACGAAGACAGTGAGAGGTAGCACTAAATGGGTGGACTTACCATCCAAGTCGTCGTATCTGCAATGGGCCTCGTCTTTTGTATGTGGTGATGTCATACTTGAATTCTTCTGGCAGGCGCCAAGCTAGTGTACAGGAAATACAAGCATTGTAATCTGTGACCGGCCAATCTTAACATGCTAGGGACTAGTTACCGTTGGTTTTACAATGCAAATTTTCATAGTCATTGCTTTGATTGTCGCAGGGCAGGAGTTCTGGCCTCCGGGTGCCCCTTGTGGCCGCGGCCTAAGTATGGAGGCCGGCTTGCAGCTGGGCCTCAAGAAAGGCACACCCGTCGCCACCTCAATAATTGATGCACACGCCGGAGGCCTCGGTGCGTATGACTTGAAGGTATTTCATTTAGCACAAACTTCCAAGTGAAGTGAACAATACCAGCAAGGAAGTATATACTGTCAGTGGAAATAGTCTATATCCAGACTGAGTTTTACGAAATAACTACAGCTGAACCATAAGTCTGAAATCTTGAAATAATATAGGAACCATCCGTACCTTCTGGTACTCTGCCTTGCACTTGAGTGAGGTCGTTATTTTAAGACCAGTGGCAATGTAAGGTAGTTTCGTGAACAAGCGGTCAGGAGTGATTGGGTCCTAGCTGTATATGTGTGCTCTAGGCGACAAATTGTATTAGCATTTATTGGTGTAGTTTAAAATTTCTTGCCATTCGCTACTCCTTTTTCACAAAGTGCTCTGCTATTGTTTCCTCCGTTATAATGAATAGACGTGCTGATAGTAGCTTTTGATATGTGGGGTTTACCGTCCCAATACCACCATATGATTATGAGAAATGCCGTAGTGGAGGGCTACGGAAACTTCGACCACCTGGGTTTTATAACGTGCACATGGCCTACAACATTTCAGCCTCCATTAGCAATGCCACCGCCGCAGCCAGAATTCGATCTGGCGACCTGCGGGTCAGCAGCCGAGTACCTTAGCCACTAGGCCGTCGTAGTGGGGCTGACAGCAGCTTTTGTCTTGAACTGATTCACATTAAATTTTCAGCAAAGTACACGTTTTTCAGTGAAGTTCTCTTACACTTCACGTGCTTTTCAGCACATTCACGCGCTTTTCATGTACCATTATCTAGTCGCCTTGCACGTGCAGCGTCATTTGTGACTTGCTCTGAAGGCTCATAAAACGCGCATTTACTGCGGCATTCGTGTCTTCTCGGAGCAGTCGGGAAACGACCACCTTGCTTTCGCGTGCTTTTGTATAGTGTTTGAATTCCTATTGCTTGAATGCCAAGCTTGTCACGGGGCTCAAATTTTATGTTGAAGTTAGTGTGAAGAGCCTAACTTCCGTCTGCTCGGTTGAGTGCATGACACCATATCAATGCGGAGTGTTCGGTTTCATAAATCTCACTTTTGCCGAGATTTTTATCATATGTTAACAAGGTTTTATCGTAAGTGCAACGAAACTTCGAGTTTTTTTTTTGCAGCTCCTTTGTAAGTATAAAAATGCACACAAAAAAGTATTTTATGTCTTCTTCAACGATGCATGTTTATTGCAGCGCATGTTTCATTTCGGATAATGTGCACGTCTCATCACGCAGCGTGTTCACTGATTCAAATGACGATTTGGCTGTTTTGACAGCTTGCTTGGTCTTCATCATGTCATGAAATGCGCACAAAGATCGAGCATGTTTTTAATTGCAGCGAGATTCGCCCCGGATAATTGTGTCAAATTTCACAAAATTATCGAACATGTTATATCTGCTTCTTTTTTTTTTTTTCAAATCAGTTTTAAAGCGGTAGTTGTATATTGCCCACGGCTTGGGTGCATGCAAGAATATATTATATTATATACCAAACTCATGATATCATTAGAAGGCACGCCGTGGAGTGAGACTCCACATTGATTCCAGCAAACTGAGTTTTTTCTTTTTTTTAACATGTAGTTAAATCTATTTGAAGTGTAAGGCACGATGACAACAGAGAGAGGGTGCACATACACTGAGCGCCACTTCTGTTTACATTGAGTGTCATACCATTGCACACGTGAAATATGCAACACCAAAATGCCTTGTCTTCTTTTCTTGCACCGAAAACTGAGCGCCTTGTTACTGCGCTTTGCTCCTGTGGAAATGTAGCTGGCTTATGCAGGAATGGGACTCATGACTTTGATCCTAGCATCACAACTCCTCAGCATGCTAACTTATCGGTGAGTGTTGCTTGCAAGACCTGTACGTACAAACACTCAGCGTGAACCCACCGCACAAATCTGTTTACACTGAGCAGTGACAAGAGGTCTACAGCCGTCAGCTGAATAAAACACTGGCAGGGCTCACAATATGGTATTTTAACAGTGGTGTATTAAGCTAGCAAGCTCTGCTGCTTTCGCACTACCAATAGTTGTCTTTGAAAGCCAGAGCGCAATCGCGTAATGCACAGCAGTTGCCGATTTGCTGTAACTTCAGTTTACAAACGCACTTTCTTTTAATAAGAGTCCACCGCGTGTCTTTCAGTTAAGTTTTTAGTACTGTGCACAACTAAAATATATTAAAATAATGAGACGGCGGAGTATCGGTGAACTATCATAATACACTCTTGCTTCTCGCACTGCTCGCATTAGAAATCGTAGAACTTGACGGGCAGTTTTCAGGTCTTCGTCAAGTTTAATTTTTTGTAGCAGCTAACAATGCAGCAGTAGTGCGTGCCGGCTTTTCAGGATGACGAAGGAACAGCGCCCATAGCGTGTAAAATGCGAGATGAGTGCCCCAAGGAACATGTTTTCCGTGGGCGCAAAGGGAAAACTTGGCATGGGTGACCCGTCCAAGCGACCTGTGCGAAACAAAGCCCTCTTTCAGCAAGGGCAGCTGACGACGCTGTGAAAACTTGAGTCTGTCTTCCCAATAGAGAATGGAAGCTCAAGTTTGCAGAGCGACGAAAATGCCGCGCCTAGCCCTGGTGGCAAGCTTGGAAAACTTGAGGAGAAATGCGAGAGAGGTCACAGGCGAGTAGGTGTGTTTCGTCGAAATGGGAGCATGTGCGACACGCGGGCAACACGTTCTGCAGTCCTTCAGCTCAGCGTGCTAAAACGCGACGCTTGCTATGCGAAGTTGCCTTTCCACGATGGAAGAAGCGGCCCCGTGAAAGCGTCGGTGAGGTCCGCCGTATTGTTGTGTTGTGGGCTGCCACAAAAATGTAGAAAACACCAAGGGACGCTCTCCACGTGTGAAGCTGTATCAGTTTGCCATATAGTCACCGCCGGCGAACACAGCCGTGTTCACGAAAGATAGAGCAAGCATGACACGAGAGCTGGAGGAGGAGGAATAAATGTTTATCTGCAAAACGGTGTAGCGGTGCAGGTTCCGTGTTCATCTTAGGTGGGAGGTCTCCTCATTCCGGGGACCCTCTGGCATTTGCTGCCTCCTTGGCCCTGGCGACGAGACGTCGTTGTTGGTCCAGGTCCTCCAAGGCAACCTTGGCTTCCCACTTTTTGAGGTGTTCGTGTTCTTTACCAGTGTCACAAGTATTCGGCAGAGGCAATAGATCTGTATTTGTATTGCATAAACACTCAAGGATCAGGTGGGCCAACGTGTTAGGCACGGTGTGAATCGGGGAAACATATTCATATAATGTTGGGTACAATCGGTGCGTCAGTATGTTGTGTGTGTATGTGTTGCTCTGCAGTCTTCTCAATATGGTGCTGTCCTCTTTGTTGAGCTTCGAGTGTGGTGGGGGATACTCTCTGCGTGCCAGAATATGGTGCTACAGTATTGCAGAGTAAGTCTTAGGTACAGACTCAGCCTCCATGAACACAGTCCTGGCGTCTAGAAAGCGGGATGGGGTAGCCCGGTAGGCGTGATCGCAGGCTGTGGCATAAACCGCCTCGTTTCGCTCCAGCCCTTCATGCCCGGGAACCCATGTCACACAGGTGAATGGCATCGGAGTGCTTCGGCGCTTCATTATCTGAATTGCTTGGGTAGACACACGACCTTTGCTGTAGTTTCACATGGCTGCTTGAGAGTACATGAATACCACAGCTGCATCTTAAGGGCATTGTGATAGCTAGGGCAATTGCCGGCTCCTCTACAATTTCTGTGCTTCGGGTGTGTACAGTGACAGATGCAAGCTCTACGCCCCGAGTATCAACGACGCTCAAAGCAGTGGCGTCCCTACCAGGATACTTGGCTGCGTCTGTATATCTGGCGTCTGGATCTTGGCTGTGATTTCGTAGTAGAGCATTCACTCGTGCCTGCCTTCTTTCTGTGTGATGTGTGGGGTGCATATTACGGGAGATTCATGCAATGCAGAAACATTCGCTGATGTTTGGCGGAACCTGTTCTTTTCGGTCCACAGCTGTGTCACCTATAAAGGTCTCGCTATAGTTCAAACGTTGTAGCACTGATCTTCCAGTGGGCGATAGCTTTAGTCGCTCTAGTTGGCTAGCCCTGTGGGCTTCGGCTAGTTCCTGTCATGTTTTGTGCACGCCCATTTTCAGTAGTTTCGCAGTGGAAGCCGTGAATGGGAGCCCTAAAGCAATTTCGGTGGTCTTACGAGTCTTGATGTTCAGGTTCTCTTCCTCTGCGTTCTTCAGGGCGAGGTAGGCAGTGCCATAGGTTGTTCGACTGCTGAGAAGAGCTTGCACAACGCGTTGTCTGTCTTGCTCTTTAAGGCCGCTTCTACGGTTCGTGATTCATTTGACAAATGCGTGAGTTGAGATAGCGCGTGCTGTAGTCGAGGGAGTGTGGCCGCACCTGACCCATCTTTGTGAATGTGAAGCCCCAGTACTCGTAATGTTTTCACTTTCTTAATGGGCTTTCCGTTGAGGGTAATGCTGAGATCAAGTTTAATGTAGGTGACAGACCGCCCTCTCATTCTACACTTCAGGATGAGGTGTTCCGACTTTTCGGGAGCACATTCGAGACCACATTTTTTCAAGTACCTCTCCATGATATCTACTGCTTCTTGTAATCACATTTCTTGAATTTTGGTATTTCAGGCCCCTGTCCATAATGTAAAGTCGTCTGCATAAAAGGCATGTCGCAGGCATTGTATAACATCGAAGAGGCTGGGTAACCTGATAAATGCAATGTTGAAAAGCAATAGCGAAATGACCAAACCCTGTGGAGTACCTCTGTTTGGTAGTCAGAAAGTGTCGCTGCGAAGTTTGTCAATTCCCACTGTGGCAGTGGGATGCTTGAGGAAATTTCTCACGTAGTTGTATAACCGAGGCCCTCTGTCAAGATGTTCATGATTGCAGAGGATATCATCGTGGCTTATGTGGTCGAAAGTTCTCTTTATATTAATGGCTATGATTAAAGATTTGCTTCTGGTGCTCTGGTGATCGATGAGGCCTTCTTTGAGCAAAAGGAAGATGTCTTGCGTTGATAGGTGTTGCCTGAATCCAAACGTTGTGTTCGGAAAATATTCCTTGTTTTCGAGGTACGGGGTTCGCCTGTTGTGTACCATGGGCTCGAACAGTTTCCCTACACACGAGGTAAGGGAAATGGGGTTATGTTCTGGATGCTGAGAGGCTTGTTGGGTTTTGGGATCATAGTAATCTCTGAATGTTTCCAGGTAGCTGGTATGTCGCCACTCTCTCAGCAAGCATTGAGATACTGGAGTAGGGCATCGGTGACCTACTGCGGAAGGTTGAGGTGTTGCTTGTTCATAATGCAATCCTTCCCTGGGCCAGTGTTTTCAGTGAGTGTAGCTAGTGCTGCAGCTAGCTCTGCCAGTGTAAATGGTTCATCAAGTTCGGGGTTTGGTTTTCAGTTGTAGGCTTTGTCGTGTACCGTCGTGGTTATGGGTACGTCTCCAGCCAACTTCTTCTGGAGCTCTCGAAGGAGGCCTCCTCTGATCCGGCAAAGTTGTGTGTCAGCCTGCAAATATTTTGTCGCTGCTCCGACCTTGTAGGGCTGTTGTCGAGAAGAGCGCGCAGAATGTGCCACGTTTTCTTTGTGCTTAATGTTCCCTCTAGTGCGTCGCAAAATGCAGACCAGCTCTGTCTTCTTAACTTCTCTGCATATTCCTGTGCTTGTTTGGTGAGCAGGGCGATTCTCTTAAGTTTCTTATTTAGCTTCTGCCTCTTCCATCTCTTGAGAAGAGATATTCTTGCTTCCCAGAGATGAAGGAAATGTGTGTCAATGTCTGGTGCATCCTCATTCAGCTGTATTCTTTTGGAGTGTTGGTCCACAATGTCGAGGACCTTCCTCACCCAATCGTCTATGTCATTGATGATGGTTGCAACATTTAGAGCACCTCGGAATGAACCCCACTCAGTTATTTGGTCCGTGCCGATCCTCCTAGGCTTGGGAGTGTGAGCTACGGTTAATTGGATGATGTAGTGCTCACTTCTCAGGGTTTCTGGGAGACAGCTCCACTCCGCTGAATGCACATTTAACATAAACGTGAGATCGGGGTTTATGTCTCTGGCGACACTACTCTCTACTCTTGTTTTCTGGAGTGGATCGTTCCACAAAGACAGTCTGTGCTGCTGAGCCGTGTCGTGTTCTCGGGCACCTTTCTTTGTTGCGGTATAGTAGCCCCAAGCTGTTTGAGGGGCGGGCGTTAAAGTCTCCCATTATAACAGCTATAGTCATCAGTGCGTTTTTTGGTTCTCGAACCGGAAGGTCAAATTCTGGCAGTTGGTCTTTTGGGGGGCCTTTACACGCTTGCAGCAATGGGTATGTTTTGTGATTTCCTTTCCGGTATTACTTCTATCGCGGTGTGTTGACTGGTTTTAATTCCTGTACCATGAGAGCCTTTCTTGTAAGGCTTGCAGTACGCTTTGTTTGGATGAGGGCGTTGTATATCCTTGTAGCCGCACATTATGCGTAATTGTTTCTTGCAGTGCTATGAGGTCGGGGGGGTCTCACTTGACAAATTCTTTCAAAGTAGCAAAACGTGGACGGTATTCAGGTTCCCGCTGGTGCTCGCGGGTAGGTGAAATTGAACGAGAAGCGCTTCGGCCTTTTGCTCGTGTGCCCTTCCTGTCAGGATGAACGTCTCTTAGTGAAGTATCCAGGAGCTCTTTGGTGGCATAGGTCTTTTTCACATATGCTGTGAAGTTCAGCTGCGCTGCAAGTTCGTCCACTTTGGCGTCAAACGTGGTAATCTTGCTGTTTATGCTTACGGCGAAATTAGCTATTTCTGTCTATACAATATTCTCTACGGTAATGTGGATGCTTCTCATTAAATTGCCTATAAGGTCTGGAATCAGGCGTCCACACTAGATTCCACATTTGTTCAGGGAAAGAGGGCACCCGGTTGTCCATCATGCTTTTGGATGATAGTAAATTTCTATTGAAGCTTGTCTATCAGGTTATTTTGCCTCTCACAATTTTTAAGAAGCTTGTTCATACTGTCTTTCTGTTTTTGGTGGCTATGTATCAGCTTGTCGACTGGCTTGTTGACTTTGTAGTTGACTGGTTTGATGCTGTAAAGTACTTTCTTGATTATGCACCCTATCTTGAAGTGATCGTAAGGCTTCGTTGTCAAGTGACGAAGACATGCACTTGCTTGTTGCTTTGCAGATACTCGGACCACTTGCTTCGGTAGTGTAGCTCAATCTTTTGGGCGAGTGCGAGCATGATTGGGAGGGTGATCATAAGCTTCGTCGGAGTATTAGCCGTGATCGACTTTGTGCAGAAGTGATGCCAGCGTTGCTGCTCAAATTGGTCGTTTGGTTTCCTAGGTCCGGTAAGTCTTCATTCCCCAGACTATTGTGGCAGTCTCGTGCTTTTATCCAGTCCATTCGTTGCTGTCGGATTTGGAATGGTGGCAGATTGGGTTTAAGCCTTTTCTTGCAATTCTTGCTTGCAGTTTCATGCCCATCTCCGCATATCTTACAGACGGGTTTGCACACATGGTCTGATGGTTGGTTTGCCTTGCCACATTTAGAGGAGAAATCTTGGAGTGGTCGGGGGCAGATATCCTGACGGTGTCCCGTGTTGCCGCAGGTCTTGCAATATTGCACCGATTTTTGATATGGTCTGCATCGAAAGTCGAGACTGTAGAAATGGGCGTATTAAGGAACATGCGGCCCTTGAAAAAAAATCACTGCAGCTGACGATCGCCCAAGCATACGTGAGTGTAGGATCATGTTCTGCACTGGTGCACGAAGACCGGCCTTGAGTTCGGTTTCCGTCGTGCCGGGCAGAAGTCCGCTTATGACACTGCGAGAGATGTCATGCGGCGTTCTTGTGTTGCTGTTTATGGTGAAGAAAGTTCCGCCAAGTTGTATGCTGATGATGCCTTCAAGTTTTTTTGCACCTTCCCATTCCGCCGTGCTTGCTATAATCAGGTTTTCTTGGTGTTGCACTTGGAAGTCTCTGGGTTCCGCATTTTGGCCGCGTTCAAATGCATGGCGTTTGTATCATCGTCCAGCTGATCACTGTACACTTGTTGCACTTGGACGCACACTTTCTCGCCGAAACATTGCTGTGGCAGACAGCTGGCCCTTCCAATGGCTTGCATGATGACGATATTGTTCCACTTTGCTAGCTCGAGGCCTGCTTGAGGGAGATAGATGACCTTGTAGTCGTCAAATGATAGGGGTGGCAACGGTGCGGTGGGTGTTGCTGCGTTGTCGTTTCTTTCTTGCGAAGTTTCCCTTTTGTCGTCATGTTTTTCCTCGCGTCCTTCTTGCCTTTTCTTGCTCTCGTGATCCAAACGCTTTCCCGTTCAATTGTTCTGCCACTGCTCTCGTCATACCACCAGGAAGTCTCTGGGTTCCGCATTTTGGCCGCGTTCAAATGCATGGCGTTTGTATCATCGTCCAGCTGATCACTGTACGTTTCGTTTGTTTCTTCTTGGCTCATCTCGCAAACTGGACGCCGCGTGAGCTGGTGCCGATGCAATGCTCCCCGAAGCACTCGAGCGTAGCCAGGATGTGCTGCGCGCTAACGACACATCTCTCGATGCGCTCGCATTCTGTGTTAGGCTTAGGCGGGCCGTTTTGTGGCCTTGCGAAAAAAAAGAAATGAGAGACTCACTTGGCAGTGACTAGTGTCCGCTGAACACTGACATCTTGCCTGTTACGCGGATGCCAAAATGGGGGTGGTCGTGAGCCGTGATGCTAGTTGAAAAGCCAAAAAAGAAGGAGCCCATGTGAAGCCAGTTAGCACTTCACAGCCCCCAGCGGCGATTCCCCGAGAGACGGATAAAAAAGACCAGCTTTTCAACTTGACTCGCTGTGGTTAAAGCTTGCTGCTTCGCGGCGAAATGAGTGGGTCATGTGCGGCACGGAGGATATGACTCTAAAACTTCTCGGACATTTTAGTGCCATGGCCGTAGTTTTTATTTATTTATTCAGCACGCCGCAAACGTTTACACATGACATTGACAGTACACGGCTGCTACTGCTAGATACCACATCAAAATAACAATTATACGGTTTCTATAAACTTCAACGCAGCACATCGATAGAGTACGTAGCTTCATGTCGGCAGAACAAGACTTATCTCGAGGCATACGTCTACACGATAGTATCTGGGAGGATCCGAGAAATTCATTTCGCCGTGACTCGGGCATCCTCCTCTTCCATCGTCTGCTCCACATCATAAACTTAAACTAACGAGCTTTACTTCTTTACTTCGATTCGCTTCTCAGAAGTGCTTTTCCAGCTCGGAGATCTTTGTGAAGCAACACTGCAGGCAGTACATTAATTGTGAGGCCACCCAAACGCAGTGCGTGCTTTCTGCACGAGCACGTAAGCGAGTGGCAGTGCATTGGAGTAAAGGTAAAACGCGCCATATACATCCCCGATTTCAACTTTTTTTACCAAACGTGGCACTGCCTGTCCGGAATTGCAGCGCCACTATGCGTTGTTTTCGCTTCCTATGCAGTCAGTATCGTACTTCACAGCGGGCAAGGCGCACGCGATGAATCAGTATGCTATCCCAAGAAAAAAAAAATAAAGAGCCAGACGATTGTCCTCTTGCCGCAGAGGTGATATGTGTTGTGAACTGCACTTAAAACTGTGCAAGAATAGTTTGACTCATATATTGTAATTTCGCGTTTTATAATACTGTCTCTTTTTCTAAATTCTGCCCAGTACTACAATGATGATCTTTTAAAATGCAAACGGTGTATTAGCTGTGCTAGGAGCATGCGACTTTTGTGTAGGACAGCTTATTTCGAATATGCTTACTGAAATTTTTGTAAACGTGTTTTTGCTATAGTGGCTCATGCATGCACTGCACGCAAATGGGGAAAGAGGAGGATTCGAATGCGGCTGCTTCCTCGAAATTCAGCAGATCTGCAACCGCTGCAGCGCACTTCATCTCGTAGGTTTGAAGTATTTTCTTTTAACCGCAGCGGCCCATTTTGCAGCCATCTTCTAATCCCGAGGAAACTTGTGAAAAGCGACCTCATCACTACTGTGATGAGGTCGCTTTTCGTTAACGCCGAAGGCGTGGCGGCTAAAGCGGCCAGGCGGCAACGCGGAAAGCGGAAAGAACCTCCTCTCCAGGCGGCGAAAGGGGGAGAAAAACCATGCGGCAAAGGCGATCGCTCTCAGCAATTTTTCGCCACCTGCCGAAACTCGCCGCTTTCCGGCAGCCTATCAGAATGGCACGCAGTGGAGGCGCTGTGGTGGCCTGGGTGTACGTTTGGGAGAAGCATTGCCACGTCATACCGACACGTGTGCAAAAGCCCAGGATGCCCCCCTCTTCTGCTGCACGGCCAGCCAAAAGAGGCAAGCAGTTTGAACGAGTTCACGCGCTCGCCGCTTCGAAAAGCCCACTTGGCTGCTTCACCGTGCCACCTTCGGTGTGAATGAGCCTTTTTAAGTGCTGTGGCAGCCATATGCCGCGCAGTAATTCGGCATCGCGAGTCCTCTCGACATTGCGATAACACAACTAGTGAATGTCAAATGACGAAAATCTCTAATTAGAAGAGGAGAACAGTGCAATGGCAAGAAATCCCTACGAACTGGCAGAACTGATGCTTTGCTAGGGAGCAGATCGTAGGAGAAACAAGGCACAATCGCAAAGTAAACAAGCTGAGCTGGCTAAGCAACGCAGGCGGCCCGGCACATAGTAGCCCGCTGTGCGGTGGTTCAACCCTGAAGATGACGTCACCTTCCCACCTGCCAATCTCTCCCGTACTCCGCCCTCGCGCACGTGCGTGGTGAGTGGGGGGGGGGGTGGCGTTTCCTTGGTCGAAGCACGGCCGGGCTAGAGAGAGAGCAGAGAGGGTGCGGCACGTGCCGCTCCCTCTTTAAGCCCGGCCGTGGTTGAAGTTTGCTTGCTCACAGCACTGCAGTTTATTCAAAGATTACAAAAAAAGCTTTCGTAGACATGTTGTAAGAGGTCGCGGATACCGAATTCGCAATAAATTCTCGAGTTAAAAATCTCTTCGGTGTCCCTTTAAGAACGGTTGCCCCTAAAATGCGCAGAAATGACACAGACAGCATTATGACACACTGGCCTTCGTAAATGCTGTTTTCGCGCCTTTTCCACCCTAGATGAGTAAATACCAAATATGCCAATGCCGCTTTCTTATCTAAATTCTTGTGACGTACACAGGTTTGCTTGGCTGTGAAGCTGAAGGTGAATTCTGCAAATCATTCTCTCGCCGCCTGGCCATCATTGCCGGAACATCCACGTGCCACATGCTGGTGAGGGCTCCGAACTGTGCTGTCCAATAAGCAAAATCAACTGCCCTAAGTAAATGGTTAACAGCACTTACACAATAGAATTCGAACCCAGATCACCAGCATGCCAGCCCAGTATTGTATACCGCTGAGCCATCTCGGTGCTTGAAGCTTCATTGCAAATCAATCCTTGTCAGGTAAGAAATCGATTGTTATTATGAGTAATAAAGCATTTTAAAACAGCAAAACAACGAGGCATCATACAATGCGGATTCGGCAAGGAGTGGGTTGTCGAACGCTCGAACCCATTACAAAAGCCTCACCGTTAATTCTTCATCTTAGTCCACCGCAGCATCGAAAAATTGCACAAACTTGATTCGACTTGTGTAGCGGGCACCACGCTTCTCCAAAGAATGACGAAGAATGGCATAGTCAATGCTTCTCTACCACACAAAAAGTATTATGATTTATGATTTAGTAAGTACCTTTCAATTGTTCTTGTAGCAGTCAACCAAATTGTGTTTAAAAGAGGCTTTAGAAAGGGCACTCTTTCAGCTTTTGCTGTGACTGTGGTGTGCTTTGCACGCAGGCCTGGTGATCATCTTTTTCTTTTTGAAAAGCCATCTATTGTACGTATATCAGTTTTCGGTCTATAAATACTGATATAAACGCTAAAATAATAAAAAATTGGTGCGTGTTGAGCGGGAAGTATTGTCATTGAAAGTTCGAACTTTGAAAAAAGTATGAAAGTGAGGACTGCATTTCACATTTCATTCTTCGGGTAAAGTATCTAGTTTCTTCCAGTCTTCGTGCTCTTGTTATAAAGGATCTGTTCATGGGGGCACTTACCGACTTTCGCACAGTGCAGCTAGCCTCATGTTCGAAATTTTATTCAATATATGACATATGTAAACGAAAATATTTTGTGTACGACAGTGTAGAAAGATGTTTTCATATTACTGAGCTTGGAATAGTGTGGCCTACATTTACTTATAAAAATTACAAGCGACTTGCCGCAACACGCCAAGCAGACTGTCCAGCAAATGACATAAGTTTCAACGTCAACAACCATCCTTGTTATTGAATTAAAAAAAAAGTGGTCGTAAAAAAATGTGGTCGTACGGTTCAAGCAAAATTACTAATAAATAACTTTTCGCTCTGGTGTCCCCGCAAATCCTCCTTTATGACGTAAGTTCTGTGAGTATTATTGAAAAAAAAACATTACTGCTGTCTAAACCCATAGCACTCTCAAAATTTCTTGACACCAAATAGCATAATGAATATCGACTTCATGCTGACATTAACTCCAGCTGACATGAAAGTTAATGAAGGACATGTGCAAAAAATGGACATTCCTAATTATAAGGACGCCTTAACGATGTCACATTTTGTTGTAGTATGGTCTTTGTCTGCTGGCGCAGAAGAAATAAAATACAATATATTCACCTGCATTATGGTGTGTACTCTACTCTATTTTATTGTTTTTTGTGTGTTTGACATGCTGTAAAATTGTTTACCACAAATTTCAGGTAGTTTTCATTATTCTAACACATTCTTTAACTCACTATTAAATGCAAACCGCCGCAGCTTATGACTTGTAAAACAAGCTAGCAGTACAAAATAAACAAATTATAAGTTACAAAGCTTCTTGCGTAACCCGTACAGTCCTTAAAACTTGTAAGCACAAAGCCGAGTAGTCCAGCAACTCATTCCTTCAAAACACGGGCACTCGTCTTTGGCTCACTGTGCACACGTGTTTGCAGGCGAACGAGAACTGTATCTTCACTCCAGGCGTGTGGGGCCCCTATTTCTCAGCCATGGTTCCAGGCATGTGGCTCAGCGAAGCCGGGCAGAGCGCTGCTGGAGCACTGGTCAGTATCAGGTGCAGTCACATGCTACTTGCCTATGTCCTCCTAGGGGCGTCCACTGACGCACGTGTGCGTTACTGACTTCCACCACGTACTTTACTTGCGCTGTATATTGTCAGGTCGCGCTAAATGGAGAAAAAGAAGCAAATGAAGTCAACAAAGATCAAATGTGTAAATGAACAACTAAGCTTGGAAATCAAAATGCATACTTCATTCATATTCATTTTCCATTAATTCATATCATATTTCATTCATTCATTTCATCTTTATTCATGCTGTGAAACGCTCACAAACAAAAAGAAAAAAAAAAGATAACAAACGAAAGCAGTGCATATAATATCGACTGATTCTTAACTAATTTTTAACATGAAAGAGTTCTATGCCGGGGTCCAGCAAGATTTCAATGACATATTTTCGTTATGGACATGACTAAAATTTTAGCTATCAAATGAGAAAGAAAAAAAGAAACGTTGAACAAAACCTCTTTTTTTCTGGGCGTCAAATCTCTTATACCTGGACGAACGACGAATAGAGCCCGAGATTATACCACCTGAGCTGTCGAGACACTTGATATTCGCTCGAACGCGTCCTGTATTTTCTCACACATACTGTCTTGCGCTGTGCTTTCTGTTGGTGTAGCGGGGCAATGCCGTCGTTTGTGAGTGCTTAAGAGAAGTAATGCGGCGTGATGCAGTTAAAGCACGACGTCCCAGTTTGCGCGCCGGTGCGCATGCAGTCTTGGAGGCTATGCTTTAACTGCAGCAAGCCGCATTACTTTTCTTGCGCACTCACACACGACCGCACCGCCCTGCTTCATCAACAGAGAGCACGGCGCGACAGTGAATGTGTGATAGGAGAGCGCAGTTAAAGCATGATGCCTGAGATTGCGCCCCGGCACGTGCGGAGTCTTAGGGGCTATGGTTAAAGTTTCTAGACAGCAATGACAAAACCACATCACGAGAGAGTCGCCAAGGCCGTTACGTTCCTTGCCTTTCACTTCCTCTTAGTTCTTGATGGCTCGTTGAAGTCGTGCAGCGTTCACTAGCACCAACGATGTTTCCCTGCCAATTACTTGGAGTGTGACAGCACCAGCCTATTTACTGAAACTGTTGCAGTAAGCACTGGAGCAGTGCGACGCCATCGATGGGTGATTGTCGGGCCTTGATGGAGCCAAACTGAGGCCAGCAGGACGTGGAACGCTGATGCGTGTTCGCGGCTCAAACTACGAACTTCTGCGTCACACATTTCTGAAGAGCAATAAGTGTGAATGCTGGCACAAATTGTAGACGCACACACCGTGCTGTTTCTCTCTGTACCTGACGATCATTGAAGACGCGCAAATTGAGCGGCAGTAGAGTGTACTATAGTCGGTTACAACCTAAGAATAAATATAGGCTCTACCTACAGCGGTACCTTTGCCATGCCGAGAAGATGTGTTTAGAAAAGTGGTTAAGGATTTAGAGTACTCGGTACTCTACTATGGGAGGGCTGAAAGCCATTCCTTTTTACCTAGTAGGTACGAGACCTAAGAACGCCAAGTAAATTTGTGCGTTTAGGCAAAGTGGGTGTAACGATTTAGAGTACTAGGAGCTCTACTATGGGAGAGCGTAAAGCCGTCCTGTAAGGAGCAGAAATCAATGGCCAGACATTCTGCACAAGCCACTCACACCTCCGAAAAAATTTGTCTAGAAAAAAGGGTTAACGATTTAGAGTACTTCGTACTGTACTATGGGAGAGCATAAAGCCATTCTGTGGGATACGACCCCTGGAAAGTCACAATTATTCATTTGGTTAATGCCAAGTACCGCTCGCGCAGTTTACATCGGTGCTTTCTTTATGAAGACATAAGTAGCTGGCACTGGTTATCGGTCAAAAAACGTTGGCTTTCTTCGCAATATTCGCAAAGATTTCTACATTACTCTTTGCCTAACATAGTTGTTCGAGTAAGGACGTGGAACTTCTAAATATTATTGGGCGTATTATTTGTGTTAGCAGCAAAAGTGTACGTATGATTGCCACGAAAGCCAAGACTCTATCGCACAGATGAATGGCTTGGGAGCCGCAGTTTTCAAGTGGCACTTGTTCTTTTATTTGTATTTTGCTTTTTATTCTTGGGTTGTCACCGACTATAGTATACTTTAGTAGCATTATTTAGTGTGTGTTGGTTGATGTAATGTGTGTGCGTGAATAATGATACCATGTTCAGATATTTGTTAAAAAATTTAGTTACCACAACGGTTAAATCATGATCATGGGTGGCCCCACCGTGGTGGTCTAGTGGTTAAGGTACGCGGCAGCTGACCCACAGGTCGCGGCATCGAATTTCGGCTGCAGGGGCTTCATTTTCGATGGAGGCGAAAATGCTGTAAGCCCTTGTGCTCAGATAGGGGTGCACGTTAAGAACCCCAGATAATCGATATTTCCTTAGTCATGTCTCTCATAATCCGATGATATGGTGGTTTGGGGATGGGAAATAGCATATATAAATCAATCATTAATTAATGATCATGGGTGGTAGTCGTCGAGACGAAGACCTGCTGCTAGGCTACAACATGGCTGTGTCCACGTCAAACTGTGCTATTGCTGCGAAATGCCAACAGTACGTTGTACAGTCTCTCGTATACAGGGTGTTTGAAGAAATGTGTCCAATATTCTTTAAAAATCACAAAAGGAAGTATTTGTGTGTTACTTGCGGCTTTGTCTTTTCATTTGCAGAGGGAAGCATTGCCTTTCCTGTTGTTACTGCCGTCATTCATGTTTGTACGCATCTTTACATGCATACAAACATGAATGACGGCAGTAATTGTAGAATGTAACACAATTACTTTTTTAACCAGTGGTAATAGCTGCTCGAGTCAAATGGGCAAATTCAAGCCCTTCCTACGAATGGTCTATAGCCACTTTGAAATTTCGGAAAAGCGGCCACTGGTAATCCCTGCTGAATTAAGCAATGAGCCTAGTTTAGCTGATTACATCAAACAGCGCATCTAACATTCACTTCGACAACACTCTAAATGATGCCACTGTTTCCCACACCACTATAAACAGTCAATTTAGACATTTTCCTTCGAGGCCGCTTATCAACACTCGCTCTTTCTTTCCACCTAATGAAGGCAAACAGGGGCGTCATTATTGGGGGAAAGGAGTGATTTTAAAAAGAAAAGAAGAGAAAAGTGAGCCTCGTAACTGTCTCTCAGGGGGAGGAGACCTCAACAGTTGCTCACAAGGGATGAGGGCACAGAGGCATTAAAGAATAGAATTAAAAGGTGAAGAGAGAAAGGAAGGAGAGAGCAAGGCGCAGGGACAGCGAATGACGGAAGTGAGGAGAAGAGAGGAAAGATAGAGACGGTCGCAGCAGTCCGAGGACAGGGCACCACTGGCTAGAGCTCTGTCGGTGACAGGAGATGGCGTATGGGTAATTCAGTCAGCCAGAGCTACGCTGTCGTCATCGTCGGGCACCGACGTGAGGAGTTGGCGTAGGACCATCCTAGTCGGCCAGAGCTGCACTGTCGTCGGAGCTCTCGAGGGCACAACCAGTCAGCATGGAATCCAGCGAGCGTGTCCGGCGTCATTGAGGATGTTCTCGAAGTGAATTGTAGATGCGCTGTTTGGTGCGCCAGTTTCAGTATTTGACAGCTAAATTGCCCAGATTGCATCACTCCGCGGTGATCACTAGCGGCCGCTTTTTCACGATTTCAAAGTGGCTAGGGACTGTTCGTAGGGAAGGCTTGGGTTCGCTCATTTGACTCGACCGGCTATTATAACTGGTAAGAAAAAGCACTGCATATGCACGGAGTAAATGATGATGAGTGGCGTGAAGCTTCAGAGGGTTTTAAAGTTAAAGCGTGAATCATTTGTCCGCTGGCTGCGTCCGCTCGCCCATCTGTCTGTCTGTATGTTCGTTTGTTCGTCCGTCTGTTCGTGTGTTCGTTCGTCTGTCCGCCCGTTCGTCTGCCTTACTGTCTGTCTGTCCGTCCGTCTAGTGAACACTCTAAGTACTTCCATCTTGTATCTTTTAGTCGTATACTCATCTTATACAAATACTGTCATGTAGCAGACATTTCAAGAACTAAATGAGAAGTGGCTATGTACTACACACATCAAGGATGCACCGCCCACTGCTTAGAGTTTCGGCCCTAAAAGGTAACTATGTTAACTTCTATAATTTATGCCATAATTAATGTTTTTAACCAACTGAAGATGCCTTCTCCCACAGGAAGGCAGCGCCGCAAGTAGCACACAGATACCTCTTTTCTGTAAATTTTCATAAATATTAGACACATTTATTGAAACACCCTGTATATCACTAAACAATAAGCACTAATCCTATGAATACGCATCTCACTTTCGAGTTATGCCGCTTCCTATGACGGATGAATCAGCCATAATTTTTGTATTTAGAAACACATAAAAAAGTTAGCTATGAAAGTAATCAGACCATGTCAAAAGTGCAACAAACAAAAGCATCATTTTCAGCTCCTATTCATTTTGTTCGTTGACAAAACATGCGCATGAAGACTTGTACTAAGGCACGTGCTGAACAAATAGCATTTTTTCCCCGTCACCCGAAGCAGACGTCGCTCGCCCATCTTTAATTTCCTCTTCTGATGTGGAAGGCCTTTATGGTTTCTCTGGCGAACTGCTTTTTTATTTTCTGCCTGGAAAGTACCATCGTGTATCCTCAGAAGTTCGAGATCAGAAGTGGAAATGAAAGATGCGTGAGCTAGCCATCCATCACACAGTAGGATGAAGAATACGAGTGTTTGACCAGCTCGTGTGCTAATTTGACACAAAAGTCGATGCGTGTAAGGTTAGTTAGAGGCAAATGCCAGAAGTCTTTGTTTTTTGCACCTTTCATCTGATAAATTTGATGGTTTACTTTTTGTTTGCTCCCAAACGAAAATTTAGCCCAAAGTCAGTGATGTTGTGGCCACTTTTTTCAAGTGTCGTCATTTTCTTTTCTTTTTGTGTTTTTGTGTGTGAGCACTGCACAATCCCAAGTATCAGAGTATTTGTTAGGCCTACTTCTTCCCAGATAAAGAATAGCACCATAAATACAACATAATCTTGTTTAATGTCGTCGGTCAACGGTAACCTGAGCAGCGTTAAGGTTCATTTCGCATCGAATATCCCTGGCCTATTGATGATAAATGGCTTAGTTTTAGAATGCTCGCATTGCATGCTTATGCTCATTAGTGCAACTGACTTGCCGGCGTGATGCACACAAAACGCTGTTTATGAGTGTAAGGGGTACTTCTTTTGTATGAAAATAAAAGAAGCGCACGTGATTATATTGTTTCTTATTGTGATCCTCAGGAAGACCGTAGGAAGAACCAAATATTTTTGTGGAGCCAGAATTATAGCATACTCAGCCAATGCCGTAATATGACTTTTTTTAGTATTAGGTTAATATTTTAGCCGCAGTCATGCCCGTTGGGCCTTTGAGCCTCGGGCTACGATGACAAATCACTCCTTCCCTTCGATTCAGCCAACTCAAAGTTGGTTAAGCGCAGCATCATACATTCGTGCTTAACCAGTGCTATGAAGAAATTGTGCGAGCAGAAGCTAAAATATAGCATTTGGAATCGCAAGTGCCGTCTAGTACAGCCTAGATACCCACAAATTCTTCTATCCTTAATGGCAGAAGCAATATTAAGGAGAGATAACAGGTGTAAGAGACAAATATAAGAAGTGTATGGTCATTTCATTCGTACATTCTCACAACCTGAGAAATACAGGCAGAAAAAGTGGGATAAACGTTCTATTTGCAGCTCTAGACGGCTAATCACATCTGTGCAAATGAGTAAATCAGATGGGTCGGATGAAGGTTGGCTGCATCACTGATCATCGCAATAAGTTCGTGTCATGTACTGAGGGAGTCGTTTATTCTACTTTCTTGTCTTGCGGAAGCACTTACGTCAGCCATAAATACAATGTGACCATTTAAATTTCTGGACACTGGCAAGCTTGTGAATGCCCACCCCAATTCAGCAGCATGACAGTACTACGCAGGTGCGGAGATAAAGTGACACAAAAAATCAAAGAGACCTGAAATATCGTGAACTTACAGCACAGTTATGTGAACAACTCATCAATAGCCCTTTTATATAGAGAGCTAGCCTTCTTATTGGGGACTAGATAATCACTGCTTCACATGGTTAACTTCTTTGAGTGCTATATCAGGCCTTTCTTATTTTGCTGTGCTTTTCTCTTTTTGGTTTCTTTTCGTACCTGCCATTTATTTCATGGTGTATGAGCTTATAAGGCATTTATTAGCCGGCAACCCGCGAGCATACACAATGGTGACAGTCACGGCCAAGCATGGACTCCCAGCGCGAGTGGTGTCCTTGTTAAGTAGCCCCACTACAAGGTGCTCAAGTGTTCGACCAATTTCAGAGTTTAGAGGCTTCGCTACAATTACCTTCGGGGTCGAAGAGGGAGCTGCCTGGAGACCTAACAGCTTGTTACTATGAGCGGGTCATAATAAGCCTTCAGGCGCTCCACGTCGACGATGTCGCTCCAACGGCGGCGCATGTCCGCAGATTGTTCGACGGGTTCGATCAGATAGTTGACTGGAGATGTGCGCCCGATGACACGGTAAGGGCCTTCGTATTTGGGAAGTAGTTTGGAAGATGGGCAGCTATAGAGGTTGGGATCCAGAACCATACAAGTGCACCAAGAAGGAACGTGGGCTCAGAAGTGGTGGAGCCATCACGAATACTCTTCTGCCGCTCTTGCTCATGAGCTGTAAAAGTTTTGGCAAGCTCGCGACACTCTTCAGAAATTCTGGATGCCTCGGAAATGGGCGCACACTCCGATGGATGCGGCGTGTACGGGAGTATTGTATCCATGGTGTGCGACGGGTGCCTTCCGTACAACAAATAAAAAGTGAAAACCCGGTCTTGCTCTGAGGGCCGGTGTTGTAGGCATAGGTGACGAAGGGCAGTATATTATCCCAATTCGTGTGGTTGGCGGCAACGTACATCGAAAGCATGTTGCCGAGGGTATAGTTAAAGCTTTCGGGAGGCCTTCGTCTGCGGGGGGTAAGCAGCAGTTTTGTGGTGGACAGAGTGGCACTCCGTCAGAATGGCTTCGACAACTTCCGACAAGAAGACACGGCGTCGATCGCTGAAAGGCTCTTGGGGTGGTCCGTGGCGCAGTATAAATTTATGCAGCAGAAATGACGCAACATCGCGCGAAGTAGCCGCCAGGAGAGCGGCGGTTTCAGCGTATCGCGTTAAATGGTCTACGGCAATGATGGCCCAGCTGTTACCAGCCGACGTCGGCTGACGTCAGCCGACGTCATACAAATCGATTCCTTACGCACCCAAAGGGACGGTTAGGCCAAGGTAGCGGTTACAGACCGGCGTGCAACATGTGTGCTGATGGTTTGCGGCGTTGGCAAGCGATGCGAGAGCGAATGAACTGCTGCACATAGCGGTACATCCCGCCCCAGAAGTAGCATTGTCAAAGGTGGTGGTAAGTTTTGCATACTCCAGAGTGCGCACATTGCGGATCAGAATGGAAAGATCCACATATCTCCAACCACAGACTGCGGGGTATGACGAATCACCACTGCCGGCCATCGGAAGTCGTAATTGCGTCGGTGTAGAAGGCCGTTACGAATAGCGAAATGGTGAGCTCGGCACGCAGGGCACGTGTGGCATGCTGTTGCGGACAGATAAGAGAGTAAGTCGATCAGTGGGGTGATAAAAATATCCTTTCGCTGTTCGGTAGCGAGGATGTTAACATCGATGACAGAAACAGCAATATGAGTTACTGAGCAGGGCACGTCATTATCGGGCAGAGGGGAGCGCGAGAGGGCATCGACGTCAGCATGCTTGCGTCCGTTGTGATACAGCACGCGGTTGTCGTAGTCTTGTAAGTGAAGAGTCCAACAGGCGAGATGGCCTGAGAGATCCTGCAATAATGAAAGCCAGTATAGTGCGTGATGGTCGGTGACGACATCGAATGGGCAACCATACAGACCAATAAAACTTCAGTTGTTGGTCAGCAATGGTGTCTCTGTGTTCCGTCCCTTGTATCAGTCCGTTCTCGTCAATACGCGTTGTTTTCCCTTCAATATGTATAATGAACAAGCTACAAGAGTGTTACTCAAGTGTGCTTAGGCAAACACATTGGTTTGATCAAAATATCGGAAGCCTGCTCTCACTTATTACCAAAGAAAGTAATAAACATTCTTCAGCCTGTCATATAGAGGTATTTTGTTAACATTTATTTCCATGCACATTTTTCACTGGTTCCCCTTGGCATAACAATGGCTACGGTGATTGGCTACTGACCAAAAGGTAGCGGGTTCAATTCCAGTCGCAGTGGTCGGATTTTGCTGCAGGTGAACTGGTAGAAGCTCTTTTGCTGGGCGATATAATTCACATTAAGTAACACCAGACAGTCTGAATTTCCGGAGCCCTCCACTACGATGACTCTCATAATCAACTCGTGGTTTTGGAATGTCAAACCACAGATGGTATTATTAATAACTTCTTTCATTTAGCACCACTTACAATGACTCTCATAATCAACTTGTGGTTTTGGAATGTCAAACTCTAGATGGTATTAATAATAACTTCTTTCATTTAGCACCACTTACGAAAGGAAAAAAAAAAGTACTACGAGTACATAAGGCACAAGTAAATGAATAGCATTCGCTTTTTTACTGTTGTGTAGGTACTTCGTACGCTAGCATCTAGTTTACCTCCCTGTCTTCCTGTTCTCTTTTTTGCTCGATCCTTCACTGCAGGTAGACCATGTGATTTCGACGCACCCTGCATACCCGCTGATACAAGCAAAAACGAAGCCGGGCAGGTGAGTTTGTTTCGCTGGTGTGAGACCAGCGTGTTTCCTTTTTAAGAAAAAAAAATATTTGGTGCTAACTGGTATTGCCTAGTTGCCTCAAATGCCGGAAGCCCTCGCAGTGAACCGTCGAAAATGCATTTGATCAAATCAGAACACAGTACACTGAAATATCTTTGATACGATTCTGCATAATATGTTATCCGGCTTAACACGTCTTTATGTTTGCGAGTCTAAGTGGAAGAACTACCGTATTTACACGATTGTAAGACGACTCGAATGTAAGACGACCCCCCCAAAATCGCATCTCAAAAAAAAAAAAAAAAGAACGCGCGCATTTTACACAAGGGAAATTTATTCACGTGGTTGCGGAGGATTATTCATCGTCGCTGGAGTCGTCCTCGCTGGTGCTGCTGCCGTCATTGCTGCTGCAGTCCCACAGCACGTCGTCATCAAGTGTGAGTCCACACTTCGCGAACGATCGCACCACGGCATCGCGTGGGACGGCCGCCCATGCGGAGAGGACCCACCCGCACACAGTAGCCAGGGAGGCTCTCCTCACACGCCCGCTTGGCGTAAGTTCGCGGCTTCCTGACGAGCGCCGAGTGCCGAGTGATCGAGCCCCGAGTGTTCTTCAAGCCTACGGCACTCATGTCAGACAGAAGTGACTCGAGAGAGCCGGTCGTGGACACAAGCGACAGGAGCACGCGGCGACGCGCCCGCTTAGAAAATTGTATCACAAAGAGGAGCTCTTCCGTCAACTACCAATACCCCCCTACGGCGGCTCTTCCATCGATTACCGGTGCTCCCTCAAGAGCCGTGCGCTCGTCATAAAGGCACTCGTAATGCGCGCAGTAGATGCTAAAAAAAAGAAAACCTTTTGTATAAGCACGCGGAAAACTATGCGCTTTGGGTTGAGCGGGAAACTATTCGAGATGACAATACATGGTTCGATTTCGATTCTAAGGTACATGGTTCGATTTCGATTCTAAGACGACCCCCCAACATTGGATTGTCAAATTTGAAAAAAAGGGTCGTCTTACAATCGTGTAAATACGGTATTTACATTTTCCAATTTACAGTTTAATAATATGAAGCTAGGGTTATACAACACACATCATTTTTATGCGTAATTTTACTCCTTACCACTTGTTCTAACTGCCAACGAGTTGACGTATTCTTTCCGAATGAAAGGTTTTTGGTTGGCCGTGCAACAACTTTTGTGCCCTATTTTGCACGTTTAAACCTGAGCCAAATCCATAACTATGGAAACCATCCTAGAGTGACTCAAAATGAGAAAGTCATGCAACCAGGTTTGGGCTAAAGGAGGTGTAACTGAAATTTATTGCGAGTGAGACGTCCCCCGCTACGCCACCGATTACCAATGAGAGGGAAGACCACTCAACCCCATTGTCTATCCGGTTCCCTCTTGGCTATGTGTCTCATTCACTTCCCACATACAAAGACTCGCGCTGGTGCCGGGAAGTAAGAGACGCTACGACCTGTTTCTGTTTACTGATTCATTTATTTAATAGCAAGTGCAAATGGTGTACACACATACTGTCCGTGAACGACATCTCTGTTAGACGAAATTGTAACACATCAGGAAATACTCGCGACACCCGAAACAGAATACATAAGCGAAATAACGGTGACAATACAAGAGTGCCACAATACAGAGTAAACACAAGACGACACAAATGATAAAGTTATCAATGAATAAAACCGCGCAATGTCTCAATATGCCGCATCCCTACCCGCAAAGCTCGTTTAAGTAAGGGAGGTGAAGTTCGTCTCACAGAATGTCTATGTAGTCGGGGCCTTGGAGTTGGCTGCTCGAATCGGGGCCGAAGATTGGTTCTTGGCGTCGAGGTCTGATCTGTCCAATTCGTCAGCGTCTTCATTGTCTTCGTCATCGTCGTCTACGTCGTGCCTCTCAGTGATTTTCATCTTAGCCCTCTTTCATAACGCTCCATTCACTCACCTCCTATCCCTAACTTTCATTCCTCATCGTACCGTCCTTGCCTCTCTACCATCTCGAGCTCATCGCATCGTATATCTCTGACCCCCCTCGTATCCTCTCGTAGTCCCTTTTTGTAGGACCCAACTCCGTTCTACCGGGGCCCCAAATCAATCACCACCATCGACGCGGCATATTTTTTTGTCTGTCAGAGTGTATCATTTTCGACGGCCGCCCCCGCAGCCCACTTCAGATAAAACCCTCTCCCAAACAAAGGCGAGCAAGTAACAATGTACAAACTCAAGCCTCAGAGAGAGAGATAGGCAAGCTGTCCCAAGACATTTTAATTACGGGCGAACAATGGTCCCGATGCTTCCGACAAAGTGCGTCGTCTGTAATGGCCAACGTCCGGAGTTGGCGGTGTTGTGCTGAAAAGTTTTCGGCCGAACCGATATCCAGAACGAGTCTTCATGTCTCCATGCAGCTCGGTGTCTCCCTGAAAATTCTCCGTAGCCGCCGCTTCTTCATCATTCAACGCCGCGGGTGGTCATCCACGCAGAATGCAGTAATGAGCCCTAGAGCCACGCCCAAGTAACCACGGATATCCGTTAGGAATACGTCGGGACGTCCGTCTCGGATATTCCGGACATCCATCAGATATCCGCGGACGTACAATGTACGTCCAATGGACATACTGTGAATGTACAAAGGTAACAAATTTGTACGTTCGCTCGTCATCCGTCTTGGACAGCCGACACGGACATTAAAAGGACCATCAGGGGATATATTATACATATACACAGGTACATATATGTTCCTAATAGATATGTATATTGATTTCTTATTCATTGTGCATAAATAATCTACCCCCTAATGGTCCTTTGAATGTACATGCGGCCTGTCCGAGGCTGATGTTGAGCGAGCACAAATACCTAGCTATATATATATATGTGTGTGTGTGTGTGTGGTAATATCGAGGGTCCTTGAGGTTTTGTGCACTCTCGCAATTGATGCTTGAACGTCTTTCACAAGAACCCTTTTGCTGCAGATTAAATATCAAAGCGCTAAAATTATTTCTGGTGCAATGCTAAACTAAAACAAGATTCATGGACACAAATAAGGTGACGACTAGGGATCCGGAGTGCCAATTACCAGCTGTTTATTGATGATATAAGCTAGAAAAAACAATCATGCACAGCGACGTGAAAGAGTACAGCGAACTTTCATGCCATTGTGCATGCTTAGAAGCTTATTTGTTTTCAAGCTTTTACCATTGATAAAACAGAATAACATATGTTTGGCAAACTTAGGCATCAACTTGCCCAGGAACAAGTGCTAAAGCGTAAGAAGATTGGGCTCACACAAGGTCTCAGATGCAATAAAATGTTTATTATCATTAGGTCAAATCATGTACTCTAGTAATAATGAATAAATAAATTAAGCAAACACTAATTAAATCAAGTACAATGTTCAAGTTGAAGTGTGAACACAATGATGAGAATAGAAGCATAGCTCCACACAATTCTAGCAGTGAAGGTAATACAATGAAAGAAGTTAACTGTGATTATTTCATTTTGTAATATCAAAATTAAAACTTACAGGGTCATAAAGACACAAGCTTTGGTACAAACAAAAAATGTCAAGAACATTTAGCAAGAAATAAAAAAGGTTTAAGTTAAAAACTGACAAAATCCAGTATGTTGCAAAACACCATTCCAATACAATACTGCAGAACAGGCGACAAATATGACTGTTGCAAAAATACAAAAACAAACATGAAATGGGAAACACCAAAAAAATGTATAAGACAAATTCACATCATGGAAAGCACAGGGCTCAATTCCATCACATGCTGAAAATGGATGACACAGTTTTATTGTTTATTAAGTACAATAAACATTAATCATACATAAAACTGTCGTTCGCCCAGAAGCATTTTAGAGCTCTACATAGAACAATACAATGGGACAATTAAGATACCCTTATGACATGAATATCTCTTAAACACTATGAACAGTCCTCACATAGACATCAGTTTTAATTCAAGCACAACCAATACACCTCTTTATCTTTGGAGAATATGAATGTTTATTGCACAATAGTGGCTGTTTCGTTTCACTGCTAGCACAATATGGTGACCAAATAACTGTCATATTAAAGGGGTAGTGCCACCATTTTTTTTGAAGGACAGTTTACTCTGCCCTACAAATCTCCTGTGTATAGAGATAGCTCGGAGCAAGTGTGAAGTACAGCAAATGCCGAGATAGATTATTTTGGAATTAAAGCCAGAAGGGTGCCTTGAAGGGCCAGCTGATACACGATTTGCATGAGCGCATGACTCAAACTATGTACCTAAGAGACGACAAAAATTTATTGTCTTTCCTGTGCTGCGCAAAGCACCAGGAAATACCCAGCACAAGACAAAAAATTTCCGCCATCCCTTACGCACGCGGTGCGAGCCATGCACTCAAGATCGTTAGCAAAGCAGGCGTAAGGCTTTCTCGGCAGCCTATGCGAAAAAGTAAAGTAACCCCAAAGAGCATGCGTGCATAAAGAAGCACAGGACACAGTACGAGGAATGCATTAACAATGTATTACGACATTCCGTTGTCATGTGGCTACACCTATGCTGGACAGACCAGTCAATGTTTGGGCGATCACCTGAATGAGCACCCGTTCAATCTCAAGACTTCAACAAGCAGCACCTTAGCAGCCCATTGTTCCTCGTGCAGCTGCACCCAGCTCTTCCATAATTGAAAGATGCTTTCACGATATCGTAACAAGATCGAGTGCGAAATCAACGAAGCCTTCCATATTAGGAAGAAAAGACACGTGTGTCAGTGAGCCTCCACTTGCCCTCCTCGAAAAAGAGAACATGTTTCTGAGCTGTTAACTTTGGACATTTTGACTCGTGAGAGATTCATCTTGCTTTTCATCTTTATGAGCAAGTGTTGTAGTCCTATTTGTTTTTGCAGCTCTATATTTTCCTGTGTAATAAACACACACACAGTTGTTCCTCAGTTCCATTGTTCCTCAGTGTTGTGCGGTCATTCTTTCTTCGTCCCAATTTAGTGCCATTTTTCCCTCAGTACTAGTAAAGCCAATTTTCCCAAGGTGCACATCGCGACATCGACACTAGCTTGACGTCAGGCTACAGTACTAATTCTGGCGACATCATACAGGATACTCGCCTGGCCATGGGAACATCACAATTTCTTGCTCCAGCATGTGAAGAGCTCATATCGCGACTTGAGAGTACAGTAGGAACCAAGACTAGTTTTTAATAACATGTTGTAATTACTTTTTCAGGGAGCACTTACACTTATTTTCTAGGATCAGCAGGGCTTGGCTTAACATTTAACGCAACGGTGGTATAGTGTCTAAGGTACTCAGCTGCTGACCCGCAGGTCGCGGGATCAAATCCCGGCTGTGGCTGCTGCATTTTCGATGGAAGCGGAAATGTACGCCCGTGTGCTCAGATTTGGGGGCACGTTAATGAATCCCAGGTGGTCGAAATTTCCGGAGCCCTCCACTACGGCGTCTCTCATAATCATATGGTGGTTTTGGGATGTTAAAGCCCACATATCATTTAACGCAAGAAAACAACAAATTTAAACTTTCATGTAACAACCACTTAAAGGGGAACTCCGGCGTTTTTTCAATATTAACTGATTTCAATAAAACTTTAAACATGTGTTTTCATTGCTACCGTGATAATATGTGCCAAATTATGCACCCTAAGTCATTCAGTTTCTTGGAAAACAAATTTTAAAATTAGTAGCCGATTCTGCAATCACACCAGTAAACGCAGGCCACCCTGTGCATGTGACGTAAGGGCCTACTCTTTTTGGAAAACCCTGCATTCTCTGGCAGACAGATGCAACGTGCGCTTTCTTCTACGAGGTGACAAAGCTAGCACAGTTCAGTTTTGTCAGCTGTATACAACGTGTTCGTCATCGTTGATGTCGGTCTTACAATATTGAGCAACAAGAAAATCGATTCGGGGCATGTCAGATGCTTCACGCGCCGGCGGGTCGAAATCAAAAAGCGATGCTTCTGCGCTGAGATAGTAGCTGCAATCATTGCTGAACTTGTCACTAGTAAGTTCAGACGCTCTGGCACAGCTTGCTTCTGCGTCGATATCGCCAACTTGCTTTTCGCGCATCAGAAGAGGAATGTGAGCTATGTGTGCACCCGAGCAAGCCGTGGCGGGGTGTAGCCGATCTCGTGACGTCATCAGCGATGAATTCTCGAGACGTCATCTGACACCCACCATGAATGACAGAGCAGCTTCCCATTTTGGTCTTTGTTTTGACTTGTCGCTTATTGCTTAATTAAAATTGCTGATGAGTACCTGGGCAAATTTAACCACCTTAGCCTTTGCAGGATTGTCAATACTATTTGAAAACAGCATTATCTCAGTATGGTCGAAAATGCACCGGAGTTCCCCTTTAAGAAAACAAAGCATCTCTACATAGCAAAGCGGTGTGTCAAAAACTGTTGAAGGGTAATCTATCCTAAATGCAATCAATTCTTCTTTTAGTGTCCTCAAGACAGATGAAGCAGTGGAATAGTAACAAATTTTCCGTGCCAGGGTAACCTAGCAACCTTGCGTACATTTATTAAGGGCCAACATTTAACACCAGAAAGCTACGAAACCACAAAAACATCAATGGTGCCAGAAATAAATGGCTTCTCATACAAGTTTTCTTTTACTTTGAATTCACGGCCAATGATGCAGGGCACCTTTCGGCACATATGATGCTAACAACACATTAAGGTGAGAGAATTGTCTGCGCTTTGCAGGCCCAAGGCGTTATGTCTAAAGGACTACTTAGCCAAGCATTATGCAGCTTTTTCGCAATCCCCAAACACAACAGGTGCATATAGTCCAGTGGTGCAGAGGTCACACAGTCTATGGGCAGTGATGTTAATACTGATGCGCCCCTGTGATGGTCAGAGTCAATCTGACGCCTGAAAGAATCATCCGTACGCAAAGTGGATGACGTAGTAGGGAAGCTGAGTCGACTGTTTCTGTATGTACCCTCAGCTGTGCACTTAGGACACCCAGAATAACCTGTATGTCCTTTAATCTGAAACACAAATGATCGTGCTGGGGCATCCAAAACAAAACACTTCAAAGAAACATCAATTAGGTGCCCATGAAAAATCATTCCTGGGGAAAGAAGCTGTTGCAGGTCACTGACAAGTTTGTTGAGAAACTCATTGGCTGAAGCAGGCTTTCCTGGGCCTGCGAAAATTCCAACTACAAAGGGTGGTATTCTTCGATCTTCACGAATCATGCACTGTATGGGTCACAACTGCATGGTGGAGCTTTTGGAAATTGGCAGCCCGTCAATGTTAAAGGCAAGAAAAACATGACTGCCTTCATAACGTGCTTTTGACAAAGCATTCTCGAGGCTTTTCTGTAGCCCAAAGTGGCAGTAATGTCCTGGTACCATTGAACTGACAACAGGTGCACGCTGTGTATCTCTAGGCGTGGCGAGAAGAGTATGAGCGTCGCTAGGCAGAGATGATGAATCGAAAGTACTGACCTTGAGAATTTTTAGAAGAGCGGACAAAGCTGTATGAGTCACATTTTCTTTGATTACCCAACTGCGCAGTGACACAACAAAATCTTTGTGCTTTGACAATGCATCAGTGGAAGATGAACAAACAGGTACCTCCGGGACTCCGCTTACAGGAGAAGGCACATCGCTGAGTTGCATTGGCGAGCCTTCGGGTTCAGTGTGCGATGCTCCGGTGGACGAACAGGGTGAACATTTTGTAGGCGATGTGTCCGTTGAGTCACTTTCGGTGACGCAAGGCGAACTGCCCTCAGGGGGCGCCGAGCTGCAGCAATCCGCCTGAGTAGCTGCTGATGTAGCCGCAGTGTTTTCGTCAGCCTTTCGTCAGCCCCAGGCACGCAAATGCTCGCACACTCACGGGCACAGCATGTGTTACTGCATGCGCGTAGTGTACCACACGCACTACTGCATTGTTCGAAGTTCCCGATTCCTTCAGACGTTGACGGCTGGCTGCCGGCTTGAAATCTGAAATCCCGAAATATTGCCTTTGTTTGCAATGACGCTTTCTTGCGCGTGTAAGCCTTTTCCTTCGCTTTAGGCATGCTGGCACCTGCGACGGAAACACATTGTAGTACTCATACGAAGTTCTGAAGTCTTTGACTGTATTCTTAATAAATAAATAAATGTAGCTGGCTTACCTCCGTAGCTGGGGAAGAAAATAGAATCGTATCTGCACTGGCACTACAAGCACGCCGCCATTATCCACAGGACTAACAGAACAAATCCAGTGGCTTGGCTTGACTGGGCGATGGCTCGCCAAACGAAACTTTTTTTTTTCTTCGCTGTTTGGATAGATCACCGTCAATATAAACAACGTCGTTAAAGTAGCTTTATAATATTTAACAATTAGGCGGTGTATTACAACCGTTTTTGATGATAAGTATTATCAAATAACCTAAATTGGAAACGCCATTTTTGTGACTTGTTTCAGTTTTTGAGAGAGACATTTGCGACGCGGCAGCAGTGTCATCGCTAGCACCGTGTGTATCACCTTCCTTTGTGGTGTACCGCATGTAACTATTACATTTGTCGGGTTGCGCTCGCTCCGTGGCATTTATTTACCTAAAGTATTCTTACACGTGATTTGTAATAAACGTTCAGCAGTGAAAAGTTAGTCTATTCAGTGATAGATTGAGTGTATGGTTTCATTGTATATCTTTTGCTATAGTGGTCAACGGGATAAAAAAATTTAATTGATTTCATGGAACAATTATTTTTAAAAGTGTTGGTCACTTTAGACTGACAAAAACTAGTAAGATAAGTGCACGATATACTACAAACAATACACAGTATACAACATAAATTATACGAGCACATATATTTTTAACCCTGACAAAAAGTGCACATGCCTTAAAAAACCCTGAACTAGATGCTATATTTTTTTTACGTTTCAAAATAGGATTGATATGTGGGGTTAACGTCCCAAAACCACCATATGATTATGAGAGACGCCTAAGTAGTGGTGGGTTCCGGAAATTTCTACCACCTGGGGTTCTTTAACGTGACCCAAATCTGAGCACACGGGCCGACATTTCTGCCTCCATCGGAAATGCAGTCGCCGCCGCCGGGATTTGATCCCGCGACCTTTACGTTTCAAATAACCGTCGCATTCAGTTCAGAATGCCGTGAAAATTAAAAAAAACAATACCTCATCCTTGAAGGGCTTTCTGGTTTCCCCAGCGTGTGTGTTGGCCTGGGAATCGGCATGCGAGTCAGCTCATGCCATTCACGGAAACTGTCTGCTCACAGATACACACAATCGCCACTACTCCGGCCGCTATACAAGGAGATATGAGCTCTAGATCTGAAAGCAGATCACTTGTGGATCACCATACGCAATTAAAGCCCCACTATTATCACAAGATTTAGAAAATTTCTGATGACTGCGAGCATAGGATATGCTCATGCACTGCAGTACTCCAAAACTAATTTCAATTCTCATGTGTTCTTTGGGGCTATTTGATGGATAGCCAGTGGACATTCGCAACTGGCTGTCCGACTGAAATCCTGTTCGGATATCCACCAGAAAGCCACCTAGTATATCCCGTCAATGGACCTTCCTTGTACGTCCAGCGAATGTCCGTGCTGTGTTCGCTCTGGATATCCGAATTTTTCGACCTTTGGATTCATAGCAGACAGCCGGCGGATATCCGTGGTTACTTGGGCGGAGGCTGACGAAAAGTCAGGTCGGACCCGGCACAGGCGCTGCGGCAGGGTCGCATTCCCCGAACCAACAAAAGGTGCTCTGCTGCTCCCCCATGACACAAATCTGAAGGGTGCACACGGATTATCTCCACCGTACACCGTCACACTGTCTGTAGATGACAAGGCGCCGCCCGGTCCTCGTGTTTGCACGGGGGAGCCCGTGAGAATAGTAGAAATAATCCTTCCAGGTACTCCACTCCGGAATGCCCATTCGTTACACCGAAGGTTTTATTTTTCTTTTTTTTATGTGTGGGTTTAAGAAACGAGTGAAAACATCTTGCAAAGACCGGGGTTCAGTCCGTGTTCGCGGGGACGTCACAATCCCTTCATCTTGCAAAAGAATTTTTTCAGCGGGGAAATTAAAGCACGAGAAATGCGGCGCATAGTGCCTTCTGGTTGTGCATCGAAATTGAGACATTGCGGCAGTCTTAGGAATACGATGTGCGAACACAGCACACTTGTGATTCAGCCCTGGCGGTGGCTTGTCGCTGAGAGGAACCAATCTGTGATTGTCGCTGAATCATCACCCATCATGAAGCAGTTTGATTTCGTATTTCTACCGTGCACAACACACTTGAAACCTTCAGAATCACTGCAGGAACTCGTCGATGACGCGTGGACAAAACGCACACTGTTGACAGCTGCTCGTTGGATGGTTTGGCACGCAACGTTCAGTCATGTGTGCGGAAGGTTCACTACAATGCGAGCAAATCACTTACTTCCCCTGCACAGTCCACTCTCGCCACAACCAAACAGAGGGTACACACATTTCAATACGCTTTCATTCCACACATGCACAAATGTTTAAGACCTTATCGAACATTTCAAACCAAACGAAAAGCGGGATGGCGGGAGAAGATAGGTCATACAGGCAGCAATACTGAATTACCCTCGCGTACCATCTCCTGCCTGGCCTCATTTCAAAACGCAATCAACAAAATAAAACAAGTGTACAAGCCAAAGCAAAACAAAAAAAAACTTAAACTTCGACAGAAGGTCTTTACTAAAGTAACATGCACAATGACCGAGTAGAAATTATAGAACATAAAATGGCATACAACATTGCGGACTCTTATGACCCTAGCCGATCCCCGTGCGTTCAGCGTCTACCCATATGCAGACCTCTTCCCCGACTCCGAGTCCCGGACCCTCGTTGGATGATCTGAACTTCCACCTACACAACTCAGTCGCGGAGTGGGGCATATGCGAAGCTATCTTAGAAGACCACCGCTGCGCATGCCCGGGTTCGGTGCGGTGTACATCGAGTGTGCGGCAGTTCCCCTCTGGCCCCACAAAAACTACCCTGTTGCGATCTAGGCATTCTTAAATCTCATCCACTCTCTCTAACGTTCGGTCTACCACCGCGTCGACCAAGACTCAGACAAATTTATCCTCAGAAAACCTATTCTCATTCATCTCCATATCTGCTACACCTACTGGTAATGCCTCATCGTCTCGTGGGACCTTCGAGGTAGAAACTGCAGCTGAACCATCTGTATCCGCTCTAGCAACCTCGACAACTTTTGTTTCACCCAGTGGAACCGGCATGGGAGCGTTCCCCCCATACACACACTCGCTCAATGGCGGAACATCCTCCTCGATCACGGAAATTACATTAACCACTTCCGCACACGGTGAACCGTGACTAATTTTTACGGAGTTTGTTTCCTCGCGAATATTTACAATCGCGATGGACCCCTGCGCGTCAACGTCATGAGGAGGAGTTGCGTCTAGGTTTCCTAATTCGAATTTTCCCATTCTCTCCTTGCCTTTGTGAATGCACCTGCCACCCGTCCAATTCCACTTTCGTCGCCGGTATCGGTGGCATTCTCGCCAAAAGTGACCAAACCTGCCACAGTTATAGCACCCGCCGGGATAACGGAGTTGCCTTGGGGATTTCTGCCACTTTTGTTTCACCTTTTTGTGTACTACCAAGCTCTCCACAATTTTTTCGAGGCGGTCAAGGCGGCTATGCATCTCATGACTATCCGTGTTCTTTTCTGCGTATCGAACGGGTAACGTATGGCTCCACGACACTTTCACATTCTGTTCCTCCTCAACGGTTATGGCAATGGCCTCGTCAAATGTTTTTAGATCCCGAGAGAGAACAAATCTGCGGACCAGATCCCTAAGGCCTAATAAAAATTGCGAGAGTAATTGTTCGGCTAGAATTTCGCGGCGCAGTAAAGTTTTCACCGGATCTTGACTATCGGAGCTCGCCAGGGTGGCGGTTCCGAGGATGCGCAAGCGACTTGCAAATGACCTCACCTCCTCATCTGCCTTCTGCCTTGCATTTAAAAACCGTTCCGTTTTAAAGACAAGTGGCTCCGTATCGAACCTCTTGAGGGCCAAATACACAAACTCAGAATAAGTTGAAGCCGCAGCGACGCCACGCAAAATCCTGCGCCGCGCTTACCATCTTAAATCGTGCTATGCAGACCAGCTCACTATCCCGCCATCCACCCAAGCAACCAACCTCCTCCAAAATTTTAAAGAAGACCCCAACATCCGGACCCGTATCACCTCCCGTAAATGACGGAACCATGTCCGCTAACATTAACGCACTCATTTCTAGTGGGTCGTCTCTGTCAGTCATCTTTGTAGCCTGCTCGTTCATTTTGCCGCCTCTCCTTTCCTAGTACGAGGGTGAAATATCGCACCGTTGCCCCAGCAGTAATCCCACCACTGCCACCGTTTGAGACGTCCCCCGCTACGCCACCGATTACCAATGAGAGGGAAGACCACTCAACCCCTTTGTCTATCCAGTTCCCTCTTGGCTATGTGTCTCATTCACTTCCCACATACAGGGATTCGTGCTGGGGCCGGGAAGTAAGAGACGCTACAACCTGTTTCTGTTTACTGATTCATTTAATTTAATAGCAAGTTCAAATGGCGTACACACATACTGTCCGTGAACGACATCTCTGTTAGACGAAATTGTAACACATCAGGAAATACTCGCGACACGTGAAACAGAATACATAAGCGAATGAACGGTGACACTACAAGGGTGCCATAATACAGAGTAAACACAGGACGACACAAATGATAAAGTTATCAATGAATAAAACCGCGCAATGTCTCAATATGCCGCATCCCTACCCGCAAAGCACGTTTAAGTAAGGGGGGTGAAGTTTGTCTCACAGAATGTCCATGTAGTCGGGGCCTCGGAGTTGGCTGCTAGAATCGGGGCCGAAGGTTGCTTTTTGGCGTCGAAGTCTGATCTGTCCGATTCGTCAGCGTCTTCATCTTCTTCGTCGTCGTCGCCTATGTCGTGCCTCTCAGTGATTTCCATCTTAGCCTTCTTTCGTAACCCTCCATTCACTCGCCTCCTAACCCTAACTTTCATTCCTCATCGTACCGTCCTTGCCTCTCTACCTTCTCATGTCATGTATAATAGAAGTTGTATAGGGAGTACCTATTTTTCTGTATGTATATTGGTTTTTTTCCACCCCTGTTATAGCCCAAATAGGGCTGACATTATAATAAAATGAAATGAATGAAATGATCTCGAGCTCATCGCATCGTATATCTGTGACTCCCTCGTATGGTCTCGCAGTCCCTTTTTGTAGGACCCAACTTCGCCCTACCGGGGCCCCAAACCAATCGCCACTATCGACACGGCGTATTTTCTTGTCAGTCGGAGTGTATCATCTTCAACGGGCGCCCCCGCGGCTCCAGCCAGTCGAAAACCTTCTCCCAAACAAAGGCGAGCAAGTAAGAATGTACAAACTCAAGCCTCAGAGAGAGAGATGGGCGAGCTGTCTCAAGACACTTTAATTACGGGCGAACAATGGTCCCGATGCTTCGGACAAAGTGCGTCGTCTGTAATGGCCAACGTCCGGAGTTTGCAGTGTTGTGCCGAAAAGTTTTCGACCGAACCGATTGCCCTGGTTTCTGGTACTTGACGAGCCGATGTCCAGAACGAGTCTTGACGTCTCGATGCAGCTCGGTGTCTCCCGCGAAATTCTCCGTAGCCGCCGCTTCTTCGTCATTCAACGCCGCGGCTGGTCGTCTGCGCAGAACGCAGTAATGAGCCCTGGAGCCACGGAGGCTGACAAAAAGTCATGTCGGACCCGGCACAGGTGCTGCGGTAGGGTCGCATTCCCCGAACCAACAAAAGGTGCTCTGCTCCTCCTCCATGCCACAAATCTGAAGGGTGCGCGCGAATTATCTCCACCGTACACCGTCACACTGTCTGTAGATGACAAGCCGCCGCCCGGTCTTCGTGTTTGCGCGGGGAAGCCTGTGAGAATAGTAGAAACAATTCTTCCAGGTACTCCACTCCGGAATGCCCATTCGTTACACCGAAGGTTTTCTTTTCCTTTTATTTTTATGCGTGGGTTTAAGAAACGAGTGAAAACTTCTTGAAAGGACCGGGGTTCAGTCCGTGTTTGTGGGGACGTCACACGAGGATAGTCTGCGATCTGTTGACACCTTCGGACCCGAGGAATCTGATCACAGCTCATTGGTCATCTTCGGTGTAAGGAAGTAGTCGTTTAAATATCTGCAACAGAAGGACAAAAAATGGAAGAAGTAACATGCAACTCTTATGGCATTATCATTACAGTAAAACAATAAAATATGCCTGCACACAAGGCAAAGTGCTTCATGTAAAAAGTTATATGACAAAAGTGTAGATAATTTTTTTGCTTGTCCTCGTATTCTCCGTCGAATGTCCATGAAAATTATATATGTCCATGCGTTTATTGCGATCACATTTTCGCTCGACGTCAAATTATATGTCCACCAAAGGGGATGCTTACCAATATATCTACAAGCCTCATATTTATTATTAAGTGTATATGAGCTCAAACCATGTTTCAAGCCACGATTTGCACGTTGCATAGCTGCAAAGGCCGCGACAGCATTGGTCTCGCGGCGGAAATATCGCTGTTAGACAGCGGCACAGCATTCTAAGATGATGATGATAATAATGATGTGCCAGAAGATGCATCATGCGGTTCAGCAAGACGTAATCGTATTTAAGGAGGAAGGTTCACTATGCTCTCAATGAAAGTAATTAATGATGGAGTGTTCATATATTCCTGTTTTTTTATTCTCTATCATTATTACGATTTTTCCGCAAAATGCTTTATACTCTGGTTCCCGTGAAACACCAATCGAATAAATTGCTCTGTATTATGCCAACTTGAATACTTCCATCGCAGCGATAGATGAGTATTTGATCTGCAAAGCTTCACTCCAGTTGCTTCCTTTAGTATACACAGGCATTCACGGTGGAACTTCTAGCAGAGCTCCTAACTCTCACCAACCAGCTTGTGGTACCGCAAAAAAAAGAGCAAAACAAAACAGAACGAAAGACCAGCACACTGAGTGTACAAAAAGTTTGTGTGTCCGCTAGGCCTTCTAGTTAATGTGCGGATGCAACTCTTCTTCCACCCTTTCCTCCAAGGTGCGCCAGTCACGTACGAATTTTTATGAGTCGTTCTCCAAACATTCGATCCTCTTTCAATCGTCCGCTTTTCACCGATCAACTATTTCTGATGTAAGTCTATTTTATCAAAGCGTTATTTCAGCTCGCATGGAGACTTTGCATTGTTGCCTGGATACAACACATGGACGTCTTTGTTGCCTCTAGCCACTCAATTGTTGTGCTGCTAAGCACACTGTTATGAAGGCCCAATTGCGGGACAAACGAAAAAAAAAAAAATTAACAGATCCCACGTACCTGGGAAACGAAGTTATGCGAAGCATGCAGAGAGAAGGTGACTGCATGTTGCAATTTTTTTATTGAGCGATGCGTCATGAAACGACGCTAAATATGTGCACAAATGTTGCACTCACAGACATATGTTGAAGAGTTACAGATATTTATATAACTAGCTGTTTGGCCAACACTTGCACAAAAATGCCAACTGGAACATGCGTACTAGCAGCACCAGAATGTGATACAGTCTGCCGGCTCCAAAGTTTTAAGCTTTTTCACTTGTTCGTGTCTGAAGTGGCCGCCCTTTTTGCATCTCATCGCTCCAACTTCACGCTTTTCCTTTTTTTTTACCACTCTCTGAGAACATTTTTGAATCACTACAACTTGACTTGAAGTGAAGCGAGGACTGTGCTCTCCTGCTTTTTAGTATTTTGCTTTTTAGACGGCGATATCAACAAGGACATGCGCCATCACCATGAGATGACATCACCACTAACCTCTTCAAAACAAACCCGCCAAAGATGACATGGCGCCTTTGAAAAAGATAGGTCCTCCTATCAAAATGTCGGCCAGCCAGTCTGAGGCACTTCATCTGTTCACCTTGTTATTATCCCACTACGTTGGGAAAGAGTAATTCGCAATGTGAAAGTAAGAAAGAACGGAAGAAAACTCGTGGGCAGGGGAGGTTTATGATGGCCGCGCTATTGCGGAAACGATCGGCGCGCGCATTGTGCCCCCACAGCAGGCGCGAGATTTTATGGGCTGCGGTCTCAACACGAAAAAAATGGTGCCAGAAGTGTATCTAGAGTGGTCAGCAGCCGTGATTCAGCGTTTTGCAGAGTTAAGTGAGATCAGATGCCAGCCTTGCTTCGTAAAACTTCGAATATGTTGCTATCGCATTCATTTCGTCACCCTTTATGCGACACTGCGAAATTTTATTTCTCTCTCGCTCGTTTTTTATCTTTCTTTTTGTTGTCTTACTCAGGAGGCCAGAGGACACACTGAACGCGTTGCTACTGAGCATGTGCGAGCGACGTGGCCTCGATTCTCCGTCACAGCTCGTGGCTGACCTCCACGTATGGCCCGATTTCCATGGGAACAGGTCACCAGTCGCGGACCCGAATATACGTGGCATGGTTTGTAGTATACAGCGCTTATTTCTATCAACTGGGAATGCAACTGCATGTTTTATTTGAAACATGTGTTGACATAGCACAGAGGTGGCACAATTTCTGCTAGAATGTCCACGGTGAAAAACAAAGCAAAGTGATCAAAAAAGGCATGGTGTCGGCGCTGTGTCGCATCGCACTCCCACAGGTCCTCTTAGCGAAAAAAAAAAAACATGTAGCACCACTAATGCGAAACGTTAGAAACGGTTAAACCCGGGGACCCAGTGATTCCCGTACGATTCCCGCTAGTTCATTAACCAAAGCATCGGTGATGCCCTTGTTTGGAGTAAGCATTTTGGATTCGCCCCTCATGAGTAAAATTGTAAGGAGGCCGGGAAACTGGATGTACTACATGTGAAATACTATTTGATGCGTCTTATAGACTTGCTTTTTCTTATGGTAGTTTAAATATGTGTCACTTGCAGCAAGTTTGGTCAAGTTCATTTTGCTTCATGTGTAGCACCGAGAGGAGAAGTTGTGTGCTGTGGGAGATAGTTGGGTTCTCTTTTCTGTGGAGTCGAAGTCAGCCACATGTTTCCGAAATGTTTCTAGCGATATTAAGTTTGGTATTGTCATTGCTGTGGGGTTGTCTTTTCTAATTATAAATTGATGTGAACGACGAGATGCTGATCAACGAACCCAGGTCGCGGGATTGAATCCCGGCTGCTGTGACTGCTTTTTCGATGGAGGCGAAATTGCTTAACGTGCACCCAACTCCTCAGAGTTGGGTGTACGTTAAAAAGCCCCAGGTGGCCAAAATTTTCGGAGCCGTAGTGGAGCCCGCCGTATGAGAGATGCCGTAGTGGAGCCCTACACCACGGCGTCTCTCATAATTATATTGTGGTTTCGGGACGTTAAACCTCGATTATCAATCAAGCCTGATCAACGAGGTTCTAGAGAGTATACAGGTTGTTTGAAGAAATGTGCCCAATAATATTTAAAAAAACAGAAAGGAGGCATCGGCGGGGTACCTTCAGTGTTCTCTTTACTGTGGCAGATGGCATTTTCTGATGCATAGAAAAAAAAATTACTGTCGTAAATATTGAAATAAACATCATTAACTTTCTAACTGATGTCAATTGCCGGTCGAGTCAAGTCGGTAAATTCAAGCCAGAGTAGTCCATAGCGACTCCGAAATTTTGGAAAACCGGCCACTGCTAATCAGTGCAGAGTGATGAAGCTGAGTGAATTTAGTTGGCGAAACTGAAACCGATGCACCAAACAGCACATCTACCATCCACTTGGGAAACGCCCTCAATGACGACACTGATTCCCTTGCTATTATCAACCATCGATCTAGAAACTTTGCTTCGCGGTCGGTTATCAGTGCTTGCTTATTTACTCCCCCAATGTGAGAGAAACAATTTTGTCCCTGAAGGCGTTTTCGAAGTTAATGGTAGATGCGCCGTTTAATGCGTCGCTGTAGCTTTCGGCAGTTCAATAAGCTTGACTTTGTCACTTCGTGGTGATTACTTGCAGCCGCCTTTCCAAAATTTCAAAGTGGCCATGGACTATTCGTAAGAAGGGCTTGGATTCGCACAGTTGACTGGAGCGGCAATTTCCACTGGTAAAATGGTAATTGTGTTAATTTCTGTAATTACTGCTGTAACTAAGGTTCGTGTGCATCTGAAAATGCATTCCACCACAGGAAAGGCAACGCCGCATATAGCATGCAGTTGCCTCCTTTCTGTAATTTAAAAATAATATTGAGCACATTTCTTGAAACACCCTGTATATATAAAGCAGCGGTTACAGCGCTGACCAGCCGAGCTCAGAGCACGCGCGGCGACGGCTCTTCGTCCTCTGCGTCGGACACACAGGCACATGGTCCCAGTCATTGGGAATATGCATGTAGCGTAATCCCCAGCAGCAAAAACGCCGCCTAAGCACATTTAGGTATTAACGTTACAGGGAGAGGGGTAGGGCTTCAAGCATGCCACATTTACGATATAGCTGACTTGTAAGGCAGATGAATGTGATGACGTGACAGGAGCGATTTCATATGTCGTAGAAGTAACCGTATAAAGGACCCAATATGGGCCTGCGCATCTAGAAAGCCGGTTTGCCAAGAAGCCGACTTGCCGGGTAAGGAGCCCGCGGCAGAACCAAAAAACCGTATGAAAAGAGTACGTCTTGGTATTGTCGATCGTACAAATCTCGTTGGTTCTTTTGAGAGGTACTGGCTGTTTGTCGTGCATGCGGAGCCTAAGAAAAACGTAAAGGGCATATATTCTGGTCGGTGCTGCTGGAAACGGAATGACAGTATCAAGGGGCAAGGTTTTTTTTCTCGGCTGAAGAACAAAACAAATGGAGAGTAACCAGAAGTGTAGCAGAGTGAAGACTTGTACGTAAATGTGACATACAGTAAAACAAGGTTCCTATTAGAGGGATACCAAGAAGTATACTTCGCAAGTACATCTGTAAGTGTTCACTTTAGGTGCTCCGTGAGTACATTTTTCTGCGGGTGGTTTGACGTAGTGAGCTTTTGCTTCGTTTTACAAGAGTGCAGAATGTCGGCTATTACCTTTGATAGAAATATGCGGCCATGGTCCTTAGAAGCTGGGGTGAAGCTCCTTGCTGAAAAATCACGTCGTGTAGGAGAAAGTCGGCGACGTCTGGGATGTAGCCTGCGGTAAGAGCTCGTGTGATGGATAGTGCCTGGCATAGTCTGTTGCTTCAGCTATGTGCCAGTTACCCCCTCCCCCCCCCCAAAAAAAACAGGTGAACGGGGCCACGTAAATCTAAGCACACGCGAAGTACCTTTTTGAAAAAAAGTCAAGTTCTTGAAGGCACTTGGTAAAAAACGCCATTGGCATTTTCCGGTGCTGACATTTGTTACACGCTGCAAACTATTTTATGACGACTCGTGCAAGCTCTGGCCAAAAAAAAAAGTGTCCGCGTATGAGATTGTAAGGGTACACCACGGGGACCGCCAGTTGGAAGGTCATAGAGTTTGTGAAGAAGAGCTGAGTGGATGTGTTTTGGAATGGCAAGCAGCAGAGCTGGTGCGTCTGAATAAAAATTGTGACGGAATAGTACACGAAGAAGTGTTGGGAAAGGTCAAAAGATGTTATTTCAGGCGTTCTATGATAGTACGCAAGGACGCATCACGGCTTCGCTCCTTGGCGATGCAGGTCCATAGGGGAACAGAAAAGGCACAAGTAGAATTGTGACTGTCAGGGACAGTGCTTGATTAACCGGTTAGTGGGATAAGCAGTCTGTGTCCTGCTGTAGGCTTTCCAACTTATACGTCACTGCATAGGAATATTCTTGCAGTCGCAGAGTTCAGTGACCGAATCAGCCAGTAGGATTCTTCAGTGACGAAAGACAACAGAGCGTACTGTGGTCCAATTTAACAGCGAAAATCTGCAGACCCTACGTAGAGTGGAAATCGATGATATGCAAAGAACGAATGAGGAAGGCTGATATGTCACTTTAAAATGAGCACAATGTTACAACGCAGACGAAAATTTTGCCCTAGATGACATTCATGGGATGATTATTATGCTTGGACATGTCATTTACCATCGTCGTCTATTTGCGCCACATGATACCAAATTTGGTATATGTGGAGTTGGTGAAATGGCCGCGAGTGCGCTAAGAGCGTGACATGTAGTGATGTTTTACATGATACGCTTAGATTGATTGCCATGTTTGGATGTGTCATTTTCTTTCGTCGTTCATTCACACAACACCAAATTTGGTACAAGTGGAGCTAGCAGAACGGGCGGAAGCACGCTATGAGTGTAGCATACAGTCATATTTTACATGACACGCATGTCATGATTATCATGTTTGGACCTGTCAATTACCCTCGTCGTCCATTCACGTTATGTAACACCCAATTCAATATATGTGAAGCTAGCAAAATGGCCGTGAGAGCATTTTGAGCGTATTATATTGTCAAGTTCTTACATAACAGGCATGTTCTGATTATTATGTTTGCACCAGTCATACTTTCGTCATCTATTGACGTCACGTAACGCCAAATTTGATATTTTCGAAGCTAGTGAAACGACTACACACGCACTATGAGCGTAGCATGTAGTCATGTTTTACATGACATGCATGTCATGATTATCCTGTTTGGACGCGTCCTTTACCTTCGGCCTGTGTTTGCGCCATGTAATGCCAAATTAGACATATGTGAAGCTAGCTAAACGACCGCGAGCACACCATGAGCGTGGTCTGTAGTCATGACTTACATGACATGCATGTCATGATTTACACGTAGGGTCGGTCACTTATGTTCGCTATAGTCATGCCATACCATACTAGTTTTGCTATGTCATGTGAACGAAGCCACCACAAGAGCAGCAGGACCATTACATGTAAGTCTTTACATTCATGGCTTACATGTTAAGATTTTCACGTTATGAATAGTCACTTATACTAGTTATAGAGTCATGCTACGCCATACCAATTTTGGTATCTATAGCATCATCGAAACCGCCAGGAGAGCTAAATGTCAAAGGCGGCTAGGATAGAAAGATAGATAGATAAATCGATAGAAAGAAAGCAGGAAAGAAAGAGATAGATAGATAGATAGATAGATAGATAGATAGATAGATAGATAGATAGATGTGCTCAAAGTCGTAGAAGTTCACTAAGAAATGCTTAGAATTGAAAATACGCGCCATATCCATGCGCGTATGTGCCAATGGCGGCCACAACGAAGCAACGCGAGTGTCCTTGGCTAAGGGCAGAGACGAAGATGTTGCAGTCTTTTTCCTGTGATCGAAAAAGCGTGATTGTTCAAGGTGCTTTGTATGCTCGTCATTCCCGCGTAATCACAGTGGTGGAGGTGCTGGGTAGTCTTCATGCTTGGGACCCTTTTGCGGACCTGACATTAGAGCCCGGAATCGCTACCATGCGTCAACACACCTGTCCACCATTTCAGTCGCCATCTGCTAGGCCGGGCACCTGAGCTTAATCCCTTGTGAGAAACTGCCAGCAATCGCTTGCCTCCTTCAACCAACATGGCCACTGCAGCTCCAGTGCACATGACACTACAGAATCCCATGATTCCTGATTGTTTTCACGGTAAGACTTATGAAGATGCCCAAGACTGGCTGGACCAATTCGAACGCTGCGTGAAGTACAACCAGTGGGCCATCCCAGAAAACAAGTTCGCGAATGTGTACTTCTACCTGAAAGACAACTCTCGGACGTGCTACATCAACAGGGAAAGAAGCTTGGCTACGAGGAATGGTTTCCGCAACCAGCTGGTTGACACCTTTACTAGTCTCGACAGAAAGGAGATTGTGCAAGGTCTCTTGTAAGCTCGAATTCAAAAACCAAGTGAGAGCGTTGCTATGTTAGCCGAGGACATGACCCGTCTTTCCGACAGGGCAGATCGCGAGATTTCGGAAGACAGGAAGCTGCGGTATCTAATGCGAGGCGTGAAGGAGCAACTGTTTGCTGGGCTTGTGAAAAATCCACCAACCACAGAAGCTAAGTTCACGAGAGAAGCCACAGCGATTGAATGGGTCCTACAGCAACAATACCGCCAACAGAACCCGGTCAGCTTTCGAGCGAGTAGTGCCTGTTACGGCTGCGGCGAGCCCCTCCGATAGGCCTCCGAGAGAAGTCATTCGGGATATTTTGAGGTAGGAGCTTCGGAAGCTTGGTTTAAATCCAGCAACCGAACCGACGGCGGCATTGCCTTTTGTCGCGGATGTTGTCCAGCATGAGATCCGTCAGGCTCTTTCTTCATCCGGCTATAGTGATGTGCGACGACATCTTTTTTATGCTGATGCAGTCTGGCGCCCCGTCGTCGCGCCATTGGCACAGCGAACTCCAACGACTGGACCATCACCAGCCCTGCAAAACACACCAGCTCTCAACGCTGACCACTTTCCCAACATTGCCGATTTCTCCGACAACACGAATGTCGTATAGCCAACATGTGAACTCCACAATGTGGCCCAGTAGTGAGTCCCCGCTTATTTACCAGCGTCAGAAACTGACATGATTTGGCCGAAAATAACACACACACACACAAAGTAAAGAAACACTGAACAAGCAGCTTGTGCTTGTCGTTGAGTGTTTCTTTACTTTGTGTGCGTGTTATTTGCGGCCAAAGCATGTCTGTAAGCAAGTACCAACTATGCCAACAATCAGTATTGTTACAGCGTCAGAAAACCGATTTGTGGCGTACCGCTAACCGTCGACTGGTATGCTTTCATTGTGGCGAAGCTGGGCTCCTCTACAGAGTTTGCCATTATCGTGATGCTCAATACTGGAAATTTCCCTGCTACCCTGATTACACTACGTACGACAATCGGTGTATGTACAACGACGCCCCTGTGAATACACCGCCACAGAATCCAGTAATGCCCGGATCACGTTCTCCATCTCCTGAGCGGGCCAGTTCGCCTAATCATCGCAATTTTACCGACCTCACCAGGGGCAGGTCCCCTAGCCCGCGACGGGGAAACTAGACGCAGCGACCTCAGAAGGTGGGGTTGCCAATAATCGAAATTCCGAACAGCCCCTATTGCAGACCGATGCCAAAGAAGGTGACAGCAGCGGCTAGTCCAACGAATGAAACAACTGCCGACATAACCGACGATATCAGCACTGACCGCGTCGTTCACACTGACGGCCACACAGTTACGGCTCTTGTCGACACTAACTCCCACTTTTCTATTATAAGCATGCAGCTAGCCGAAAGACTAAAGCACGAGACAGACGTGTGATTTTCTGTGCGACGTGGCGTGCGATGTCGCGTGGTGCGGCGTTTCGTATGCGACGTTTTTGGACACCCAGCGGCGAAGAAGCTATCAGGGAGTGGTTCCACCCCCATGCGGCTCCTCGGCATGCATGGTCGGACGACTTCGTATCCTCGTAATTAAGCTCAAGACAAACACCATTGCACAGCCACGCTTCATTGTTTCATAAAAATAATGAATAAATCGTCTTCGTGAACGACAAGCACGTCGCAACAGCTGTAGCAGCTGCTTATTCACGACTCCGACAGGTAGGCATAGCATTGCAGGGTGCCGGCAGTTGCCTACGTCGTTTTCACGTGAGCTTGTCATCGAGCGCTTGTTTTTGGCAACGCTATTAGGCTTTGCACTCGTATGTAATGTGTTTGCATACGCTATTACTTTCTCGATGCCATCGATGTGAAGAGCAAAGGTGGAAGCGAAGCGAACCAGCGCAGAGACGCTGGTAGCCGTGTTTACCTGCAAAATGACCTTGCATCGCTGCTCACAATCTCCGGTCTCACTAACAGTTTTAAAATGGGCATTGTCATGCAGAAATGGCACACTTCAAATGCCACTTTATTCAGTCCGGTGTAATATCACTTCACCAGGAAAATGTGCTCGATGTGTGTCATGCCGCCATAGTTGGCGATGTCAGCGATTCCACGCTCGCACCGCTCCATCGACTTGCTTGAACTGGCCTGGTTCACCGGTAATGGAAGCGGCTACAGGGAGATGGCGCCACTAGTGGCGTGACGTCACTCGTCTGCTCACGCTGTGATTGGCAGCTGCCATGTGGCGGTGCGATGCGGCGACAAAAATATCTGTATGATTTGATGCTCGCCGCACCGGCTATGCGGCGGTGCGATGCGATTATAAGTCACGCAACGTCACGCAACGTCACGCAACGTCACCACTTCCGGCTGTCGCATCATCGCACCGCACGCCGCTTTGCACAGAAAATCGCACGTCTGTCTCGCGCTTAAGAAAGGTGAAGATGTAATGGCACGGACCCAGTATAAGAACTGCAGGGGGTCAGTTGGTGGCACTGGTTGGAAAGTGCACGGCCCGGCTGTTCATCGTTGGTTCCACCGTTGTCGCCACCCTCGTCATTCTTCACGGGTGCTGTAAACAGCTTATATTGGGAATGAATTTCTTGAGCAATTACGGGGCTGTCATTGACCTCCGCGACAGAAGCGTAATGTTCGCTATAAGCTCGGACACTGCTACTGATGAGGAACACCAGCCACCTCGCTTGCGTATTGCCAAGGACGACACCATACTGCCACCACAAAGTTGCTCCCTCGTATCTGTGTACTGCGACATCTTACAAAACGGTACTGACATCGCTAAACACATCTAGAACTCGCATTCACTAACGACATTTCTATTGCCAGGGCTGTCATCACTGTTATTGACGAATGCGCTGAACTCTTCTTTACAAATTTCAGCAGAGGACCTTGACACAAAAGTTAAAGGCACAGCTTTTGCCTATTTCGACGAACTCGCTCAAATAGAAAATTGTCATTTAGTGGAGGAAGCAGCAGCGTCTACTATCAGTACATCGACATATGTTGACGTTAGTCCAACGTTATCTCCCATTGAGCGAGACCGCCTTCTCAAGCTGATCAACAAGTTCCACGGGTGCTTCTTATCCACATCAAGAGTTGGTCAAACTTCACTGACGAAACACCAGATCATCACAGATTCTGACGCCAGACGCACCCGGGTAAATCCTTATAGCGTCACCTTAAGAGAGCGTGAAGCGATTCAAAAACAGGTGGAAATAATTTTTCGTCGACTACCGGAAGCTAAATCAGATAACAAATAAGACGTCTATTTTCTGCCACGTATTGATGATTCATTGAATAGACTACAAAACGCACGCTACTTTTCGTCTCTGGACTTGAAAAGTGGCTACTGGCAAATTGAACCGCATGAGAGAGATCGTGAAAATACCGCCTTTGTTACGCCCGATGAACTTTGTGAATCTCAGGTACTTCCTTTCGGTTTGTGTTTGGCACTAACAGCAATCCGGCGTCTGATGGACATGGTTCTGTCTGAAATTAAGTATCAAATCTGCTTGGTGTACCTGGACGACGTGATTGTCGTTTCGGCGATTTTCGAGGAACGCTTACGAAGGCTCGAAGCAGTTTTTGAAGCGATACGCTTGACCGCTTGTACTCTAAAACCCGAAAAGTGCCATTTCAGCTTCTATACACTTCAATTCCTCGGTCATGTCGTGAGCAGCCAAGAAATCCGTCCCGACACGAATAATTTGCTGCCGTGGCAAATTTCCTGACGCTATCAGACAAAAAAAATCAGTGTGACGTTTTTTTGGGGCTTTGTGCATATTACCGGCAGTTTATTGCCAATTTTTCGCGCATCGCATGGCCATTGACACAGCTTACTCAACAAGATATCCCCTTCACATGGGACAAAGACCAGCAGCAGACATTTCACAAGCTTCGTCAGTGCATGCAAACACAACCCGTGCTCGCACACTTCGATGAAGATGCGCCAACCATACTACATACAGACGCTAGTTATGTGAGTCTTGGCGCAGTGCTCGTAAAATCGAAGGACGACAAGGAACACTTGATTGCCTATGCCAGCAGGACGCTGTCCCGATCAGAAGCTAACTATATTAGGACACAGAAAAAATGTATTGCAATGATATGAGCAGTCCTGAAGTTTTGTCCTTATTTGTAAGGCTGCCCATTTGCCGTTATCAGTGATCAACACTTGCTATGTTGGTTAATCAACTTGAAAGATCCATCTGGCCGTCTTACACGCTGGAGTCCTTGGCTCCAAGAATTTGACTTCACTGTTACCTACATGTCGGGAAAACGACACACTGATGCTGGCTGTCTTTGTCAATCTCCTGTTGAGACAGAATTGCCGAATGACGATGAGGACACGCTCTTTTTGGGAATTGTGGACCCTGCTGCCTTTTCTCAACAGCATCGTGACGACCCTGAACTGCTACCACTCATAAATTACCTACAAGGGCTAACGAATAGCGTGCCGAAGTCATTCTCAATAGGGCTGCCGTTGTACTGCTTGCGGAATGACATTCTTTTAAGAAGAATTTTTCACCTGCCGGCAGCAGCTACTTGCTCGTCGTTCCTTCTTCGCTTCGCCGTGAGGTACTGCAAGCTTGCCACGACGAACCTACCGCTGGTCACTTGGGTTACACAAGAACATTGGCGAGGATAAGACAAAACTATTACTGGCCAAGACATGCAGGAGTTGTCAAAACTTATGTGCAGGCATGTCTAGATTGCCAGCGTCGCAAGCCAACATCCATCAAACCAGCCTGCCTGCTGCAGTCTGTCCGAGTGCCGGCGATATTGTTTGCACAAATTGGCATGGATTTTCTGTGCCCAGCGCTCTGTCCTTCGTCTCCTTCTTGTCTCTGTGTCGTAGTTTTGTTCTCGCGCTGTAACTATTGTCATGCCGTACTAACTAGTCCAAGCTGCTACATCCTTCCCAAAGTCTGCCATTGGAAACAGGTGGATAATTGTTGCCATAGATTACTTGACCTGATACGTGGAGACAGGTGCTCTGCCACGTGCAACGCCAGCTGATGCGGCACAATTTTTTATCGAAGTCATCGTTTTAAGACATGGTGCTCCAGCAATAGTTATCACCGACAGAGGTAATGCATTCATGGTCGAGCTTCCGGACACCGTTTTCCGAATAAGTGGTACAGCTCACAGGAAGACAACGGCATATCATCCCCAGACCGACGAGCTCATCGAACGTCTCAACAAGATCCTGGCTGACATGATAAGCATGTACGTAGATGTAGAGCACAAGAACTGGGACGAAATATTGCCCTACGTCACGTTCGCGTACAACACGGCTCGTCAGGAGACTATTCGGATGAGACCCTTTAGTCTCCTTTACGGACGTGAAGTTATGACAGCGTGAAACGTGATGCTCCCTCATGAAAAAGATGGCAATGAGACGTACGCCGAAGAGTTTAACCAGTGAACCCAGTGAGAGGAAGAGTTTACCCAGTAAGAGGAAGCCAGACAACTTGCCAGGTTGCGAATCACGAAACAACAAGTCAACGACGCCAAACCTTACAACCTCCGGCACAGAACTGTCTTATACAACTTGGGCGACAAAGTGTGGGTCTGGACACCTATTCGTCAACGTGGGCTCTCCGAAAAGCTGTTGCAAAGGTACTTCGGACCCTACAAGGTTCAGCGACGCATCAGTGACGTCAACTATGAGGTTGTTCCGGACGGCGTTCAGTGTTCGAAGCGCTGCAGACATTCACCAGAGATTATCGACGAGATTCGAATGAAGCCTTACTTTCAGTGAATAATTGTGCAGTCTTGGTTTTGCCTTGCTTCTCGAACGTTTAAAATAGGGGCATGTTTTTGTTTAAAGGGAGAATAACGATGTGCGTATGGTGCCAGTTGTGGCGACAAAGCAGCGCGAGTGTCCTTGGCCGAGGGCAGAGACGAAAAAGAAGACATTGGAGCCTTTTTCCTGTGATCGATAACGTGTATTTAATCGAGGTTCTTTGTGTGCTCGTTGATCCCGCGTCGTCACAATATAAATACGGACAGAACTGGCCAGACAAGAACAAAGCGTTCGCGCTCTGTAAGGAAATAGTTGCAGTCGGAAGTTGTAAGGGCGTGGCTTCCATCGGCTCAAATCCTGTGACCACTGCCATCGGTTCTTATCTCTGTCAACACGGATGCGTCAAAGTGAACCAATATAGGTGGCATTGTCCGTAGATTGACGAAGCAATAAAAAGGGGCTGTCTGATTGAAATTCTAAGTAAAAGGCACGTATTTTTTTTCAGAAGTTCACTGAGTGGTCAAGCAATGTTTGGGAAGTCTTTGAATAACCATCTGAAGTAGAAACTGAGTCCCTTGAAACTCTCGAGGTGTCTCACTCACTTAGGTACTCGAAAGATTGTGACGGCCCGAACTTTCCGCGCTCTCCGCGCCCGGTGGCACACCTGAAGGGTCGACAAGGTGTCCATGATGGGATTGTTTTTCAAAGAAGGAAATGATTTTATTGATTGGAAAGAAGATAACACTGTGACGGAGGCGAGATCTAAATTTATTGAAACAGCTGATCGTCAGGCAGATGATATGACTGATGAGTATTACGCACAAGTTTTACGTTTACTTGTAGTCTCTATTTTCGGCGACCACCACCCTGATTCGTGTCTATGTCTTACCGTAACATCACCCTCCTACAGGGGAAGCGCCGTCACCGAGCTTTCTAAGGCGATGAAGAGCTGGCAGAGCAATATGGTTTCGGTCTAGAAACGTTAGATGTCTGCCTGGAGTGATGTGGTCGAAGAGGCTTAGTCCAGGCATTTGATCTCATAATTCACGTTGCTCAGTCGGCGGAGTACTTTATACGGGCCGTTATATTGGGAGAGAAGCTTCTCGGATAAGCCGACTTGATGGCAAGGTGACCAGAGGAGTACCAGAGATGTGAGTGAAAAGTGGACGCTTTGGTGTTGGCTATGACAAGGGTCTGGTCGAAGGAAGGAGGGTCTCAAATAGCAACACTGGATGCTGGCCAAATAGCAAACAGAATGGTGAATAACCCGCTGCATCATGTCAGGAAAAAATATAAGCAAAGGTGACAAATGACAGTGCACTGTCACAGTTACGCTGATCGGACGAAACTTACAATGGCAGCATCTGAGTAAGCATTCGATTAAGACGCTCGGTCAATTGATTCGTCTGGGGATGAAAACTATGGTAAGCGTGTGCTGAGTGGAACAGGTACGGAGAATGTCATCGACAATACGTGAAAGGAAGTACCTTCTTCATTCGGTAAGCAGCTGCCAAGGGGCACCATAATATTAGAATGACGTCGTACAAAGGAAAGTCAGCGAAGTTGGTGGCGCAACTCGTAGGCAGTTCTCGAGTGATGGCAAAGCGTGTGTCATGATCCGTGGTGACAGCAACTTTTTTATTACTCGAGGTAGACGTAGGAAAAGGGCCTAGCAGGTCAAGTCCAACATAGAAGAATGGCGCCATGGGTATATCGATGGGGTGTAAGTGGTCAGAAGGCAGTATCGAGGGGTGCTTCCATCGTTGGCAATGGCGGCATGAAGCGACGTAACGAGCCACTGCCAGGCCAAAAAAGCGACGTCCCACTCAATCGCATGTATGTAAGACACCAATGTGACCTGCAGTTGGTACATCATTGAGTTGTTCCAGGACACTGTTGCGCAGATGGCGGGGTAGCACAAGAAGTAGTTTCTAGCCATCAGCGTTGAAGCTGCAATGGCACAGAATGTTGTCATGCAGCTCGAACAGACGGACAAACCGTTCTAATGATGGGAACGTTAGACGGTCGATAATAGCCACTAACGATGGGTACCGTTGCTTTTCATTGGTGATGTGAAGCAAAGCGCGGATATACAGCACGCAGGGGTCCGAGTCAAGGTCTTCTAGATTGTCCTCTTCAACTGGATGATGTGATGAACAGTCTGATTCTGTGTAAAGTCGCCCCGACTTGTACTATATCTCAAGGGTGTATTCCCAAAGACGTAGTGCCCAGCGACCGAGGCGTCCAGATGAGTCTTAGTGATGAGAGCCAGTAGAGAGCGTGATATTCAGTGACTACGAAAAACGTTCGACCATATAGGGTAGGGACTGAATTTCATCACGGCCCACACTAGTGCTAGGCATTCACACTCAGTGATAGAGAATTTCTGCTTGGCGGGCGAAAGGAGACGACTGGCGTAAGCAGTTACTGGACCCTTGCCGTGCTGTCGTTGACCGAAAAGCGCCCCAATTCTGTGGCCACTGGTATTGGTGCGAAGCTTTGTATACGAAGCAGGGTCGAAATAGGCCAGCATTGGCGGAATAGTCAGCAGATGGATTAGGATAGAAATAGAGTCGGCTTGTTCGGGACCCCACGTGAAAGGAGCGTTTTTTTAAGAGATTAGTAAGAGGTCAGGCAATGTCAGTGAAGTTTGGACGAAGCGATCAAAATAAGAACATCATCCTACAAAACTGGGAACATTCCTGGTTGAGCATGGTACAGGGAATACTCGCACTGCCCGCACCTTATCTTGGTCCGGTTGAACGCCGGCAGCACTTACAAGGTGACCGAGTACAGTAGTGTCGTGCCGTTCAAAACACCACTTTGCCGAATTCAGTTGAAGAACGACTCTGCAAAAAAGCATTCAGAACATCAGACAGACGTGTGAAATGGATGTAAAGCATAGGAGAATAAACGACATCCTCTAGGTAACCTAGACATATACACCACTTATATCAGCAGAGAAGGGTGTCCATCATGCGTTCCAAAGTTTCCGGGGCATTGGAAATTCTAAATGGCATAACCTTCAATCCGTAGAGATCATCGGCCCTCACAAACGCAGTGTTTTTGCATTGTATAGGGTTCGACTGAAATTCGCCAATACTTGGACTGAAGAGGTGTAGGGTGAGGTGCTGGGATCGATACCCAACATCTCCACCAAGTGTGACAGAGGCAAGATTTAGGTTGTTTGAAACAGCTGACCGTCAGTCGGATGATGTGACCGATGAGTACCACGTGCAAGCTCTAGGTGTATTCGTCTTCTTCATCTTTGGTGAAGACCACCCTGGTTTATGTCTATGTCGCATCGTAAAAATACATAGTACAAATAACATATAGCAGGAGCTTCCAAAGCTCTGGGCTGCAAGGGGACCTTTTGTACTGCTTAAACAAAAGAAAATAAAACAAGCAAGGCAGCTTGGCAAACAGAAAAGAATATTTTTCAAAGAATCAATAACGCTTGACAGCAAATGAACTGAAACATCATTTTGGGCGTGAGGACATACTGTGGTGCCATCATGTGGAGGCGTCTCTGCGATGTATGTGGTCGGATTGCTCCGCCGGCCTCTCGCGCGCAGCCCGCGGCCACTTTTGCATCTCGATTGTCTTTCCTGAAATACTTCCACGCAAAAATTTTGATCTGTCTGTCTGTTTGTCCGCCATAACAATACCCCAAAAGGCACCAAGCGAGACACTAAACGGACAACCCAATCCGCAGCACCCACCAATATTTCTCAAGCTTCAGCCTTCATACTTGTGCGATTGTCAACTAAAAATCAATTATTGTGCATATCTGAGGCACCACAACATGTCAATCTAAGGACTGTAGCAGTAATCACACTGTGCTGACAGTGCAACACGATGCTCAAAAAGGCAAGCATTTTCAGCGCTTTGTAAAGATAACACGGTGGTGGCACTTGCCTGTCACTTTGCGTTCTACACCTTATCGCCTCCGAGACAGACACACATCTTTCTCCTTGGGCACGCACGCCTGCCTTCGTTTTCGAAGATAACTGCTAGATGGCACTCGTGTTTAACGTGCCTTGATTCGCTCGTTCGCCTTCGCTGCACGGATTCAGACTCTCTAACGCAGTCCTTACAGAATGCAATTCAATGACTTCCTCGCGCAGAACACGAATAAATGTTTTGTTCACTCTCTCCACACTCATGACTAAGGTCTTTCGACGACATTTGCAGTGAAACATGCAGATATGGGGCCAATTATTATTACTTTTTGTTGTACTTTATTCAGCGAAATCAGTAAATTACCGCTGCAGCTTCTTCCCTGACTGTACGAAGTGCTAAATAACGGCCCTGGAATAGTTTTGCGATTGTCATAATGCCTGACTGCAGGCCTTGTCTGCTATGGCCACCTGAATGAAAACCATGGGGGCCGAGTGCGCCGCCTCTGTAAAAGATGGCGATTCATTCCGGGTTGAATTGAAATATCATATAGGCCTTGATGATGAAAAAAAACTTATATTTGCTGCGAGAAATGCACGCAACCATGCCACTTCATTCATTGTAGGTTCGCGTCTGAATAAGGGCCAGGGTTAACATTAAAAGCACCCACAAGTTACATTTTTTAGCACACATAGCCCTATTAAGCAGAGTGAAAGTGGATTTTGTGCTTTGTGAGGAGCAACACTTCATTCTTACAGTCGCATGCAGCCGCAACCTTTCTGTTATGATCGCGGGCAAAGGTGAGAATCACGCACGCACGTGCTTCATTCAGAGTTGTAACTTTTCTCTGTGCCACGATTCTAATATTTATTGCGCGAAATTCTTATAGTGGCTGTGGCGGCTGCATTTGGGATGGAGGCGGAAATGCTGTAGGCTCGTGTGCTCAGATTTGGGTACACGTTAAAGAACCCCAGTTGGTCAAAATTTACGGAGCCCACCACCAAGGCGTCTCTCATAATCATATGGTGGTTTGGGGACGTTAAACCCCACATGTCAATCAATCAATCAATCAATCAATCGAAATTCTTCTGGTGGTCACACATCGCACATTCGATGACCATCGAGTCACACATGGGTAAAAACTATGAATGCTTGCTTCAGTTCCAGAGCTTCTACAAAGGGGTTAATCGTGATAAAAAAATGCGATCTGCCAGTGGGATCATTTTGCGCCATTGAATGTGCATGCTGTGAGGCCTTGTGTGCAGTGATATAAACGACAATTTCATGTTTTAGTAAAATTGCCAATGTTCATTTTTGAGGAGCTTCATTCATTTCACGACAGCTCTTAGAAGATAAATCAGACTTCGAAGCTGACGTCGTTTTTGCCTGTAGATCAAAACAATAATGAGAGAAAGTGACAGTGGCTAGAGGCCCATTCGACAGACGTTATCTATGACAGCAAGGGCGTTGGCAAACTTTTTTTCCAGAGGGGGCACCACCTTGATTAGAGTTGGGCCCGGGTAAGCAGAGGTGGTGAACTAGTATTTTGTGCACATATACGTGGGAAATATTTTGAGGGGTGGCGGAAGGCCTAATGTACCAGCTCTTGGTTACGCTACTGGCAGATGGGAACCCGTGTGGTCTAGTACATAGACGGGGATAGAAACTTGGGGAGGAGGATCATGGTGGCGTTAACTGTGGTAAAGGTTACCTTGGCGAGAGAAGTAAGCTTTAGCAAATACTGGATCGGCACATGTATTATGTAAGAAAGAAGGCTTTGTCGTACGTGCTGGCCAAACTCCCAGAAGCAACTGGCTACGAAATATACCGAAATAGGAGGAAAATGAAAAACTAAAGAAAAAAAGTTGGACTTCTGGGCTATTTTGGTTCTTTGACAATTCAGACAATGGCGCACATTTTTAATGTAAAAACGGCAACATCTCCTACTTGCATGCTCCTAAGTCCTATTTCAAAATATAAATAATCGAACCGTTTGCACATTCATTTTTAGTTGTGAACGAGGCTCCAGTGCAGAAACTGAAACTATTTGATCTTATGTGAACATTCATGGTCTGTGCTCATTTTAACCCCATGAACTCAAAATGACTACCATAACAAAGAAAGACAGAGGTGACAGTGGCACTTCCAGCGGCTGTGACAGTGGCATCGCATAAGCAGGGAACCCTGGCACACCTCCGATAACATTTACTGCAACATTTTGCATTGTCTATAGTCTGCAGAATTCCACACACATGAAGACAGAGCAATACAACGCTGCTCTAAAATAAAACCACCGCAAAGCCGCGTGTAAAAAAATGCATCGAACCCCCAGCTTTGCATCGCCAGAGCGAGGTGAGGTCACATGATCCAACTCTGCATGTTGCAGTGATTGCCGCGCTTGCGCCTTCAGTGGTGGGCGTCGCGTCCAATACAAATACACTGACATACACGTGAGAATACAAGCGAATGATACAAATCAAGTTATTACAAGTTACAATGCAACAATAAAGTCCAAATGCTAACATGTGGTAACAATAGAATAATCATGAATAGACTGCTGCTATACGAAATCTCACATGTGGTGATTTGTAATGGGCAAACAAAAGAGAAAAAAAGTGTTATGCCACAAAGCAGCAACAGTTTCAGACACATGAATCAGAGAATCGGTATAATATAAAACAAACATAATGGGGGAAACTGTTCCTATTGAACAGCGTGAACTAGAAGAATATTTAAACAATAAGTAAGTACAAAAACAAGTGTTTTAGCTACCTCTGCTCAGAGGCAATATCACGTCACTTGGAATACAGTTTCAGACAAAAATCGCTATCAAGATGTAAGATTTCGTTCTAACTTTCAGTGACAAGAAGTTAGTATTTGATTGAAATCCAGTTGTATGTTGAATGAGTTCTTTGTTAGAAACTATGAATGGCATGTTTGGGTGAATAGACATGAATGCAAGAATCGTTATGTTGAATGGAAAAGTTTATGAATGGTAAGATAACGGCACTCTTGTAAATGAACAGACACACTACATTATGGTGAAAGAAATGTGTTAATGCAAATGTCTTGGTTTTAAATATATTGTAAAAGTTAGATATGAGTGATATATGTATTTTACCAGGACGCAATGCAGAAAAGGTATTTAAACGGAAGTGTGGACGCACCTTGATGAGAATCCTAATGCAGCTTTTAGCAGTAGAATCCTAATGCAGCTTTTAGCAGTAGGTGTGAGACATGGGAAGTGTACTTAAGGTTTGAATCAAGAATCACTCTCAGAAATGACCATGATTATAAGTTTGATGGAATAATTATTGACCGTTGTATACTGAAATTAAACGACCATTTTTTTTGCGTACGGTTTTTACGAGAAAGCATATGCGTTGCGTCGGGGACAGCAACGTTCCTAGTAAAAATGGCGAGGCTGTTTTCTGTTTAACTCTTCATTTTATCAAAACAACACACGAACATAATACATAGAAGAGGCACTAATAGTAATACATCATTTTATAGCCTATAGTGAGAGCTCACTGAAGACCCATAAACAACTTTAATCCAAGCGTAATCGAAAGAGTCTCACGAGTGAGTACTACTACTGGCTCCAGAGACCTCATGGTGAACTGATGCAAGCATGGGGATGCCGTCATAGACGGAGCTTGGCGAGGAGCAGGTCGAGGCTCAAGTGTATGCACCGACAGAACAGCTAGGCGACGAAGACCAGGGCTGACAAAGCTACATAGTCGTTTCCTGAGATGCTTGGACCAGGCAGCACAGCCACACTCGGGCCTACGTCCAACAGTGTAACTAGTGGCTGCGGTAACTTCTCCCTGGCTCGGTGGACCGTCAATGCTTGAGGTCAAGCTTCAGCGTAATACTAGCGCAACGCCTTCATCCTGCTTCTGCCCAAACAAACACCCCCTTTTCAACTGCCTGTAGCACTTCACTCCATGTGAACTCCTCTCTCTCTCTCGTGGCCTCGTGCCGCCGCTTGCTGTTGTCTTCGTCTTCGCAGAAGTATTGTCACCGCACTTCTGCCTGACCACTTCGTGCGCTATCTTTATGTCAGCTTTGTCACGACACCACACAAAACAGTCACACATGTTTGCAATGTAAAAACATGGCAAAAAATATAGACAAGGACACAGAAAGAGGGGACACTGCTCTTCCTCTGTCACTGTCCATAGTTTTTGTGCTGTTTTTACTTCCCGAGCATGAACCACTAGCTAGCCCAATCTTCGCTATTATTGTAACAGTCGCATCCTTCTCTTTTCAGAGTAGTCTAACACTGTAAGCTGCCGGCGGCCGAAATGACACTCCGATGAGTAATTTGGAGGTCAGCAGTGTGGAAGACAGCGAAAATAGCTGACAAACGCTAATGGTGTCTCAATTGATTGATTGATATGTGGGGCTTAACGTCTCTAAACCACCATATGATTATCAGAGATGCCGTAGTAGAGGGCTGCGGAAATTTGGATCACCTGGGGTTTTTTAACGTGCACCCAAATCTGAGCACACGGGCCTACAACATTTCCGTCTACATCGTAAATGCAGCCGCCGCAGCAGGGATTCAAACCTGCAACCTGCGGGTCAGCAGCCGAGTACTTTATCCACTAGACCACCACGGTGGGGCTAATAGTGTGTCTCAAATCTAGAGGAATATACAAGGGCATCGTCTATGTAACAAAGGTATAGTGACCATTTGAACCCTTCTAGCAGAGGGCCCATCATAATTTCATAATCTAAAATGCCGCGCATGAAGAGGACACCCAAAAGAAGGACACAAGGCAGACGCTTGTCCTGTGTCCCCCTTCTCTTGTGTGTTGTCTACTTGCACTGCATTTTACATCGTGAATTAAGACCAACTCGCTCAAGTTTGTACGATGCTGCAGTATATATATGCGCTCGAATGTGGCTGGGGCTATGCATGGACCAAATGACAATTACCCTTGAATTGGCATAAGCCATCGGTAGTTAAAAACGCAGACTTTTCTTGGTCTCTCGCGTGTACAGGAATCTGCCAATAGCCGGAGCGTAGGTCTTTTGAAGAAAAATATCACGTACCGTGGAGACAATCAAGAGCATCATCAATGTGGGGCATAGGGTAAAAGTTTTTTTTCTGAAATTCGATTTAAATGGTGGTAATCACTGCTGAAGTGCCACGTAGTATGTTTTTCAAAAGCTCAGTAATAGTTGAATAAAGCTCATGGCTAGCAACTGGTCACCTTCTTGTACAATGATCTTCTGCAGATAATCACTATGATCGGTGACAAATAGGAAGATAATCATCAGCGTTCATGCTGTGCTCTAGAGGAAATGTCTGGCCGAGTAGACGACTATCGATGTCGAAAAGGTCACGATAAGAAGCGAGGAGGTTGCATAAGGGGGTCGATTGCTCAAGTTGAAGGTCCGGGGTTATCAAGGGACGCTAGGCGTTGTTGAGGTGCGTGAGATCTAGCAGGTGACACGGCGGATATAAGCCTACATTTGCTACAAACGTGGTGATGCGGTCGCCTGTTATGGGTCCAAGCGTGGTGACCGAGATTTCTTGTGATATGCTTCGTGAAGCCTAAATTGATGACGGAAAAATATATGCGGTTAAGAGATACACTTACGACGGAATGTGGCACAGTGTTATAATAGGCTGCGAGGACATTAGAAATACGCGTGACGATGTAGTTACATTCAAGCATGGGTAATGCTGTGGCTGGTTCGACGAATTTTATAGCTTTATGTAGTATGCGGAGCAAGTCTATGCTGCAAAGGCTGTTAGAGAGCTCGAGGTGAGTGTGTGGATGTACAGGAAATTCGAGACAAAGAGTGCCCGCAAAACAGTCGATCATGGCAGAGTGTGTAGATAACAAGTCCATCCCGAAGATGTGATGTTGACCGTTATTGAGCACCGTAAATAGAACTGCAATGTGGCAACCAGCAATGCTAACATGAGGGGCATGCATTCCAGTACCACAATAGTTCTATCATCACAACACTTACGGCTTTAGTTGTACGCGAGTACTTTTTTGAGTCGCTGACATAGATCATCATTTATTACTGACGCTTGAGCTTTAATATTAACTGATGCCACCAAAGAAATGACAATTTAATTAGGCTATTGTTAGTAGATAGCATTAACAAATCATTGGGGTCAGTCGAAAATAATGCAGCACTACCTCCAGGGGCTGCATGACCTAGTCTTTCGTCTGATAGGATGTCTAGTTGGTCAGCGATGAATAGCAGCGTTGTTGGGATGATGAGCGATGATGTCACTGAGGCGATGGCAAACCAACATTAGATCTACACTACCAGAACTTTCATTATCAGGTGTGTCTGTGGGCCCTCTCAGCCATCCTCGTCGGTGACAACTAACCAGCAAAGTAACAGTGTGGTTCATAGGTTTAGACGAGAAACCGCGAATGTGATTGATTTTCTGTAAGCCTGAATTCAGCCTTCGCCGCTTGCCTGCACCAAAACACGTTCGTGCAGGGAGGACAAGTTTGACAAGTCTGGGACGGTGATGTTCCTTGAAAATTCGCCCTTGCGGAGAAATGGAGTGAAAGTTTTAGGTAACGTTCCAATGTTTTGCACTGAGTAGAATGAGAACCCTGTTGATCTGCTTTCTATGTGGACGAAAATACAGAATAGAGACAAGCCCAATTTAAAAAAACGGGTACTTTGTGAAGGTGTTGACTGCCCAACATCGAAACCTAAACGTTTTAAGTTTAACTTTCAGGTTTGGTTTATCATAAACTCTTTAAAGGAAATCAACTTGTGACTTCTGGTGTCCAATAAATATGGTGGATTTGTTGTTCTTCCTACGGATATGTTTTTCAGTAAAAACTGAAGAAGCGGTAAAAAATAATTTTTGCCCGTAAAATGCTCGCAGAAAGAATTAAAGAATGAAGTATTGGTCCTTTGTGATGCTATGAGCTTGCAGTATTTCAAGAAGAGGGGACGTGGTACGAAAAAGGACCACTTTAATTTATTCCTTTCGGTTTGATATACTCCTTTTGGCAAAAAAAGAATGCCTTTTAGGGCTATTGTAACCAAAAAACATTCTCAACTGGGTACCTTATCAAGATTCCTGTAAAATCATCCTAATTTGCTTAGACCCAATACCCTTACTGTAGAAACAATTCTGATACTATGTTACAGTTTCTGTCAATACATGAACGTTCTCAACCACCGTTATGCCTCTTCTCTGTTGACATTGTCGATCGTTTTTGCTCTGTTCCCCAAGAAAAGCTCTCTCGTGCTGCATGTAAGAGCATAGATTACTTTGGTCATGTAGCTTAACAACATGCTAGAGGCGTGAACATTGATGATTTTATAGAATTATTAAGATTTTATCTGTCCACTACAACTGCTCTAATGATACCCCTTTCCGTCAAAAGAATGAAACTTGTATCGGATAATGTATTGCCACAGCTTTGAGCCATATATTTTTATCCTTCTGTGGCCAGCATATTTCTACGTGTATTGAAAAATTGTGTACTGCTAAAATTTTAAAGATTTTTACATACGTCGGTGATTACTTAGTAATACTAAAGAAAAACAAGCCAGTGGTTTTAGATGAGATTGCGGTGCATGTGCTTAGTGTTTTGAATAATGTGGCAAACAGCTCAGTTTCACGTGTGAGCTGCCTGAATCGGAGTAAGTTTAGTTTTTTGATATCAGCCCAAGTGCGCACAACGGTCAGGTATGCTGGAGATACTATCAGATGTCCCAAAAACTGGTCCCCTAATCTACAATTCGATCCATAGTATTATTGTGAAAACAGGCATACCTGCTGGTCTGAGAAAATCATGCGTTCATCAGGCCATGTTCAGCCTTAAGTTCCAGGTCCTCGGCCCACGCAAGGCTGGGTTCCCCTGTTTAACTGTTCGCTTCCGTTGGGGTAAGGTTGATTAAGGAACTGTATAACAGGAACCACAGTGTACACCAAAATAATGTGGCTCCTGGTTGTGACGTACGGGCACATCTCTCCCACCGCCTCAAGAAGGTGGCTGTGAAGGGCGGCATTTCGGTAGTTTTTTTTCGGCACCTGACAAGCTGTAGCACGTATATACAATCGTGTGAATGGGGCTGCCAAGGTTGGCTGTGCACAAAAGCACCCCACAACAAACTTCAATGATTGCAATGTGGGTGTAGTGTGCAGGATCCCACTCACTTGTGAAATGTCCTACGTAGGACAACTGGTCATTCAGTAATAAAAATTTGAGAGAGCACCGTGCAACTGTCAATTCATTGGTGGGGGATGGACGTTTGGCAGATCACTGCAGAAGGTGTTCTTGCATGCCTGACTTTAAGGGCACCCGTTTAATGTGCAGTTTTGCTGCTAAATAAGCTCACGTAATTTACGAGGCAATATTTATCAGTACAGAAGCCGATAAGTGTGTGAGCATGCTTTCACTGGTTTTACACGCGAAAAAAGTCACAGCTTTGCTTCAAAGAGGAAGCAGTGAACGCAATAGCTACAAATTGAAAGGTTACGCGAAGACTGGAAGCAGATACAGATGAACGCGAATAAGTGTCTCAGTTGTTATTTTGCTGTGTCTGAAAGGCGCGTCCTTTTCACAAACGGAGACTATGCAGCGACTGCAGTGATCTTGTGCGCCTGGTAACTATACCACAGAATCGTTCCGGAGAAATCTCAAGGTGTACGATTCTCCAAACCGCGAGATAAGCGCCCGCATGCGTGAGTGTCCACCGGGCCCCCCTCTTCGCGGGGCAATGTAAGTGTGGGAGATGAGGAGCGCGCTGCCATGTCATGACAATTTTGTGACGCACGCGCTCGTTACGCCATTTCACTGGTAACGGTGAAAACACGATAGTTTCCTCGAGTAGGCCATTGCGGGCGATAATTTGTAGATATGAAAACTTGCCGTTTCAACGTTGCAGGAAGTACTTTTTTTTTGTCTCAGTGGCTTACGCTTTCCACTTGCGAGCAAAAGGTCAGATGTTCCATTCCGGGCGCTGAATTCTTTTTTCTGGATTACTTTCTTTCTTGCGTTCTTATATACATAGATATGTACACATATAGGGTGAGTCTAGCCAGCGGAAAAATTTAGCCGGAAATGTCCATATAATCCTTATCGCAATAAAAAAAAGCATATCTGAAGCGTTATTGCAGATATCAACGTGAGTAGCGCCGTATGCATCCCCTAGTGGGTTCTGCGCATTTATGTATGTTTTCATCATTTTATGTCAGCAAATTTTTAGTTGTACTAGCACTCATCCTGTTTACGTATCTATTTCCATGCGCTTGTTTCGGTGCGCTTGTTAAGATGCGCGAGTTCTACATCCACCAGTTAGCCGAAATTTCTGCGTTGAACAGTTCATAACTCACACCATTACACCCCACAAATTGTGTGTTTCGTGCAGGGCTACACCTATACCATGGGCCTATTTTCAAAATTTCACTCGATGCGTGTGAACAGTTTCATTGGGTGCAATGCCACCTTACACTTATGAGGCAAATAGAGCGTGGGGTGTTGGTGCACAACTACGTCCCAGCACCCATATGAAACGCTGCATATTGCAAGAAAATGAGATGACGCAAACCACTGGGGAGGAATAGGCGAACGAAAAGATCGTGAGTTTATTTTGTTGTAACAGGCATGAACTAGCCTTACAAAATGTTTGACTAAAACATTCCATATTTTGAGTGACACCCCCCCTCACCGCAGCTGGCTTTCATGTAAGTGTTAGAAAGCCGACCCTTTCGCTAGTCATTCAGGGGCACTAGACTAATTTGAGTGGCCCCTTCCTCAGAGTGCGAATCCTGGCTGCAGCGCTGCTTTTATATTGCATATGAAGCACGGCATTCACGTATACAATGTAATCGTTGCTGAATACGAAGTAATCACACAAAATGTGTTGTCACATATAATCATATAACACAGCTCTCACACAGTTATCTCATAGTACAAAATGAAATCAAGCTGCAATAAGCACTGAGTTCGTGTACACTTCAGAACCTGTTCAGAACAGCATCGCATTTGCTGGCTTAGAAGACGTTAAGTTAAGTTGTCAATATATATATATATATATATATATTTATATGAGATATAACAGACAGTAATGCCAAGGAATGTACAGGGGAAGTTATTAGAACCAATGGAATGTAAATAAGAAAAAAGAAGAAAGAAAAGTGGATGAAAAAATTACCAGCTGTGAGCAGGAATCGAACCCACGACTTTCGAATAACGCGTTCGATGCTATAACCACTGAGCTATCACAGCGGCCGTCCCTCCATCCACTTTTTGGGGTTTATATGTGAATTTAGAAGTAGGAGTGACAGTCAGCGCCATCTATAAGCCAAACAACGAGTGTGAAAACACTCTTATTCGCATGTTTTGGCGTCACGTAGCACGTGAACTTATTATGAGCAGGCAGCTGATTAATTGTCCCTCTTATACAACCTAAACACACCAAGTCTGCCAGTACGAGACCCTAGTTCAATGAAATAAGGGAGAGAAGTGTATACCTAAGGGCTCGTATTTCCGTGTTTTAACACAATATTAATGAGATATAACAGACAGTAATGCCAAGGAATGTACAGGGGAAGTTATTAGAACCAATGGAATGTAAATAAGAAGAAAGAAGAAAGAAAAGTGGATGAAAAAATTACCAGCTGTGAGCAGGAATCGAACCCACGACCTTCGAATAACGCGTTTGATGCTCTAACCACTGAGCTATCACAGCGGCTGTCCCCCCATCCACTTTTTGGGGTTTATATGTGAATTTAGAAGTAGGAGTGACAGTCAGCGCCATCTATAAGCCAAACAACGAGTGTGAAAACACTCTTATTGGCATGTTTTGGCGTCACGTAGCACGTGAACCTATTATGAGCGGGCAGCTGATTAATTGTCCCTCTTATACAACCTAAACACACCAAGTCTGCCAGTACGAGACCCTCGTTCAATGAAATAAGGGAGAGAAGTGTATACCTAAGGGCTCGTATTTCCGTGTTTTAACACAATATTAATGAGATATAACAGACAGTAATGCCAAGGAATGTACAGGGGAAGTTATTAGAACCAATGGAATGTAAATAAGAAGAAAGAAGAAAGAAAAGTGGATGAAAAAATTACCAACTGTGAGCAGGAATCGAACCCACGACCTTCGAATAACGCGTTCGATGCTCTAACCACTGAGCTATCACAGCGGCCGTCACTCTATCCACTTTTTGGGGTTTATATGTGAATTTAGAAGTAGGAGTGACAGTCAGCGCCATTTATAAGCCAAACAACGAGTGTGAAAACACTCTTATTCGCATGTTTTGGCGTCACGTAGCACGTCAACTTATTATGAGCGGGCAGCTGATTAATTGTCCTTCTTATACAACCTAAACACACCAAGTCTGCCAGTACGAGACCCTCGTTCAATGAAATAAGGGAGAGAAGTGTATACCTAAGGGCTCGTATTTCCGTGTTTTAACACAATATTAATGAGATATAACAGACAGTAATGCCAAGGAATGTACAGGGGAAGTTATTAGAACCAATGGAATGTAAATAAGAAGAAAGAAGAAAGAAAAGTGGATGAAAAAATTACCAACTGTGAGCAGGAATCGAACCCACGACCTTCGAATAACGCGTTCGATGCTCTAACCACTGAGCTATCACAGCGGCCGTCACTCTATCCACTTTTTGGGGTTTATATGTGAATTTAGAAGTAGGAGTGACAGTCAGCGCCATTTATAAGCCAAACAACGAGTGTGAAAACACTCTTATTCGCATGTTTTGGCGTCACGTAGCACGTCAACTTATTATGAGCGGGCAGCTGATTAATTGTCCCTCTTATACAACCTAAACACACCAAGTCTGCCAGTACGAGACCCTCGTTCAATGAAATAAGGGAGAGAAGTGTATACCTAAGGGCTCGTATTTCTGTGTTTTAACACAATATTAATGAGATATAACAGACAGTAATGCCAAGGAATGTACAGGGGAAGTTATTAGAACCAATGGAATGTAAATAAGAAGAAAGAAGAAAGAAAAGTGGATGAAAAAATTACCAGCTGTGAGCAGGAATCGAACCCACGACCTTCGAATAACGCGTTCGATGCTCTAACCACTGAGCTCTAACCCCAAAAAGTGGGGCTCTAACCCCAAAAGTGATACTCTAACCCCAAAAAGTGGATGGAGGGACGGCCGCTGTGATAGCTCAGTGGTTAGAGCATCGAACGCGTTATACGAAGGTCGTGTGTTCGATTCCTGCTCACAGCTGGTAATTTTTTCATCCACTTTTCTTTCTTCTTTCTTCTTATTTACATTCCATTGGTTCTAATAACTTCCCCTGTACATTCCTTGGCATTACTGTCTGTTATATCTCATTAATATTGTATTAAAACACGGAAATACAAGCCCTTAGGTATACACTTCTCTCCCTTATTTCATTGAACGAGGGTCTCGTACTGGCAGACTTGGTGTGTTTAGGTTGTATAAGAGGGACAATTAATCAGCTGCCCGCTCATAATAAGTTCACGTGCTACGTGACGGCAAAACATGCGAATAAGAGTGTTTTCACACTCGTTGTTTGGCTTATAGATGGCGCTGAGTGTCACTCCTACTTCTAAATTCACATATAAACCCCAAAAAGTGGATGGAGGGACGGCCGCTGTGATAGCTCAGTGGTTAGAGCATCGAACGCGTTATTCGAAGGTCGTGGGTTCGATTCCTGCTCACAGCTGGTAATATTTTCATCCACTTTTCTTTCTTCTTTCTTCTTATTTACATTCCATTGGTTCTAATAACTTCCCCTGTACATTCCTTGGCATTACTGTCTGTTATATCTCATTAATATTGTGTTAAAACACGGAAATACGAGCCCTTAGGTATACACTTCTCTCCCTTATTTTATATATATATATATATATATATATATATATATATATATATATATATATATATATATATATATATATATTAACAGGACACCTTTAGCCCAATTCCCATGTCCAATATGCAACGCTCATTTACTAGCGTGCCTCTTTTTCTGATTATGCTTTGGCGGTTAACATGCACAGATACCACAGTAGTTTGTTTATTAAATTCATCATGGGCATTAGTCGTCAGTATAGAGATGTTCCAAGCGTCAACGAGGATACATGCACGTTGAACAAGGTTATAGCTGCTAAATACCAAATAATACATTCAGCAGACCCTCCTTTATCAATACACAGTAAACATTTGTTTACCCCGGTAAAGGTGCATTTTACTTTCGCGTTGTATGCCGATTCCAATGACTGGGAGATCAACCATGAATTTTCAACAAATAATTACTGTTATATTTCTTCTTAATGAGTAGCACTTTTTTGCATATATACAGGGTTGCGTGTATTATATATGCCTTGCTTGTTAATAGCCTGAACACTGTTTCTGAAGCTGCAAATAATGTATTATTGATATCGTTATATTACTGATATTAACGTATTATCAAATTCTTAACCCTTTTCTTTTAAAATGTATAATTTGTGGCATTAGAGGCGTACTACATTGCTTACTCTCATTGTATATCTACTAAAATTTCTTAGGGGCTCCCAGGCACATGTATAAATACACCAATACAAACGGTCTAAACCGAATTTCACTTCGAAAGAACAAAATGCGGGTGATTATAACATTAAACTATCCATTGCTGCTTCCTTCCTTTCGAAGTGGTCTTTAGCTGTATATGATTGGCGTAAACAGTCTTTGTCATGCACGCAGCATCTTCTTGTTACGTGAGGCAACAATTGACATGAAAATAATTCTTTGCGTAATTGCCAGATATGCTCTACCACTTAAATATGAAAGAATAAACTGTTATCAATGCGGCATATTATGTTTATTTGGTTCTTGGCATTTAATATTTTCCGTGTGCCACAAAATCGCCTGCTTGTTATATGACGTCACGGAGCCGGACAGCATCTCCTTCTACACGTAATGCAAGTAGGCCAGCTGCCAATCACATAAGAAGTGGCTATTTATAGCAGATGGGGAGATGGATTATGAGTTTAATAAAATATTTCAACCTTCAGCATAACGGTGCTTTGTAGTTTGTGCATGTGTGCATCTCTGTGGGCTCATATACTTGCTGAGAGAAAGAAGAAGAGAGAGAAACAAGCAGCACTGCACGTGTGTGCTTCTTTGCTGTCTGAGATGTATTTGAGCTGTAAACGACAATTCAAGTTGAGTGAAAACTAACTATTCCAACTTACAACTCAGCCGCCATAGTACTAAATACCACGGTCTTTCACCTTCTTCCTGATTTGGTGGGTCAAGTTATGGGGTAAGCCTAAAAACTGAGCTTCCTACTAAGCTCGAGCCAACTGCTTTATGCGTGGCGACATTTGCAAGCTGCCGCTAAGGCTCTTAGTTACCACAAGCAAGGCTCATATAATTTATCAAAGACTAAAGCAGAAACAATTTTTGAAGTTTCAGTAAAAAAGACTGAAGCATCAAAAACAATTCTACACGCTCATCAGCTTCCAACTGCTTCGACAGAGCAGCGAGGAGGGTATATTCTTTTCGAAGAAAATGATTTTCAGGCAGCAGCAAATAATTTGACCGGTCCATAAACAATTTGCTCATTTCCATCTGTAACTTTATCAATAAGTCACAGCAAAATTAAAGCATGAACAAGTCATGTACTATTATAGGGCTTCTGTGCAGCGCTTGCCTGCTCTGCAGTACTACAGCACAAGATGCGAAAAGGTCGCGTAGGCAACCCGCACTGGAAAGAGCCTACAAAAAAAATGATCACAGTGGAAATGTTGGCAAAATTTCATTATGTTGCAACAGAGCCTCGAACATTTTCATTTTCTCGTAAGAACATAATTGAGTGAGTGCTGTTGTGACAAAAAAAGTACCCTTACGCATGCAGTCAAGAGTGAGCACTGTCGAAGGGGGGGGGAAGGGGGGCTCGCACTCCCTTCGCCCCTGGCTAATACGCGCATAATGGCGACACTTACACACATGCTACAGGAGGGTAGGAGCACTCATAGTGACACTAGCCTGGATAGGTGGGAGAGATCCTTCAGATGATCACGTCTGGACGACCAATAATGGGTCGCCCAGCAGGCTCACGAAGTGGTCGCTAGGTATTCCTTTTCGGTCCAAACACGGGAGCAGCCCAATACGCGCTGAGCGCTTTCTTCAGAACATAAAGTGTTTGAGTGACACCTAAACTTTTTTTGCGGTATAATTGTTGCATGCACATTGTTACATACGAGTGGTGTCAATACCATGTGCGTCTTTCTCTTTGAAAGCTCTGGATGTCATCATGGTGCATTTATATTGCCTAACGCTAAGACAAATGAGTAGTTTCAATAAATAACTCTACTCGACGCAGCATTGTATTGAATTTTACCTTGAACTGCCGGGTCAGTCAGTTCCTATAAGAAACGAGGAAATGAGCAGAAGCTATACGACGCAGGAGAAGGGTTTGTTTCGCATGCAGTGAACTTGGAGAACGCATTCAACCCCGTGAGTAACATTGGATATCATTATTTGCAGATCAGCGGACTGACGCTGTCAGCTGGTGAAGAAGACCTAGCGAAGCTTTACTTGGCTACTTTGCAAGCATTGGCGGTGAGTGGAAAAGGACACTAGTTTCCTTGCAGCATACTGGTATGTAAAATGTGAAGTCAGCTGCCCATCTGGTTAAATCAGAATTTTGATAGCGTTTTGGGTGCACTTTAATAATGCAAAATTACGAGGTATTTTTGCTGCAGAAGTTTTCTAATTAAAAAACTTCACGAAGTACTGACATCGAATATACAGCTGTAATGATTTCAGCATTTATGAGTAGTCATCAACACCATAGTAGCGATTTGCTACCCAACAGGCCACTGAGGAACAAATAACTGTCCGGTTATGTCACTGGTATCTATGTAGCACGAAACTAAATGGTCGGGAAGCCCGCCATTTCTTAGCACTGGCGGCGCTTCTTTGCTTTCACCTGCGGACTGACCACTTGACTAGGTGACGGGGTGTCGAGATGATCAGCTGCTCAGCTGACATATATCGTCTGCAGGACGCACACGTTCATTCATGCTTTGTCGCCAGCATCGCAAACAAAAGTGTTAAATATAGTGCTGAATGTTACAGTCAGGAGCCTAGATGGCCGCAATTCGCGGCGTTACTGCTCATTTCGCGACATTTTAAATTGACAAATTTCGTGGAGCAGGGCTCCATTATCTCCCCTTGAAAGTTTTAAATTTTTGTTGCGGATATATATATTGTCACGTGAATACAGAAAGACCACAGCGTCTGTTCACAGGAGCAGCAGCACTGGACGTCGAGCCGAACCAAATGTTAGATAGAGCACGAGCACACACAACAGTCCTCTTCTTTTTCACACCATGGCACATACTCGCATTGACATGGCTAAACCTTGTTCCATGCCTGTGGCATTACCCCCCTTCCAAAAAAAAAGTACCACCCTGATGATTAATGCCGATTAAAAGTTAAAGTAATCATGTACACACACAAAGACGCATGATGAAGCAGTGTCAGGTGGCTCGGGGGTAGTGTGGCTTCATTCGTGACACATGAACAATGTCGGCCTGCTGAGAACATCGAGATCGCCGAGCTGTGTCTTCAAGCAGAATTTTGTAGTTGACATCTGTGAGGCGCCATAGTACTTTATAAGGATTGAAGTAGCGGTGAAGTAACTTTTCTGAGCGGCCCCTTTGGCGAAAGGGGATCTACAGCCACACCAGGTCACCGGGTTGGTAAATAACATGACGATGACGGGAGTTGTACTTCTGCAAGTTGATGTGTTGTTGTTTTTGGATCCGCTCGAGTGCAAGCTGGCGGGCAGGGTCGGCGAGCCGGATAAAGTCGTTCAAATTAGCAGAAATATCGGTCATGTCAGGCAAAAGCATGGCATCCAGCATCATAATTGCTTCTCGGCCGTGAAGCAATCTCAAGGGAGTGAAACCCGTAGTCTCTTGAATCGCAGTGTTGTAAGCGAACGTTATGTATGGCAAAATTTCATCACAGTTTTTGTGATCGCGGTCGAGGTACATAGATAGCATGTCAGCGAGCGTCTTGTTTAATCTCTCCGTCAGACCATTGGTTTGTGGATGGTATGCGGTCGTTTTGCGATGAGCTGTTCCACTGAGTCTCATGACGTCTTGCATCAATTGGGCTGTAAAGGCTGTTCCATGGTCAGTGATAAGAACTGTTGGCGCTCCATGGTGGAGGACGATGTTTATGAAAAAAAAAACGCAATCTCATTGGCGGTGCCTCGTTGTAGGGATTTCGTTTCGCGGTACCTCGCTAAATAGTCAGTAACGATTACGATGCAGCGGTTGTCATCATGTGACTTCAGGAAGGGCCCAAGCAAGTCCATGCCGATTCGGTCAAATCATTGTGACGGGGGTGCAACAGGCTGCAATAAACCAGCAGGGCGCACAGGTGGGGCTTTACGGCGCTGGCAATAATTGCACGTTTTAACCTAATGCTTGACATGCTGGGTGAGCTTTGGCCAGTAGTAGCGAGTCCGAATCCGGGCAAGACTACGTGGGAATCCTAGGTGACTGGAGGAAGGCTCGTCGAGGCAGGCAGATAAAATGTCAGCACGTAGCTCTGGTGGAACGATGAGGAGGTCACATAAGGTTCTAAGTTCTTTTTGTAGACGATGTCGTTGAGGAGGAGACAAAATAACTCTGTACGTGCAAATGCCGATGATGGACACGAGCTGTGACCTTGAAGGTAATTGATAAGTTGTCAGATCTCTGAATCATTCCACCATTGTTGGGCCAAGTCAGATTCACAGACTGTACAAAGAAAATGGCCATAGGTATCATCTTCGCTCGATGTCGTCGCCATAATAGCACGCGAAAAGCAATCAGCGTCAGTGTGCCTGCAGCCCGACTTGTAGACGACAGTAACCTCAAATTTTTGAAGGCTCAAGCTCTATCTCGTGAGACACCCTGAAGGGTCCTTGAGATTGGCCAGCCAACAGAAGGCATGATGGTCCGTAACTACTCTGAATGAACGGCCATACAGATACGGTCAGAAGTTTGTTATCCCCCAAATAACAGCAAGGCATTCCTTCTCCATGGTCGAGTAGTTAGTTTTCGCAGATGACAAAATGCGACTGGCATAAGCGATGGGACGTTCATGAGCACCGTCTTACCACTGGACGAGCACTGCACCAAGACCGATGTTACTTGCATCAGTGTAGAATTCGGTGGCGGCATCTTCATCAAGGTGCCCTAGTAAGGGTTCACTCTGATGGCATTGTTGGAGCTTGGCAAAAGCGGCTGTCTGCTCTAGACCCCACACTAAAGGAGTATCCTCCTTCTTTAAGAGGGTAAGGGGTTCAGCGATGTTAGCAAAACTCTGGACAAAGCGCCTGTAGAAGGTGCAGAGACCCGAAAATTGGCGCAAATCCGATTTGTTCGAAAATGGAGGAAATGCAGCAACTGCCAAGGTCTTTTCTGAGTCTGGTCGAATGCCATCGTGACTGACAAGGTGGCCGAGGAACTTTAGTTCTTCGCAGCCAAAATGACACTTCTCCGGTGTTAGCGATAGGCCTGCAGATCGAATAGCGACGAAGACAGACTGAAGTCATAAATGTTGCTCCATTGTTTTGGAAAAAACAACGCCGTCATCTAAGTAGACGAGGCAGGATTCCCACTTCAGACTGGACAGGACGGTGTCCATCATCTTTTGGAAATTTGCCGGTGCACAATACAAATGATAACACTTTGAATTCATAGAGGCCATCAGGAGTTATGAATGCTGTTTTTTCCCTGTCGTGTTCATCGACCTCGATCTACCAGTAGCCACTGCATAAATCCATTGATGAGAAATATCGGGCATGTCGAAGTCGATCCAGTGAGTCATCTATGCGTGGGAGAGGGTAGACGTCTCTCTTCGTCACTTTGTTGAGCTTCTGGTAAACGATGCAAAATCGAAGAGTGTCGTCTTTCTTTTTAACAAGTACAAAGGGTGACGCCCGTGGACTGTTCGAGGGTTGGATGACGTCGTCGTCGGGTATCTGTTTCACTTGAAAACGATTTGCCTCTTGTTCTTTTTGCGACATCCGGTAGGCGTGCTGTCGTTTAGGCCGTCCAGTAGGGTGCTTCACTTCAATGCGGTGCTTCACGGTTGGGGCCTGCTTGATTTTGGAGGTGGACACAAAGCAGTCACTATATGTACGTAAAATCATGCATATCTGCTGCTGCTGCGCAAAGAATAGCTGGCAATTCACTGCAATTGTACTGGCTAATGCAGCGTCATCTTCAGCAGCAGTGGCAATCGGAGCGAGAGTGGAACATTCTTAATCATCAATGGCTTCAAAGTTCGCGATCGCTCTTCGCTTTGCCAAGTGTTGATACTGGCCACCGAAATTCGTGATCAGAAGCTGAATCCTCAGATGCTTTAGTTGGACGATAACGGGCGCGACACAAATCTGCTGAGCCAAGAGCACCGAGAGGTTAGTTTCTGCGATACCACTACTCTTGATGTCACAGTCGCTCTCCACAGTTACCAACTTACTGGCTCGCGGCGGTAGTGCGATGGTGTCGTCAGCAATTCGAAGCGTTGTGGTATGCACAACTGCATTCTTTTGTGTGGCAGTATGGTCCTTAGAGAACGTTATGAACAGGTTGCGAAGGTTAATAACGGCTGCTTCCAGAGAAAATCGATTTCGATCGAGAATTAGCTTTTGAGAGCATTCGCGCAATACGACGAAGGAAGCAATGTATGTTGACTCACGAATTCGGAGCCAGGCAGTGCATATTCCCAGCGGTGTCAATAGGTGACCTCTCACTGTCCGGAGGTTGCGTCCATGTCCCCAAGGTGTCGTTACTTTTCTTAGCTGTGCAGCGAGGTCAGCGCTTATAACAGAATAATTGGCACCTTTATCTACCAGAGCGGTTAGCGGGTGGTTGTTGACAAGCACAGAGATGCGAGCAAAGACATGTTTGTCGTCGATAGCACATATCGGTGAAAAGATGTTGTCGGATGTTGGCAGGAAGTTCGGGGGAGGGTCTTGTAATGGTCGATCAACAGTGGTCTCACTCCCAGAGGTCGCTGTTCTTAGTTTCCCCGGCACGGGAACGTGGATCTAGGTGATCTTCCTGCAAGGACGTCCGCAAAGGTCGATTGTCGGCCAGGTGATGTGGAATGCCGTGGAGACGGTGAGCGGGATTGGCGACACGGAAGGGTTGAGAATTGCTGGCTTGCCAAGTATTTGGCGATAGCACGGGGCCACTCACCATCTCTGGTTTGACGAGCATCCGGACAAAAACCAGGAAGACCCATGTGCCTGTATGCACACTCATAGTAGATGTGACCTGGTTCACCACAGTGATAACATAGAGGCCTGTTGTCTGGAGCACGCCATGTACCAGATTTCCGTGTAAGGGGTGGGTTGTCGTACTGCGGTGGTCCTGAGTAGAATGACGGCGCCGCCTGCAGGGTGGACATATGGGACGGATAGCCAACAGCCAGGGGAGTGTGTATTGCTTCCGCGTACGTTAATAGCGGAGCTTCGGCTGGACGCGGGGTCATCATGGATTGAACCTCGGCCGCACGCAGAGTCGTCATGGGGTGCATCAGCTGCCGGACCTCTTCGCAAACGACATTCATTAGAGCAGCAACATGGGGCGGAGAAGACACCGCGAGCAGCTTATGCAGCTCCTCGCGCACATTACTTCGCATGAGCTCCATCAAGTCTCTTATAGTCGTGACGTCAGGTGTTGGCAGCGCCAATGACACTGACAAAAGACTGCCAGGACGCTCATACTGATACGACCGCTGCCTTAGCATTCTCTCCATTGTCGTGGATTCGCGGAGGAAATCCTCTACAGTGCTCGGAGGGTTCCGCACTAGTTTAGCGAACAGCTGCTCTTTCACTCCCTGCATTAGGAGGCGCACCTCCTTGTCTTCCGTCATTGAGAAGTCAGCTCGCCTGAACAGCCACGACATGTTCTCAATGAACATGGCAACACTCTCATTCGGACGCTGATTTCGGGAATGGAAGAGCCGTTCCGCTTGCTCCTTTCGATCAGAGCTTCGGAAGGTATTCTGCAACTGGTTGAAAAACTCTGGCTAGGTTGTTATAGTGGCTTCATGGTTTTCGAACCAAGTGTGCCTAGAGTCCTCGAGGTAAAGGTAGACATACCGAAGCGCTGCCCGTTCAACTCATTGACACTTAGAAGTGTGTGGCAGCTTGGGCTAGTTGGTATGGCATGACGATAGTTATAGCGCGAGAAGAAAACGACGACACAGAGACAAGAAGGCCTTCTTGTCTCTGTGTCGTCGTTTTGTTCTCGCGCTATAACTGTCGTCATTGACACTGCCGCAATGGTTGTAGTCATCAAGCCAGTCGTCGACCCCCCCCGTAAGGGTCACCGTGAAATGACTTCGGAGTTCGCGGGGAGTTGAAGAACCATGGAGGAGGCAGCATCGATGTCTCTTGGGTTTGCGTTCCCGCACTAGCCATAGTATTGCGAAGTTGTGGAAATGGTCCAAATTCACCATTCAAGAACTTATAATAGCACTAAAGGAGTTAAATTGTAAAACAGCTTCGGGCCCTGATATGATTACCTACAAACAATTACAGCAAATGACAGAGAACCAACTAACCCCTCTTCTTTCCATCATCAATCAAGTATGGGAAAATGGCAATCTCCCTAAAGAGTGGAAACATTGAAATGTTATACCACTGCTTAAACCAAACAAACCTCCGACGACTGGAAGTAACCTTCGGCCAATTTTGTTAACCTAAGTAATCCGAAAGGTGATGGAGTGAATGGTAAACAAGCGCCTCACATAGATACTAGAAAATGGAGAGCACTATCACTGGATCCAAACTGGCTTTAGACCCCGCCTGTCTATTCACGACACACTCTGGTGCCTATACCAGGACGTACTAAAGAACCCCTCACTTTATTGGCCGAGCACCATTGTATGTATTGACGTGAAGAAGGCTTTCGATTTGGTGCCCCATGGTACTATACTACGAGAGCTGTCAGAACTGCTTGTTAGTAGAAGGCTGTATAATTACGTCCGGAGTTTTCTCCAAAAATAGGCTCTTTCATCAGTCGATCATACTTCAACAAAATCGGAGTTCCACAAGGAGCCGTTATCTCTCCAGCACTGTTTAACATAATAATGCGCCCACTTGCCTTTCTTTCAAGTGAAGTCCAGTCCATCTCTGCGGGAATCTATGCCGACGACGTTACAATTTGGTGCAACGCGCGAGACATCTCTACGCAACAGCAGCAACTCCAGAAGGCAATTGATGTTATCACCACTTTCCTTGACAGGCAAGGTCTCCAGATTTCACCGGAAAAGACAGAATTTATAATTATTCTGAAACCTACAAACCACAGCAAGCAGCAATTTATTCGAGATAAAATCCAACTTACTGTACGCAACACAAGCATACAGCGCAAAAAGCACATTAAGGTACTGGGCATTATATATCAACAAAACGCCAAGTCCACTCAATGGGTAGAAAAAGCGCTGTGCACTACGAAACAGACAATAACAGTGCTGCAAAAGTTGACAAATTGCGCCTGGGGCCTATCCGAAGGTCAAATTAAAAGGCTCACGCAAACACTCGTCCACTCAAGGCTTCTGTATGGACTACCCTTCCTGCCAATGACGCCGACCCAGGTTGAAAAACTTGAATGCATCAACAAAACATGCATTCGCATCGTCACAGGGCTACCAAAATACACCAAAGTCGAAGGCTTGTACGGAACAGGTCTACTTCTTTCATTACGTGACAATGTAGAGCCTGCACTGCAAGCTTAAAATGAGCGCCTCAAGTTAACCCCGTCCTGAAAAAGCCATCAGGAACGAGCTAGGTCTAAGCAACCAAGACCTGCCTCAAATTATACCCACCATTCCGTCATGGGAAGATATTTACGTGACAGACAATTGGCCGCTTCCACAATATATGAGCGAAGCCTCGGACAATCAGTGAAGGGCATACTACGCTCTGCGGCATATTGAACACCTTGAAAATATCGTAAAGAAGAGGAAGTACTTTGGCACAGAGGCAGCAGCATCGAGCGTGCAGCAGCGGCTTGAGCTCGGAAATTGCGGCTGGTGCATCGCCTTCCAAGCCTTCCATGCATCAACCTTTCTGCTCAACAAATCTCCTTTATAATTGGTGGAGGCGTGCCGGGTACCATCCCTTACACCTTCCCGCTACCATCCTGGAACTTCGTTCTCGAGGGCTACCTTCTGCTATGCCAGAAGGCTACCTTCTGCTATAACAGATGACAACGACGTTGAAGATTGCCTCTCAACTTTTGAACGGGTGAGCGCTTTAAACAGATGGACGGACGCGGACAAGCTGACACGCGTGTCGTTCTACCTCGCGGGTGTAGCCAGCCTTTGGCTTAGAAATCACGAGGCAGACGTCCGAACGTGGCCGCAATTTAAAACGTCGATTGTAGCAGTCTTCGATCGACCTGCCGTCCGAAAACTTCATGCCGAGCAATGTTTACGCACACGCGCACGAAAAACGGGTGAAACCTTCACTAGTTACATAGAAGACGTCGTCGATTTGTGCAGACGCGTGAACGCCGAAATGACGGAAGCTGAAAAATGTAAGCACATCCTCAAAGAGATTGACGACGACGCTTTTCAAATGCTCTTGGTGAAAAGCCTGACCACTGTTAACGACGTAATTAGCCTCTGCCAAAAGCTACGATGAATTGCGAAAGCAGCGAGCTCTGACTAGACGTCCTCCAGCGCACGATTTGGCATCGCTGTCTAGTGTGATCAGTGGTCATGACCAAGCGTCACTAATAGCCGAAATAAAAGAATTTGTCCGCGAAGAAGTCGCACGACAGCTTTCCTTGGTGCCTTTCACACCAGAACCCACCACAATTTTATCATCGTCTCTACGTGGCGTCATTTAAGGAGAGGTCACCGAAGCCTTACCAGCTGCTCGCGAGCCTAGTTATGTGGCTGCTCCTCTCACCTACGCCGCGGCTGCAGCCATGCCAACTCACAAGGCGCCTGCGTCTTCGTTCCAGCCTCGCGCGAGCTATGCCCCAGCTCCAGTTCACTGGACCAGCACTAACACCGCCAACCCGTGACGCACCCTCGACAATCGCCCGATATGTTACGCTTGTCGATACCCCGGACACAACGCATGGTATTGCCGCCGCCGGATGCATATCACCAATGAAAACCGCCATGAGCCATTCTTCCCCCTTGACTCCAACGCGCAATACGGTTCTTCCACTCCAATGCCACCCCGCTACCAAGACGACCACCGCCCTCGGTTGGGACGTCTTCGCTCGCCCTCTCCAATCCGCCGCTCGCCTTCTCCTATGCATCGACGGCCCGCGCCTAACGAGAAGGGAAACTAGACGACGCAGTTCCTGAGGCAAGAAATGCGCAAGTTTCGGTTTGCCCAAGTCCTCATTTGTCACCTACCAATGTTATTGATGTGTTCGTCGAAAATATCCCTACTGTCGCTCATTTAGATACCGGTGCAGCTGTTTCTGTTATAAATGCTGGATTTTGCCGCTCAATTCGTAAGGTTACGATGCCTTTCTCCGGATTATCGCTTCGCTCAGCCAGTGCTCAATCTGTTCAACCGACCGCAGCCCGCGTGACAATGTACAGCCCGCGTGACAATTCAGGACGCTCTGTATACGATAGAGTTCATGGTTTTTTCATCGTGCTCCCATACTATTATCTTGGAATGGGACTTTTTGTCGCGTCATAACGCCGTAATCGACTGTGCTAGGGCTGAGGTTCAATTTTTCTCACTGGATGACCAAGCGTCCGTCGACACCCAGTCTGCCGCTAAACTTGTCGTTAGCGATGACACCTACATCCCTCCGGGCTCTTTTGCGTTCGTGCCAGTTTCGTGCAGTGCCATATCTGACGGCACGGTCTTCCTCACACCATCTCCAATATTCGTCGCCCGAAGAGCCCTCTCCCTGCCTTTTGCTGCTCTCGGCCTTGTAAAAGGCTCAACCACAATGCCAATTTATCATCATGAGTCGTCGTCTTTATCCCTACTTTGTCACAACTGTCTTGGCCACGTCGAGACAATCAGTTCTTCCAGAATTATATCCGTCCCTGATGAGGTGCCTTCTACCTCCGTCTGTGCACTGGCTGTCATCTCAGTAGCTGACTCAACGTCGGCGAACATATTTCAACCATTCATCACTGCAGATTTGACATCTTCGCAGCGTTCACAACTCCTCACCATTCTTGAGTGCTACCGCCATTCTTTCGACGTTGAACAAGCATCTCTCGGCCGTGCCTTAGCAGTAGAACACCACATCGACACTGGGTCTCACTCACCGCTGCGACAACGACCATATCGCGTGTCCGCTACAGAATGCTGTGTCATTGCTGACCAAGTGGACGACATACTTCGCAGAGGCGTCATTCGACCTTCACAGAGCCTATGGGCATCTCCGGTGGTCCTCGTCAAAAAGAAAGACGGTTCTATTCATTTCTGTGTCGATTTCCGGCGATTGAACAAGATCACGCTGAAGGATGTCTATCTACTACCACGCATTGACGATGCTTTGGACAGTTTACAGGGTGCCGAGTTCTTTTCCTCGTTTAGACTTGCGGTCAGGCTGCTGGCAGGTGCCTATGGCGGAGGCCAATCACCCCAAAACCACTTTTGTCACGCCAGACGGATTATATGAATTCACCGTCATGCCCTTCGGACTTTGCAATGCACCCGCAACGTTCGAACGATTGATGGACAGCACCCTGCGTGGACTAAAATGGAAGATATGCTTGTGTTATCTCGACGATATCGTGGTCTTCACCCCTAACTTTGACACACACTTACGTCACCTTCAGCACGTCCTTACTTGCTTGACTAATGCCGGTTTGCAATTAAACCTCAAAAAATGTCCATTTGCCATTCGTTAACTGAACATTTTGGGCCACGTTGTTTCCAAGAAAGACATCCTCCCGGACCCTGAGAAATTGCGAGCTGTTACGGCGTTTCCTAAACCTGCCACCATCAAAGAACTTCGAAGTTTCATCGGCTTGTGTTCATATTTCCGGCGATTCGTCCGAAACTTCGTGTCTATTATATCACCTCTCACGCAACTTTTTAGCAACTGTAAAGACCTCTTATCGTGATCCCCTGCCTGTGACGAGGCTTTCACCACCTTGCAACGGCTTCTCACGACGCCACCCATTCTACGCAATTTCGATCCTGAAGCTCCAACTGAAATCCACACTGACGCCAGTCGTGTAGGCCTGGGTGCTGTGACAGCGTAAACCGGAGCATCAAGAATACGTCGTGGCATACGCTATTCGCACACTTACCAAGGCCGAGAGCAACTACAGCGTCACAGAAAAGGAGTGCTTGGCCATTGTGTGGGCCCTTGGAAAGTTTCGCCCATATCTATATGGTCGTTCTTTTGACGTCATGATTGACCACCACGGGCTGTGCTGGCTTTCGACGTTAAAAGACCCATCTGGCCGGCTCGCTCGCTGGGCATTGAAAATTCAAGAATATGACATACGCGTGGTTTATCGGTCAGGACGGAAGCATGCTGACGCCGACGCCCTTTCCCATTCCCCCCTGTCCCAGAATGCCACAGCTGACTCCGCTTGCGATTCCACATTGTCATCGCTTGACTTTGACAGTATTGCTATCGAACAACGCAATGACCCGTGGACTGCGTCTCTCCTCAATCATCTCTCCGACACTTCTGAACTCCCAAAGACGCAAACGCTCCGGCGCCAAGTTCCAAACTTCTCGATGCGTGACACGCTTCTCTATCGACGCAACTACGCACCAGAGGGACGCAAGTGGCTGCTCGTCGTTCCACGAACCCTGAGGTTGCAGATTTGTTCCTCTTTCCACACTGACCCACAATGTGGCCGCACAGGAGTCTTCAAGACCTACGAAAAGCTTCGACATCCCTACTACTGCCGTGGTATGTATACCTTCGTCCGCAACTTCGTTCGCTCTTGTGCCGAATGTCAGCGCCGAAAATCTCCACCACACGCCTCCGCCGGTGAGCTGCAGCCTTTAAGCAGTAAAGCAGTACCACGGTTCAACGCCGCCTGCAGAGGACTAAGTCGCTAGGATGGCTCCTTTTTTCCTCCGTGGGGCCATTGTAAAGAAGAGGAAGTACTCCGGCGTAGAGGCAGCAGCGTCAAGCGTGTAGCAGTGGCTCGAGCTCAAAAATCGCGGCTGGTGCATCACCTTCCAAGCTTTCCAAGCATCAACCTTTCTGCTCAATAAGTTTCCTTTATATTATACCTAATGAAGAAGATATAAACTACACAGACGCCTCATGCACTCTACAAGGCTCTAACACAGGGGCTGTTTTCATCCTTAGAACAGGGGAAGCATCCTCATTCTTTTTAACTCAACCCTGCTTACTGCTTGAAGCAGCTGAAGGGTACGCTATTTCGGAAGCTCTAGCCCATTACAATCAAACAGGATCATCGCCAAAAGTTATTCACATCTCCACGGATTCGCAGCAAGGGCTTTAAACACTCCAAATTAGAAAAAATCTACCATCGTACGCCAGGCACATCCTGCACTATGCCCCCCAACATCAAGAACGATCAGTGCGGGTACAAGTTCATTAGATTCCTGGACACACAAATATACCTGGACACGAGCTAGTTCATCAGCGAGCCTTGGGGCATCATAGCAAGGAACGACTTGGGGATGCGAGCTCGAAGCAGGCTGCAATGATGACGCAAGATGAGACCCATGAAGGCAACTATCGAGTGAAAGTTCAACGCTGGCGGCAATTAAGGTCCAAATTAGAAGAAGCTACAAAACACGATGCCCCAACGCCGGCGGCAATTAGGGTCTAAATTAGGACAAGCTACAAAACACGATGCCCCACCCCCAAGATCCACCCACCTCTACGAGGTCACACTCAGAAGATTGCAAACACGAAGTTTCACGGTAATCTCGGTCCTTCACAAGATACATCCGACTAAGTACTCCGACCCCAACTCTGACTACTGCCACGAGCCAGCAACGACGAAGCATATCCTCTGGGAATGCCCCGTTCACGAATCAAGCCGAGCTGCTTTTATGAGAAAAACCCAATGTACCCTGCCTTAGCTACAGCAAGACATGGAAGGGACTACCTACTGGATACTTGAAGACCCACTCATTAGAGCCAGGCTGAACCTCTGGTGTGCTGCCTTGCGCACGATCGTCATTCCCTGCCCTGCAGTAACAAGCTGACCAGTATGAGGTCACCCGAGTTTTTTTTTTTTTTCATGGTGCTGAAGCTAACAAGCGAGAGCACAATGTAAATAGTCAAATAAAGTTTTCAGTCAATCAATCAATTCAATCCAAGCCAAACCGAAGTGGCCAGTGGGCGTTGCAGCGTGTTTTGTTTGTTGTGTCGGTAATCTTGGCACGTTATGGGGCGATACTCAAGTGATGGACCATGCACTAAACAACGGCAACAGGGTCGCCGGTAGGCTTTCCGGAGCCTACGAGTTTTGTGTTTGCTACTGGTGACGGCAGCTGAAAGCCACCAAGACGCATTGGGCCTGCCGTGTGCCTAAAACTGGGATTGATGGTAAACTTTATTTCTTCAAAAGGAAACTGCGGACGATTCTACTAAATAGCCATCAGCCCAATACTGACGTTCTATGCTTACTTTTTGAGGGCTCCTGTTGAGTGATGAACGCTGCCGCTACGCCCGCAACGCCCACAAGCTTGGCATGTGGTATTATGATTCTAGACTATTTGCTTCCACTTTTTGTGTCTCAAATAAATCTTTTCTTGTGTAGAACCTCTGTTTTTATTGTTGAGGTAAGTTCTAATTAGTACTTCTTAAAGCTTGCTGTAAGCTGCTGGTGTGAGAATCCCGATTTGCGGTCACTTAGTTTTTTTTTTTCGCTCTCTACGTTTTCGTGAAAAGCTTTCCCCGCGTAATTCTCGCACTCCCCAACATTGCATCGATTTCCGGCAAACAAAGTGCGAGGATTATGCGAGTAAATACGGTAGTTATATTAGAGAAGTTAGAGCGCACACCATAGCGGTATAGGCTAATTGGTCTATGGAATATTTTGTATAGTTTCTGCGCACCAGCAAATTATTAGAACAACTTGGGCGTCTGCAACAGCGCTTCTGCACTTGTGGGGTTCTTTTTTGCGCCGCCAGATAATCCCACCCATTTCGTCTATCAAGGTTGCGGCCCGGTGCTATGCTTCCGCAAAGAAGTTTATAAACGAACCAAAATTCATTGCTAGTGCTATAGCTGCATCCTACTTGACAGCGATTATATTGATCCATACAGTACTTCACTTTGGTAGCTCATGGTTGTGTTGGTGTGTGCCATACGTATAATGAAATGACACAATCAAGCTACTTTTTCCGTACTTCTAACAACACGACTAAATCTCACAACAGATGTTTGACATGCTGAATGGTCAGCATACGTCAAATTCTGCAGTTTCCGTTTGTTTGTCTTCTTTTGTTGGTTTATAACTTGCTACGTGGTCTTGTAACTTCATAAAATTATTTAAAGCAGTGGTACGAAGGTTGGGCATGACAAGCAAAGATGTTTCCAGGCGTCGGAACTCGTAGGCACAGACATAAGAAGCCCCCTTTTGTCGACCTCATCACTGCTCAGAATGCCATGCGCCACACCCAACGTGTGACAGTCGTGTCGATATCATTACATTTGGCAAGCTGCCACTGCTACGTACACGTCAGCCCATGTACTGTCAATATCCCTTTGTCTTGACCTTCTCTCTGCTCTTTCTATCATCTTTATATTCTCTTTTCTCATAATCCATGCATGTATAGAGTTGCGAACCGGGCATGTACCTCGTCACCTTTCCTGCTTTGTTCCTTGTTGTTCTTCCTTGCGTACGCTCTATGCCTTTTAAATAAAGCTATTTCCAGATGACATATGCCATTCCGATTTGGTTGCATGACCGATTCGGCACTATTATAACTGAAATGTGACTTATTGTTATCCATGCATTATTTTCAGAATTGTTAGACATGTGTAGGTACTGAAATTATGCAGCCCATCACGCTCACGTGTACACAGCAGGCCAGGCCTGCGTAAAGCACGCAGCGCAGGCAGCGCAAAAGCTGGAAGACTGGCCTTTCTATAACTTTTTGCTCACTCTCTAAGGGCGACTACTTTAAGTAAAATTGTAAGGTATTCACTATGACACAAATAATTGTAATAGTTGTAAAGTTGGGAAGGACACACAATGCCATTATTGTTCATTCTATAAAGAAGTTAGGTGTGTGCTCCTCGTCTGTAAGGAATTGTGTACTCTTTGTTGATTCTATGGTTGAAAAGATGAGTTAAGGCACAACCCTTTGTTATAAGTGGGAAAGTTTTTAAAACTTAATCTGTAAGGTATTCACTACGACAAAAATAATTGTAATAGTTCTAAAGTAGGGAAGGACACACAATTCCATTATTGTTCATTCTATAAAGAAGTTAGGTGTGTGCTCCTCGTCTGTAAGGAATTGTGTACTCTTTGTTGATTCTATGGTTGAAAAGATGAGTTAAGGCACAACCCTTTGTTATAAGTGGGAAAGTTTTTAAAACTTAATCTCTTTGCACAATTTTCCTAGTGTGACGCCTGTTGTTTTCGTTTGTCTGTAACACTGGAGTGCTTTTGTTAAAGGGACTTCTTGCACGACGTGACGCCTGTATGGAGTCTATTTTAGAAGGAGTTTCATGTGCCGGCCTGGCTCTGTGGTAGAATACTCGACAACCTGCACGGATTTCGCTTTCAAGCCTGCCACATTCTGGATTTTTCGTGTTTTTTTTGCGTGATAGCTTTTGCGGATACTGGTGGTGGTGGTGGCGGAAAACTATATGTGTATACACCACGAAAAAAGGTGCTGTGCTTAGGCCACAGCTTTCACTGTAAACACACAGACATGCACACGTACGCACCCACACACATGTGCACACAAAAGATCACTGATGGTTACGTTAGTGCATAATGAGGTGTTCGGATTTTTTAATTGATTGAGGCAAATGGTTCACCTTCGGGGCGTTGAGTCTCTGCTCGGACAAATAGCTCGCTTAGCAGCAGTGGCAGACGACGCATTTTCGCCAGTTGTGTTGCTCATTGTTCAGAAACAGGCTGGGACTTTGGTATGTAGGTAAAGGGTTTACATTTAAAAAAAAAATGCCAGGAGTACCGTGACTGGTGTGGATAGTTTTGCACAACCGTTGCAGATGGAGCCTAGCACAGATAGGCCTCCGTACATGCATAGCTTAAAATATTTCCGTGTATTGTGTCAGTGAACGTCCTCGCTGTATAAACTCTGTGCATTGGGATGGGCATGCCACTCTTTGGCCATAAGAGCAGATAGTCGTGGAGAGCCCAAGCAGAATCAGACACTCTCCCAACACCTGCTGCCACACAGTTCATCAGAATCATGAACTGCTGCATAGTCAATTGCACCAAAAGGTACACGCCGTGTCCTGCGAGAATTACGTTTTACTGTTTTTCGACTCGTTGCAGCTTTATTGGGCTGTGAATTATGCGTTCACGGCGGTGCGTCGTAAAAAGTGTGTGGTTCCCACTCCCTGTGCCGTTTTTCGTTCTGCCGCTGCATGCTTGAATTGGTCTGAGACAGCATCTCCGCAGGTGTAATGATCTTACATGATGTTCCAGTAGCCATAGATGCAGTGAGAAAAGAAATGCATGCAAGGCATTTCGATTATACGGAAGGCTGATGGAACGTTTTAATGAATATACTCACACTGCACAAGCGCTCAATGGCCGCCCCACATATGTATGCACTGGATTGCGCATTAGGGATTCAGTCATAGGCGTCTTTACTTTGCTTTCGCTTGACGTTGAAGGCGACTGTTCTCCTTCATTCAAAAAGGAAGAAAATAAAATAAAGGCGAAATAACAATTAAGAATCCCCGAACTATACCCAAATACGCAACACTCACGCGATACCCCCCCACTCTGCGACGCAAATGCATGAGTCTTGCCCCAACCCCCTAGAAAGATGCAGGCGGCTTTCTTTTTTTCTTTTGATCTGGCGTCTGCAGTGTCTTTTCTGAAATGCAGCCAATATAATCTCTCTGTTGTGTCCTTGCTTTCAACAACTTGCTTTATTTCTGCTACTGTTTATGCATTTAGAGTGCCTGGAGTTTACATCTCTGCCAAGGCGGTTTTGGAAACAAATATGTCATTAGGTGGGTGGGAAATTATTTTAAAGCACCCATCATTCTACCTAATGCGTGGCAAAATGAGGAAATTGAGTTTGCATTTTATTATGGGAAAAATAAGAGCTAAAGCTAAAAATATCAGGAAGAGAATTCGAGAGAAATTGATTCGTAAAATGGTTCATTTTTCTGACGAATGCCTCACCGAGTCATTTCAGGCAATTTTCCATGAGCACTGTTTCTTTATTCTTTTATAATAACAGGTAGTGGTCTATACTTGATGCCTCATTCTTATAGCAGTTATGAGTGCCCCCTTGGTATCGTGTATATAAAATTATTCACTTTGAATGGTTTGAATGGAACGGCATTTTTTGTTTGAGCTAGTATTGTTTTCCTTTTTTAGGCGTACATATTGCCACTTAGAGTTGTGAGCTGGCAAGCCCTAGCCAGCCGAAAAGGGCAAAGAGAACAAAGAAGTGTGTATTAGCACTTCGTTTTGAAGATGCACGCTCGTGTCTTCCTGCCCCACTGTTCCCGTCTTGCCTCTACGGCTCTTGGTGCATGACAAACTGGTGGACATGCTCGGTAGTCTATGTACCGTACCCCTCCACATAGCATGAACTCAAGCGTCGTACCGGTGGTCGCTCCTGTGCACCACGCCAGCAAAAGAATCAAAGGGCGATCCCCTGAGTTTGGACTGCTCACAAACAACACGGCAGCTTCGACCAGCCCTACCGACACCAACCTAATTGGTACGAACGGTACAACGCCGCTTCAGTGCACCTTACTCACGTTGCGAACGCCAGATCCCTTTCATGGCACTGCACTTGAGGATGTAGAAGATTGGCTTGTTCATTACAAGTTCGTTGCCATGCACAACCAGTGGGACGACGCAGACAAACTGCGGCACGTCTATTTTAGTCTTTTGGACAGTGCATGTGTGTGGTATGAGAACCGGGAAGGTATTTTTACATTATGGGAAGACTTCAAACGCCGACTTCATAGGGCATATGCCAGCCCTGACCGTCGGGAGAGATCTGAGTGCGACATGCAGTCCCGCATACAAATGCCGATCGAAGGGGTTGCGATGTATGTCGAGGACATGATACGTCTTTTCCACTGAGCTGACCCCGGCATGCCAGAAGAAAAAAAAGTACGGTACCTCATGCGCGGGGTGAAAGCAGCTTTTCGGTGGGCTTGTGCGCAGTCCACCCATGACTGCGTCAGAATTTCTCACAGAAGCGGTCACCATAAAAAGCACTCTTAAGCACTGGGCCCCGTCATACGAACGGCACGTCAAAGCTTCAACTATGGACTACTTGGGAGCAATTGGTGGCCAATTTCATTTCTTCCGAGAGCTCGTACCTTCTGTCATCCACGAAGAACTCCAGAAACCGTCAGTGCCCTCGCAGCCCACTATATCCTCGCTGTCTAGAGTTGGCCGAGACGAAGTCCAGCATGACCTAAGAGAACAGCCTTTTATGCGGGATTATCAACCACCCAGTGACTTTCCCCGCATGTCATATGCTCAAGCTTTGCGACAACCTGTTACACCTGCAATCCCGCATCTCACCGTGGCCCCAGCCATGCTGCAGACATTTCAAGCGGCGCCATATTACAGCACACCTCGCCTGATCTCGCAGAAATCAGACGTCTGGCGTGTGCCAGATCGATGCCCTCTCTGCTTCCACTGTGGCGAAGCTGGACATCTGTACTGACAGTGTTTCTACCGAAAACGTGGACTATGCGGATTTTCGACGAACTCGCCGCCATCCAGGTTCGGTTGGCGGCCCCCTGAAATTAAAGAGTATGTGGCTCAGCAGCGCAGAACATCATCATCCTTGCACTAGTAACGCTCCCTGTCACCGCGGTGATTTTCTCCTAATCGCCGTACCTGTTCGAGCGTAGCGCAGGTTCGGTCACCTAGTTCACGCCGGGAAAACTAACCACAGCGACCTTCGGAGACGAGGCCTCTCATGGATGGATGGATGGATGTATGTGGCTGTACCCTTTAGATCGGGCGGCGGCTAACGCCACCTAGCCGTAATACTTAGTGAACTCAACCGGAACTTAGCACCATCATCCTGAACTATACGTTGAAGCCCTTTACAGAACATTATCAAGTGTTCGGCAGTTTCTTCTTCTTCTCCACACGCACTGCATACTGTGTCTACCCCTTCGTATTTGGCCCGATATGTCTTGGTTCGCAATACTCCCGTCCTGGCTTCAAACAGTAGAGAACTACCCCGAGTATTATCATAGATCATTTCCTTGGCTATTTCCTGCTTAAAAGTTCGATGGTTCTCTAGTGTGGACTTCTTAATCATGCCAATTCTCCAGATGTCAGTCTCCATTTTCTTTACTTTCTTCTTAACCGATAATTCTTTTTGGTTTGGCCACCTGCTGTTTTCTAAGTACTTACCAGTCAATTTCCTGGTTCGCTTCCTCCATTTTGTATCGACATTCTTCATGTAGAAGTAGCTGAAAACCTTCCTAGCCCAACGCTCCTCCCCCATTTCTCTCAATTGCTTCTCAAATTTAATCTTCCTGCTAGGTTCCCTGCCCTCAAATGATGTCCATCCCATATCACCTTGTACTCCCTGATTTGGTGTATTCCCATGAGCTCCTAAAGCAAGCCTATCTATTCCACGTTTCTTAATTTCTAATCTTGCTTGAACTTCTGATCTCGTGCACAAGACCGCATTGCCGAATGTCAGCCCAGGAAACATGACTCCTTTCCATATTCCTCTCACAAATCATACCTATTGTAATTCCACAATGCCCTATTTTTCATCACTGCTGCATTCCTTGCATTCCTCTTACCTTTAGTCATCACGTATATTTTGTGTTCCCTTAGGTACTCAGTCCCATTGCTTATCCATATGCCCAGATATTTGTATTTATCTGTTATCTCTAGTGTGACCTCCTGTATTCCAAGCTCACTACCTTCATTATCATTAAAAATCATGACTGCTGATTTTTTCTTACTGAATCTAAAATCTAACCTATCTCCCTCATTACCGCAGATGTCCATCAATCTCCGCAAATCTTCCTTGTTGTCGGCCATTAGCACTATATCATCAGCGTACATTAATGCTGGTAGTGCCTGATCAATAAGTTTTCCTTGTTTGACTAAAGAAAGGTTGAAGCCAAGTCCACCTCCCTCTAATTTGGCCTCTAATCCTTGTAGCTACATCATCAATAACAAGGGTGACAGTAAACACCCCTGCCTAAGTCTTCGTTTCACATCTGTGGGCTTGGATACCTGTTTTTCCCACTTTATAACTACCTTGTTACTTTTATAGATTTCCTTTAAAAGATTAGTGACTCCATCTTCCATACCCAGTGTGTCTAGTATTCCCCACAAATCCTCTTGAACCATGCTATCGTATACTTACTTGATATCCAAAACTGCTAGCCACAGGGGCCTGAGTTCCTTTTCTGCTATTTCGATGCACTGCAACAGTGAGAACAGATTGTCTTCCAACCGCCTGTGTTTCCGAAACCCATTCTACAATTCCCCCAGCACTCCCTCATCCTCTATTCATGCCTGCAGTCTTTCCTTTATAATCTGCATCGCCAGCCTGTAGACCACTGATGTCACTGTTATAGGACGGTAGTTGTTTATGTCATTTTTGTCCCCCTTTCCTTTATAGATCATGCTCATCCTGCTAAGTTTCCATCCATTGGGGACTTCACCATTGATTATTGTGCTGCTCACTGCCTCTTTAAATGTCTGTTTAGGCTTCGGACCCAATGTCTTTATCAGCATAATTGGAATGCCATCAGGGACTGTTGATGTACTACTTGGAACCCTCTTCTCAGCCCTTGCTCACTCTCGTTGTGGAAATGGAGCTATTGCGCCACTGTCCTGTCTGTTGCATTGCGCCTGTCTATTGTGGGGCATAAGGCACTTTGTTGAAATTTTTCTGTCATCCTTGTTCTTATATGTTCAATAGCTTCGTCCCCTTCTAGCTTAGCACCTTGAGCTGTAGTTATAAACCTCTGCTCTAGGTTTGTTTAATTTCTTACGGAGTTTAGTTGGTTCCAAAATTTTGCAGCTGCCTTTCTGTCCTTTTTATGTACTTCTGCCAGCCACTGAGCACCCTTTCTTCTAATCTTTTCATTGATCAGGAGGTATGCTTCCCTTCTGGAGCTTAGAAAGATTTCCCATTTTCTGTCAACATCATCTGTCAGTTTACCCCGTTGCTTAGCTTGTCTGTGTTCCCTAGAGGTTTCCTCACGTTTCGCTATGTCTCTCTGAACTTCCCCATCCCACCAACTCTTGGGCTTGTGTCTTCTTTTCTGGTGTGACTTGTCATGTGCCTTAGCAAGCTCTAGCCCGAACAGTCTAATTAGATTCGTGTATGTCCACACAGTTTTATTATCCTCAGTTATTACTTTCTCAATTTGTTTAGTAGCAATTTTTATTTGCCTTTCTGAATGAAAATTTTTCTGTAGTTGCTCATCGTGTCTCCTTCCCACTTTCGCTGCTCTTCCAAACTTAGCTTGATACTTTGTGATCACTACCCAAACTTCTGGAGTCACTTTCATCTATGTGCATTCCCCTGAGCTTATCATACATCCTATGTGACATCAGTGCGTAATCTATCGTTCACTGCAGCCTTCCTACCTCCCATGTTATTTGCCCTTCACACTTCTTGGTACTGTTGCAAATGATCAAATCACGCCTTTCGCACATATTCATGATCATTTTGCCTGTGGAGTTAGTATACCCATCTATATCTTCTATGTGCACATTCATATCTCCTAGTATAAATATTTCGCACTCTCCTCCTAACCCCTGAACTCATACTGGACAAGCTCAAGGCCTTCTACCGTCGTTTCCGCAAACTGGCGATTTCCTGACGACGACACCAGCTGATTTCGCAAAGATTTCATTAGACATTCTAGTGCTGCTCGACGGTCGCAAAGTCAGTGCTTCAGTTGACACGGGTGTGGATTTTTCTATAATAAGTAAAAAACAGCCTGCTCGCCTGAAGAAAGTGATGATGCCTTGGAACCTCAGGCCGATTCGTACTGCTGGCGGGCACATCGTTACGCCACTCGGCGTTTGCACAGCACAAATACAGATTCGTGGTTCGACCTTTGTTATCAGCTTGAGCGTTCTCCGTCAGCGTTCTCGAGACTAGATCATTGGCATGGACTTTTAGGAAGCATGGTGCTATTATCGACATTCGACAATGCCTCGTCACGTTTTCAACAAAAAGCACCACACCAGAGCGTAATCCCAGCCACGATCGAGTATATCTGTGTGTAATTGACAATGCTGTGGTGAGACCACCACGCTCAAATATTATTGTTCAAGTGGCGTTTAACAAATCAGCACACGATGAAATTGTGGCAGAGAGCAATCGATTCCTACTTTTTTCCCAAGGTGTCTGCGTAGCACAAAGCCTAGTAGACCTCCAGGCAGGCCACTGCGAGGTTCTTGTTACAAACTTCAGCTACGAGCGCCGGCACCTTTCCCTGGTACTGTCATTGCCTATGCCTATGCAGTAACCAATGTGATTTAGTGTTTTGCTTCCGAGGCAACCGATAATGCCGAAGCACCTCTCCGGGGTGTCAACATAAATCCAGCGCTTTCTGACGAAAAAAAAAGAAGGCTTAACGGCCTGTCGATAGAATTCCATGCATGTTTTGTACGTTCATCGAGAATCCATCAGACATCGATTACCAAACACCCTATTATCACCTACGGCGACGCGCACCCTATATGGCAATAGCCTTACCGCATTTCACCAGTCGAAGAACATGCGATTCAAAAGCAAGTGAAGCAAATGCTTCAAGATGGTGTAGTATAGCCATCAAGCAGCCCATGGTCATCGTCAGTGGTCCTTGTAAAGAAGAAAATGGCACACTTTGCTTTTGTATCGATTATAGGAAGCTGAATAATGTCACAAGAAAGACGTGTACCCGTTGCCTCGAGTGGACGATTCTCTTGACAGGCTGAGGGGAGCAAAACACTTTTCCTCAATCGACCTCAAAAGTGGTTATTGACAAATTTAGGCCGATGAACCTAACCACGAAAAAAGGGATTTTGGTATCGTGTATCAAAAATTATTCACTTTGAATGGTTTAAATGGAACGGCATTTTTGTTTGAGTTACAATTGTTTTCCTTTTTTAGGCGTACTTATTGCCACTTAGAGTTGTGAGCTGGCAAGCCCTAGCAAGCCAAAAAGGGCAAAGAGAAGAAAGAAGAAGTGTGTATTAGTACATCGTTTTCAAGATACACCTGCATTGATCCTTGCTCGGATATACTCCTTTTTCGATTTTCGCCTTTTTTCTATATATTTTTTTTCAGTCGAAAATTACTTTGTGTTTGAAAAACCATAAGCCTTTTACTTTAGATCCTGCCACCCGGTTCTTGGCTGATCCCCCTTTGTGGGTGTGCGCCAGAGTAAAAAGGACTATCTTTATCATCATCATGAAGATACACGTCTGCCCCGCTGTTCCTGTCTTGTCTCTACGGCTTTTGGGGCGTGACAATATCTTTTTACAGTTACTAATTGCCAGGTCATTGTAGCTGTAGGTGGCAAATAGCATGAGTAGCAGCATTGTCTTGCAATGATTTGTGCAACTATACCACCATGCGCTCTTACTTTTTTTTTACAGTTTGGTGCGATCAGTTTTAAACCATAAAAGGTCAAAAAGGCCGCCCCACACTGCTTCGGAAACACCGAGATCGTCTCAGATTGCCGTGCTAAGATTACGCGCAAATTCTTCTGCGGTGGCCGCATGCCGATGGAGACCTAATGATAAAAGCACATTTATACTTAGATTTGCAAGCATCAAATGATTTTAATTTCTGGCGCCGCCCTTCACCTCTGCGTTCTTCATAATCATACCCTAGCTTTTGGACATAAAAACTCAAACATTTTTCTGAAGATTACATGCAGTAGGCGCGCACTCGTATCAATTCGTGAGCTTGAGCGAGCACCGGCAATTAAGCTGGAAGGTGCGATCAATGAAGTATAAAAGAATACGCGTTCTGCCGATTATAAGATAAGCGAGAGCCGGCGACATTTATTGCTGCTGTACAGTACAGCGTGGTTTACTTTTACTTCGAGTCACTTAGCTTTGTGGGCAGAAGTCAACTCATTAGGAAGTTTCATCTCTACACCAGAGTGACAGCCGCCATCTTCCTAGTCGCCACCACGGAACAATACAAAAGGTCTGAGGAGTTTCTTGGGTGCACATGTACTCTCACGCTCAATCAAAACTGATTGCATGTTAGATATCACATAGACAACGAACGGTTTACGCCAGCAGATAATAATATAAAAAGTAATGGCAGCTTTTTGTGCTCCTTGTGGACCTGTATACACAATGTGCCACAAAAATATTGCTACCAGCGTTGTTCTTGTTGTGAACCAATAGTCCGGTATTGTAAAACGGTATTTATGGATAAAAAGAAACTGTGCATCGGTATTTGTGCCATTTCTTTAAGGATCCTTAATGAAGCTCGTGTTGTTAGATCGCAGCTCGCTATAGCTGGTCGGCAAAATCAGCAGCGAGTTTTACCAATTACAGAAACGACAAGCAGAAGCCGCTCTCAGCGAAGTGTGTACATAGCTGTCCTGTTGAACATGTATTACAAACCTTGTGAGTTAAGTAAACTAATTTTCTTAAACCAAGAAGGACAGAACATAAGGTTGAGGGATCGAATCTCGGCTGCATTTTCGATAGACGTGAAAATTTTTGAGGCCCGTGTACTTAGATTTACAGAATTGTAGGGGTTCGAAATTTCCCGAGCCCTCCACTATGCCGCCTCTCATAATGATATTGTGGTTTTGGGGCGTTAATCTTCACATGTTACTACTATTAGAAAGAACAAAACTCTTGAGTTTCGTGTTTGAGTTTATTGAACAAAGAGTTCATTTAGCTGAAGTTGGACACATATAAGAAATTTTTAAGGCCTTTTTGTGGATTCTCTACACTGCTTCTACTTTACAGAAGTATATTACAAATATGTGAATGTATCGTAGTATTTTAAGATACAATAAACAAGTATCTTATCGTATAGAAGTTTTGCAGTAGTACCTTGTATCTGCATCATCAATACACTTAGCCCAAGTATTTTAAATTGTATCACAATACAAGTTCAAAGTATCTTGCTCATTCCTGACGGTGCACGATGCATTTTTTTCTTCTCAGGCGATAAAAAGTAATCTTAGCCCTTTCTCTGACCTGCTGCTGCACTGACACTCCAAGCAGCCAGGCATTGTCACGAAGACCGAAGCTCAGAATATTTCTCTGAAGCACCTTCGAAAAGGCGAGCCTCGAGGGCTTAAGGCGTGTGTGGTTAATTAAAAGCACGCAAAGTTTACTTATGTTCGTGTATCATGACATCAGAGCCACCTGACTCCTGACTAGGTGGTAGCGCGCGTCCCAGCCATTCAGCGCTGCGATTGCGCCGTCTCTGTGAAAGAGGGGGTGAACAAAAGAGGAAGTTGACGACATCGTGAGAGCCTGGCATCGTAGATAAAGAAGCGCCGCTACTTTCTAAAGTCTAAGTGTTTTATGGTGCCGTAGGTGGCCGCTTTCGGACGTGTCTTCTCGCCACTATTCTTTCTCCTCGCGCTATCTTCGCCATCTCTGCTTTTCATCCTCAGCGGCACTCTGTTTTGTCCTCGTTTGCTCTGCTGGTTATGCCGGCGCCGCAAACTGCCGATGTATACGTAGTACGACCGAACTCGGGATAATGTGGAACTTGGCATAGGCATTAATCGTGGTCGCCTACGTAGACATCACAGCTCGTTTTTACAAAGTAACATGCTCTTGTTTTTCGCGGTAATTTTTACACTGGCCGATATACTTTCAGAATATCTAATCATCTCCTACGCTTAATTGAAGTGATGTCCTATTGTTCTTTTGTCGGCAAATAAGCAAACCGAGGCTAAAGTAAGAAAGACGTAATGAACACCCCAAGGAAACTTAATACAAAACCTAGCAATGCAGGAACAAGATGAGGTAAGCTTGCAAGTGTCAAACGCGATGTCACACAAAGCACACGTCTCAATCAAATTGGTATTGCTTTGCTTTAAATGCAAAGCATTTCTTAGCGAACTTTGGTGACTTTGAGAGTATGTATCTACCTACCTACCTACCTACCTATCTACAATTTATAGGTCTCCTGGGGGTTTCAATAATAGTATCGATACCAAAATTGGTATGGCATAACATGGCTGTATGACGAGCAAAAGTTACCAGTCGTAACATGAAATTCATGACACGTATGTCATGAATGACATTTCAAAGTCCTACAGCTTTTGCGGTGGTTTCGTTCATATGGCATGTTGCAAAACTGGTGTGGTATGGCATGATTGCATGGCGAAGACAAGCGACAGACCTTAACATGAAAATCATGACATGCATGTCATGTAACAACTGGACTACATGCCACTCTCATGATAATGACGCAAGGCAAACGCAGTATTCAAACTACGCGCGCTAGTTCGTGTGCCCCCCAAAAGACCAGCGGCTTGATGATGAAACAAGAAAAGGCCGTGACGGCGCGCACCTCCTCAGGACGGGATTTTGATGAAAAAGAAGTGGTGCACCGCTCGAGGGTCTCTCGGAGATTGATCCCCTTTTGCTGATCGCCTGTTGCAAACGCCGCTACATTTTCCTTTACTTTTCGGGCACAAGTTAGCCCCAATAAACAGTTATTCGTACACCATTGGATGTCGAAGGTATGTGACTGGTCCAAACATGATAATCATGATATGCGTGTCATTTAACAACATGACTACATGCCACGCTCATGATGCGCTGGCGGCCGTTTCACTAGCTTCACTTATGCCGAATTTGGTATAGCGGAACGTGAATGAATGACGAAGGTAGGATACTGGTGCAAACATGGTAAACATAAGATGCGTGTCATGTAACGACATGACTACATGCTACGCTCATGATGCGCTTGCGACCGTATCGCTAGCTTCACAACTCTGTATTACGCGAGGCGAACGGACGACATAGGCAAATAACACACCCAAACATGCTAATCAGAACATGCGTGTATGTAATAACATGAGTGCATGCCACACTGATGATGTGCTCACGGTCATTTGCTAGCTTCACATAAGCCAAATATGGTATTACGGGACGCCAAAGGATGACGAAAGTTTGTGACTGGTGCAAACACGATAATCATGAGACGCGTGTCATGTGAGAACATGACTGCATGCCACAGTCAGGGTGCCAATACATTTTCTACGAGACGCGGTGCGCGTGCTCACTAGCGTTCGTTTTGTCGCGTCATGCCAGCGTGGCCACGCCAGGCATCGGTCCTGCCATATACTCGCAGGCGCGTGCCGCGTGCCGCGCTGCATTGCTTTTACGCATGCACAATTCAGTGCGTCCGGCGTCCCTCTTTCATGAAAACAGGAAGGCGCAGTGTTGTCAGGGTAACGCATCGGCGGGAAATGCATCATGTCGCATTTTGCGCCAGTTTTCGTTGGGCCGCGTTGAAGGATGCTGGTCGCGCCTGGTGCTCGCATTTAGCTAAAGTTGTGTCGCTGTGCCCAGTGTGCGCGCGCGTCAACGCTACATTGAAGTATATTCGGCCCTTCATGATGCGCTCGCGGCCGTTTTGCTGGCTCCACATATAAGAAATTCCTATTACGTGATGTCAATGCATGACAAAATATATGACGGGTGCAAATATGATAATCCTGACACGCGTGTCATGTAAGAACATGACAAGAGACCACGTTCATAACCTGCTCGCGACCGTTTCGCCAGCTCCGTATATACTAAATTTGATATCCCGTGACATGAATAGATGACGAAGGAGAACGACACATCCATGCATAATAATCATGACACGGAAGTCATGTATGGCATCATTTACTACCACCCCGTAACGTTGTGCTGATTTTAAAGTGGTGTGTAAACATTTCTCATTGTACATGAGATCTGCAAATTTTCTAAAAAAAATATTCACTTTAAAAGTAACATGAGTCGATACTGTATACGGGTATGTACATGGAATTTCAATTAGTTTGCCATAGTTAATGCAGGTTTGAGGAATATGAAGGATTTTTTCACAAAGCTGTATTTATTAGACGCTTCATTATTTTCAATGTATAATTCATTACTTTTAATATGCTTTTATAAGCAAGAGTAGCAGACCCGATTGGCCTCAATGAAAGTACATCTGTGAACAATGGCACGAAAAAATTTTTTGGACTGCTCTTGTAACTGCGCTGCAACTGATCAACATTATTACGACCTTAAGACTGCTTCTCAAGCCATTATCAACCCGCTTAGTATTATGTGTCCACCTTAGAGGCTGTTATCGTTCTCAGATATGTGAATTTTCTGTTATTGAAAATTTGCAACTTGATCGACTTAGTTTCAAGCTGTAATTCTTTTTGATACTTCTGAGTTCCCAAAGCACAAAAACAAAAGACCTACCTGTGCTTCATCTGTTTGTGGAAGTATTTTAAATTAGCCTGTAGAGATAATTGAATAAGTTTTGGCCAACATAATAACGTAATCAGTCAATACCTAAACTTTTACAGGCCTATCAGTGGCTATATTTGCTTGTATGTTCATTATAGTATCCGTTTGTTTATTCACGAAGTCTCTTTGATAAGTCCAGAGTCGGTAATTGGCATTTGTTACCTTTCAGAAAGTGCCGAATTGTAACAAGCAGAAGGCATCTGTGCATAAAAAAATTATTCATTAGACATTGGTTCAAGAATGTAGCGTTTAATGCAAAAAGCTTCATCACCTTCGTAAGAGTCAGTTGAAAGTTATGGTTTGACACTTTAATCAAACCCAGGCATTTTACGTGGCACTGAACCGTGTGACTTTCAGTGACGGCAGTGCTAGAAATGGCTTTTGGTATATGTCATCTCATGCAGGTGTCATGTTTTATGGAAAGCAACTTTAAAGAATCCCCAAACAACTTCTGAAAATATGAACAGGCACGTTATTCTGCCCCCGCATTTCGCGTCTTTGCGGCGTTATACGCGAAGTGAGTTGTCTCTTCACGTGACGGGAATGTAATGTCTCGATTGGTTGATCGTGAGGGTTATCTGCTGTGATTGATCGCCTACCCGGTTTCACCACGTAGTCGCACACCTGCCTTGTCTCGCATGACTGCCGTGAGTGATAAACTAATTTCACTTAGATTTCGTCGTTTAGCAGCGTGAAGTAGAAAAGCGTTAAATTCTGACTGGCTCAACGCTTAGTGATGGCATTTCATGTGCCTTCTGAAGAAACTAGTGGCGAAGTGGAGACGGCGCTTGTGAGAAGGGTAGCGAAGGCGAGAAAGAAACTACTGGCTTGCCTTTGAACTCGATATGGTTTAGGGGTCCTTTAACAGACATAGTACTGTGAGATAGAAGCGTAGAATTGCACCAGGCCTCACACTATGTAAAGTGTATTTCACAAGTTTATAGCTTCCCACCTGTGAAAAATGGCTCAACTCTAACGCGTAATCATCATATCATCATTGACCACAGCATAAACAAAGTGCGCAGCTATGTAGGTAGGTGCACGCGTTGCCTTTTAAATGTGCTGGGGGTATACTTTGCTAGAATCTGGAAATCTTTACAAAAGACATATGGAAAGGCAAAAGGGCTCTCATGAAGCCTTCAAAGAGTCGATTTGATAGAAAATATATTCACTAGATCATAGCGGCTTGCTTGTGTTATGCTAGTGCAGCCAGGCTTTCACCTATGTGTGTCACAGGAGTGCAACATCAGCCATCTTTTTTTTTTCTTACCGCTTACTTTGCCTCCTCTGCAGTACGGAACGCGCCACATCATGGACTCATTGGCCGACACGGGTCACTCTGTTTCCAGTCTGCTTATGTGTGGCGGGATGGCCAAGAACCCCCTGTACGTGGAGCTGCATGCTGATGCCACAGGTGAGCCACATGTACCGAGTGTGCTGCCCTAAATTCGTTTCATCCTTCCTGAAAAGTGCTTTGCCAAATATTACCAGCTTCGCATTGCACTGAGAAAAGGGCCCATCGAAGAGAGTTCTTAATATACATCGTGAAACGTGAAAACGCCCCCACAAGAGGCACAAAAAGTCGCATAATGACAGCCGCCGGCATGCCGACGTAGTATGTCAAGTAAAGCCGTCACATGATGTCATTATGACATCACAGGTCACCGGTATGCATGACACCACTTAACAAGACACCACTCAAGAATGTCATCTTGACATTACAGATCGGCAATATTTATTTGGACGTGACGTAACAGACGTCATAGGATTACAAAGGCAGTCAAGCACAATGTGGAGTGCACAAAGCTCCTTGGAGGGTTGGAAAGCATCAATCCCCCCCCCCCCCCCCAAAGAACGGCTTTCGCTTTCAAGTCAATCTAAATGGACCCCCAGAGGCTTTACTGAAAACACGTTGAACAGGCGCTGTTTTGAGCACGCTGTTTTAAATGCTCCAGTGCAGGCAACGGCCAATAAAATATCCAACTACAACGCTGGTTCAAAAGCTGCAAAATTCTGTTGGGTGGAATTAGGTGGTAGTTTTAAATCGAGCTGGTGTCGAACGTGCTCAGCTGCGTGCGATATATTTAGGGGTCTCGTACGTCGCACACTTTCGGCGCATATAGAGGAAAAACACAGATGATGATAACTGGTCCTCGATCCTTCACAATATTGACGCAAGGCAGGCTGGCAACTATAGTAGCCAGCCACTGAAGAGGACAACGAAGTGTGTGCGTGTGCTCTGGGGTTTGCGTTTATGGACCTTGGGTTGTGAAAGTAAATGCCCTATTTTGTGCCTGTGTGCCTGTGTCTTTGTGACATTTTCTGGTGGATGTGCGGGGTACGGTAGATGATACGGTCCCCTGAGAGCACCCCTGACGCAAGTCCATCGAGTATCTCAGCCGAGCTTACCCCTGTGCACGTATGTTCCAGCCGTCGTCTCCAGGGACTCGAGCCACAGCACGGTTTGCTGCCTGAACATTTGAGGATTATGAATCAAACACCACCTAACGTCACCGCGCCAGCACCAGCGCACCTGGTTATCAACCAGCCCAAGACGCCGAAGACATTTCACGGAGCTGCTTTTGAAGATGCCGACGACTGGCTCGAGCATTTCAACCGGGTCGCCGTCATCAACGATTGGACCCAAGAGCGTAAGCTGCGCTATGTGTACTGCTTCCTGGAGGACTCCGCGAAAAACGTGGTTTGAGAACCATGAAGCAGCGCTTACGTCACGGGATGAGTTTCAACGGCAGTTCCTCAAGGCATTTGCCCGAGAGGACAGGAAAGAGACAGCGGAGCGTGCTATAGAGGCAAGGGTTCAAGGCCCTAACGAAAGGGTGACGACCTACGTAGAGGACATGGATCGGCTTTTCAAGCGTGCGGAGCCCTCTATGTTCGAATCCAAGAAAGTTCGCCACCTAATGCGTGGTGTTAAAGAAGAGATTTTCGCCGGCCTTATTCGAAACCCACCTGCGACACTTGCGGAGTTCCATGAGGAAGCCACTGCCATGGAGAGGGCCCTTCAACAGCGTGCCAGGCAGTATAACCATGGTGTAAACCCAAGTGAGGCCACTTCTGTCACTCTCGGCAATGACATCAGCGCGTTGCGAGAGCTTATCAGAGCTCTCATTAAGGAAGAGCTACAAAAAATGCAGGTGACTGTTTCACCTGCAGAGCAGCTCTCCATTGCGGAGATGGTACGGGCCGAGCTACGGCAAGCCATTCACGCTCCCCAACCATCCGAGGCGCCACAACAAAGGCACTGCGTCGAGATGAGCTACGCGGAAGCAGTGCGACGTCCTCCATCGTACAGTTCAACCAGCGTACTTTACCCCAACGAGCGACACGCTCAGCAAATGGAGGTAGGCTTCCGCCCTCGCAGCTCACCGTTGATCGCCGAAGAAAGACCGAGAAAGAGTGACATCTGGCGTACACCCGACCAAAGGCCCCTTTGTTTCCACTGCGGGGAAGCCGGACACGTCTACCGAACATGTCCATACTGTCGTGTGGGTCTCCGTGGATTTTCGCCTAATGCCCCTCGTCCACGACCTGGCGAGCGACCACAAGAAATAGTTTCATCTCGAATCGTCGCAGTATCAAACATCGGTCACAAGAGCCTCGCTCGTCGTCGCCTGCTCGCTACAGGTCACCGAGCCCAGCCTATTCACGCGGCGCCCCAAGACGCTGTTCACCTAGTCCTGCAAGTCGGGAAAACTGAGTTCAGCGACCTCCGGAGGTGAGGCCGCTGACGCTGACTCTACGGAAGACCCTCCACTACGACGACAGCGACAGCAGCAAAAAGATGTACAGACGCAGTCAAACGTGAGGCGAAGAGTGGTGACATCAAACATTGCGGTAACTGTGGACGACGAAGAAGTAATGGCGCGAATTGACACTGGAGCAGGCACTTCCGTTATGAGCATGGGTCTTGCCTGCAGGCTTAAGAAGGTTTCTACCCAGTGGACTGGGTCGCAGATACGTATGGCAGGGGGCCATCTTCTTACTCCGGTGGGGCGGTGCACAGTGCGAGTCAGTATTCACGGATTTACGTATCTCGGAGATTTTGTAATACTGCCAAGTTACTCGAGGGACCTAATTCTCGGACTGGACTTTCTGCATGATAATGGAGCCGTGATTGATTTGCAACAGTCGCAAGTGACGTTTTCTACGGCACACGCTTTAGCGCGCAACCCTCACGGCAGTTACGTCAATGCTTTGAGAATTGTTGACGATGACGTCACGTTACCGCCAAAGAGCGTGTTCACCTTGGTAGCCTGCGAAGTTTTTGACGAATTCAACGACTATGAAGGTATTGCTGAGGCAAATATGCCGCTGCTGCTCAAATGAAACATATGCATAGCCCGATGCCTTGTTCGGTTAGAGAATAAACGCTCTCAAGTTCTGCTGACCAACTTCAGCAATGAGTTTAAGCACGTTCCTAGAGGGACTATTGTCGCTTTCCTCAGTGAAATCGCCGACTTTTTCGATATCGGCACATTGGATACGAGTTCACCGCATGCAAAAGCTTGTGCTGACCTGGGAAGCCGCATTCACGTTAATCCAGACTTGCCAGATTCACGAAAAGAGCGGCTGATAAACCTTGTGAGGGAATTCTCGGACTGCTTCTCCACAGCATCGAAAGTTCAGCGTACCACCGTTACAAAACACCGCATTGTTACCGAGGAGTCGGCGCGGCTTCTTCGCCAACATCCATACCGTTTGTCCCCGAAGGAAAGAGAGGTGATTAAGCGTCAAGTTCAAGAAATGCTGAATGATGACGTCATCCAACCCTCGACAAGTCCGTGGGCGTCACCTGTTGTCTTAGTAAAGAAAAAAGACAACACACTACGCTTCTGCGTCGACTATCGACGGCTTAACAAAGTCACGAAACGCGACGTTTACCCCCTGCCACGGATTGATGACGCCTTAGACCGTCTACGCCACGCCCAGTTCTTTACATCACTAGATCTCAAGTCAGGGTACTGGCAAATTGAAGTTGACGAGGGCGACCGTGAGAAAACCGCGTTCGTGATGCCTGACGGGCTCTACGAATTTAAAGTGCTGCCTTTCGGTCTCTCTTCTGCTCCCGCCACGTTTCAACGCATGATGGATACTGTACTAGCTGGACTAAAGTGGCAGACGTGTATTGTATACTTGGATGATGTCGTGTTTTCAACCACATTTGACGAGCATCTTTCAAGGCTCAAAAGTGTCCTCACTGCAATAAGGAGAGCGAACCTTACCATCAAGCCCGAAAAGTGCTACTTCGGCTATCAGGAACTCAAGTTTCTCGGCCACGTGGTTAGCCCGGGAGGTGTTCGACCAGATCCGGAGAAGTTGGCTGCCGTTGCCGATTTTCCTCGTCCTGGAGACAAAAAGGCTATTCAGCGATTCCTCGGACTCTGTGCGTACTACCGCCGTTTCGTCGAAGGATTTTCGAAAATTGCGGAACCTCTTACAAGACTGACACGGCCAGACGTACCTTTCGTATGGACGGAAGAACAACAACAAGCCTTCGTAGAGCTACGCAATCGACTGCAGACAGCTACAGTGCTGGCACATTTCGACGACACTGCCGACACCGAGATCCACACAGACGCCAGCAGCGCAGGAATCGGAGCCATTCTAGTTCAATGGCAGAACGGCGCAGAGCGTGTGATCACTTACGCGAGCCGCAGTCTCACAAAAGCAGAGGCTAATTACTCTACTACCGAAAAAGAGTGCCTAGCAGTCATTTGGGCGATTAGCAAGTTTCGACCCTACTTATACGGCCGGCCATTTCGAGCGGTCAGTGACCACCATTCGCTCTGCTGGCTTGCCAATCTACGGGATCCATCAGGCCACCTCGCCCGCTGGAGCCTCCGCCTTCAAGAGTACGACATAACGGTGGTCTACCGATCAGGACATAAGCATAAAGATGCTGACTGCCTGTCTCGTGCTCCTATTTCCCCGACGTCATCTGACACTGAACAAGATTTACCATTTCTTGGCATCGTCGATGTAGTGCGGATGGCTGAGCTTCAACGTGAGGACACTGAGCTACTTCCTGTCATCCAGCATCTTCAAGGAGAAGAAGTTATCATCCCACGCCGACTCTTGCGTGGTTTGACTACGTATTGCCTGCGGAACAATGTTCTCTACAAGAGAAATCTTGAGAGCAGCCAGGAAACTTTCCTCCTTGCCGTTCCAATGGCACTGCGTGAGGAAGTTTTGCAGGCGTGCCACGAAGATCCTTCGGCCGGTCACTTAGGCTTTGCTAGGACATTAGCGCGCATCCGACAGAAGTACTACTGGCCACAGCTGTATTCGTCCGTTCAGCGCTATGTCCGCACCTGCCGTGATTGTCAGAGGCGTAAAGTTCCACCCGCAAAGCCCGCCGGTTTCCTCCAACCTTTAGATCCACCTCGAGCACCATTTCAGCTAGTGGGAATGGATCTTCTTGGTCCCTTCTTTACGTCAACCTCAGAAAATAAGTGGATAATTGTTGCGACCGACTATCTGACTCGCTATGCAGAAACCAAAGCTGTGCCTAAGGGAACTGCAGTTGAAGTCGCCAAATTCTTTGTCCACGACATTGTTTTGTGCCATGGTGCACCTGCTGTTCTCATAACCGATCGCGGAGCAGCATTTACGGCAGAATGATTGCAACAAGTCACCAAGCTGACGCACACCAACCACCAGAAAACAACAGCTTATCATCCCCAAACGAACGGCTTGACGGAGAGGTTAAACAAAACATTGGCCGACATGCTATCTATGTATGTTGATGTAGAGCACAAAACGTGGAATGAAATTTTGCCGTACGTCACGTTTGCTTATAACATCGCTGTGCAAGAGACCACAGACCTAACACCATTCGAGCTTGTTTATGGCCGTCGCGTCACAACACCGTTAGACGCTATGCTCCCCGTAGACCAGGACAACAGCGGAAATGACAGCGTTGATGACTTCGTTGAGAAAGCCGAGGGAGCACGCCAGCTTGCACGGAACCGCATTCTCGCGCAGCAAGATATCGATGCTCGCCGGTACAACCAAGGCCGAAGGAGCGTCCACTATCAACCAGGTGACTATGTATGGGTGTGGACACCAGTTCGACATCGTGGGCTTTCGGAGAAGCTATTGTGGCGCTACTTTGGCCCTTACGAAGTTGTGCGCAGCCTCAGTGACAAGAATTACGAGGTAGTTCCCCAAAGCTCCGACACCAGTTTAAACCGAAGACGTCCACGTCCAGAAGTAGTCCATGTGGTACGGATGAAACCGTACCACGCCCGCGAGTTATGAACACTTCGAACTTTTTCCTTATTATCCACAACAGCGTGGGCTTTTTTTTCATTGACGTGATCATTTTTTTTCTTTCACGGCCACCTCTAGCATCTCAGTCAATCGACCGGGACGGTCTCTCTTGAAAGGGGGGAATTGACGCAAGGTAGGCTGGCAACTATAGTAGCCAGCCATTGAAGAGGACAACAAAGTGTGTGCGCGTGCTCTAGGGTTCCCGTTTCTGGCCCTTGGGTTGCGAAAGTAAATGCTTTATTTTGTACCTGTGTGCCTGTGTCTTTGTGACAATGTGATCATTACTTTGTCAGTGTGCATCTTGCATACTACTTGGGCGTGTTCATTTTAAGCTGACATTCTAAAGGGGCTCTGCAACACTAGTTTAAGTACGAATGAAGTGGTTTCACTAAAGAAGCTTTTTGCGTCACGAATTCGCCACTGCAAATTTTTCAGAATCCATCCGGTTGATTGATTGATTCGTGGGATTTAACGTCCCAAAACCACCATATGATTATGAGAGACGCCGCAGTGGAGGGCTCCTGTAATTTCGACCACCTGGGGTTCTTTCACATGCACTAAAATTGGAGTACACGGGCCTACAACATTTCCGCCTCCATCGGAAATGCAGCCGCCACAGACGGGATTCGATCCCGTGGCCTGCGGGTCAGCAGCCGAGTACCTTAACCACTAGACCATCGTGGCGGGCTCAGAATCCATCCGGTACGAGCGGAGTTACAAGAATATGTCTCACGCTGCAGTTTCATTCTCTTTTCTGTCATCCCGTTGAAAGCACTGGGAGTTTAGGAGCAAGAGATAGCACTGGAGCAGAAAATACCTCACGCGCGTCTCATTACCTTGAGTACTTTTTTCTGTTTTTTTTTTTAATTCGCAGTTTTTCAAATTGATCGCTCGCACACACGTTTACAACTCGTGGCATGCAGCAATGGCCTCAGTAAGGACTGAGCGTGCCATGCTCAAATCATCCAATGATTATTACTTCTATTGAGACAGAGTGATTTTTTTTTGTATGTAGCGTCATTCGTCAACAGAACCTCTTGTATTTCTCTTTGACAGACAATTCATTTATTATTGTGAATTCCAGCCCACGTGGTGCGTTATATTATTTGGCATCCATGTTCTTGGGAAGGAGCCTTTACAACCGATTGACAGAATCTCCTTACTATGCTCAATAAGGTTTTCACAAAAGGTTTGGTTAAGTCCAGGGACTTTACCTACTAAATAGCGTAATTGAAAACTTAATTTTCAGTGCAATCTCAAGAACAACGAGAACGAAGACAGGAAAAATGTGACAGCTTTGCTGCAAAGGCGAAGCAATGAACGCAATAGCAACGAAGTGGAAGGTCACTTACAGAATGAAGAGCAGATGCAACCGTGCCCCGCATTTCTCACGTGCAAAGACGCACGAAACGTACTCACAAGTACAGATGCACGCGAATAAACGTCTCAGTCGTTACTTTGCTTGGTCTGAAAAGCACGCGCTTTTCACAAATGGAGACTACAATGATTACAGGGACCTTTGTATGCCCGGTAACTACAGCAGAATTGTTCCAGGTTAAGCCCGAGGCTAGCTAAAACGCACGATCCTCCCCGCGAGATAAGGGCTTGCGAAGGAGTGTCGGCCCCCTCCTATAAGCGAGGGAAAGTACAGGTGGAAGACTTGAGTGTGTGCCGCCCCGTGATGTGGCGACGCCCGCTCGTTGCACCATCTTGCTGGTAATGCTGAAAACACGATAATAACTCCAGCCCTCCGAGTCCTGTCAGCAGAGATAAGTGGTAGATATAAATATCTTGCTGTTTGAATGTTGAAGAACGTGCTCCTCAGTGGCAAACTGCAATGCTTCGCATTCACAACCCAGAGGTCCCACTTTCGATTCTGTGTGCCGGAATCCTTTTCTGGATTTTTCTTTTTTGCTTTTTCACAAACACACACAACACACACACACAACACAAACACACACACATGCACAAACACACACACACACAGACACACAGACACACGCACACACACACAGATTTAAGATGCTGGTACACGAACAAACGAGAAAGCAAGCAGTTTTTTTTTATCGATTTTCGTTTAGGCGTGGCACAACCTTCGTCTGAGAATGAAAAGTGAACAAGGTATGTGACGCTTTAAAGGACTCTTGATATCTAAAATAAAAGTCAGAAGTTTCAAAACCAGCATCGTTGACAATACAGTTTGATCTGTCACCTCATGTAACAGATAAGTGCTACAACTCAAGGCGCTTATGAATAGGAAGCCATCGCATCAGTCAAGCATATAAGCCAGTAAAATGATGATTAGGCTGCGAAAGAGACACGAGAGATTAAGGCGAAATGTGCGGCAAAACAAATATCAAGCCCAACTATATCTGCGCGGCACACATGAAAGTACTGAAACATCACGAAACAAAATTTCACAAGCTGTCATTTTTGCTATACAAACAACAAAACAGGCGATTTTAATGCAATATGCGGTGAAAAAAAGGAGGGGAGGAGGGTGCATGAAAGAACGTGTGCGACGGGTGGGGGAGGCAAGCATATGAATAACATAATCTATGTTACCTAGGAAGAAAGGTGACACGTCCGACGCTTTCATTTATGCCAGCATGAAGACTCTTGAATTTATTGATAAGGTAGGATTCACTAACTTCTCTGCCATGATGAGTTTTAAATCCAGACTGTAGTATGGTAGCCTTAATGTTTGCAAAGGAGTGACCTGGCATCTGTACAAGTTTTGATAGTGGAAGACGAGGTATACATTAAAAGCGTAGGCCCTATGGTTGTTAAAGCGTAACCTGAAGGATGTTTTGGTGTGACTGATGTATTTCTGGTGGCATGGGAAGCACTCAAGCATGTAGAAAACATTGGCGCTGTTAAGTAAAGTGAAGTTTCAGTTGATGCTCATGGTAGAGCTTGAAGCACTGCTATAGTTGCGGAGTGCAAAGTTGTCAAGTGTGGGTATAGTTTATAACGGGGTTTATTGCAAGGGTTACAGCCAACATAGTTCGATCAGCTGTTTATTTTCCACGAAGTTAAGGTATCACTCAGGTTTTGCGATCGGTGATAAACCACCCTAGGTGGTTCCGCAAAGATGTTTTTTAGGCGGTCACTTTGAATAAAGATGTTGTGGCGTTTCTTGAGAATGTTGGTGATATTTGGAGCTGATGCTGAGTGCGTTAAAATGAGATTTACACTGTTACGTGAAGATCTTACTGATAGTTTGTTATCAATGAGCAAATCCTTGCAGTCGATGTTTTTCGCCTTCTTAAGGGCGTTGCCAACGATCCTTCCCGTCAGCCAGGGCAACTGCCATCGCTCTCGCCATTCAAATCGCAGACCAATAGGGTATTTCTGCTTATGTTGTCTCAGACTTTCAGACAGCTTGTCGCATGTACCTGAAGGGCATATTACCGATGCAGGCCATCAAGCTGCTGGGAAAGGAACTCCTCTTTGACCATGGTTTATTCTGGTGTCCGATCCATACGGGCCAGGATGACAATGAGATGGCAATGAACTCATTCATATCCAAGCTCTAGTACTCAGTGGCCGAGCCCCACTACCACCCACTTCTGAAGAGGATAAAGATGGAGTAAAACAGCGTGAAATCTTGAAGAAACAAAGATCAGATTGCCGCATCAGGGCACCTCCCCACAAGGACCTCAATAGACATCAAGCTTGGGACTGGCGCCACCTACAAACTAATACATTCCCAAATCTGCATAAGCTTCACATGATGTACCCGGTAAAATATACCAACGCATGCGTGTCGTGCGGAGATATGGAGATAGTCCCACACTGACATATTCTCACGTCGCTCCAGGGGTGTCGACAAGGTTTATTGATGTCTGAGCAACAGGGCTCTGACCAAGCGCGTCGGTTAGGTTTGTTTGCCAGAGCGGGGGCCACGCGCACTTCCTTCTTTTTTGTAGTGTGAGCCTTCGCCTTGGCGTACGACCCACTGCTAGAAGTAGGTGGCAATATTCCTCTTCAACAAAAAAAGAAAGAGCATCGTCCCGATGTTGTAGAGTTATTGCAAAAAAAACAATGTAGCCTAAACAATGAAAAAGGGCACCAATAATCAAATGTTACACGCGATAAGTTCACCGATGATGAGGCAATTGTCGGAGCACAAATAAAAAAAAGACAGAAAAAGTCGTCTTTTAGGAGCGCGCAAATTAAGGCTTCATGCGCACCACGTGAACTATGTCAAAGGTCGGTTGTCTTCGTTGTACCCATCGTGACGACGTAGCGTCCGGAACCACTTCGTAGTTTACGTCACTCACGCCGCGTAATAGTTTACACAGAATGAAGTATCTGCTGAGCAACTTTTCGGAGAGGCCACGACGACGAACAGGGGTCCAAACCCAAACTTGGTCTCCCGGACTGTAAGATATGTCATTGTGACGCATATTGTAACGTCGATCATCTACCTGTTGCTGTTGACCAATGTGTAGCCGGGCGAGCTGGCGAGTTTCCTCGGCACGCTCTGCAAATTCTTCTGCGTCAGTTGTTAATTAATCGGCGTCTTCACAAGGAAGCATTGCATCCAGCATCGTCTGAATTTCGCGGCCGTAGAGAAGGCAAAACGGTGTAATTCGGGTTGTTTCTTGAACGGCGGTGTTATAAGCGAACGTCACATAAGGCAAATGCGATCCCACGTTTTGTGTTGGATGTCGATGTACATGGAGATCACGTTTGTGACTGTCTTATTTAGTCGCTCGGTTAAGCCCTTGCTCTGCAGATGATAAGCAGTCGTCGTTCAGTGCCTAGTGTTACTTAGTCGAAAAACTTCATCAATAAGTTGTGCTGTGAATGGTGTTCCTCTGTCGGTTATCACTGTAGATGGAGCACCGTGGCGCAGAACAATGTGGCACATGAAGAACTATGCTGCCTCAGAAGCTGTGGCTCATGGTATCGCCTGTGTTTCAGCATAGCGGGTCAAATAGTCAGTTGAAACAATGACCAATTTGTTGCCGTCAGACGATAAAGGAAATGGGCCGAGAATGGCCGTGCCGACTTCGTAAAATGGCTTGTGGAGTGAATTAATTGGCTGAAGTAATCCAGCCGGCTTGCTTGGTGGCGACTTTCGACGCTGGCATTCACGACAGCTTTTGACGTACTGCTTCACGCTTGCCGAACGTCCGGGCCAGTAGTACGCCTCACTTACTCTGGCGATTGTTCCCGAGTAACCTAGATGACCAGATGTGGGCTCGTCATGACACGTGGAGAGGACTTCGTCCCGCATGTCCTTTGGAACGATAAGGAGGTAAGCATGGCTCGTAGAACCGGCGCTTTTTTTTTTTGTACAGGACATTATCTCGGAGGCAAAAAGACATCACGATGCGAGATAGATGGCGAGGTATAACGGCGCTATGACCCTCCAGATAGTTGATGAGCGGTCGAATCTCTTCATTGTCTCGCTGGCGTCTGCTCAAGTCAGATGAGCTAAGGGCGCCCAGGAAACTGTCATCGTCCTCTTCTTCTTGATTGACTAAAGGTGTGGGTGCACGCGACAGTGTATCAGCTTCTTCATACTTATATACGATGGTCACATCAAATTCCTGTAGACGCAAGCTCCATCGGGCCAGTCGTCCAGAGGGATCACGTATGTTTACCAACCAGCAGACGGCATGAAGGTCCGTCACCACTTTAAATGAATGACCATAGAGGTACGGGTGAAACTTGGTGATCGCCCACACTACTGCGAGACTCTTTTTCTGTGGTCGTGTAATTCAGCTCTGTACGGGACAGTGAGCGGCTGGCATAGGCTATGACTCGCTCTTTGCCGTGTTGATGCTGGACGAGCACTGCGCCGAGTCCGATGTTACTGGCGTCAGTGTGCACCTCTGTGTCAGCATCATCGTCAAAATGCGCAAGAACAGGGGCTGACTGCATCCGCTGTCGTAGCTCGGCAAAAGCAGCCTGTTGCTCGGTAGCCCATACAAACGGGGTGTCGTCTCGTGTAAGGCGAGTCAAGGGTTCCGCTATCTTTGAAAACTCTCTAATAAATCTTCGATAGTAGACGCACAGCCCAGAAAGCACCAAACAGCCTTTTTGTCAGTAGGATGCGGAAATGCGGCTACAGCGGCAAGCTTGTCAGGGTTGGGTCGGACTACTTTCGCGTTGACTACATGGCCAAGGAATTTGAGCTCTTCATAACCAAAGTGACACTTTTGCGGTTTGAGTGTAAGATCTGCTGATTGAATAGCCTGTAGCACACTCCTGAAGCGGTGAAGATGTTGCCAAAAGGTTTCAGAAAAACGTCAACATCATCAAGGTATACGAGACAAGTTTGCAAACTCAGACCAGTAAGCACAGAGTCCATCATTCGCTGGAAAGTTGCGGGCGCTGAGCACAAACCAAAAGGAAGGACTCGAAATTTATACAGGCCATCAGGGGTCACAAAGGCCGTTTTCTTGCGCTCTCGCTCGACAACCTCAATCTGCCAGTACCCGCTTTTTAAATCCAAAGAGGAAAAATAGTGGGTGCGGCGTAGTCTTTCTTACGAGCCGTGGATGCGTTGCAGCGGGTACACGTCCTTTTTAGTCACGCTGTTCAGCTTCCAGTAATCGACGCAAAAACGTAACATTCCGTCTTTCTTCTTGACTAGGACGACCGGAGAGGACCACGCACTGTTGGAAGGCGCGATGATGCTATCGTCAAGCATTTCTCGAACTAGCGTACGAATGGCTTCTTGTTCCTTCGCTGACATGCAGTAGGGCTGTTGGTGTACTGGGCGGGCGTCGTCGTGAGTGATGATTCTGTGCCTAGTGATAGAAGTCCGACGCACCTTAGAGGAAGTAGCGAAGCATGACTTGAATTCAAGCAAGAGTTTTCGCAGTGCTGTCTGGTTTTCTGGTGTGAGGTTAGAATTAATATCGATATTGTTTAGAGATGTATCGGCTGCCTCCACTGCGTCCGACGAGAAGCAGATGGGAACGGTTCTTAATTCATCTGCAAACGCTAACAAAGTGCCACGGAAAAGGTGTCAGTGTTCGTTGCTGAAATTTGTAACGAGCAGTTGAGATCGGCCATCACGTAGCTGTATGATACTCCTAGCCACACAAACACCTTGAGTCAGCAGGTCTTCAAAATTACTTTCTGCAATCGCTTCACCATTTCGCAATCCACAGCATGTGACGTTGACTATAACATTGGTTCTCGGAGGAAGCGTTATACTTTCAGCAGAAACACGAAGAATGTCGGCACGTTGTTGGTCGTCTTGTTTGTCGATTGCTTAGTCGGTTGAGAAGGTGATAAGATTCTCTTGAAGATCAATGACAGCTCCATACTCCTGCAGGAAGTCAACACCAGGAATAACGTCGCGTGAACATTCACGGAGCACAAGGAAACTTGCTACAAAAGTATAACCGCAGACCCGAACTCTACTCGTGCAGGTTCCAAGTGGAGAGACGGTGTGGCTACCAGCCATTCGAATCACGGAGCCATGCCAGGGCGTGATTACCTTCTTTAGTAGTCTGGTCATTTTCCCACTTAGTATCGAATAGTCAGTCCTGGTGTCAACTAAAGCACCTACTGCATAGCCGTCCATCAGCACCGGTATATCCAGAGAAAGCCGCACATATCACTCAGTCGAGTCTACACCCTTTTTTGTTAGCATTGATCGGAGGTTTTCAGCACGTCGACTGCCAGCGACCTCGCCTCCACGGGTCGCTTACGTTAGTTTTCCCGACGGAGACTGGTTGACCGTGTGCCAGTATGTCGCTGGGGCGAAGATAAAAAAAGTGCCTCGGCGACGGTATTCGCGACTGCTGTCCAGCAGGCGGTGGCATGCGCTATTGAGCCAGGTAGTCCTCAATGTCCCGGGGTCGCTGGCCATACCGAAGAGGCGCTGAATATACTGAAAAGCCACGCAGCTCGAGGCGCCGGTATGGACACTGGCGGTACAAATGGTCCTCTTCACTGCAGTGGAAGCACAGAGGTCGGCGATGAGGAGTGTGCCAAACATCAGATTTCCGAGGCGAAGCGCGTCTGTCGTCAAGGTAGTGTGCTGGTTGTTCTGCAAGATGTACAGGACTGGCGTAAACGAGGGGGTAGGGGCATGCGTGTGTTCTCGTAGTACGGTAGAGGCTGCGCCGATTGAAGTGAAACCGTAGAAGGTGCCTGAACGAACAGCGGGAAAGAGGAAGCAGGGCGCTTCAAGGCTTCCGCATAAGCCGCACGGTGGTAGTGAGCCGGGGCGGGTGTGGCGTTATCCAGACTCACATGGTCACGAAGGGCATGATGCAGCTCTCCCTAACGATGCTTGCAATGGAACTCACTGTAGGTAGTGGTGGTGCGGCAGCCTTTTGCAGCTCCTCGCGTACTATAGAGCAGATAAGGTCGCACAGACACTCAGTGTTGCTCCCAATAGTCGTGAGAACTTGAGCAGTGGACGTGTTCACTTGCCGCTCATACAGGGTGGATCGATGCTGAAGCATCTTTTCTATCGTGACGGCTTCGGACAAAAACTCGGCGACCGTGTTCGGAGGGCTCCGTACAAGGCCATCGAAAAGCTGCTCCTTAAGTTGCATCAGGTGACGCAACTTGTTTTCCTCTGTCATACTCGGATCAGCCTGTCGAAACAGGCGCGTCAATTCTTCCACATGGGTCATGACAGTTTTATTGGGCATCTGGTTGCGGGCCTGGATCGCTCACTGCGCTCGTTCGTGGCGATCATATCTTCTGTAAGTATCCAGCAGCCGGCGGCAGAATTCGGGCCACCATGTCATCTGTTCTTCATGTTTCATGTACCAGGTACGTGCTCCATCCTCTAAATAGAAGTACACACGCTGTAGTTTGGCCGTTGTTCAATTCGTTCAAAGCAGCCATGCGCTCGAAGTCGACCAACCAGTCCTCGACGTCTTCGAGCTCAGTGCCATGAAATGGTGTTGGAACCTGTGGGCTTTCGAGGGTGTACCAAGTCACCGTGGAGTTTTTCGTACCTGTTAAAGTGGTTTGAACAGACGTGCTCGTCATACTGATGTGAACTGTAAGGTCAGCTTCGGGTGGTAATCCCCTAATCCTACGGCTTGTCCGATGAACGGGAGTGTTGACTCGCACTGGGCTTGTGGTGCCGCTTCCAGGAGGAGTCTGAAACATTCGTGAGGGGCTACCCCGCACCTCCACCAATTGTCACGTCGCTCCAGGGGTGTCGACAAGGTTTATTGACATCTCAAAAACAGGGCTCTAATCAAGCGCATTGGTTGGGCTTGTCTGCCAGAGCAGGGGCCCACGCGCACTTCCTTTTTTTGTGGTGTGAGCCTTCGCCTTGGCATATGACCCACTACGAGAAGTAGTTGGCAATATATTACTTACAGCTGTCCAGAGCGACCAGTCATAGTCGACATAGGACGTACGCCCCCAATACATACGTGATCGTGGGAGGCGCGACTCGCTGAACGCACCCTGGGGAGCCAACTGGTGACCATGGGTCAGGCCCACCGAGCCGATATAGCCAGTGGAGCCTTAGAAGAAGGGCCCCACCTGCGATGAACCACTTTTTAAAATAAATGCTGTTTCTCTCTATCTCTAGTCAATGATTGGTGATGGGTATCTTTGTCTGGTTAGTGCTTCTTGGATTTACTCGCAGTTGCGAATGAACTCATTGTTGTCGGAGCAGATGCATTTAAATTGATTGGTCTGACTGCATGGAATGCTGGTTTTGCAGTGTTTTACGAAAATGAAGGTATTGATGTTTGTCAGGTGATTTCTTTACAGCTTCGTCGTAAGTTTTTGATGGTGCAATGTTACTGTAACGTCAAAGAAAATTGACACTGATAGCTGAGTATGAATGTGAAAGCGAGATATATTGATAGGCATTATTGCAATCCTTGATAAAAGAAAGCAGATCGAATTCACCATGGTGACCTGTTAAAAAGATATCATGAATAAAACGTTTGTAGTAAAGAGGCTTCAAGTTACGGTGTGAAAGGAACTCGTTTTCTTGGAGACCTATAATGATATTTGCTTAATTGGGGCCAATCTCAATGCCCATAGAAGTGCTGCTAACTTGGGCGTAGTGTTGTTCATCGAACTCGAAGTTGTTTATTCGAGAATTAAGAAGCGTGGCCAGTGTGGATGAATTAATTGCTTTGTCGACGTCAGACTCGTTGTACGTGCGCACAACAGCCCTGATACTATCAGAAGGTGGAATATTAGTGTGCAACGAGAAACCATTCAGAATCACCAAAAAAGAGTCAACAGGAATATCTAAATTCTTTATATCATTTAAAAATCGTTCGTGTTTTTGATTTATAAAAAAAATGTGACCGGAATGGAACAAATAATGCTATGAATGTAGCGTGAGATGTTCTCAGTAACTGTAGTTATTCCATACACAATTGTTCTACCGAGATTTTTTTAATCAATTTTGGTTGAGGTGTAAAGCCTACCCGTTAACGGGCACAGGAGAATACGCGTACACAATGCAGATTCAGTGATTTTGTTTTCTTTCGCAAGGTCAGACAGGATATCACTCACGGTGCATCTGATTTGTTCTGTTGGGTCATTGCTTAAGCCTCTGTAGTATTTCGTATTGTCTAATTGCCTCTGGGCTTCATCAACCTAGCTGTTAGCATCCATAACCACAGCTTCTCCACATTTACCTACTGGCCTAATTACTATGTTGCTGCGGCTTGCCAATGCCTCAATTTCCTGAGCCTCTTAACGCTGAGGTTGAGAAAGAAAGACGAACGTTTTTTTCTTTGCTTTAAGTATATCCTACTGTATGGCTCGTATGTATAAGTCGAGGCATTTATCTCGTTGTGAAGACGGTGTCCAATTCTTACCAGTTGGTAACGTCGAACTCATTTCTTCAGTCGATTGGCGACTAAAGAAGTAATCGCAGAATCGCATGTTTGTTTCGAAGTTTTGAAGATCGACAATGAACTGAAATTCATTGTAGATTCCAGTTGCGGGACAAAAGTTCAGCCCTGGTGACTAAACCCTGCATTCTTGAAAGGGCAACTGGTAACTTCATAAATTCACTATGTTGGTTTGTTGCGGGCCCAGTTTTTTAATTTCAGAGCATTCAAGGTTTCTATGTGACTCGGAATGAAGCGTAACTAGAATGTTATTTTGAGCCATTTTCTTCTGCTTGATGCTGTTAATTTCATTCAACTTTTTCTGTTCATACGAATGAAGCGCACTGTTTTCTTTAGTGGTAAGAACATGGGTAGCACACAGCTGTTAATTCTTATTAGCAAGAACTTTCGTGAACAATTCCTAATGATTTGAAACAATATTAGTCAATTCAAGAGAAGGCCATTTAAGCGGCTCATTCCTCCTTGCAAAATGTGCACTCGACATTTTATAGACTGCAAGTTTCAAAACCAGGCGCAAACATTTAGGTGCAGTCGCATTCGCGACGTATATTTTCACAGCGTAAGGGTGTTTTGACCGTGAGTATGCTTTTCGATATCTTTTCGTGTTCTCAAAAAATGGTGAGATTGAATAAGGTAAGCATTCTTAACTAACCTAGTAGTTCTTAGTCAGTTGGTTCCATTGGTAGGAGCACCACGCTGTCCTCGTAGGTTGTAGCTTGAATGAGGCGCCGGCATTGGTTGATGCGAGAGCTGATTGGCTCGGCACAGTTTGTCGTGACAGGTCGTATGTTGTGTCTTAGTCAGATGAATGCTTGAAATTTGTCCTCCAGTTCGGCATCGCTGTGTTGGCGTCAACGCCGGTGGCGAAATCCAGCCGAGAGTAGTGTGTCCAAATAATTACTAGCGCTATGAAAAGCTTGGACTACAAACTGTTTATTTTCGCTTCTTGAAATCAATATACAGGCATGCCACACTGCTTCACCACAATGCACAAAGAGTCAAGATTTTATATAATTCTCTTACATGGTGCCGCAAACATCGCCATGGAAAAAACGCTTCGTATGTAGCAAATGTCAGAATGTAAACTACATATTCACAAGGTACACAATTGAATTTATGTCATTTATTTATTATCTTTTTAGCGCTCCAAGTGTCTACGTTGATGTGAACAACAAAATTTACTGTAAAATCTTTTTAAGCTTTTTAAAAATAGCTCGGCACTGACTAAAACAATAAAAAAAGAATTTTCAGATCATGCGAAACCTGTGACAATTGTGTAGAAAACAAAAATACTCGCAAAATATTCACAAAGTGAATGATAATGAAGGGGACGTAGCTTTGGGGGGGGAGGGTTATCGGTAAACTGCGAAGCATTCATTCGTCCGTTTTCACCTGCTAAATGAGTCATAGAACTAGACGGTCACGTACCGAGAGAAGCAAGCATGTACAGACCCACGTCTTTAGGGGCTCCGCCCCCAAAAGCTTAAAAAAAGGTTATAAAAACGTTATTATCGTATGAGAAATAAAACGGGGAAAACGAATGCACAGCAACTAAAGGATCATCAAAATGTCAACAAAAGAGAGGAAATAAGGTGTGCGCTGCAGCCAATGTTTTGAAAGAGGACTCGTCCTTTTCAAGACTTGAAAAAAGGCAAGTGCATTTGTCGAAACATCGGTTGCAGTGCGCACGCACTGTTCACGAATTTCTCATTGTTATTATAGGTAAGCAATGAATGATGGTGATACACTATATAACAAAAACATTTTCTCAATTTTGCTTCACTCACACAGATCAGTTTTCTGCGGAATTTTCGTTTTAGTTTGCAATAGTTTTTTTTTTCAACACCTGGCCAATAATCAAGTTCCGCTCACGAAGATATCTTTTAACTAAAAATGGTGAAATAAGTTGAAGAATAATCACACTGGTTGGTGCATTCGGTGAAGTGTTATCCACATATAGTCTGTTTCAGGAGAGGAGTGGGAGATTTAAGGTTTCGAAATGAAGATGTGCTTGTGAGTGACGTCGTAGTGGAGGACTCTGAAATTTCGACACCCTAGGGTTCTGTAACATGAACCCAAGTGTAAGCTTGCAGAGTCACACATTTCTGCTCCCTTGAAAGTGCAGCCACCGCGGCTGGAAATAGATCCTGTTACGTTCGGATATATTGTCGATAACCGTAACAATTACAGACAACCGTGGCGGATAATGGGCACACTGTCAGCCAAGTGACGATTTCACGGGATTATGCCCTGCTAGTAAGCGTGATAGTGGCTTTATGATTACTTCACAAACACACGCGATTTTTGGAACATAATGACATTACAGGATTGCGTCAACAATGGCGTCGTGGGACATGCAGGTACTTTTAATACGCTGACGGCATGCATGCGTTCAATGGACTGTCCCTGGACTTGTTAATTAGGGAGGCAACCGCCGGGCTTATTCCAAAGGCCGACATATCAGCACCCTGAACTGTACCACAAAAGCATTGACAATTTGGATTCGGTCCTATTTCACGTGTCAGCGACGCCGGCTGAAGCCCACAAAAGGACTCAGAGCTGAGAGTCGTTACAAAACAAAAAATATATTCTCCAATACGACAGAATGAAAAACCCACAATTATGCACACTCAGCAGTAATGCAATACAATACGTTGCAAATCAAACAATGGGCTACATAGTATAACCAGAGCTCAAAACACTGGAAAAAGACAACACCCACTACATTGCAGTCTTATGCAATAACCAAGACACCTAAAGACTATAGAAGTTCGTCAAAGTTATTCAGTCCAAAGTTCTTGGAACAAAGTTTGAATGATTCTTTTCAAAGACTGACTCACTTGAAGTTCAGCGCTGATTGTCGTTCCCTTGCTTCCGAAGTTTCTTTTCCAGGAAACCTCGTGTCGTCAAATGCCCGCACTCCAATAAGAAAACTTATGCGCTGATAACACGCCGGGCAATTATGCGCTGGGACTGTAGAACGGGTCTTCGCCCACTTGCGGTAGACACACTTTTCCTTTTGCTTGTAGCACAGGCTTTCACTCGCAGGCTGAAAACCTCTTCATCTCCTGCTTTGTCACTAAAGGCATAAGCCTTCGCCTGTCGGCGGGAAAACTCTCTTCTCCCGCTCTACACACACTGGCACGAAACTTTCGTCTCCTCCTCACCACCATCCACTGCTCATTTGTATACATCGCCGTGGGTTTCAGAAGCTTCGTCAGCGTGCTGCACAGCCAAAGATAAAGAAAGCACGAGTCTTATTGAATACCATCTGCGACAGATAAAACAAATAGGTAGTGACTCACGCTCTCCATCTCGATGATTCTGGAGGTCGCTCAGTGATGGGTGCGAGAAGGTAGGTAAGGGTAGCTGTGGCAATTTTCGTCTATCTATCTGTCTGTCTGTCTGTCTGTCTGTCTGTCTGTCTGTCTGTCAGTCAGTCTGTCCGTCCGTCCGTCCGTCCGTCCGTCCGTCCGTCCGTCCGTCTGTCTGTCTGTCTGTCTCTACTTATCACTCCTAACTTGCTGTAAACCGAATTAGTATGAAAGGGTTTGAGGGAAGAATTGGCAGGTCTTGCGTAATTAAGGAATCGATTATATGTGAAGAACGAATGGGAAAGCTTGATATGTCATTTTAAAATCTACACAACGTTACGAGATGGAGGTAAGTTATGCCGTACATTACTTTCATGTCATGATTATCATGTTTGGACTTGTGATATAAATTCGTCATCTATTCGTGTCTCGTGATACCAAAGCTGGTATACTTGGAGCTAGCGAAACGGCGGTAAGCGCATTTTGAAGGACTCAATATACTGCGACGAAACGTTGTCGCGCGCACACGCTGGGCGCAGTGACGCTACGCTAGCAAAACGCGAGCGCTCTGTAGTCTGACGCCTGGCGCAACCAGCGTCTGTCGGTGCAGCCAGGCGGTAACGGCGCGTAATGTGACAAGCTGCATTTCGCGCTGCCGTCATTACCCAGACAGCACAGCATCGGCCTCTCTTTGTGGCGGAGAGACACCGGGTGCGCTCAAACGTGCATGCGTCAAAGCAATGAAGTGCATGCGAGCAAATGGCAGGCAGATAGGCGCCTGGCGTGGTACCACCGGCTTAACGCGACAAAACCAACGCCGGCGCACAGGCGTGCCAGTTCACGTCCAAGTGTATTGGTGCATATTGTGTATAGCTTGAGGCCATGTTCTTTCATCGCACGCATCTCATAAATATCTTCTTTGCACCAGTCAGATACGTTCATCATCCATTCACGTGACGTAATACCAAATTTGGAATATGTAAAGCTAGCGAAACGGACGCGGGCACATCATGAGCGTAGCATGTAGTCATGTTTCTACAAAACAAGCATCTCATTATTTTTATGTTCGGGTCTGTCCCTTGTGTTCGCCATGCATTCATGTTTTACCATACCTGTTTTGTAACATGCCATGTGAACGAAACCACCGCAAGAGCTACATGACCATGAAACATAAATCATGAAACTCATGACATACATGTCATTATTTGCCTGTTATGACTAGTCACTTATGTCCATCATACAATCATGTTATGCCATACCGCTTTTGGTTTCGATTGTCGAAATGGCCAGGAGAGCTAAAGGTCGTAGGCGGCTAGACACATAAAGTCGCCCAAGTTCGCTAAGAAATGCTTCTCATTTAATACAAACGAAATGAAATGATAGTTTCACTAATAGGACCCGCTGGTAATGACATGTATTATGTCACTATCCCGTTCTGTACACCGTAAAACCTTTTGCGCCAGAGGTGTGGCACATATCCGGGGGGTTTCACAGATATGTTGGCATGTGACACAGGGAGCTGACTGTAATAGCTTGTCAGGAGTCGTGAGAAAAGAAATGGAAACTGTTATTGCGTGAGCTTTAGAAAAAGTTGATATTGTCAGCGTTCAAACGAAAAATGCAAAGAAAAAATTTCCGAGTCCCATCAAGAATTGAACCCCTACACTATGCGTGCCGATCAGGTATTCTATCATGGAACCACTCCAGGTTTCGGAGCCACTTTTAAAATAGACCCCATAGTGCCCGGCTACAGAATTTCATAAAGATTACATGTGTACTCCCATAATACAGGCTTCATACTACTGTCATTTCGAGTTAATGTCAGTTGCAGTTTGTTGCCATGCACTAAGTTGATTTATATAACGGTGTCTACGGCTACCGCTTCGCGAGCACCAGCGCTTCATCTTACCTTACCGCTTCTATTGTTGCTAATATCCAAGATGTTGTTGGCATCGTTACGCCACTGTAAACACCTGGTCATATAAAATATATGTGGCTGCTCAACGTATATCTGTGGGTGCATTTGTACATATATTTAGCCCCTGTTCGTAACATTTCTAGTAATAAAACATTATGACACAATCACCTCCCACTCTCATGCTTTGCATAACATCTGTTCGCAATGTACGTAGGATCTGCCGATATTTCTATTTACTAGTTGTAAATTCTTGCAAATCGTCATGACGTCTCGCCGAATCTTGTCGTCTGTCGACTGATGAGGTGTCTCAGGCAATCTCCTCAACCATAATCTCATCACTGTCTTCCAAATGCAGCAATGCCGGTGCTGCTGCCTTCGGAGACCGAATCGGTTCTACTCGGTGGCGCCATCCTGGCGGCCAGTGCAAGTGGCCGCTACAAGAGCGTCACTGAGGCCATGCTAGGGATGGGTGGCTCTGGCAAAGTACTAGCTCCACGTGCCAGCGAGCGGCGGTTCCACGACGCCAAGTACGCTGCCTTCCGCGCCCTCCTCGATTGCCAATTACGTCTCAGGGAGATCATGTCGCCCAGTGGAGGACCATCATCCTCGTGTTCTTGATCTCAGCTCTGTCTTGACGAATGGAAAACAGCGCTCAGACTCCCTGTTTAGAAAAGCATATCGAGGCAGAGTTTTAAGCTGCTCTCCATCACGAGCAGAGGCAAGAAGAGACGAAGAGACCTACTGTATTATTTGTTCGGACGGCCGATATTTCCATAATGGGCTTATCCTGCCTTCAATCCACATTCCGAGTTCAATGTTATCGATGAACATGTGACTGTATGCAGTGTTTGGTGATTGATTTTTAGTGTGGAGGTGCCCCAACCGCTTCCCATTTCGGCTCTTACAAATCCTGCACATCACATATTAGAGATAAGTTTTGGAACCTGTGCGATTTGAATGGCTGCTCCTATAGGCGTTTGCTCTGACAACCTTACACGCAGCCGTGCCAAAGCATAAGGAGCATGTCTCAATACGCTATGCAATACATTGTTTCAGTAAAGCCTGCTTACTGCTTTCTAGGTATGAATATGCCGTATGCTCATGGTCATAGTTTCAAACGTTTTAGTCGTGATATAGTTCAATGTGTTCGGTACCTTCACAACATTATCGAAATGGCTAATACAGGTCCAGCAGATTAAAAAAAGCTACATGCCCAAAGAGAAAGTGCTGAAATTCTGTATGGTGTTTTTGTTACTTCTATGACACCCTGCTGTGATAAGCTTGCACCTTCATGCTCATCTACGCCATTGCTGACACATCTGTAATATCAATTAAATTGTTAAAGTTAATAATTACTACACTTGAGCTGCTATTACAAGTTCTCACCTTCCTCAAGGCACGTATATGCGAGTTATTTTCAAATGGCAGGGTAAGTAGGCCTATTATTAGTGAAACATTTATTCTTCGTGTATAGTTCTGATATAATGTTGAGCAGGTAGCGGGAAATATGAAGACAAAATCCAGCAGCAAAGAAAATATACAAGTGCTAATTTGTTCTTAGCTTGCTTCTTTGTATTTTTTACGCGATCTGCTCTAGCATGCATTCTTACAAAGTCGTCCTAGATGGTTCCCACATAACTCGAACTACTTTTCTCGCTTTCTGGTGGTGGTTATATGAAGAATTAAAATGTCATCTTCACATTAGCCCATAGTGAATAAGCTTGCCGACGTGAGAGAATAACTGTCTTGCCATGGGAATGCGAAAAAATTTGCGAATGAAAGTGTGTATTTTCACCTATCCGTCGAGAAATCTCTGTGCTGTGCACCATGCGTTGGCTGCCAGAAAACTGACCAGTGCCAATTATGTTAGGATCGACGAGGCTTTGTAATCGCATCTTGAAAGATCCCGTTCTCTGCTGCTGCTTTGTTAGCGCAGGTTCCCAATCATTGTGAAAAAATGACGCGAGGCTACTCATGCTGATAAAACACGTGCTTCAATCATGAGGTCCCGCCCTAAGGTTAATGATAACTTTTATGGTCGGATGACTGTGATGTGTGAAGTTTTTATTGCTTTTTCTTACCTGTTCCGTATCAATGAGGTAGGTTTTTTATGGACATAAGACAGTTACGATTCTGCTGCTCAAAGCTTTCATTACTGCAAAAACTTACATACTTTATCATTTTTCAATGTGGACAAAAATAAATGGTGTAAAATACATCACTAAAGACATATCAAATATGTAGGGTTGTATGAGCATCTAAAAATATGCTAATACTAGTAATACATACTCCACGAAATAAAGTTTAACTCGGCTATTATAATCGATCTGCGCATATTCAAAACACTGAATATTTTTGGTTACTTTTCGAATAATCAACTTTGGTCGAAAAAAACCCCAAAAAAGATCGCAGTGGAGCACAGAGGGAGCACTGCTTTGAAATATTGTATTACTAAGGTACGTGCAGCCCAACCTTTTACAGCGGTATCGATGATGCACTAATTACAGATAAAGGTGCTTCCATTTAATACTTTAGTGTCACCAAGTGAAATTGTCCTTGATTTGCTATGCTCATCCAGAAATTCATGACCATGATCACTGTTTAGTTTTATGTTTCAGATTCATTTAAAACTTGGTGTTAAAGTGCCAGCTTCAATTCTCAAAGGCGACAATTGGGCCAGTTGTTGATTTATGATCAGTGTATATATACTATGTGGTAGAAAATACGGACAATAAGCAGACAAAAACTAGCGCAGACTATCAACTATAACTGCGGTATTTCAATGTACGGTTACAGCATACCTCGTAGGCCGTCACTGGTTGTACCAGCTAGCCTCAGTTTGCATAACTGGGGCATTTTATTTCTGGACACTATTCATTTGTTAATGTTTTTCGCTATCGATCCAAATAAAATATTTTTGCATTATAAAACTCTTTTGAAAAGGATTGCCTTACCATACAAGAGCTATTCTAACAATAATAAATATGTATTCTTATTTGATTGGTTGTCATTCATGTTTGGTTAGTATTAGATTCGGTTGTGAAATTCTTTACTCGCATACCCTACAAACGTGTTATGCATATACTTTTCACTGTTATCAAATATTAAAATTATGTGCTTTGGAGAGATATATAATTGCTACTTTGCCACAGGTTCAATAAACATATTACGCAGACATAGCTCTACTTATAAGGATAATTTCTGTGAAAATGCATCTTTGCAAGCAGTGATGCCACTGAATATTAGACATATTCCACTTGGGTGTCCACAGCAGTTCTGTGCATGTAGGCTGCCAACCATTTACAGAGACATTCTGCGTCTGCAAGGTACCGAAGACACCTAACGAATGCTGTTTGCTTACCAACAAGGCAAAGCTACACGGGCATACATGAATATAGACGAATGACCTCGAGTAAAGAATTACGGGGTTACATTTTTTTCTACTGCTAGCAAACGTACCAATCATCTCAAAATACTAAAGTGACATGTTCTTCTCAACCAACCATTCTGTGCCTTTGATTTCAGTTATAGCATATCATTTGAGCAATATTTATTTTTTATCATTTGAGCAATATTTATGTTTATTTTTTAATTGATACATTTCAACCACGAAATACTAAAATATTTGTGCATTTATCGCAGTAAACTTACACTATGTAGATAGACACGCGGAAGTAAAGATCATTGAAACAACGAACGACTGTATCCTCACAGAACCCAGCTTTGCCCAGACGTCAACATTCACTTCGTGGACATGCGTGGATTTTTTTTACGGCTGTGTAGCAGGTGCTATGATACGAGTGTGGACGCCGATACATCGCCGGTCAAGTCTATAGCCCCTAAAGAGCTTCTTCATTGAAGTATTTGGGTGTCCGTTCGTAGCTTAGTGTGAATTGCACGCCAGAATGATACGAGTTTATGAACGTGTGGCGTAGTATGAAAATGGCAAATGTACAGCATGAACAATTGCTTACATGTGAAGCTAATTACCCAGGTTTAGCAGGCCAAATAAGGCATGTTTGTGGGCACTTGCTGCATACGTGACCATACTGAGCAAGAAGGCAATGCCTTCCTTTTGGCTTGAAAGTTCTTTCATGCAGCTTTTCACGAGCAGAGATGACAATTTTCTTTACAGTAAACTTGTGCTTGCTTTTGGAGAAAGATAGGTGAACGCTCAAACTAAAGCCCTGTGGTAAGGCCTTGATGGAGAACGGTGTGTTCCCCCACAGATGCTGTGAAGACATTGTGTTTGCGGCAGCTACACGTTCGATGCGAAAGCAAGGGTTTAACATATTCTCACGTTTTATACAAGAGACAGGTTTGAGCAATATATAGTGAGCCGAACCACATGAAAAAAGTCGTTTAGACCGGAAAATTGCTGGCCAGGTCTGCCAGGTTAACCCTTTCTGTGACAACATCATCACCACCACTGCCTTCAAGTGGGGCTTTACCTCCCAAAACCACATAATTAAAAAAGACGCCACAGTGGAAAACTCTGGTAATTTGGTGATCTGAAGTTTTTTTAAGTGCACTCTTATTGCGTAGTACCCGGATGTACTTCCGTTTCGGCTCCATCAAAATATGACTGCCGTGGGCCGGATCGAACCCGCGAACTTTCGATCAGCAGCCAAGCACCCGAACCAGCTAGTGGTTAACTGAGGTGGACAGTTCCAGCTACCCTAACCTAAACAAGTTGCGCGGTGAGCCTTTTTTGAGCTTTATCTATTTGCCCTGTTAAATTATTCAAAATTTCGAATACCTTAGCTGTTTAAAAGGGGAATCGAATTATTCCATTAGGTATTGTCTTGATCGAATTCAAAACTCGAATATTCGCACACCTTTATTGATAATTCTGTGGGAAGGCAACTGAGTTTTCAAATGATCCAATAAACAGCTCGACACTCATACTGCAATCTTATTGTAAATATCGCAGAGTTTCTTTACAGATGGAGAACATTCCTTGATGTAGGTCTATGCGAGAACGTGAAAAATTGCTTTACAGTATTACTTGCATTACCAGAGCAATTTGCTATACAAGGCTGCAGCAAAATTTTAAAGAATATTTGAAGAGCTTTTCAGATTTAACGTCGTCGTTACGTTTTCAGATATGAATTATCCACAGTGTTGGCGGTAATGCGTTACAAGCAACGTCGTTACTGGTAACGTGCTACTTTTTATGGTAACTTAGTAACGTAGTCAGTACAATTTCGGAACTGTAACGGGTAACGTACTTCTGTAAACATTTCTCAGTAACGTGAGGGGCCACGTGTTGCGATCGGCGAGCCTGCCTTTACCGCGGGAGCTGAGACGGAAGAAAGGCAGCCGCCGATAAAGAGGAACGCGAAGACTCCCTGCTGTTTTTCATGTATTGGGATGTGCGTGGTTGTAATTACTCCATGCAGCAGTGCTGTCGCTTGTGCCGGCGCGGAAATGCGACACATGGCGCCTTTGTACACCGAGGCCCCGACGCCGAGTTTCCGCCGAAGACGCACCTCGGACCACCACGCTGTGCGTCTCTGGCTCAGAGGTCACCGACGCACCAATCAACGCCAGGTGACCAAGCACGTGTCACTGGAGTTGCCTAGCCTGCGACCCCCGTTCGAGAGTGTGAATGGTCAGCCCGAGCAGCGACACAACGGACTCGTTACATCCCGTTCGCTGGCTGCATGATTCCCCGGATGCGACAGCGTGGCCGGAACAATACCTGTTTTGGGTTGTGTGTGCGTGCGTGGGGGGCGCGGTGCCGGTAAAAGGACCCTCAATAATGATGATCTGCTTGCGTGAAAATGTTTTTCCGTGTTTCCCTAGGCCTGGTCTAGGGAATGCGAAAGGACAAAAAGCAGCAGTGTGCTCCTGAGAGTGTGCCTTCGACGACATCTTCATGGTGTAGGACATCTTTGTATAGATCTTTGCCTAGTGGCGAGAAATGCTCGCTCACTTACAAATAATTTAGAATCAACCTCTGTACAGTTTTCCTCATTGGTCTTTTCATGCTCGGCATGTTCCTCCCGAGTCCCTCTGTGCCGGTAACGGCGAAGTCCTAAAACCTCCGCAACAGATAGCAGTGGGTGGGCTCCTTGATCAAAACCTCCAGCCTCAATATACGTTACCTATTACTTTTTCATTCTGAAGGTGCCACATTCCCAGAACTCGCCTTGATGAATTCTTTTGCTGCAGCGTCGAACCGCTGTCGCCTACCAGGCATTGACAAAGAAAAGCATAGGCGGAATTTAGTTTGAGGAATTTGGGTGGGGGGGGGGGTGGTGGTATCTTTAGCAGGCACTAATTTCCTGCGTGGACATGAGACGGTATAGCGCACTGTGGCTCGTCTTGAAAAGTCTGGCTCTCCTGAGACGTTGCTGTGGTCGAAAGCCTGTACAAAGCTCAGGGGCACGTACGGCGTGCTGCAGATAATGGCGCACAGGAAAGCATGAAGAGACGAGAAAAAGTCGTGGCCATTTCTTGCAAACATCAGCTTGCTCCATACTGGTTGAAAGAGTTCGGCCAGCACGTTGGTGTCCATGTGGTTTTTTTGGCCCCACACAAGTTAGCTTCGCTCTCACAGAGGAGTATTCCGGTCCCGAGACGCGAAGTTGTATGCCAGGTTAAGCGCGAGATAGACATGTGACTTTCCGTGCGATGCGGCATGCGGTGCGACGATGCGACAGCCGCAGTGGTGACGTTTCATGACGTATAATTGCATCCTATGTGATTCCTGAACAGAAAAGAAAAGTGAGCCCCCTATCTGTCTGCATGAGAGTGCGGCACCTTACAGTAGCTCACGAGTTATGGGGGAAAGGAGGGGTTAAAAGAATAGGATTAAAATGTAAATAGACAGAGAGGAAGGAGAGAGCGAGGCACAGGGACAGTGAACGGCAGAAAACGACGGAAGGAGAAGATAGGAAAGATGGACACAGTCTCAAGAGTCCGAGGACGGGGCACCAGTCGGCGAGAGCTCTTGCCGGCGGCAAGAGATGGCGTAGGGCGAGCCAGTCGGCCAGAGCTGCGCTGTCGTCGGAGATCGTGGGGGCGCAACCGGTCGGCATGAAATCCAGAGAGCGAGTCTTTTTCTCATAAGGTTCTTAAAGGAAAAAAATGGCAGCATATCCACGGAGTGAATGATGGAGAGTGGGGCGAAGCATTCGTCCGTCCATGCGTCCGTCTGTGTGACCGTCCATGCGTCTGTTTGTGCGCCCGTCCCTGCGTTCTTTCATGCATCCACCCCTGCGTCCGTTCATGCGTCCATCCATGCATCTGTTTGTGTGTCCGTTCGTTCATCTATTCAACACTCCAAGTCCCACCATCTCGCATCTTTTTATCATATATTCGATGGATGGATGGATGCTATGAGCGTCCCCTTTATAACGGGGTGGTGACAAGTATGCCACCAGGCTCGACAAAAAAAAAAAAACTTTTTCCCCTTTTTTTTATGTTGGCCTAATGCCTCTACTTCGATAAATTCTATCTTAATGGAAAAAAGGTAAATTTTCAGCTTAAGTTCTCTGCCATTTACGGCACACTGTCCATATTTTATTTTTCCAATATTTATTTTTGTCCTTTCTCTCTAATTTTCTGCCACCAATACTCTAACCGTCTCTTACTTATTTCAATCGCGGGTGTGTTCAGCTTTCCATTGTTGTCCCTAAAACCCAAGGCTTCCTGTAGGTTCGTGCCCAAACGTACACCTGGGTGGATATCTCCACATTCAATCAGAACATGTTCCGCCGTTTCCTTATCTTTCCCGCAGCATGTGCATTGTTCTTCTTCTTTACTGAATCTTGCTTTATAACTACGCGTTCTAAGGCAACCCGATCTCGCTTCAAACAGTAAAGCGCTTCCCCTTGAATTATCGTAAAATGCCTCCCTCCTTATTTCATTTTTGCCCTTTCGGTAGTTACTCAAAGCCGGTTTTTTTCTCCATAGCTGCCATCCAGTAAATCCTCTCCGCCTCCCTGACTTTTCCCTTAACGCTCTTTGTTGACATATGGCTCACAATACCAGCCGTATATTTACTAGTGAGTCTTCTAGTTCTTTTTCTCCACTGTGTGTCCACGCTCTTCCTATACAAATAACGGAACACCTTCTCTGCCCATCTACTCTCCTTCATATTTCTTAGCCTTTCTTCGAACCTTATTTTGCTCTGCGCTTCCCTCGCCTCAAAACCTGCCCACCCCATATCGCCCTTTACAGCCTCGTTTGTCGTCTTCTCGTGAGCACCCAACGCGAGGCGTCCCACAGTCCTTTGATTTACATCCATTCCCGATTGCACCTCTGCCCTCATGCACACCACTGAGTTCCCAAAAGTAAGCCCTGGAACCATTACACCCTTCCACAGACCTCGAAGCACCTCATACCTATTGTATCCCCACAACGCTCTGTGCTTCATTATTGCCGCATTCCTCTTTCCTTTTGCTGCCGAGGCTTTTTCCTGTACCTCCATGTATCTATCACTCTCATTTACCCATACTCCAAGGTACTTGTATTCACTTACCCTCGGTATTTCTTGGCCTTGTATGGACACCGTCTGATCACAGGGATCATTGAATACCATCAAACCACACTTCGTTACACTGAATCCTAGTCCAAGAGCTTCACCTTCCCTTCCGCATATATTCGCCAGCTGCTGTATATCATCTCGACTGTCCGCAAATAAGACGATATCGTCCGCATAAAATAAACCTGGAAGCTTCTGCTCAATCATCATGCCGCCCTGTTTGTGTGACAGATTAAAACCAATGTTGCTACCTTCTAGCGCTTTTTCCATACTCACCATGTACAGCATGAATAACAGTGGGGACAAAGGACATCCCTGTCTCAGACCCCTGCTAACCTCAACGTTCTCTTTGCTACGCATTCCTTCCCACTCTATGCAAACTGTATTTTCTCGGTATATCTCCCTCAAAAGCTGTATACAGTCGTCGCCCATGCCCATTCCTTTCAATATATCCCACAAAATTTCCTGATTAACGTTGTCGTATGCCCCAGTGATGTCTAGAAAAGCCACGTACAAGGGCCTATTCTCTATTTTAGATATTTCTATACACTGAGTGAGAACAAACAGGTTATCGTCTAACCGCCTGTCGACTCGAAATCCGTTCTGAAGTTCTCCCAAAATATCGTTATGTTCGGCCCATGTTTCTATTTTCATTTTTACTGCCTGCATCGCCAACCTGTATAGTACCGATGTAATGGTTAGTGGTCTATACGAGCGAATCTTGTCCTTTTCTCCCTTGCCTTTATAGATTAAGTTCATTCTACTTTGTCGCCAACTGTCCGGTATTTGTCCGTCCTTTAAGCTTTTTTCTACTGCTTTTAACAATGCTTCTTTAGTGTTATGTCCTAGTTCGTTAATGAGGCTAACGGGAATCCCATCTAAACCCGCGGCAGTGCGCTTTGGAATTTTTCCTTCGGCCTTTTTCCAGTTGAAATTATCTAGTACTAGCTCTTCCTCTGTTGCTTTCTCCGCCACACTTTTACTCACTGGGGAGATCCCCTGGACGCTCTTTTGAAACGAATCGGCTGTTACCTTTTGGATGTAACCTAGCGCTTCGTACCCTTCCAATTGATTTCCTCCTTCATCTAGAATATGTTGTTGCGTTGTGACAGACTTCCTACCTAGCGCCTTTATGTGGCTCCAAAAAATCCTAGGCGCGGCCTCCTTTTTTTCGTGTATCTCTGTCATCCAGCGTTCACTTTCACCTTTAATTTTTGCCTCAACCAATTTCTGTACAAGGGATTTTTTCTCCAAATATATTTCCCATATTTTTTTGACTTCGTCCTGCGGCCGCTTCTCCTTTTTTGCCTTTCTATGCTCCCGTGATGCTTCGCGTCGCTTCTCGATCGCCTCCCGGATTTCCTTGTTCCACCAACTTTTTGGCTTCCTTTTTCCTTTCCAGCAAACGGTTTTCTTCTCTTTCCCTATCTCCTTCGTCATTAGATGTAACAGCTCCCTATACTCCCAGTCCTTGCCTGGTATTTCGCCTACTTCTTTCTCGACTCTTGCGGCTATATTTATTATTTGTTTGTCATTTAAATACGAGCTGCCAGACTTTGATTCCATGCTCGTATTTTTAGTTTCGTATCCCATTTGTAATGTTATTCGTTTATGATCACTACCCAAGCTGTTAATGCCTTCCTCGTCTATCCTCATTTCTGTCAGTTTGTGGTAAATTCCTTCAGTCATGAGACAATAATCAATGCTTGATTGCTTGTTTCCGACTTCCCATGTGATCTGGCCGTCGCATTTAGGCCCTGTGTTAACTATCTCCAGACTATGTTGCTCGCAAAGATCTAGTAATAACTTCCCATTGGTGTCTGAATATCCGTCAAGGTCATGTATGTGGGCATTCATGTCCCCTAGAAGGATGATTTCGGCCCCATTACCAAATTCCTTAATATCCGCACTCATGCAATCCACTATCTCCTGATTCTTTTCTCTGCAGTTATTCCCCGTCCACAAGTAGGCTACCCCTAGCCACGTTTCCTTTCCACCTACTGTGCCCAGAACCCAGAGGTGCTCTGAACACGTCTGTTTCACTCTAACCCATTTGGCTCCGCGGTGAATTAGCATTCCTACACCCCCACCTTTCCTTTCCGATATGGTCCTGTTACACCCTTCCCAAACATAATTTTTAATATGTGGTGGCTCTTCCAAGTCTCTAAGGTGTGTTTCTGTAACCGCATACACGCCTATCTGTTCTTTGTTTAACTGCTCCTCAATCTCTAACCATTTTGCCTTCTTTCTGCCACCCTGCATGTTTATGTAACTAATTGCGACACGCGCCTTTTTCCTTTTTCTTTTACCTTTTTTCTGGTTTTTCGCAATTCTACCTGTCAAAGCGTCCTCCTGTTTGTTTTCCCCGTTACGAGCTACCCCGGACTCCGAAGGGCCCGTGAGCCCCCCAAAAAAGCTACTGCGCGTCCTGCCAGTCGCCAGCCCACCTCGTGTCCAAGCCTCTCATCGAAATGAATCCTGTCTCTTTGGAATCCACCCCACCTGTGCACTTCCCTGTTTAAATCCACTACCTCGAAACCCTTCTCTCGACTAATTCGCCATATCTCTTTGTTTGCGTCGACTACCGCTCTTTGCAGGTTGATGTTGCGTACTGGTACTTCCGGTACTGTGCATACTACAATTTGCACCTGGGGGACACGGTGCGCATGTCATCCACCCCTTTCGCCAAGGTCGTCGCTAGTCCTGACGATTCTTTTTTTAGGACGTCATTTAACCCTCCCGCAATTACAACGAGGTTGCGATTGTTAGCTTTAGCTGCGAGTTTTTCACCCGCTTGACTCATTACTGTCCCCAGCGTTTGTCCTGGGAACGTCCCTATCGCAACTCTCTTGTCGCCTTTCACCCTTTCTTTGATTGCCGCTGCGCATCGGACTAAATTTGAGTCACCGGCGATGATGACCTGTTCAGACATTCCTTCTGAAACCTGCACCTGGCTGCTGACTAGGTGACTAGCGTGAGTCACGGCTGCTGGTTTGCTCCCTCCCTCCCTCAAAACTACTTCCCGGTAGCTGGGCCCTGTGGCCAATGTATCTGCCTTTGTCATGCCTGTTTCCCTCATCTCTCCCGCACGGTGGGTCGTCGCCATAATGCTTCCGCCGTCACCTGCGTCTTCGTTCCCCTTCACGACCTTCGATAGGCCCTTCTCGGCTGCCCGGAGCCTTTCCTCCATGGCTGACGTTTTCTCTCGCTCCTTCGCCAATGCATTCTCCAGCCCTGCGATTTTCTCCATGAGCCCACTCTGGACCGCCATCATATTTTTCATTTTCTCCTCGATCTCGCACTGTCTACACTTGGCGTCATCTTCTGCTTTCTCTTCCGCACTAATTTCCACCTTCAACCCTATCCCGCACTCTGAACACTTTACGGTCTTTTTGACCATGGCTAGCTCAGTTTACCGATGCCCACGTGTTAGAAAACTGTACTAAAATACACTGGTCTAAGCCAAAAAGAACCACAATAATAAATAAATACGCTACACTTCACAGCACCTGCGCATGCACGTGGTCGGTCTACGCGCAGGCCTCAGCCACGTGGTGGCTGGAGAAAAAAAAGACACAGTACAGAATACTAAAAAAAAAAAACCGTACACCGTACTAGACCTAATCAAGCTTTACGCTAGCGCCTTACGTTCTCATAACGCTACATACAGAGGCAAGCTGGAAACATGCAAAAACACTTATCTGTAGCTGTCATTCCGGAGCTCTCCAAAAACACGTCCGACCTCGACGAAGGCGCCTCCAGATTCTTCATATAGAAGCACCGCCATCCAGCGGACATTCCAAGGACTAAACGAGAGGTGGCACACGCACACCTTCTTACGGCCTGCGCTTTGGGTCCACTTCCCACCTTTAACCACCTCGAGTTCATGGTATATTCTAGTTCACTGTATTCAAGGCACTGCGACCAAACGCTCGCTAAACCTTTCGAAAACCAAGGAGGTTACGCCCAGCGAGTATAACGTAGCAACCTTTCCCTGTCATATAGGGCTCAATTTACATGCCAATGGCTGCTAAGGAGAAATGAGAGACAGGAGAATTCGGCTTTTACTTTCTTACGGCTTGCGCTTCGTATCTACTTCTCATTTTTAACCACCTTGAGTTTATTCATGGTATATACAAGTTCATTGTATTCATGGCACTGCGGCTCAACGCTAGCTAAACCTTTCTTAAGCTAAGGAGGTCACACCCAGCTAGTATAATGTAGCATCCCTTTCTTGTCCGAGATTGCTCAATGTACATGCCAATGGCTGCTAATGGGGATCGCAGCGTGCGCGTTGACTAAAAGCCGAATGCTCATGTCTCTCATTCCCCATTAGCAGCCATTGGCATGTACATTGAGCACTATTTTTATTGTTAAACAACGCACAGAAGAAATCTCTCACTGGCACCACCTTGGAGGTCAAGTGTTATACCTATTTCGGGTATGTGCCACTGGGGGTTACATACGAGGGACGCCCAAGCCACGCCATAAGGAGCTTCGCCCCTAAAAGAAGAGAGAAGTGAGCCCCAACTGTCTGCATCAGGTGCGACACCTCAACAGTAGCTCACAAGAATAGGGGTAAGGAGAGATTAAAATGATGTGATTAAAGCGCATATTTAGAGAGAGAAAAGAGAGAGCGAGGCGCAGGGACAGCGAGCGACGGAAGTTAAGAGGAGATAGGAAAGATGGACCTCGTCGCACGAGTCCGAGGACGGGGCACCACTCGACGACAGCTCTTGTTGGCCTCGGAAGATAGAGTAGGGCAAGTCCAGTCGGCCAGAGTTGCGCTGTCGTCGGAGATTGCGAGGGCACAACCAGTCGGCATGAAATCCAGCGAGCGAGTTCGCCGAAAGCGAGTCGCATCTTATGTGGTTCCCGTGTCTTGCGGGAAGACACGCTTCCCGTGTCTCGCGGGAAGCGGTGCGCATCCTTCAAATGTGTGGAGATAGCGACTCGACGTTGCGCTCACAACCCCAAATTCTAACGGTTTTTCTCCTATGGACCCCGGCACACACCAGCATTCCACTCGCGGGGAACGAGGCGGCCCACGCCGCGGCCCAAGGTCTCATTCGCCGAGCCGCGGCCCGCTATGTGGCCGCCGCCTCTGACTCCGAGAGCGGGGCGATGCGTCCCCTGGATCAAGACACTTTGATGGGCACGCAGCAACAAGATTCAGAATGGTCATGGGCTGATTGTCGTACAACGTTCCGTGACATCAAACAACACTATAGGCTCGAAAGGCGTAGGTTCCCGCCACCGCACGAGAAATAAAACAGGCACGAAGCCTTAAGTTTTCGCTTGCTCCAAACCCATTCCTACCTTAGCCCGGTCGTTTTACGCTACGTCTATCCGAACCTATACCCCACCGATATGTGTAAAGCGTGCGCGCACAGAGCAACGCTGAGCCACATGCTCTGGGAATGTGCCGGTGACGATAGTCGTGAAAACGCTGCCAATCGCAGTACGCCCATCATCATCATCATCATCATCATCATCATCATCATCAGCCTGACTACGTCCACTGCAGGACAAAGGCCTCTCCCATGTTCCACCAGTTAACCCGGTCCTGTGCTTGCTGCTGCCAATTTATACCCGCAAACTTCTTAATCTCATCTGCCCACCTAACCTTCTGTCTCCCCCTAACCCACTTCCCTTCTCTGGGAATCCAGTCAGTTACCCTCAATGACCAGCAGTTATCCTGTCTACGCGTTACATGCCCCGCCCATGTCCATTTCTTCTTCTTGATTTCAGCTATGATATCCTTAACCCCCGTTTGTTCCCTAATCTACTCTGCTCTCTTCTTGTCTCTTAAAATTACACCTACCATTTTTTTCCATTGCTCGCTGCGTCGTCCTCAATTTAAGCTGAACCCTCTTTGTAAGTCTCCAGGTTTCTGCTCTGTAGCTAAGTACCGGCAAGATACAGCTGTTATATACCTTCCTCATGAGGGATAGTGGCAATCTACCTGTCATAATTTGAGAGTGCTTGCCGAATGTGCTCCACCCCATTCTTATTATTCTAGTTACTTCAATCTCGTGGTTCGGCTCTGCGGTTATTACCTCCCCTAAGTAGACATAGTCTTTTACAACTTCAAGTGCACTATTACCTATCTCGAAGCGCTGCTCCTTGCCGAGGTTGTTGTACATTACTTTCGTTTTCTGCAGATTAATTTTAAGACCCACCTTTCTGCTCTCCTTGTCTAACTCTGTAATCATGAGTTGCAATTCGTCCCCCGAGTTACTCAGCAATGCAATGTCATCGGCGAAGCGCAGGTTGCTGAGGTATTCTCCATTGACTCTTATCCCTAATTGTTCCCATTCTAGGCTTCTGAAAACCTCCTGTAAGCTCGCGGTAAATAGCATTGGGGAAATTGTGTGCCCCTGCCTTACACCCTTCCTGATTGGTATTCCGTTGCTTTCTTTATGAAGCACTATGGTAGCAGTTGATCCCCTGTAGATTTCTTCCACAATGTTTATATATAATTCATCTATGCCCTGATTCCGCAGTGTTTGCATGACGGCTGATATTTCTACTGAATCAAACGCCTTCTCGTAATCTATGAAGGCTATGTATAGTGGTTGGTTATACTCTGAGCATTTCTCTATTACCTGATTGATAGTATGAATGTGGTCAATTGTTGAGTAGCCTGTTCGAAATCCTGCTTGTTTCTTTGGTTGATTGAATTCTAATGCTTTCTTCACTCTGTTAGCAATTACCTTTGTAAATAGCTTGTATACTACAGAGAGCAAGCTGATCGGCCTGTAGTTCTTCAAGTCCTTGTCATCTCCTTTCTTATGTATTAAGATGATGTTAGCGTTCCAAGACTCTGGTACTCTTCCCGTCAGGAGACACCTCGTAAACAGGGTGGCTAGTTTTTCTAACACAATCTGTCCTCCATCTTTCAGCAGATCTGATGTTACCTGATCGTCACCAGCAGCTTTGTCCCTTTGCATGCTCTCCAAAGCTTTTCTGATTTCTTCTATCATTACTGGTGGGGTGTCATCTGGGTTACTGCTAGTTCTTATAGTATAAAGGTCGTGGTTGTCTCGGCTACTGTACAGATCTCTGTAAAACTCCTCCGCTATTTTAACTATCCTATCTATATTGGTAGTTATTTTGCCTTCTTTGTCCCTTAGTGCATACATCCGACTTTTGCCTATCCCAAGTTTCCTCTTCAATGCTTTGACCTTTCCTCTGTTTTTCAGAGCGTGTTCAATTCTCTCCATGTTATACCTTCTTACATCGCATACCTTACGTCTATTAATCAACTTCGAAAGCTCTGCCAGTTCTATTTTGTCTGTTGTACTTGACACTTTCATGATTTGACGCTTCCTAATTAGGTTCTTCGTTTCCTGGGAAAGCTTGCCAGTGTCCTGTCTAACTACCCTGCCTCCAACTTCCACTGCACACTCCGTAATGATACTCGTCAGATTATCATTGATTGTATCTACGCTAAGGTTGGTTTCCTCACTAAGAGCCGAGTACCTGTTCTGCAGCGACACTCTGAATTCCTGTACTTTCCCTCTCAGTGCTAGCTGATTGATTGGCTTCTTGCGTATCAGTTTCTGTCGTTCCTTCTTCAAGTCTAGGCGAATTCGAGACCGTACCATTTTATGGTCACTGCATCATACCTTGCCAATCACTTCCACATCCTGCACGATTCCAGAGTGTGCACTCATTATGAAGTCGATTTCGTTCTTATTTTCGCCATTAGGGCTCCTCCATGTCTACTTGCGGTTTTCTCGTTTTCGGTAGAAGGTATTCAAAATCTGTAAATTATTGCGTTCTGCGAATTCTACTAGTAGCTCTCCTCTGGCATTCCTAGTACCGATGCCATAATCTCCTACTGCCTGGTCTCCAGCCTGCTTCTTCCCTACCTTTGCATTAAAGTCGCCCATCACTATAGTATACTGTGTTTTTACCTTACTCATTGCCGATTCCACGTCATCTTAGAAGCTTTCAACTGAAGCGTCGTCATGGCTGGATGTAGGTGCGTAAGCCTGTACTACCTTCATTTTGTATCTTTTATTCAGTTTGATTGCGATACCTACCACCCTTTCATTAATGCTATAGTATTCTTCTATGTTGCCAGCTATGTTTCTGTGAATTAGGAACCCCACTCCCAGTTCTCTTCTGTCTGCCAAGCCCCTGTAGCAAAGGACGTGCCCATTCTGTAGCACCGCATAGGCCTCATCTGTCCTCCTAACCTCCTCACTGAGCCCTATTATATCCCATTTAACACCCTCTAGCTCCTCGAATAGTACAGCTAGACTTCCCTCACTAGATAAGGTTCTAGCGTTAAACGTTGCCAAGTTCAGGTTCCAATGGTGGCCTGTCCGGATCCAGAGATTCTTAGCACCCTCTGCTGCATTGCAGATCTGACCGCCGCCGTGGTCAGTTGCTTCGCAGCTGCTGGGGACTGAGGGCCGTGAGTTATTTGACGTAAGCATGTGGGAGGTAGTGGCCAGATACTGCACCAGGGTGGCCAATCCTTCTCTGGTGAGGGAGTGCGTTCTCGGTGGTGTTTGCCGGTGAGGCCGCACCCCAGGCCTCTTAATGCAGTTTCATCAACACGCGGATTTTTTTTAATCTGGTTGGGAACTGCGCGGTACAGGGATTTGAACCACGGACCTCTTGCATGCGAGGCGGATGCTCTAACCACTACGCCATCGCCGCTGACGCCTATAGCGGCCTATAGCGGCCGTCAATACTAAATCACAGGGAGCCTCGAGCTCACTCGTTCCTGCCGCCACCCCGGCTGCGGGAGCGGCGGGGGAGCTTCTTCGGCGTCGCCACCACTGGGAGGCGGCCCTCCAAAGCCCAGAGCTGAACGACCAACTCTGGGCCGTCCGGCAGGCCGAGGATGCCGCCCATGTCTAGGGACTACGAACCGCGACTTAAAGCCGCTGAGACCGAATTGCTGGTCCATTGTGTCCAATAAAGTCTTTTCTTTCTCTCTTTTTGGAATTTGCGTTGTGCGTGCGCATGCTTGAGTCAATGTCTGCACTAACTTTAGGCATTGCGCTGAGGCGAGGAAATTAAAACCACCTGCAAAGAATAATGTTCTCCGTCAACAGAATACACTGCAAACTACGATTCATGTGCCAGCTTTTAAATGTGGCCTTTACCTGGGTTCTGCTTTATATCAGGTGTGAAGGCAGAAAACAAAACAGAGAAGTTCAAACGTGCGACAAAACATATATACTCAAGCAACGTTTAGAAAATTACCATAGATATAGTCATGCTCGACGGGATGTTTGATGAAAACAGGATGTGATCTCAACTGTACTTGGAATCATATACAGCCCTGTCGCGTGCTTTCTTGAAGCGCCCTACAAACCAACACCACTTCTCGTTACGAGTTTCCTTGCAGGTACTCAGTTATGAATTCACTCAAGTTCACAGTCTTTAAAACCCTCGTGGCATCAATTATGGTGACACGCACTTCAGACTTCTATCAGGTACTCTGACGGCTCAGTTTGCTAGTTTTTTTTACTTTGACAGCTCTTTAGCTCTAAACATTCTGTTTGCCAAGCAGAATGCCTGAGTTTGATTCTTCTCCAGACCGAAGACGTTTATTATTAAGTTTGTGTTATCAGTCTCGGTTATTCATTCGTGGAAAACGCAGATTTTGCCCTCACAACCAGCAAAGCTAACTTCGAACTTTCTGCAAAATTGAGTTCTCTAAAGCTAACCTGTAGAAATATGTGCTATTATGCATTGTATGAAGGTGAAATCAATATTAAGCGGGAAGTGGGGGATTTTACGTGCCTCAACGACTATATATTTATGAGAATGTCGTGGTGGAGAGCTGTGTATAACTTTGGTCACCTGCGGTAAATTGACGTGCATTGTAAAGGTGCGGCATCCAGGCCTCTTGCAGGCTCTCGTAGACCAACTCAAACCAGGTTCTTTCTGGCCAGTAGCCAAGCGCCATCGTCACAACGCCACCGTGTTTAAATATGAAAAAAAAGAAAAACCAAGAACCAAAAAACAAATGGCAATGTATAGGAAGTGAAATGCGTTAAGAAAGACAACACGCCGACCCACTGAAAAGGCGTTCCCTCCTCCATACAGACCAGTGATGTACTTCGATCGAAATAACAAGGTGGACGAAGTGCTGAATGTTTTTGTCACTGATAGCGTCAACAAAGGCATTAATAGCATTCAGGTTCATGGTTGCGGTAGGGCAACCCGATAAGGCCGTCTGCAAAAAGCTATCGACGAGAGCAGCGAGTTCTTAGAGGTCGCGGTGCCCTAGCCAGAAGTGTTTCGGTTGTGTGAGGCACAGCTGAAGAAAATGACTGTCGCCAAATCTGGTTTTGAGCGCCGAGACCAGAGCTTCATAGTTCGAGCGGACGACTTGTGAGATGTACTCGAGGTATTCAGCTGCGGCTGCCCGGAGCTGAACAGCAAACGCCTGGGCTTTAGCTTGAACTGTCCAGCCGTTTAGGACAGCAACGGACTCAAAATTCACCAAAAATGCTACCCACAACGTGATGCCATCGATGGTAGGTGGTGAAAGTTGTGGTCCGAAAAACCAAGGTTGAGTTGACAGAGGAACATTTCGTTCGACAGAGGCAGACACGCGTTGCTGATGGCCAGACTGCTCCTCAATGACAGAGCCGCGAAGCTAGATCGGTGACGAAATCTGCCGTTGGGGCACGTTGAGCGAGGGTGACCTCAAGAGAGAGCAAGCGGAAAGCGAAGCGAGTTTCTAAGTCTTACATAAGGGCTTTTATGTTGACCTCACCTTGTGAAGCCAGGGCTTGCACGTAATCTGCTTTAGGTAGATCGGCACCAGCGCTTTCCCGTTCAGGGTGATTTGGCGTAACCTGGACATCCAACTCCGACATAAGGGGCTGATGGGGCGCTGCTGGTGGGATGTTTGATGAGATTGGGGTCTCCACGGCCTGCGTATCCCCATGCTTTCCTGCGTAGTGAGGAAAAGTGGTCCCAGGGTCGTCGACAACGTGTCGTCTTCTGTTGGGTGCCTCTGTGAAGGGACGACTGTTGTTGTCATCGCAGCAGCCTTACTCCTTGTACAGATGGGTTAACATTATCACCGCTGCCATCAAATGTTACGTACAAAAGCAACTAGCCCAAACACAGTCTAAAACAACGCTGTCTTTATAGTCCTCGTTCACTGCACTACCCCTCACGTGCCATTAAAGTGAAATGAACTTTATTTAGTCCTGCAGAACTGGTCAGACAACCCCCTAAGAGGGGTCCACCACAGTTTCTGGCCACGTCCACACTGGGATTGGAAAACCGTGGTCCTCCAGCCGTTCGCAGGCCTCCTGGCCTACAGAGTATTGGACTGAGAGCTCGGAGCTTTTAAGAGCCCCATCCCAGTATTCTGTGCTGAGCTTTGCGCCATGTAACGCCCGGCACTGGCAGATCATGTGAGCGAGTTTGTAGTTATGTGCCTCACAACTAGGGCATCCTGGAGGTATGCCGTTAGTAAAGTGGCTGAATGCATCCGAAGAACCGACGACTGCAGCCCAGTGAGCTTAGAATGTGGAAGCGGGTACCTCCACCTAGACAACTAATAATGGGACGTCACTTCGGTAAAGGTGGTAAGTGGATCTTGAAAGTTATCCATGAAGCCACCTGCGTACGTGCCTGGACCGCCGTGGCACTTGATCTCTCGCGCATAGTTATGGGCAAGTTTATTGACGTTGGGAAGATTTGGATGCACCACTGCGACCATGTGGGCCGTAAACTAGATGATTGTGTGGTAGCCTACTACACCGCTGGAATTTAAAATAGTGGCAGCCTTCCTGGAGATTACCCGCGAGGCATAGTCCCGGGCGGCAGCCCTGAATTCAGTATATATCTCTGGACGCGTAGAGTCCGGCATCACCAAGGCTATCACTACCTGCTCTGCTATGGAGGCAGACACTTTCCTCCCGGAAGCTGAGTTTATTACGCGACATCGATGATCAACGACCACATCCGCAAAACAATCGGAGCGGCCATACTACACCGCATTGGCGAAAGCTACACTGCACGCGGACCTAGCTGCGAAATCAAGGAGAGAGTTGACCCGTGCTTTTCACCGGTCAATGTTGTACTGTGGATGAATTTTACGCGGGAAGGGTGCCACCTCGTACGTTCCCTTCATTGTTTGTGGTAGGAATACTTTCTCTTCCTCTCCTGCCGTACCATGATATCCTAGCGACTGTAGGACACGCTGCCCAGCTTTCGTGGAGATCACGCATCCTGAGCTAGTGCTTGCGGCTCGGTCACCTCCGTGAGGGTTTCGTGCGTGCCTAGACTCATGAGCCTGTCCGTGCCGGCGCTCACGGGGAGGCCGATTGTAGCCTTTTGATTTTTTTACGCATTAAAGAGTCGAGTTCAGTTTTTCGCATTTAGATCAATTTAGTGAGGATGCCACGTAATTAATCTGGCTCATGAGGAATGCGTGAAAGAGCCGAAGGCAACTGCTTCCCTCAGCTCTCCCCTGCATCTTTAAACCGTCAATATAAGCCTGACCCTGTTCACTGTTTCGGAGGTGATGCGAGGCGAAACCTGTGAATTTCTGCCATTAGATTCAAGAAGGAAGCTTAGCACCTAAATAAAGTTTACTCTAGGAATCTACTGTCCATTCCGTGTGGTTATCGTAATCTGCACCTGCTGAAGCGGCGACTCGTGCCTTCTTCCGGATAGAACTGGTCGATATTGAAGCAACTCCGATTTAGAGGCGGATAGCTGAAGAAATACCCTTAAGTACCCTGAAGTACCCTGCAAAAAACTTTCTGTGATTGACAAAGTAGATTGGAGCGCCTCCTCCACCGCCCATGCACCAGACTGTAATGTCGTCGGCATATAGGGCGTAGTTGGTATTGCCTACAGTGGAGAGGTGCTCCGAGAGGCCTTTTATGGCAATGGTGAACAAGAGGGGCTAAATTACCGCTCCCTGCGGCGTGCCGCTTGCACCTAGGGTGAAGGCCTCCGATTTTATTTCGCCAATCTATATGGTGGCTCTGCGGTCCCTGAGGAAGGCGCGTGACGTGTCAGTGACTCCAATATATAATTAGTATGAGTAAATTTATCACTTAATAAGACATTTTTAAGGCATTTAAGGACTTTTTGTCACGTTTTTCCCTTCGCAAATGCCCGAATTAAAAAAAATCCGCTTTGGCACTGGGCACCAATTCTACCAAACTTTCCGTGGTATGTATCTAATAGCAAAAAGTAACAATAAATGCGTATGCTTTTGTACTGACGTTGGAGTAGCTTCGTGCACGGATAAAAAAAATTTGGCCGAGTAGAACTTAGCCAATTTTTGGCGGGTCACGAACACACCAACACCAGCCGCGCAATTTTTTCTGGCAGGACGCTGTGAAAAATGTCAAACATTCACACATAAAATATTGACAACAATCAGCACCTATCATAGATATGGATACACAAAGAAAGGTACTCTTTGTATTAGCTACTGAAGTCGGCAACGTCAAAATGTCGCACTTTGCCCCACGTCTCATTTTATTCCGCCCTACCTTATTTTTCGTACATCAAAATGTCAAAACCATTAACAAAGACTTTGCACTATAAGATCTTGTTTAGCTAATTAATTTCGTTATCATTAAGCGATACATTTGATATGGGTGAATGACACACCTGCCTTTAATGGCGTATTTGGTTGGGCACTTTCGAGTGCTCTGAAAAGTAGCTGCGCCTTCGGTTGCTAATCACGTAGGGGATTACCCAAAAAACTTTGTGCGCGTTGGCTTCTTTTTTGTTTCCCTTCAGATTTCATTTTCATCAATAACGTTTCGCCTGCTCTTAGAAGAATCGAGGTTGGATGTATGCAACCTTTTCCAACCTTAACTACTGCTCTGAAACAGATTCATTGACCTTATGCTTGCATGTTTTCGTTAGAGCAGACTGAAAACATGCCATGGCGATTCTGTTTTTTGTATCTTTAAATGGGCGGAAGCATACTGTAACAAAGGCTACTTTGTTCTCAAGAACACTTCAAGCAAAAATGGCCACACTTACTTCTTTTGTGGTATAAATTCTATGTGACTCAACGTCAACACACCCTGTACAGCAAGCTTTAATGAAAGTGCTGTATTTCGATGGACTTGGCAGAGAAAATAAACAACCTAAACATAAATACATAATCAAGCACGAAAGGAATGGCAGAAAACGAAAACAGCATTATTGCCTGGTCATTGATATTATCGTGATTTGAACTGCCGAGGTCATCATATTGGTGGCTGTGAAAGCCACACCATCTATCGCACTTATGCACTTCATGGTAGGCACGCAGGTAGGATCTAATGAAACTCTAGTGAAGAAGTTACAACAGTTTATCTGTCAACTAAAAACTGGCCTAATTCAGAACACACATGTTTGCTACGGATTAGGGTTCGGGGAACAGTAACAAAGAAAGCTTTTTCATGCTCAATCTAAAACAAAAAGCATACAGTTGAGCAAACGATGAAAACAACAAATCTTAAGTCCGGTGTCTGCTGCAACCCGATACGTGCTTCAGCGGAAATTCATAGGTGTAGGAATACGCATCAAATTTGACATCACACAGTTATTTCTTTTGTCATAGGTCACCCGACGAGTTACGATGTGTTTCGGCCTTCCGGGAAATTTCATAATTTTTGAATTCTTTTCTTTTACTTTTGCCAGCCTTACTTGAAAATTTGCCAGGCGATTATCGGCAATGAGTGCTTCCCGTTCAAAATCTGGCATCGCACGCCCAAAGACACGTGATATTATATTACGCCACCAGTTGTCACAATCTGTCTTTTTTGAAGCCCTGATTCGAATTGGTGGGCTGAATAAGCAATCTGTTCCAAAATATACTACGGACGCGCAATTAGGTTCGCTCTCTCGTCCCGCCCTTGGCGCTCTGCCTGGAGAGCGAGGGTTTGTGTGGCGCCTGACGCGACTGACCTCGTAAGCGAACTAATGAGCAGCGTGCCCTTGACAAGAGTGTCCGCTGCAACTCGATCGGCGTTTGGCAAGCGGCTACACGTCCATCCAGGACGAAGAAGGTTGTCCAGACGGTCACGAATAATCGGCTGCAGAGGTACCCGGAAACTGAGGCTGCTTCACCTGGCTCATAGCATCCGTGAGTAGACATCGTCACACATGTTAACTATATGTGTAGTCATATCATATACGCAAGTAATAATTTGCAAGAGGGGTATGCGTTCTTGTTTTTGCGAGAATGATATTCAAATATTTAGGAGGTCTATATAATATGCTGCTTAGCGAATTGTACCAAAGGGCGAAATTTACAGTAACCCCGTGCACATATACACCGGTAGTTCAACCCCAGCGTCCAATTGTGGTGGTGTGGTGGGAATACCAGCTCGAGGAATAGCCCTGCAAGTCAAGCTGTCACATGTCTCTATGTTTACGGCAGCAGAACTTGCAGCTCTGCGTGGTGCACTAGAGCACATCTCATCTTAGGATTTATGTAATGTTGACGACACCAAAATCAGGATTTCTTCAATGCTTCGGACATGTGCACCAACATCTTTGATCAAGTCATCGTTGAATTTCTCGCCTTCCTAGAGCTATTCAATAATGCAACGTCTCACATTGAACGACTACGGCATAGGTTCAAAGAAATGGTATTGTTCTGTTTAGACAATGTTGTTCCTATGAAAACAAGAAAGACAAGAAAAAATAATTCGTGGATTAATCGCGAAATCATTCATGCTAAACGTAAGGTAAAACGCTTTAGAAAAGCATGAAAATTAATTCTAACAGCACATCTCAAAAAGTATTTTTCGCTGCCATTCACAACATGAAAACTCAAACAAAGGTGTCGAAAGCAAGTTACGTACGTTGACAATACTCTTTCGAACTTTCTAAAAAACTTCCCCACAGAAGTTCTACAAATATTTTGAACCTAAAAAACAAAGTGAGCACCCAGATTCCTCTAAAGACAATCCCCGTAGAGTGAATGATTTCAATCAACATTTTCACGCAGTTTTTGCCGTGGATGATGGAAACATTTCACATATTAACCCATGCAACTGAAAGCAATTAGAAGCACTTGTTGTACCTGAACCTGGTCTGTTTAGACTTCTACTGAATATCAACATCAATAACAACACTAAAAAGGGAATGGGACCAGACAATATACCTAATACACACCTAAAAAGATATACTGAATGATTGGTCAAATACCTTTGCGTTAGTTTTAATAAAATATCATCATCCTGTACATTACTACAAGATTGCAAAGTCGATAAAATTATTACAGTATATAAGCCCGGTGACAAAGCTGAAGTCTCCGATTATAGGTTCATCTCCCTAACCAGCTCACTCAGTAAGCTCCTTTAACACATAGTGCTGAAAAGCATAACCACAAACTTTGAAAAAAAAAATCATTCTTTCACCTTATCAACACGGCTTTGGAAAATGGCTCCCCACAGTCACCCAGCTTGTTGAGCTAATCCATAACATATCATTCAGCAGCGATAACCAAAAACAAATGGACCTTCTTTTACTAGACTTCTCAAAAGTGTTTGATCGTGTCTCACATGGCAAACTCAAGACTAAAATTGAATCAATACGAGGAAATAGACCAATCATCTCTTAAATAAAAGACTACCTTACAACCCGTTTGCAGTTTGTAGAAATTCATTATCAGTCACGCACTCTTTCAGGTGTCAAATCTGGAGAGAGAGAGAAGGAATGTAGGGAGGTTAACTAGACTATGCGTCCAGTTTGCTACCCTACACATGGGGAGGGGGAGAAGGGAGTAAAAAGAGAGAGAAAGATAGACACATGTGACATCACACACACAATGACGAGTTTCACAGGCGGTCCCTCAATGAAGTTGCTGTCAATTATCTCAGGAGGGCTCGTGTGGCTTTTTGTGGTGATGCGCTGCGCGACCAGGCGCCTAAGATCTGGAGTGCCCTAGAGATGCATACTGGCTCCAGTTCTTTTCCTAATTTTTATTAATAATATACTATCTAACATAGGTATTATTACGAGAGAGTTCGACACTGCGCTCTAATTTTAAATGGGGTACTTACTGACAAATTACTTAACGCTAATAAATTGGCTGCCCTAACAATTGCCAGAAAAAAAAACACTTGTATGAGTTTGCATATACCGCAAATAACAAACAGCTAGCTTTAGTTTCAGAACACTAATTCTTGGTTTCTCATACACGATCTTAGATGAGACTGCCTCATCAACACCATCACATCAACTGCCTTAACGAAGCTGTCTTTCCTCAGGAGACACCTCCATCTTGCGCCACTTGACATGAAGGTTTTAGTATACAAAGCTTTATTCGATTAGATCTCGAATATGCTAACATCGCATGGTTCCTGTGCACTGAACGTAACAATAATAAAGTTGAAAGAATCCAGAGAAAGGCCAGAATAAAATTCAGGCATTTGCATTTAGTCTACACAACCAAGAAAACATTGACCTCAGTACGTGTATTTCGGTAAGCCCTTGTAGGCCTACACACAACACACACTCCGTGACACTATCTGAACATACACACCATTCTAACTGTTTTAAATAATCCTACTTCCCAAGAGCCATAAAATATTGTAACAAACTATATCCATGAGCTGCTAACATTCACTCACTAGGTAGATTCATCACAACAATGAGGAAACTTGATTGATATGTGAGGTTTAACATCCCAAAGCCACCATACGATTATGAGAGACGCCGTATTGGAGAGCTCCAGAAATTTCCACCACCTGGGGTTCTTTAACGTGCACCCAAATCTGAGCACACGGGCCTACAACATACCAACCCCCATCAGAAATGCAGCCCCCACAGCTGGGGTTCGATCTCGCGACCTGCGGGTCAGCGGCCGAGTACTTTAGCCTCTAGACCACCGGGGCGGGGCCATTAAGAAAACTTTACTAACAAAACATGGTTGAATTATATTATTTCTGATTTATCAATTTTTATGTGTTTTTTTCTGTTACTATTCTTTATTGCGGAATGACCTTTATAATATGTAATTTGTAGTCAACTTATGTTTGCATTCATGTATTTTAGCACATTGTACTTCAACTTAGCTTACTTTGTTGACTGTTTTTATGTAGTCTGCTGCAACCCTCGTTTTCCTGCCGTGATTTCGTTTAAGATTGGCAGTATTTCTATATAATAATAATAATAATAATAATAATAATAATAATAATAATAATAATAATAATAATAATAATAATAATAATAATAATAATAATAATAATAATAATAATAATAATAATAATAATAATAATAATAATAATAATAATAATAATAATAATAATAATAATCAACCCAGAGACCGAGTAAATGGGCGGTTTTCTCACTCGAAACCGGCCTTAAAGAGTACGCATTCAGTTATTCGACGAGGTTGCCACGAACAGCTAGCGTTCGAAGTTGTCAAGCTTTTTCATCACATCACAAAAACTGGCTACGATGTCAATTTTTAGTGGCTACGTGGTCATTGTGGGATAACTGGCAATGATTTCGCAGACAACGCGGCTCGCACATACCACCAAAAAGAGCACAGATCCTTATTAATTCCCTGTGAAGGACAGACACTGCACGATAACTTCGACACCTAGCGCGTAGTCTGTGCCTTCTGGAGTGGAACACCCCAAGCGTAAGACACACAAGACTAAATCAAATAAACCCTAAGCTGGGACTTCGACCTACATCAGCCCTTCATCGACGTAGAGCTTCGCTTCTTTGTCGGCTAAGGTTGGGGGTCGTCTTCACAAAAGCATATACAGCCCTCATTGGAGTGGCTTACAGTGCGGAATGTGGAATCTGCGGCAACGAAGAAAACATTGACTATCTGCAGTTCCATTGCCCTCAATTCGCCTCTGAGGTGCTGATACTTCTTGAAGTTGCGACAATTGGACAATCGGCCAATATCTGTGCAGATGCTGTTCGAGCACCATCCTCGTCTTTTTTCAGCTCAGAAGGCAGTAGAATTCCTCTTGCGCTTTTTGAGGACTACGGGTTTATGTGAACGCCTTTGACTTTTGTGTAGTGCCATTACTGCATATGCGTTAACCCATTGCCTGACAATTTATGACTCTTTTCTCTATCTCTATCTCATCTAAATAATCTCCTTTCCATTCCCCAGCGAAAACTATAGCAAGCCACTGATGTGTCTTACCTACCTACCTACCTACCTACCTACCTACCTACCTACCTACCTACCTACCTACCTACCTACCTACCTACCTACCTACCTACCTACCTACCTTACCTACCTACCTACCTACCTACCTACCTACCTACCTACCTACCTACCTACCTACCCACCTACCTACCTACCTACCTACCTACCTACCTACCTACCTACCTACCTACCTACCTACCTACCTACCTACCTACCTACCTACCTACCTACCTACCTACCTACCTACCTACTCACCTACCTACCTACTTACCTACCTACCTACCTACCTACCTACCTACCTACCTACCTACCTACCTACCTACCTACCCACCTACCTACCTACCTACCTACCTACCTATTACCTACCTACCTACCTACCTACCTACCTACCTACCTACCTACCTACCTACCTACCTACCTACCTACCTACCTACCTACCTACCTACCTACCTACCTACCTACCTACCTACCTACCTACCTACCTTCCTTCCTTCCTTCCTTCCTTCCTTCCTTCCTTCCTTCTTCCTTCCTTCCTTCCTTCCTTCCTTCCTTCCTTCCTTCCTTCCTTCCTTCCTTCCTTCCTTCCTGTACCAAAGCGGTGATAACAAGAGACCGCGTGACGTCAGCGAGGAACATAAAGAACGTCGAGAGAAAAGGGATCACTCCCAACAAATTCGCCCTCTGACAACGCAGGTATAACAAAATACAGCGTGAATTGGTGCCGGTATTGACGTTGTAAGCCGGTGGAAGGCACCGTGAGAGACACATGAAGCAAATTAGAGCTGAATGCATTGACCTATTCAATGTAGCCGATAAATCGTTCAAAGTTGAATCTGAAACATCTGCACTTTGTGCAACACTACATGTTCGTCGTTTTGTTTTCATTATAATTTTTATTAGACCATGAAAGCAATGGTCCAATTATCGGCTGTCTGTCTGTATGCTTTTACGTGTGCCGTGGTTGTGAACTTCGATTTACTCAGGGTTCACAGTTTTACGCGCTCAATCTTCTTTTCATTTGCTGAAATGTAGTGGTCTGCAATGTATACCAAGGCAGAACAATAAAACTTAAAAGCTTGTGACAAACAATGGGTATCTGAGATTCTTAATTTTGTCTTGATGCTAAGTGCCGCTTTATTTCATTCTAGCGTTGTGAGAATGTGGCGAAAAATACGACTATGTGTGCTAATTAGCATAGCCACCGGAAAATAGTTGCGGGTAGATATCGCTTAGATTGGCCTCTTGCAGCACCACCTCGTTTACAGCTCCTAACAGCGAAGCTAAGCACATCAAAACTGAAACGCAATTCGAAGCTAACAGATTTTTGTAATCTATAGAACAACTAAAATTTCGTTCAGCTGGAATGAACCGCTTTTGAAGAACGATGTGTTATAGAATGAATATAACAAGACAAGAATGAGGTACATCAAGTGCTCTTGCAATGACGAACTGGTTCTCAGCGAGCGAATGTTTTAAAATAGAAAATATTACTGGAGTGTTCCTTTTCAATATCACCTACCACCGTGCGAAAATATTATTAGAGACTTCGGACTAAAAATGTCTCGAGAGTCTACCTAGCCAGACAGATCTGTGTCGAATATATTCTCCTTTCGAACCTTCTTGTCTTAAGCTTGGAAACGTAGTGTACGTTGGGGACAGTTGTCTGCTGTGGAGTCGACACGACAGTTTATTTATCTAACGCTGCCCAACCTCGTGCATTCCTCCTGGAAGCAGCGAGAGCATGTTTTTTTTGTCCTTGCATTGTGAAATAAGTGAATTTGGCAAGAAACTTGATATTTATATTAAGGTCTTTCATTACTTTTTGAAAGACCGCGCTTTTACTAGACATTCGCAGCTCGTAAGAAAATTATGTACACTCAAACAATAAATGTTTGCTTTTTATATTATGAGGTAATATGTCACATGGCTGCTAAGGTAAGCAGTCACATGGCTGCTGACCCGCCGTCGTGGGATCGAATTTCGACTTCTGGGGGCTCCATTTTCGATGGAGGTGAAAATTCTGTGGGCACGTATGCTCAGGTTTGGCTGCATGTTAAAGACCTCCATGTGGTCAAAATTTCTGGAGCCTTTCACTGCGGCGTCTTTCTCTCATATACGTATGGTGGTTTTGGGACGCTAAACCCCATACATCAACATGAGACAGCTTGCTATGACTCCAAGACATTTTAAATTGCTCCAGAATTATTGGGCAGATGTCCTACTGATGCAATGAGCTAATAATGTGCACAGCCTAGGAGAAAGTTGTGACACTGAAAGAAGTTTTCAGAGCACTCTAGAAAATAGCTTGTGTGTGACACATTTTTCAAAATAACCGAAGGTCGGAGAGTGTCTCCTTATGCTCAGGAAATAAATGGCTGAAGCTGCCCGTGCCAGGTGGGGCTCAAACGTTTCGGGCCCGGGTCGGGTATGGGACATATATTAAAAAACACCGGTCACGGCTTGCCGGGCCGAAGCAGTGAGGCCTGAAGAAACAAAAAGAAATGCTTCCACGTCTGGAAGGGGATCGCCCAGAAATGCGAATGCATTTATTGCGCCGAGAGTACACGGCGTGGTAATTTTATTGGCATAAATAATGACCAGACGAGGATTATTATCGTACCTATATATATTGTCGCGAGAGGAAACGATAGGCAGGAACTCGAAGTGGAAGACTGTTTACTCAGCCACAGCTGCCATTCACTTCGCTCTCGTCTTCTGCCACCAACACAGCGTGGCATTACCCTCTCCCCAAAGAAAAAAGAAGAAGAAGCATCACATGAATACCACGGCTCCGAAAAACAACGAAAGGTAGTCAGAAATGTCTGCGTCCTTTGGAAAGAAAAGGACGAGATGAAAAATAAAGAAGCAAGAAAGTAATGCACAATTGTCTTAAAGGCCATTGCCACATCACAAAGTTCTTGACTTGCAGTCAACGCAAACAGTACGGCTTCATCCTGGATACGTGAACCACATCCGAGGAGCGTGGTCTGCGAGAACGGTGTGACGTGTCTGCTGGGACAACTTCGTAGTTAACTTCGCTGAGGCGATGAAGAGCTCGGTAGTGTCCGAAGTACCGACATAACAATTTTTCTGAGCGTCCCCGTTGACGTATAGGAGTCCAAACTCAGACTAGGTCACCGGGTTTGTATATTACTGCTCTGTGGTGGGTGTTGTATCGGCGAGCATCTTGATTTTGCCGCGATAAAATGCGAAAGCACTCCAGCTGCCGGGCGGCTTCGGCACGCTGAACAAATACATCTGCGTCCGGGGTAATCGTGTCCGGCAGAGTTGGTTGCAGCATGGTGTCAAGCATTGTGGTGACGTCGCGGCCGTAAACCAGACAAAAATGAGCAAAGCCGGTGGTTTCCTGCAAAGCCGTATTGTAGGCAAATGTTATATACGGGAGGATTTCATCTCAATTCTTCTGATCCTTGGCGACATACATCGAAAGCATATCTGCAAACGTTTTGTTAAGGCGTTCGATTAACCCGTTAGTCTGCGGGTGGTACGCAGTTGCTGTTCGGTGCGTCGTGCCGCTCAGCAACAGGATCTGTTGGAGCAACTGTGCCGTAAAAGCAGTACCACATTCTGTGATGACGACAGCGGGAGCACCGTGGCGGAGAACAATGTTCTTGATGAAAAAGTCAGCCACCTCGGAAGCAGTTGCTCGCTGGGCGGCTTGTGTTTCGCAGTATCTGGTCAAGTAGTCGGTGGCAACCACAATCCAGCGGTTACCAGCTGTAGACTTCGGAAATGGGCCGAGTAAATCCATCCCGACCTTTTTAAAAGGTGCGTGAGGGGGTCGCAAAGGCTGAAGCAGACCGGCTGGTTTCGTCGTTGGAGTTTTGCGGCGCTGACAGGCTGTGCATGTCTTGACGTACTACCGGACGGTTTTCGTAAGTTTCCGCCAGTAGTATTTGTCTTTGATCCGCGCCAGAGTACGCACGAAGCCAAGATGCCCTGACGATGGCTCGTCGTGACAAGCACGCAAAATATCATCGCGGAGAGCAGCAAGAACGACGAGGAGGTAAACAGTTTTCGTTGAATGAAAGTTGCGCTTGTAGAGGATGCCTTGGCGTAGAGAGAAAGATGACAAATCACGCCCGAACTGACGTGGGCGTTGTGGGCGACGTCCCTCAAGGTATTCGATCAGTGGTTGTAATTCTTAGTCTTCGCGTTGCTGTTCAGCCCCGTTTAATGATGCGAGAATAGCAAGGCAGCTGAAGTCGTCATCATTGTCTTTTTCAGCGACCTCGACAGGTGCGCGGGTAAGACAGTCAGCGTCGGTGTGTTTCTGACCAGACTTGTAAACCATCGTTATATCGAATTCTTGTAACCGAAGGCTCCATCTTGCGAGACGGCCCGAAGGATCTTTCAGATTTGCTAGCCATCAGAGAGAGTGGTGGTCACTGACAATTCGGAAGGGGCGTGCGTAAAAGTAGGGCCTGAATTTTGTTATGGCCCATACAACCGCCAGACATTCTTTTTCAGCCGTCGAGTAGTTCTTCTCCGCAGATGACAACGTGCGGCTAGCGTAGGCGATGACGCGTTGCACGCCATCTTGATATTGCATGAGAATAGCTCCTAGGCCAAGGTTGCTCGCGTCAGTGCGGACTTCTGTGTCTGCTTCGGTGTCGAAGTCACCTAGGATCGGTGGCGCTCGTAGGCGTTGTTGAAGATCGCGGAAAGTGCCGGATTGTTTGGTGCCCCAGACGAAGACGACGTCATCCTTGACGAGTTGTTGTAGAGGGTCGGCGATTTTCGAAACGTTTGGCACGAAGCGGCGGTAATAAGCACAAAGTCCCATAAAGCAGCGTACATCATGCTTTGTTTCGGTATCGGGAACAAAGCAACTGCCATAGCCTTGTCAGGATCGGGGCGAACACCACTGCTGCTGACAATGTGGCCAAAAAATTTCAGTTCCTCATATCCAAAATAACACTTTTCCGGTTTCAGAGAGAGGGCAGCAGTGCGAATAGCCAGAAGAACCACCTCAAGCCGCTCAATGTGCTGTTCAAAAGTCGTAGAAAAACGACTACATCGTCTAAATACACTAAAAAAAGTACCACTTCAAGCCACATAAAACTGTGTCGATCATTCGTTGGAACGTGGCTGCAGCGGAGCACAGGCCAAAAGGAAAAACTTTAAATTCATAGGGAACGTCCGGTGTAATAAACGCTGTTTTTTCTCGGTCTCGTCCATCTACTTCAATCTGCCAATATCCGCTACGGATTTCCATGGAAGAGAAGTAACGGGCGTGTCGCAGGTGATCCAAGGAGTCATAGATACGAGGAAGAGGATATACGTCTTTTTTCGTTATCTTGTTCAGTTTGTGGTAGTCGACGCAGAATCGTAATGAAACATCTTTCTTTTTAACCAGAACAACTGGTGACGCCCAAGGACTAGTCGATGGTTAATTACGTCGTCGTCGAGCATTTGTTTCACTTGATGACGGATAGCATCTTGCTCCTTCTGCGACACGCGGTAAGCATGTTAGCGCACGGGTTGCACGTTGGGCTCAGTGATGATTCTGTGCTTTATTAGAGGAGTCTGCCGGACTTTCGAAGTAGTGGCAAAACAGTCACTAAAGGATGAGAGGAGACGGAGGAGCCTTGCCTTCTTAGGTTCTTCCAACTGGCGATTGACGTTGAGGCGACTAGTCACGTCAGTATCGCAGCTGTTCTCAGTCGAGATCGTCGTAATCAAAGGGAAGGCGTCCAAATCATCTAATGCCCCCAAGTAAGCTATGGTTGTGCGTTTCGCAAAATGCCTGTGTTCGCCACCGAAGTTCGTAACTAAAACCGTAGTCTGGCCATTTCGGAGTTGAACGAGACTTCGAGCGATGTCCACTTCCCAATCAAGCAATAACGTCAGGTTACTTTTGGCGATTCCCGTGATTGACTGCTCCCGTGGACACTCAACAAGCACGAAGATACTACTGCGAGGTGGCAACGTGACGCAATAATCGACTACGCGTAAGGCCACGCCACGATGTTCGTTCTCGATGTCTAAATCTGGAGAAACACAGTTAGCAAAACTGACGGACAAATCACGCAGATTAATTATCGCTCCATACTCTTGCAGAAAATACATGCCCAAAATGACCGGACGGGAACAATTGGGCAGTACAAGGAATGATGCTACAAAAGCCGACGCACAAATCTCAAGCCTGGCGGTGCACCTTCCTATAGGGGATACGAGGTGTCCTCCAGCGGTGATTAGTTGAGGGCCGTCCCGCGTTGTCCGCACCTTGTGTAGACGGGTGGCCAATGAAGCACTCATCGCCAAGTAATCAGCTCCCGTGTCGACAAGCGTAGTCAACGGATAACAGTGGACGGAAACAGTAATGGCAGCGGACGTTCTGTTGGCGGTTTCACAAACAGGCTTTAACGGCACTGACTATCATGACTTTAACGGCACTGGCTTATCATGGGATGTTTCGACAGAATGAGTTATACCAGGGACTTGTACTTGTGGAACGCTACACGTCCAGTGCAGTGAGCCAAATCATTTGTTCCGACGTGAAGAATCAGAGTTTTCGTTGGAGATGACACGAACGTAACATATCACAGATCCAAACTGTGTGATGAACGTAGGAGTGCCCTTCCGGAGAGGGTCGAAATGCTGAAACAGATACTTCGATTGGGAGTCGCCAACGACAGCCGTAGAAACTTTCGTCTTCGCGAATTTCCATTTGATCGTTTTCGATGCCTTCCTGCCAAAATCCATAGGTATTTGGCATTTCTTTGACTTCTTGCTAAATTCGGTCGAGTTATAAGTCATCAGATGAAGCGGAAGACCAAACGAAAAACGATGCGTTATTGCCAACTTTACGGCCGGGAACTGGCTTTCGTCAGGTCATTTATGCATATGACAGTAACACGCACTTCTTAAGGACATGGCATGGGGGTCCCCCCTATAGTGTATAATCACTCATATATATATATATATATATATATATATATATATATATATATATATATTACACAGCCAGCGAATAGACCGTGTAAGGCGTGCGCTTCTGTGCATTGCGGATGGGAGAGTGGGGCACAGGAAAAAGCGAGAGTAAACGGTGAGAGAAGGAGCGACTGAGCACTCAACCTAGCCTCTTCTACACTCTCTCCACACACGCGTGATCCCTGCCGAGCTTTAGAGGATGGAAGGATGGATGTATCTCGCTGTGCCCTTTAAATCGGGTGGTGGCTTACGCCACCTAGCCATAAAATTAAGCACTCTCACTCTGTGTTGAAGGATTGAATTTCACTCGCGCCTTGATTGAAGCCATCAACCAGCCTTTTCGTGGTTATTTCTGCCCGATTAAAGTCAGTTTTGCCTTCAGTTTCTCTAAATTGTAATGCTGTCAAAAATTCCGTGCCATTATCTAGCACTATAGCATGGAGCCCAAAGAAATTATCAAATGCTCAGCCATTTCCTCCTCCTCCCTACACGGTACTACATAATGTGTCTGTGCCTTCGTATTTGGCTCGGGATGTCTTGGTCCGCAATACTAAAGTTCTGGCCTCGAACAGCAGAGAACTACCCCGACAATAATCGTAGATCTTTTCTTTTGCAATTTCCTGCTTCCAAGTTCGGTAGATCTCCAGGGAGTATTTCGTAAGCATTCCAATCTTCCATGTGTCCCTCTCTGTTTTATTCACCCTCTTTTTCCCCGATGTTTCTTTTTTTGGCTTGGTGTTCTGCTGTTGTCTAAATACTTGCTTGACAATTTTCAAATTCGCTTCCTCCATTCAGTATCGACATTATTCATGTACAAGTAGCTGAAAACTTTCCGAGCCAAACACTCCTTTCCTATTTTTCTCAAACGCTGCCCAAACTTTATCTTCCCGCTAGCTTCGCTGCACTCAAAGGATGTCCATCCCATGTCACCATGCACCCCCTGATTTAGGGTATTCTCGTGTGCTCCCTAAGCAAGTATACCTATGATACATTGTTTAATTTCCAATCTTGCTTGAACCTCTCATCCCATGCACAAGACCGCGTTGCCGAACGTCAAACCTGGGATCATGACACCTTTCTGAATCGATCTGACAGTGTCAGAGCTATTGTGGTTCTACAGTGCCCTATTTTTTTATTACGGCTGGATTGCTGTTACCCTTAGTCATTACGTCTCTTTCGTGCGCCCTTAGGTACTTAGACCCGCTGATTCTCCATGCGCCCAAATATTTGCATTTATTCACTATAATTAGCGCGACTTCTTCTCTCCTACGCTCACTACCTTCGTTACCATTAAAATGAATGATTGCCAATTTTTCCTATTCTAAATTTTTTTCAAATTATTTGCCTCATTACCCAAGATGTCTATTAACCTTTGTCTATCTTCCTTGTTGTCGGCTATTAATACTATATCACCTGCATACATCAATGCTGCTAATGACTGTTTAATGTGTTTCCCTTGCTTGGCAAAAGAGAGGCTGAAGCCGAGTCGCCTCCCCTCTAATTTGGCTTCGTGTTCTTGTAGATACAGCATAAGTAACAAAGATGACGAGGCACATCCCTGTCGAAGCCCGCGTTGTATCTATGTAGGTTCAGTTACCTGTTGTTCCCATTTGATAACTACCTTGTTACTTTTATAAGTATCCCTTAAATAATTATTTATTCCATCTTCCACGTCTAGTGTGTCCAGTATTCCCCGCAATTCGTCTTAACTCACACTATCGTAGGGTCCCTTGCATGATATATCTAAAAATGCCAGCCACAGAGGCCTGTGTTCTTTTTCTGATATTTAAATACACTTCATCAATAAAAACAGATTGTCCTCTGACCTCATTCGTTTACGGAACTCATTTTGTAGTTCTCTCAACGCCACCTCATTCTCCACCCATGTCTGTAGTCTTTCCTTTACTGTCTTCATCACCCGTCTGTAAATTAGTGATGTTAGTGTTATTGGACGGTGGTTGTTTATATCAGCTTCGTCCTCTTTCCCTTTATAGATCATGCTCATCTTGCTTAGTTTCCACACAATGGGGACTTCACCATACATTATTGCTTTGCTGGCTGCCTCTCTTAATGTTTGCTTGAATTTCGGTCCTAGTTTCTTTATTAGCATGATTGGAATGTCATCAGGGCCTGTTGATGTGCAACTACGAACCTTTTTCTCTGCCATTTCCCACTCTCGTTGTCTCAGTGGAGCCACTGAGCTAATCGATCCATCCTTATCTTGTATGGTGCATGCAACGTTTTATTAGTGTGTGAATTTTTTTCTGACATCATTGTTTTTACATGTTCCATTGCCTCATCCCCTTCTAGTCTGACCCCTTGAACTTCAGGGGTAAACCTCTGTTTCATGCTTGTCTTATTACTCAGAGAATTGAGATAGTTCCTAAACTTCGCAGCTGCCTTTCTATCTTTTTTTTTACTTCCGCTATTTATTGAACCTTCTTTCTTCTAATTTTTCACTGATCAAATAGGACGCTTTCCTTCTGCAGCTCGAAAAGTTATCCTATTTTCTTCCGACATCATCTTCCGGTTCACCCCTCTGTTAAAATAACTGTGTTTCCAGGAGGCTTCCTGACGTCTTACTATGCCTATCTTAACTCCCTCATCCCACTAGCTCTAGGGTTTGTGTGTCTTTTCTCCGTTGATTTGACTAGTACCATAAGAAGCACCAACTCAAACAATGGAGTTAGATTTGTGTACGCCCATTCTGTATTAGTATCCTCGGTGATTATTTTCTCAACGTCTTTAGTTGCTATTTCTATTTGCATCTCTGAATAAATATTACCATGCGGTTGCTCAGACTGTCTCCTTCCCATTTTCATTTATCTTCCAAAACTCTGCTTCATACGCTTGTGGTCAGATCACTACCTAAGCTTCTGGATCTATATTCATCTATGTTCATCAACCACAGTCGATGATACATCCTATGCGACATAATTGCGTAATCTATCGTCGAATTCAGCCTTCCCACCTCCCATGTTGTCTGCCCTCAGCACTTTTTGGTACCATTGGAAATAAATAAATCATACCTTTTACACTTATTCATTATAACTGTGCCTGTTGGGACAGTATATCCATTCATATCTTCTATGTGAGTACTCATATCTCATCATCAAATTACCTCGCACTCTTTTCCTATTTCATGACGGTCATTTTTTATGCCCTGCATCATTTTTGGGTTTCCTCTATTCCTTTTGCCCCTGTCCGCGAGTATACAAAACCCAGGAGCGTTCTCTTCCCTGCCACTTTGCCTTTTAGCCATAGATTTTCACTGCACTTCTTCTTGATCCTTTGCCAGTCTGTAATTTTTTGAATAAAATGCCCCAACACCAGCCTCCTTTCTGCCGCCTGCTGTTCTATCACAATATCACCACGCGTAGTCCGGATTGCTAGGTGATTGTTCCATGCCTATACTGTGTGCTTCTACAAACTCATATACTTTCCGCTTCTCCTCCCACAGCTGTTCTTCTATCTCTCCCCACTTCAACCTATTCCTTCCACCCTGCATGTTGATATGCGAGAGCCCCAAGGCTCCCATGATGCGAGCGCCCTCACACGCCAGGGCGCGCTTCTCCTCTCCACCCACTTTCCGATACTCTGTCCATAGAGTTAATATGCAGTATATTAACTCTTTAACTCTGTCCAAAGTACCTGCTATCCTCGTGCCCAGCAACCAGTAAGGTTGCTGGGGGCAAGGATAAGCGCGTGCTCACAACGTTACTTGAAAAAACTGGCCCCGTATCTGTATTTAATCTGCAATGTCGTCGAAAGACGATAGTCTTGCACGTGGAGAGAGTGAACAAAACATTTATTTCATGTTGTGCGCAAGAAAATCGGCGAATGGTATTCCGGAGGCGCTGCGTTAGAGTGCCTCGAGCGTGCAGTGGAGGTGAACGAGCGCATCAAGTCACGTCACACGTGAGACATGAGCGCCATCTGGCAGTTTCTTTTGGAAAACAAAGCGCATGGCCGTGCGCGCCCGTCTCAGAGGTGATAAGGTGTAGAACGCGAGGCGACGGGTAGGTGCCACCACCATCTCGTCTTAGCAAAGCGTTGGAAACACTCCCCGTTCCGTGCAAGCGTTGCACGGCAAGTGCAGCGTTACAAACTCTACGGTCCTTAAAGTTACTTATGTATGCGTTTTCTAGTAAGAGCTGCATATGCAGAATATATACGTGTTGTTATGGTGCCCAGACATGCGCAATATTTGCTTTTTGATTTACAATTGCACAAGCATGAACGCTATACCTTGAGCAACATTAGTGGTTGCTGCGGATGGGGTCAGCCGTTTCAAGTACCCGATGCCGGTAAGAGTGGACAAACTGACGAATGTACAGACAGACAGACAGACAGACAGACAGACAGACAGGCAGACAGACAGACAGACAGACAGACAGCCAGCCAGCCAGACAGACAGACAGACAGACAGACAGACAGACAGACAGACAGACAGACAGACAGACAGACAGACAGACAGACCAAAATTTTTGCCCCAAGAAGGACTACCGTCTTTAAAAAACTCAGTTTTAGAGCTCCGTATCTCTACAAACGGGGGAGGGTTGGATGAATGGCGGTCGCGTGAAGTAGTGGCACTGCAGTCCGATTTTGCGCTACTCTTGGCGCATCGTCTGCTACGGCAGTGTACCGCGGCGGAACGGTGCGCTAGCTCTTGCTCACGGCAGCTGTATTGTACTATTATTAAACTTAAACCATTATTCGTGGGCCCAGTGGACATTATCGCGCCACATTTGTAAACTGCTTATGTGGGTACGCACAAGACTACCTGTATAAATTGCCCGGATGCGTTTCCAATTGCAAGTTGATGCAAGTTGACTGAGTATCGATGTTGTGCCTATATCTGACGTGTCTGCGTTGCGTTCAACTCAAAGTACGGAAGGTTCTAAGTGAATGAGCATTTTCAGCGTAGTTTTTTTGAAGACCACTATCATTTCATACAGAACCATCTTGGTCTAGAACATTGATTTGGAACATTGTAGCTTTGATACAAGAGTTGGAGATGCTGGGAACGAGCGCCGCTGTGTACTGGGTGCGAGCTACCACTTTCCGCGTTAGATCAAAATTTCTTGTCCAGAAAAACTTAACGTTAGTGCGTTACCATGTTGTAATTCTCTAGTTGAACATCGAGGACCTCATGTTTGACAGTGAGCTTTCCAACTTTGTGGTGCAAAGCTACCCGTCACCTTTTAAATTGCGTCGAATTTCTTTGGAGGCTTGTCATGGCACACATTAGTGGTTTTTACACCAATCAAGAACAAATCTTGGCGTGCAAATGATTTACATCTCCATGCTCTATTCAAAAACTAGGCCATAGTAACATGGCATCAACCTGTTTCGCTCGTCCACTCACTTTCGGGTGGTATTTTTGTTGGTGGTTACAACTACCTTGCAGTGTGTACCTTGACGATGCCCTCAAATTACGTCGTCAGATAAGCGACTGTCGCTTCACCTATACTAATATTTATAATATATATGCCCCTTATAATATTTGAACGCGATAGCATTACAAAGCTCGTGTCACGAAAATTCCGATGTCGGCGTCTCCGGTTTGAGAGGGAAAACATGATCTTGTCCATGACAAATAAAAATCAAGAAACTTGCCAATACAACAAATATTAAAGATGTTCAATAAGAGTACGAATTGAACCGAATTGATGTTGTGTCAAACCAAAAAAGTAAGGCCTTATGTTTACGCTTCTTTCGTTTATGTAGTAGAAGGAATCTCTCAAACCCACGCAATATTAGGTGATAGAAGCACACAATTGCGCCCGGCATCAAAGCACGTGAAATGTGCAACGAGTGGGTGTTTTGAGGCCCACCCATTACAGAGTGCTCAGAAATATGTTCGTATGTTACTTTACGCGCACGTACATGGCCCTTCGCGGATTGGCGTAGTCGCCACCTAAAAATTTTACTTTCAAGAGACAATCCACGATTCTTAGTTTTATCGCAAGTGCTATCGGACCACCAGACGAGCAAGAAGAAGCGCCAGCAAGCACGAAGAAGATAATGAGTCCTCCGCGCAGTAGCAGGGTCTCAAAGACCTCACTCGTGTAAATAAAAGTCTATTTTAACTACATCGACGAAATCGAGCATTTCCAAGGCTGCTACACGCCATATCTCCAACAACGAAAGTTTTAAAAGCCCAGTGTTGCACGCACGGTCATTCGTTCCCTCGCGGCATGGTTTAGGCATGCACCAAGGCTGAAGCTAGGGTAGTAATTATGAAGGTGGTTCGCACGGGACTTGGTTATGCTATCGAGGTCTACTCTTAAAGGCGAAGCTCAGGCTTCGTCTATGTTTTGAACTTGCTGTTTATAACTGTTCTGTAATTTATTCCTACAATATATGCATAATACTCAAGGGCGTCACCTCTGACATATCCGCCAATTGCTGCCGTTTGTAATATTATTAATAATATTGTTACGTACAGAGAGATACCTTAAGAAGGTTGTTGATGGGCACCGAGACCGCGATCACCGTAGAAACAAAGCCATCTTCCTTCTTTACCCGCACTTCTCTTGTTTTTTCGGGTAGTGACACTTCGTATCATTCCCCCTCTCTCAGACGAAGCCCTCTGAGTGAGTAATTGTATCTTTCGTGTAAACGGTTTCAGGTGGCCAACATGCGTCACCTCTGCCTTGCATGAACGCCGGCCACTCGTGGTGGCCCGTGCAATTTCATACGTGACTCCACTGAGACGACGGAGTATCACGAACAGACCGGCGTAGTGTGCCAGTAGCTTTTGGCTCAAGCCACGTCTAGGTATTGAGGTCTACACCCACACTAGATCACTGAGGGCATAGGTTACATGCCGGTGTTGACTGTCGTAGCGGGCTTTGGAGGACTCATGCACTGCCAATGTCAGTAAGCATGCAAGTCGACTACTTAAAGGAAGGTGGTGTCCAGCGTATGTCAAGGTATGCGAGCGTAGAGTAGATATAAAGGGCTTCAGCCTGTCGTTCGTGTTTCACTGTGTTGAAGGCGCACGTGATGAACGGTAATGCTTCATCCCAGATTTCCTGGTCGTAGGAGACGTACATTGACGACATGTTGACGAACATTCAGTTCGTGTGCTCAGTCAGGCCGTTAGTTTGTGGATGATACTCTGTTTAGTGTCAGAACTTGGAGGTACTCAAACTAAGTAGTGATTTCACAATATCAGCGGTAAGTTAGCGACCGCAGTCACTTATCACGCGAAGTGGCCCGTGTTAAAGGATGACTGAATGCGACAAACCTGGGCTCCCGTGGAGGAGAATAAAGCAGACGCGTCACAGTACCACGTCAGGTAGTCAGTGAATAAAATTATCCACCGACTACCTTTTGAAGAGGGTGGAAATTGTCTCATCATATCAATATCGACCTTTTCAAAAGGAGAACCAGGGGGCTTTACTGGCTGTAGGTGACTGATTGGAGCTGAGGTGGGTCGCTTGTGGCTTTGACACTGCGCACAGCCAGCCAATAGTTTTGTGAGGAACCGGTTTATTCAGCCAGTCTCGAGCTGAATTACACTGATGATATTTACAGATGATGAAGATATAGGGTGATGTTGATATCTAAAGAGAATGGAGAGTCATTCGCTTGTCGCACTCACACTCATTCCTTCGCGCGGTGAAAGGGGCCGCCTGGTCGCTTGACAGTATTATGAAATGCACCGCGCATAGACTTTAAACGAGATACATGCACTATCTCTGTTCTTCGGCAACAATTATCAGGATTAGCGCTAAGAGGAGAAACGCGGTACTTGACGGGAGATGTCTGTTCGACCACAGTGTATGGCTCAATGAAGCGACTGATGAATTTGTCGCATAAACCGGGGACGCGTAGTGGAGTCCAAAGAAGAACTTCGTCACCAGGGGAAAAACTCACAACACGGCGAGACGAGTGGCAGCAAGATTTTCGAGTGTCTTGAGTGAGGCCGGTGTTAACACGGGCCTGGTGATGGCAGTGTGCTAGAAGAGATAAAAATTTTTCAAAAAAAGAAGCCGTCGAGGGTGCAGGGGCCGAAAGAAAAGAGACATCCAGGCTGAAACTCGGCGAGCGAGCATGAACAAAAAATTGGAGAAAAACCGGTAGTGCGTTGGGCAGCCGTATTATAGGCGAATGTCACGAAGGGTAGAATTACATCTTAGTTCTTGTGGTTGGGGTGAATGGTCATGGCGATCATGTCTGATAGCGTCCGATGAAACCGTTCAGTCAATCCGTTGGTCTGCGGGTGGTAGCTAGAAGTGGTCTTGTGAACAGTGTTCGAGACACGCAAAACACCCTCGACAATGGAAGAGAGGAATACTTTGCCATGATCACTCAGGAGAATGCGTAGAGCTTCATGATGCAAAATGATGTGGCGAAGAAAAAAATTGGCGACCTCAGTGGCAGTCCCGACGGTATAGAAGCAGTTTCTGCGTAGCGGGTAAGGTGGTCGACGGCCGTGACATTCCAGCGATTCCCATTGGATGATATAGGAAGAGAGCCATAGAGGTCGATTACAACGACTTCAAAAGGCGAAGCGGGACAAGGAAGAAGTTGCATTAAGCCAGCTGGAGCAGTTGTAGGTCGTTTTCGCCGTTGGCAATGGACACATGAGGCAACCTACTTAGCGACAGCTGCAGAGAGGCCAGGCCAAAAACAACGACTTCGTATTTTGTCGTAAGTCTTGTGATAGCCTAGATGAGCGGCGGTTGGATTATTATGAAAGGCTTCCAGAACTTCACGTTGCAGTGAACGTGGGATGATGGGTACCCACTTGTTGCTATCGATGTGGTAAATGGAGCGGTATAAAGCACCACCGACAAGCTGAATTTATTAAGTTGTCAACGGAGTCTTGCGTTTAGAGGAGTAGTAGAGCCGGTCAAGTGGTCAACAATGGTGCGGCAGTATGGGTTGACACGTTGTTGTAAAACAAGGACGGATAGGGTGGCACGTGATGAACTTAGCGCTGCGATTGGAGAGGTGCTGTCGTTTTGAGTATCGATGGTGAGTGGCTTCTACTGGGCAAAAGACAGCGCCATAGAGCATCAGAATCTTGACGCTTCTTGCCAGATCTGTAGGCGACATCAAAATCATACTCCTGCAAGCGAAGCGCCCAGCGACCGAGACGACCCGATAAGTTTTTCAGCGATGAAAGCCAGCATAGGGCGTTATGGTCGGTAACGACGGTAAAATGACGGCCGTGAAAATATGGTTGGATTCTTTGCACTGCCCAAACAACAGCAAAGCACTCCTGCTCAGTGATAGTGTAGTTCTTTTCAGGAGCGGTAAGAGCGCGACTTGCGTAAGCAACGACGCGTTCGCGTGAGTTTTTGTCACGCTGCAAAGGTACCGCACCTAGACCATGACTACTTGCGTTGGTGTGGTGGAATCGAAGTGGCACACTACCAGATCTGACGTGAGGGATTGCTTCAATGTCGTGAAAGCGCTTTCGCAGTCTTCGGACCAAATGAAGGGGACGTTCCTTGCGAGGAGTTGATGGGAGCAGAGTCGCAAGTTCCGCGAAGCTACGTATGAAGCGCCGGAAGTGAGAAGACAACCTAAGAAAGCTGCGCAGGTCCTTTTGACGTAGTGGACGAGGAAAATTGAGGACATTGGCAAGCTTCTCTGTGTCCGGCCGAACTACTTCTTTGCTGAAGAGGTAGCCGAGAACTTTGATTGTCTTGCTAGCAAAGGTACATTTCTTGGTGTTAAGCTGTGGACAGGATTTTGCAAGGCATATGAGGACTTTGTCAAGAACTTTTAGATGCTGACAAGCAACTCGGCTACCCAGCACCTCCCCCACTTGTCAAGAACCGGTTTATTCAGCCAGTCTCGAGCTAAATCACAAGGGTGATGTTATTTACAGATGATGAAGATATACAGGTGATGATGATATCTAAAGAGAATGAAGAGTTCTTTGCTTGAGGTGCTCACAGTTTTAATTGTATTGCTTATCTTAGGCTGTAAAAGCACGAGTAGAGAAGAGACGTGAGACGACGTTAAAGGCGGCTGACAGGGCCTTGCCAATCTCGCCACGTTAATTTAGGCCTCAAGTGGAGCCGTGGCAGCTGTCAGCGTCCGAGAGGCGAGGTGCTTCAGCTCGTTCTGTTCTCGCACAGCTCGAGCTAGAAACAGCTGTTCGACAGCCACGGCGCGGCGGTCGAGAAATGATGGTGATGATGAAGGCACTACAGGACTCCCCCTTCAGCGCTTTTCGCGATTTAGAGGTATATGAAAAAGAAAGGGAGCAACAGATACTATCTACATGAAAGACAATCCGTAAGGTGCCGTTTGGGAGGTCCAGGTTGTCAACGTGAAGGAATCATCGGGAACCGGTGGGTCTCTGATGGGCGACACTGGGAAAAGCGTGGCGGGTGAAGAAGTAGACGTCGGGGCGTTGTCACCATGCACACACGTGTCCCACGGCGACTTGGCGGGATCATTCGAGAGCACACCCGGAGTCGGGAACGCTCGTTGCTGGCTGTTGTGCCACAGACATGTTCCTCGTTCGGGAGCACGTCGCAAAATTCATAACATGGCAAAGGCGGCCGCAGGTGGAGCCATTGGACGGTGCCGAAGAGCCCACGCAGGAGATGTGAGCGAAACGGTGCGGTTCATTGACGCGGAGGCATGACGACCGAGCCCTGAAGTGTAACATCCATGGCGGTGTCTTCGACAGTGCACAATGCGCTAAAATGGCTGTCGACAAGGAGAAGTGGGCCAGTCGTGCTGGTGCGGAAGTTGGCGTCGATGGAACACTAACCACAACCTTGCAGTGTGGCTGGCGTGCCGAGGTGGGTGGTCGAGTTGAAGGATGTGAAAACGTTGTGCTCGAAGAAGCCCACGACGATCACGGCTGGCAGGCATGTCCACTGTGATCGGTCTGTCGATTCGCCGTGCAGAGGCACCTGCACGACGAATCGATTAGATTCGTCGTGCAGGTGTCTTCATAAATTACACTCCTCAGTCGTGACGAGGGGCATCCCTGAAATAAAAGTGCATTGTTTCGTTGTGGTGTCGTCTTTCCAAGGCTCTGAAGGTTGGTCACGAGACCCGGAAGGCGTAGGCTCTGTTGAAAGATTTGATGGCATGCCTATGCTTGTCGGGCAGCCTGGTGATTGTCCGCCTGCGTGGTTCGTACAAAACGTGCGGTCTGCAAGGCTGTTGACCAAGCTGCCACGTAGTCCTCGGTCATTGTAGCAACATCCCGGAAGTTCGGCCGTATCATGTCGCGGGCAGGAACTTCAAAGCCGGGAGACGTCGAGGTAGATGGTAGTGGCTGCTTGCAAGACGTACCGCGCGTTAAAGTCGATTGAGAGTCAGCTTCAGACATCATCGACGACAATGCCTCCGCGATCGAAGGGCGAAGAGCGAGCGTGACGATGTCCGTAGTCGCGGTAGGCTCCAAGGCGTGCGGCGAGGTTACCGGTATGGGGCCTGACCTGCCTGAGTTGTCTCGGGTGGAGGAGGTCGAAGAAGGCGTGAAGGTGGCAGGCACGTGGGACGGGCCTGCGCTCGTGGGGTCAAAAAGGACGCAACTCTCGGTGGTAAGATCAGTCGAAGTGGGAGCGTCGTCTACCTCGTCGTCATGGTCAGGTGCAGTATTGGATGTTTCTGCAACAAGATCTGAGGTAGGAGGAGTCGTAGCAGGGGTAGTGATGTCTCGGTTGATGGAAGGGGTCGGGCTAGTTAGTAGCGCGCGCTGCGACGCAGTGGCGACACTGAAGTCCTGGGACCTTGGAAGCGGCCGGTACGTGAGACCGTAGCAGGTGAGCGGAGAGTGCAGGGGGCGTCTTATGGCCGCGGGCTTGTGGTAGATTAGCAGCTAGACGGCGAAACGCGACCGGCTGCGTGACGAGCAAAATGACCTGCATAAGTGGCTGGTCCGCGGCGCAATTCACAGAGAAAACGCTGTCGAGATGCATTAGCCATGCCTGGGGTAAGGTCGGGTAGAACGGCGGCACTGTTGGCCAGAGTGGCGGAAGCACGGCAACCAGTAGCTCGTCGAAAAGCGTGTTCTCCGGGTCACCACTGTTACGGACGACAGGAGGAGAGAGAGAGAGACGACGTTCAAGGCGGCCGACGGGGCCGTGTCAATCTCGCTACTTCATTTCAGACCTCAACCGGAGCCGTGGTGGCTGCCAGCGTCCGTCACGTCAGATGCGTGAGCTCATTCTGTTCTCCCATAGCTCGAGCTGGAATCAGCTGCGCGAAAGGAGCGGCGCGGTGGTCAAAAAATGATGACGACGACGATGATGACGATGACACTAGAAGGCCAATAGAACTGCTCTTTGGTGCGACTAAGTGTTCGTGCGGTTCCTAAATGGCCAGAGGTCTGGTCGTCATTAGTCATACGCAGAACATGCGTTTGAAGGGACGCAGGAACAGCCAGCAGAAAGCGTGTGGCCATCGTGGACAAGTTGCTCTTGTAAAGAAGACCATTTCGGACACCGAATCGGCTTTTGCTTATTGACTTTTTTGCTCCAGGGAAGAGAGCTTTTAAGCTTGGGTCATTCCGCTGCTTAGCCGCGAAAGTCACGGCATAGGGAAATAATTGATTGATATGTAGGGTTTAACGTCCCAAAACCACTATATGATTATGAGAGACGCCGTAGTGGAGGGCTCCGGAAATTTAGACCACCTGGGGTTCTTTAACGTGCACCCAAATCTGAGCACACGGGCCTACAACATTTCCGCCTCCATCGGAAATGCAGCCGCCGCAGCCGGGATTCGAACCCGCACCCTGCGGGTCAGCAGCCGAGTACCTTAGCCACTAGACCACCGCGGCGGGGCGGCATAGGGAAAGCCAGGCGACAGAGAAGCGATAAGGTGGTCGAAGTCATGGGCTTCACAATCTGTCTTCGCTAGCGGCTTCCTGGCGAGGCAATCCGCATCAGCGTGTACAAGGCCAGTCCGGCATGGAATCGTGAAGACATATTCTTGCAAAAAAATGGCCCATCGTGCGAGGCGGCCGGATGGGTCACGGCGGTTGACCAGCCAACACAGCGAATGGTGATCTGTGATGATAATGAACAAGCGACTATAGATGTATGAGCGGAACCGTTGCGCGGCAAATAGTACCGCTAGGCATTCCTCTTCGGTCACTGTGTAGCTGCGTTTAGGATTGCTTAAAGAAAGACTTGCATGCGCCATGACGTGTTCCTTCTTACCAGAGCACTGAACGAAATCGGCGCTGATACCGATGCCACTTGCGTCTGTGTGAATTTTCGTGAGTGACAAAGGAGTGAAATGCCGAATTATCGGCTGCGAAGTTAACAAACACTTCATCGGGCGAAAAAACGACATCGCACTCGGAAGTCCACTGAAACAGACGGGTCTGGCATATAAGGCTCGTCAAGGGGTGAGCGACATCCGCAAACGTGGGTATGAACCGGCGGAAATACGAGTGGAGTCCGATGAAGCTGCGAAGTCGTTTAACAGATTCGGCTCGCTCGAATGATTCTACGGCCGCTGTCTTGTGTGGGTCAGGTCTAATACCATCGTTATCGACGAGATGCCCAACATCAATGTCTGTTGCACTCCAATGTGACACATTTCTGGATTCAATAAGTGGTCGGCCTTTCAGTTCAGTTGAGCACAAGGTGTAGGCAAGTGTTGCGCTCCTGAAACGTATGTAGAAATATTACGACATCATATTGGTAAAATATGCATACATGTCATTTTAAACCATGCAATATAGAGACCATACATCTTTCGAATGTCGAAGGAGCATTACATTACGCGAATAGCGTTACGTTGAATCCGCAAAATGCATCAGGCGTAACGAATGTGGTCTTTTCCTTGTGAGCTACGAGCGTCAGAATTTGCCGGTAACTTGACCTCAGGTCAACAGAAGAAAAGTTGGACGTGGAATGCAGGCAGTCTAGAGCGCCTGCGATGCACGGCAGTGGATAGAGGTCTTTCTTGGTAACGGAATTAATTCGGTGGTAGTCAAGGCAAAATCTCTACGTACTGTCCTTCTTCTTCCCTAGAATGACGGGAGCAGCCAACGGACTCGCCGATTCCTGTATCATCCTGTATCCTGCATCACCGATTCTTGTATCCCTTTTCTAGTATTTGTTGGATTTGCTCGTCGATGATCTTGCACTCCGATGGTGCCACTCGGTGAGGTTTCCGCTTAATGGGTTGCGCTGAGTTAATGTGGATCTTATGACGCATCCGGGACACTGGAATTAAGGGCTTTTGGGTGTTTTTAAAAAATCAAACACTCTCACGTGCTCAGATAAAACGTCGAGGAGTGTATTACGTTTGCTTAGTCGAGTGACTGTCGAACCATTTGTGGCAAATGGGTGCTTTGACCCTTGTGAAACTAAATGTCCATTAGGACTTGTAGCATCACCAAGCGCAACCAGCGTCGTAGATGATTCGGGTCTAACTACTGCAAGTTTTATGCCACCTGGCAAAACTGAAGGCTCGATGGAACTGTTTAATGTCCACACACCTGTCTGTCCATTAACGACCGACACCATAGAATGGGGAACGATAATGTTCTTTTTGATGCATTTCGAGGGAATTGGTTTCAGCTTGGCGGCAAATGTGCCACAGTTGTTACTAGAACATGTCACGGGAACGCATACAGCAGAAAATGCAAAAACGAGTGTGTCAACGAAGACCAAAGAGATGCATCGATAGCGACAGGAGTTTTCCAAGAGCGCCGCTGGGAAAGTTCTGTGTATGGAAAGGTGTCCGCTTCTGCAGTCTACCATTGCCCCACAATCACGCAAGAAGTCGATACCCGAGATAACCTCATGTGTAGACTGCCGAATAACCGGAAACTCTATGCAAAACACCTTCCCACACAGCGAGACGTCCATGGTACAATATGCCACAGGACACAACGCGTCGCCACTTACACCACTGAATTTGACACCATGGCTCAGAAAAAAGACCATTCTAGGTCGTAGCAGGTTCATAAAATTTACACTCATCACTGAGAATGTCACGCCTGTATCCACAATTGCCATGGTAGCCACTCCATCGACAACTACATGGACTCTGTTCTTCAACCTAAACGCTGACGAGGGTATATCTGTAGATAGGGCCTGGGATCTCGCGGCCTCAACCCCACTGGCCGCACCAAACAGTTTTCCGGTGGCAGTGACCGTGTGCTTTGCCGTGGCGATGATTAAAGTGGAGCACGTGAAGCTTGTGGCGGCGTCAAACTTCGATCAGAGGCCAGTGAGAGAAAGCCTGACCCGGTCGGCGCGCGTGGGTTTCGTGACGTGAAGAGCGGATGGCCGTAAGGTTGGTGAGACGTGTACAAAGGCTGTGCTGATGTAGGCCTAGTTCCCATCAACGTGGGATGTGACCTGAAATGCCACAGTTGTAGCACACCGGAATAGGTTGAGGGATATGTGGCTGCTCATAGCAACGACTCCTCGCGAATGGCATGGTATAGTGGTGCCCCTTTTCAGGCAACAACTCCCACCCTAAGAATAGTTGATTCCACTTGTCACCATTTTGGTGAACAATAGAGCTCGAAATATCGATGGCACATGGTGTATGGTGGATGCTAGAGGTCCGGCAATGCTGGAGCGCGAAACAGCATCAGAACCACCATGACGAGCTTCCAATAAAAATAAAAATGATTGTATTGAAAGCAATGTAGAAAGAACCCGTAAAAAAAGCAACCACGCTGATTTTAACGTGTGACCTTCGAATTGTAGCATGAGCACACTAACCACTGCGCCATGCTGACACATGAAAAGTTTGCTTTGAAGTGACTAGTCAACTTACGAACTGGCTGTTGAACTTCTGTTTGTTGCGTACTCGAGATGGACGGGATCTGCACCTGCTACTAAAATTTTCACATTTACTAAACACAAACAACTGCTGTCTAAAACAATTGCCACTGCGAAAATGGCAACAGTGCTATGCTTTTGTTAGAATTCGCCACCACAAGACAAAACAACTAAGCGGACTGAGAAGCAGGTAGAGTTTCTCGGCAGACACTGGCAAGTTTATTATGCGTTTCTCACTCGTTTCAAAGGGTGGCATCTGGTCAGGCTTTACGACACCTCTAGGCTCATTCGACAGATACGCCCACCAACTGATGGAGTATTGTGAAGTTTTTCATGCAATGCACAGCGCAGTAATGCCAGCGCACTGCTGTAGCTCTATCATTAGCAACAACTACATAACTGTTTGGCCAAAACGAATGCAGTTAACTGGGAAAAATTATGCCATCATATTGGTTGAGTAAGCATACAAATTGACGAGTCTGTGTTCTCGCACGAGATATAGAGAAGTGCCGGCGAGTGCGACCAGCGGCTGTCGGTGAGGGGAGGCGTAAGTTTGATCTGCCACCATTTTTTTCACTCTCGCCGTCATTAGCCGGCATTTTCCAATGTCACCACCATTCGCTTGTCACCACCATAGGCCATCATTTTTTACACCCTTGCCACCATCAGCCGGCATTTTCTAGTGTCACCACCATTAGCTCGCCACCACCACCACCATCTGCTGCCATTTTTTGCCACTCTCGCCGTAATAAACCAACATGACGGCTACATTTTCCACCACATCCACTATTATTTCTAACATATCCAGTATTCTTTCCACCATATCCACCAACAATTCCAGCATCCAGAGTTTTCAATTGGGGATGGGGGCTGTATAGGCAGCTGATGTTGGGTAACCAGGTGGGCAAAAACTTCGTTCTTAATTTGAAGATGGGTGATGTGCGAATGCAGCCCGCCGTGTGCCTTGATATTCGTACGCGTCTGCGGCGTCGATCGATAGTTACCATAATGCAAGAGTAGCTGGAGGCCGCACACATTTGAGTTCGTTTGCGTAGGCATTCAGAAAATTGCTGGGGTGATGACAAGGCTGCTGATATTGAAGTGGCTCTTTCTGAAAATCTGCCGTATGGTAAAAAGAAGGTCTTTAGGCAGTAATGTTTCAACACGAGCCGCAGTGAGGACGTTGGACAGGTGGCTGAATTTAGGAGAGATCCCTCGCATCTTGAGAGATTCGAAGGTATGACAGTGTTTCATACCGTCAGACACAGAGTTCAGGCTGTCTTTCCCAATTAGATAATTGTACACGTATTCGAATATACCTTTGAGAACGTCTCCAACCTTGTCTTCTTCAGACATCTTGCATTCAATGTCTTGCACAGCTTCAAGATATTGTAGGCTTATGCCACAGGAGCGAAAGAAAAGACACGCCTGAACGATAACCGATGCCAGCCCCGGAACGTGAGCCGTGGCTTCACGTGCCACGGCCTAGCGCCTTCTTTATTTTCTTCTGTCGCCATCGCGCGCTCTCCGGTTTGCGCGCCGCCCGAACGAGGGCGCTACAGGGTCCCCCGTGTAGACTGGAAGTCGGAATGTGACATGCCGTTTGTGATATTCCAACGGAAGATCAGTCGTAGATGAGAGGCTTTCTAGGGCGGTCTCCAGGTACGCCGGCTTGAGTCGGTCCAAGCTGACTGTCTCTTCACGGCCGTTCTGAAGTAGAGTGGCAGTTTTGGGGGTGCGGGGAAGGACGTGGAATGGTCCGTCGTAGGCTGGTGTCAAAGGTGGTCTGACCGCGTCGTGGCGCACGAAAACATGTGTTGCAGTGGCCAGATCAGGGTGGACGAATATGGTCTTGTGTTCGGAAGGTCTGGATGAAGTGGGCCGGAGGTCTTGAACGCAGTCGAGGAGGCGTTGTAGGAATTGCTGTGGCTGGTCTGGTAGCTTCGTTGACGTGAAGAAGTCTCCCGGAAGCCGTAGAGAAGTGCCATACACCAGCTCTGCTGTTGAGCACTGCAGGTCTGCCCGGATGACAGCTCGTAAACCTAAGAGCACCAGTGGAAAGGCATCAACCCAGGTGGCTCCATTGAGGCGGGTAGTCAAGGCGGTCTTCAGTTGTCGGTGAAGACGTTCCACCATGCCGTTGGCGCAGGGATGATAAGCCGTGGTACGGCAATGTCTGGCTCCGAGGATGCGATTAAGGCAAGTAAACAGCGAGGACTCAAACTGACGTCCACGGTCTGTTGTCACGGTGCCAGGACAGCCAAAACTGGATACCCACGTAGAAATGAAAACGCGCGCAACTGTCTCGGCTGTGATATCTTGAATTGGAACAGCCTCTGGCCAGCGTGTGAAGCGATCGACCATGGTCAATATATAACGGTACCCCTGAGACACTGGTAGAAGGCCCACAATGTCTAGATGAACATGGTCGAAACGACGGCCGGGTGGAAGGAAAGGTTGGGGCGGCGTCTTAGTATGACGGGAGACCTTTGTAATCTGGCAGGGCAGGCAAATGCGCGTCCAAGCGCGCACATCACCGTTGATTCCGGGCCAGACATAGCGCTGTGTGAGCAGACGCTGAGTAGCCCGAATGCCAGGGTGACAGATGTGTAAGGAGTGGAAAACGGTGCGTCGTAATGAAGCGGGAACGAAAGGGCGGGGAAGGTCAACTGAGAGATCGCACCACAAGCGCTCAGATGATAATGGATGAGGCACCAGGCGTTGTCGGAGAGAACGGGGGTTCTCCCAAAGCCAAAAAGCGGCAAGCTCTCTATATTGGCGTCTCTCATAATCAAATGGTGGTTTTGGGACGTTAAACCCCACAAATCATCAGCAAGCTCTCTATCATCCTGCTGTGCCGAGGAGAATGAGGCCCAATCGATGGTTGGCGGTGGAGAGTCAACCGCGGCTATAAGAGAAAGGGCATCTGCGGCGGTGTTGTCAGCTCCTTTCACGTGGCGGATGTCAGTCGTGAACTCCGATATTGCCACGTTCCATTTCCCAAGTTTTTGTTATCGTCCCAAAACACCACACGATTCTCAGCGCAAACCGCGCCTGCAGTTTTCTAGATGGTTCCGGACTGTAGTAGATCATTTCGATAAGATCACGCCCACTGTGCGAACGGTACAGATTGTTCAGGTCGCCTCGCACGATGGAGCCTGAGACTTCAAGAATATGACATTACTGTCATTTACAAGTCCGGCGAAAAAACACTCCGACGCCGACTGTCTCTCTCGTGCGCCTGTCGACCAACCGCTACCCGACGACCCGGATGACGACTACTTCTTAGGAACGATAACTACCGACGACTTCGCTGAACGACAGAGGGCCGACCCGGAACTTAAGGCCGTAATAGAATACCTCGAAGGCAGGACCGCCGAAGTCCCGAAGGTATTCAAGCGCGCACTTGCGTCGTTCTTCCTACGAAATGATCTACTACAGTCCGGAACCGTCTAGAAAACTGCAGGCTCGGCTTGCGCTGAGAATCGTGTGGTGGTGTTTTGGGACGATAACAAAAACTTGGGAAATGGAACGTGGCAATATATAAGCCAGATGGCGGAGTTCACGGGGCACGTACTTGGATGAGTTAGTGCGGAAAACATACGCCAGTGGCTTATGGTCAGTCAGCACGTAAAACGAGCATCCTTCCAGGAAATGCCGAAAGTGCTGCATTGCAGCGTAGATGGCTAGTAATTCCCGGCCAAAGACGCTGTAGCGGGTCTATGCAAGAAGTAGCTTCCGAGAGTAAAACGACAAGGGTCTCCACTCGGAGTTAATGCACTGCTGTAAGACGGCTCCGACGGCCACGCTGGATGCGTCCACCATCAACCAAGTAGCGGCGTTGCTGCGTGGATGAATGAGAAGCACGGCGTTAGCGACCGCTTGCTTAGCAGCAGCAAAGGCGGCCTGGGCCTCTGACGACCAAGGAATGGTGGAGGACGGGCCGGCGGTCGAGCGAAGGAGGTCAGTGAGCGGTCGTAGCAGTTCGGCACAGTGTGGTATGAAGCGCCTGGAAAAATTCACAAGCCCCAAGAATTGGCGTAATTGGCGCAGTGTTGTAGGTTGAGGATAATCCTGAATTGCTTTAACGTGGGACCGGAGAGGGCGTATTCCTTTGGATGATATGTGATGGCCCAAGAGCTCGAGCTCAGATGCGCCGAAAGTACACTTAGAGGCGTTCACAACGAGGCCGTACTGCTGAAGACGTTGGAACAGAGCGCGTAGATGGTGCTCATGATCTTCAGGTGTGCGGCTGGCGATGAGGACATCGTCAAGGTACGCAAACACAGTAGGAAGACCCCGTGTGATCTCAGAAATGAACCGCTGGAAAGTTTGAGCCGAATTGTGGAGTCCAAAAGGCATCCGCACGTATTCAAACAACCCAAAGGGCGTCGTGATGGTGGTCTTAGGTATGTCGGCGGGCTCGACAGGAATCTTGTGGTACGCCTTAACATGGTCCACTTTGCTGAAAATTGTGCAGCCGTCGAGGCGCGATGTAAAATCCTGGATGTGAGGTAGAGGGTAGCTGTCGTGGACAGTCTTGGCGTTCAACACTCGATAGTCCCCACAAGGACGCCAGTCACCAGGATCACGCTTTGGCGCCAAATGCAGCGGGGAAGCCCAAGCGCTTGACGACGGGCAGATAATGCCGAGCTGCACCATGTGGTCAAACTCCCGTTTAGCAATAGCTAGGCGGTCTCCGAACAGGTGGCGTAGTCGAGCGGCTGCCGGTGGACCCCGGGTGACGATGTGGTGTGTCACGGTATGTTTAGGCGGCTGAGTGAGGTTGCACGGTTTAGTTAACACCGGGAAACTCGCCAAGATTTTTTCGAACGGTGAGGAAGGTATCAGCATGCGGATGGCCATTGGAGCGATGTCGAACAGGACTCCCGAGATGGAGAGATGAGTCTTACCATCTATGAGGCGGCGCCACCGCACGCTGACGTCCTAATCGAAGTATGAGAGGAAGTCCAAGCCGATGATCGGTTGAACCACGTCTGCGATGATGAAAACCCACCGGAAAATGCAGCGAAGGCCGAAGTCGAGGGTGAGAGACCAGAGCCCATACGTTGCTATAGACGAGGCGTTGGCAGCACGAAGCACTTGCCCCTGTGACTTTCAACGATCAGCCTTAGTCGGGGGTACAACGCTAATTTCCGCGCTCGTATCTATAAGGAACCTGGCGCCCGATAGCTGGTCCGTGACCATGAAAAGGCGGCTGGGACGAGAAGGGGGATCACACGCCGCCGTCAGTGATCCCGGCAGGCGTTTCCCTGCCACGAACATGGGGGTGTACACTTCGTGGCTCGGTGTCGGAAACGCCGTTGGTACCAGCAGAGGGGTGGAGGGCTGGGACTCCGAGCATCTCGTGTGCGTGGAAGAGCTCGACGACCAGAACGAGGCGAACGAGTCTCTTGCAGGGGGTTCCGGAGTGCGGCAATGGAGGCGGCGAGTTCGTCGATGCGGGCCTCAAGGCGCGAAATCGCCGTGTCTGCTGGTGGCAAGACAGCGTTGACAGATGGGGAGGTCGCTTCATGAACCTGATCGGCGAGCTCCGCCAGGTGGTCGAGATTGACGTCGCCGACCGCCGCGAGGACGAGGCGGATTGGCTGAGAAAGGCGTTGGAGGAAGAGCTCGCGAAGCAACGCTGAGTGGGCACAGACGTCGTGTTTCCCAAGAAGCTGTCGCATTCGGCGCAGTAGTTGGGAAGGGCGCCTGTCGCCAAGGTCCCCCTCTGCAAGGAGCTGCTGTAGGCGGACGCGTTCCGAAGGCATGAATCATTCCAGCACCTTGGTTTTAAAGCGCTGATATGGCGTAGTGTCCGAGGGGTTGGAGAGAACGTCGGAGAGCTCGCTGGCAACGTCAGGAGGAAGGACGGAGGCTACGTGGTAGTAGCGTGTCGTTTCCGACGCGATGAGGTACAGGGACAATTGCGCCTCGACCTGATGAAATCAAACTTGCGGGTCCTGTGGCCAGAAAGATGGGAGACGCAGTTGCACGGCCGAGACGTCCTGCGGACGTGAGGCTTGTTCGGTTGAGGGTGCATTCGAGTCAGTCATTGTCTTCGTCCGAGGTCACCACTTGTAGGCTTATGCCACAGGAGCGAAAGAAAAGACACGCCTGAACGATAACCGATGCCAGCCCCGGAACGTGAGCCGTGGCTTCACGTGCCACGGCCTAGCGCCTTCTTTATTTTCTTCTGTTTCCATCGCGCGCTCTCCGGTTTGCGCGCCGCCCGAACGAGGGCGCTACAATATCTTCGATGTACGTCGTACATGTTTCTCCTGGAAGCTGGGCCCTCTGTTACAATATCTGCTTCGCGCGTTTCTTCTTTGCGTTAGAATTACCGAAGCACTTCTGCACTTCTTCAACAAAAAGTTTAGAAGTCGTCAACATGTCTTCGTGTCTCTCGTACGACATGAAGACGGTGTCAGCTATCGAGAACACAAAATGACTGAGCTGTTCATTCGAGTCCTAGCGATCGCTTCTGCTCACCCGCTTGTAGCTCTTTAGTCACACGTCGACGTCTTCTTCTGAGGTCCCGCCGAAGTTTGGTGGCACTCGGTAATACGTACGGAACCCATTGAAGTTGGCCTCTAAGGAATAAATGGCTGGTCTCGGCCCATTTTGATCGGCGAAGGCAGGAGTCCAGCAAGGTGACCACTGCAGTCAAGTTCTGGTAGTGACACTTCGCGTTACTACAAGACTAGGTATCACTGGCTAGGTTGAACCTAACCTCGGGAGCTTTACTACCCAGCAACTCCACCTAACTGTTATGTGCGGCAAGATAACTTAAGGGACTTTTTAATGAGCGCTGAGACCGTGATCATCATAGGAGCAACATATTCTTCTTTCTCTACTCGCATTTACCATCTTTTTCCTGACACTTTGAATCAATATAAATAATATCATTATAATAAAATGATAAAGGTTCTTTGCACAACAATTTGAACTCTCGGGCAATGCGCAAGCCTAGAGACAAAATTTTCTTACGATCGTCTGTCTGTTAGCCCGTCACCACAGGGCGAAAGAATCCGGGGGCTATATATATGAGCTTCTCATGCTGCTTATCTTGGCTCCTGCCACTGTGTAACAATGTATTCTAAGAAAAAATTAAGAAATAAAGAAAAAAACGAACAAGTTGCGTTAAGCAGAGTCACCATTGCAGTCGTCACTGTTGGAGCACGGCGCAAAAAAAAAAGTCGGCGTCCATCATTGTAGATAAATCTGCTCCTCCTCCGTACGCTTCATTCTTGACAAACACGTTTTCGTGCAAGAAACAACGCTGTGTAAAGAACAGTCCAAGAAGCGACATGTCCATACAGCGCACCATTTGGGGTAACTGTTTGCCATCACCGCCACCAATCACAATGCGTGCGCCCGGGTGGCGGAAGCAAAATTGAATTGCAGCACCACTAGTTTCTCGACCGCCACATGGCCTGCCTCTCCGGGGGAGCTTCGAAACTAAGTTTACTCCAGTAACGTTGGGCGTGCCAGCAGCTGTTAGCATGAGGGATGGTGCGAGAGCAGAGAGATAACACATGCCGGTGCTCGGACACTGACGGATGCCTGACATGTACTGACTAAGAAATGCGTTCGCATTGAAAACGGCCCATGTGGTGCTCTAGTTCGACGCACTCTAAGCGCTCCACGCCCAGTGACAGCCGGTGTTCCCTGAGGTATGACCGTGAGTCCTTGGAATGACCACTGGATGGCGGGACTTGTATATGATGAATATACGGCAACGGGTATGAGCCGAGCAAGGCGGAGAGGAGAAAGACGTGAACTGGTATACTCCACCAACTCCATTATTACCCACCATCAACCTTGCACCCTGGTAATAAATACGCTTCGACCTTAACCGTAAAAGTTTTGTAGTGAAGGTGATGGGTAATCGCCCAAGACGACGGAGACACTACCACTAGATCTTCGCCAGAGCCGACGCCTCGCGCGACTGCCTCGAACACTGTCAGAGCTCGCGATGTCGAACAATGGTGACCAACAGTGATCTTCGACTCCGGCATCGACACCCAGTGCCTGAATGCGTCAGTTGGAGCCGCGCCCTCTCTCAGGGAATTCCAGCGAAGACGTGGAGAAATGGCTCACACACTACAAGCGTGTGAGCTAGTGCAACGGCTGGAATACCATGGCTCAGCTCGAGTATGTCACTCTGTTTGACAGACCCTGCTTCGATGTAATTTGAGGACCATGAAGAGTCGCTAACAACCTGGGATCACTTCGCTATCCAAATCACAGAGCGTTTCAGGGATTCTACTGCGAGAAGAAAGTGAGCCGAGCAAACATTAGGCGTGCTCATAAGCCAGGTGAGACTTGTACCATGTACATAGAAGTGATTCTGAAGTGGTGTAGGACGGCAAATCATCGCATTTCCGAAGAGGAGAAGCCGAGCATGTTCTGAAAAGTGTTGCCGAAGACGTGTATACCTACTTGATTGGCAAGGAGAGTCTCGATTCAGTAGCTGACGTGATCAAGCACTGCCAAATAATTGAGACCTTGAAGCTACGCCGTATCATGCCAAAGTTCGGCAGGCTAGCGAATGTTGCAATGGTTGCAAGCGTTGAGGACAGCTGCAGAGTCTATTTGGACATTGAGGCAACTGTGAGGCTAATTGTGCGTGAAGTACTCGAGCGACACAACAAATCAGTGAACGCCGTGAAGGTGGAACAGTTCTGTTGCGTTTTAATTAGCCTCGCGAACCTGCATCGGTGGCTTCCTTGCTGTCGGCAATGTCAGGCGTTGCAGACAGTCGAACCAATCCCCTGCAACAGCACCAACCTTCCTTTGCTTATGATATGACGCATGAACAACGCACTTATGAGGGTACGACCATGAATCGGCACTTGGAAGATCGTGTCTACTACTTGCAGCGTCCCAGGGTAGCTTATCCCGAAGTCTACAACGTTCATCGCCCTTCACTTTCATGCTACAGCTACTGTGCCATAGGACACATGTCTCGTTTTTGTCGCCGTCACTACCAGACTGACTAGCTATGGTTTATGCCCGACTAGGACTAACATTAAAGGCATCAACGATGATCATTGGCTAATAGAACTTCGTGCGACAAACACTACATGCTCGCCACCCGGAAATTCCTTCCACCATTCCAACAGGAGGAGTAACTCACCAGCATCAGACCGTAAGCTGACGCCACCAACCACTTGCCTACACCGTTCACCATAACTACGGCGACGCTCTACGCCACCACCTCCATCGGGAAACTAGCCGGCGCGGCTGATGAAGATAAGGTGGGCGGCCAGTCTCCGTCTCTGCAAACTACTCATATTGCTCTTGTGATGTCCCAACACAAAATGTGCGTGTTGATAGTGTACCTGCAACTGCGTTAGTGAACACTGGTGCTATGGGTTCCGTCATCAGTGCCACAATCAACGGAAGGCTTGATCAAAAGGTTATGGTTTCGTGGAATGGGGGTGTGACATTTCATAATGTCAGCGGAGAGGGCTTTGTTCCTCTAGGTGTTTGTGTTGCAAGTGTTTTATTTGGTGCTGAATATCTCGCCACGGAATTTTTGTATTACTGCGGTGCGCTCACGATGTGATTTTTGGGATTGACTTTCTTCAAGATTGTGGTGCTTCCCATACTGTTGCACAAATGAAAATACGCGGAATATCGCGCTTCTGTCTGCGCTTGCAGAGACATCGTTACAGGAAAAAAAAAACTGTTTTGTCGTGTCGAACGATTCTCTTTCAGCACAGTGATCTATATCCCGTGTTCCCGTTAATCTTGCTGCTGCCGACCTTCCATCGTTTGACGCGCAAATAAAACAAATTGCGGCGGGTTGCGTGAAGAAAAATGCACTTGTTCCACGTTCTCTCGTAACAGTTGTGAATGGCGCCTCAAGCTTTCTGTTGTTCTTCGGTGCCTGCTGTTCTCCGACAAAATCACGCGCGGCACTATCACTGCTTTAAGGGAGGAGCAGCTGTCTGAAACAAGCGACCCCCAAAGAAGCACTTGTGAAAAACGGATTTCAAGAAGGATTAGCAAGTTACTGCTCTCACATGAACGCCATGCTCTTCCATGAGTCCTTCTGACACAACTTTCGGTGTTCGATCTCACACAAGGTCACGAAGATTTTACTACGGCGTTCTCGTGCTCTTCACAAATTTGACACTGGATCTGCACAACCCGTTCGTAAAAAAACATACCTCGTGTCATCGACAGAAAGGACAATGATAGCTGAACAGGTCACCGACAGGCTACGGAAAGGTGATATCCAAGAGTTTTCTAGTCTGTGTACAACACCTGGGATCTTACTAAGGAAGAAGGATGGATTGTGGTGGTTTTGCGTTGACTATAAATAACTCAACACAGTAACCAAAAACGTTGTGCATCCGCTTCCTAGAATTTATGACGTCATTGATTGCTGAAATTCCGCTGCCTGCTTTACGTCACTGTATTCGCGATCAGGGTATTGGCAAATACCTATACACCCAAACGGCAAAGAGAAAACAGCCGTCGTGACATCTGACGGCCTTTATTTAACTTTATTTATTTTTATTTATTCAAGTACCCTAAAAGCCCACTGGGGGCATTGCATAGGGAGGGAAACAAACAGAATACAATTTTTACAGAGAATGAATAATTGCAGGCTAATACAATGCTATATATATATAGTACATACATTCGTAGAACGTAGTGACAAGGCCAGCAGAACAACAAGAGTAAACATCAGATAAAGCAATTATGAATGAAAATACCAGGTTTGAAAAAAGCATAGTATAATGCTGAATTAAACAAAGAAAGCTCGGTTATTGTAGAAATCCTGGAAAATATTTTATTTCATTCCTTTATCAATAAACGTAAAAGTGAATTTTCGAATTTTTATGTACGGGCGAAGATATGGTTGACTTTAAAAGAGTGATCGGTGCAACTAGAAGTATAAGGTGTCGGTAAAATATGCGTTCGGGCAAATGATGTGTTGGAGTGATACAGGGTATGGAAAAAGGATAATCTGGAAAATTGCCTGCGCACAGCAAGTGGTGGCATATTCAGCTCTTTCAAAGATGAAACGCTTTAAAATCGTGAGTGTCATGATAAGATGAACCGAGCTGCTTTATTCTGAACGGCTTCCAGTAGATTAGTAAGTGTGATCTGGTGGGGATGCCAAATGATTGACGCATATTCCAGTGAAGGTTGCACAAGAAAGTTATATGCTTTAAGCCTGGTGTCCCTGTCGGCTAGATATAAACATCGTTTCAGGAAGCCTTGTTTCTTTTGCGATTCAAAGTGTTGTGTTCTATGTGGTCAGTTCATTTTAGTCTTGAATTGGTAAGGACGCCGAGGTATTTAACCGTTGTAACTGAGTCTACTATTTTATCGTTTAGTATATAAGTATTACATTGTGCCTTTAAAACAGAACCGAATGCCAATTGTTTAGTCTTTTCTACATTAATTTGCATCTGCCACCTGCTGCACCACTGTATTTGCTTATGAAGGTCAGATGGTAGAGCTATAACGTCGTTAGGACCAGCTATTTTTCTGTAAATAACGCAATCTCCCGCGGAAAGGCGAATTGTTGAACGAATGTTTGAAGCTATGTCATTAATATGTATTAAAAATAAAAGAGGACCTAGTACTGTTCCTTGAGGGACACAAGAGTTGACAAGTGTTGGACTGGATATATAATCACTTATTTTAACCACCTGAGAACGATTTTTTAGGAATTCCTCAAGCCATCGTGTTGTTGCGCAGTCAAGTTCGAGATTACGTATTTTTAGTGTTAGGCGTTTATGAGGTACGTGGTCGAAGGCCTTTGAAAAGTCAATAAAAATTTCGTCAACAATAAGGGACAAGTGCATTGAGGTGTGAATGTCAGTTACCAACTCGTAAAGCTGTGTTAGAGTTTCGGACGGAAACCATGCTGATTATTTAGGAGCAGATTATTTCGGTTGAGATGTACCATTATATATTGTACATTATATGTTCTAGCAGTTTGCAACAAATTGAGGTCAATGATATAGGACGGTACTTATTGAAGACAGTGTTATCACCACTCTTAAGTATAAGCAGAACATGAGCTATTTTCGAGTCTTCTGGTACGCATCCAGAGTCAAGTGACTGTTGGAATAATATAGAAAGTACGATTGCTGAGATGCGACTGGTTAATTTTAAAAGTTTAGCGCTGAAGCCATCCGGGCCTGATTTGGTCTTGAATAGTAAGCGGTCAATAGTGCATTATACACCGTTGGAGGATATAATATATGATAAAAAAATAAACGGAATGGCTGTTTGCGTAAGGGGCAAGGAACTATTGTTAGCGTCTTCATCTGTGTAGACTCCGGCAAAGTACTTATTAAATTGTTCGGCACACTCATCTAATGTTAGCACGTCGCCGTCGGCACCTAACATAGATGGCACCAACCGATGTTGTTTGGGGTTAACTACATTTTAAAACCTTTTTTGATATGTTTTTAACAGGTTTGGTAGAGTCCAGTTTGAATATTTATTTTTTTCTTCGATAATTGCTTTTTCTGTTTGTTTCGATATTTCTTTATCATTTTGCCAGTCACCTGGATTATCTAACTGACTTGCTTTTCGATATGCCCTTTTCTTCCTAGTAATGCATGTCATTACATCGCAAGTGAACCATGGATCACTTACGCGTGAGCATATCATGAGTCTGGGCACACATGAGCTTTCCATTCGTTTAAGGTGATTGAGACATATGCACCCGTGAATTTAATGTTATGCCGTTTGGTCTTCGTAATGTGCCAGCAACGTTCGAACTATTCACGAACACAATACTTCGAAGAACTAAATGGGACATTTGTTTATGCTACCTGGCAGATGTAGTGATTTTCGGCAGCACACTGCACGAGCATAACAGACGTCTCAGTCTTGTTTTGCATTCTGTACAAAAAGCTGGCTTGATCCTGAACTCTAAGAAACGTCGTTTCGGTGAAACAAAGATATTAGTACTTGGACATATCGTTGACAAAAACGGCGTAAAGCCAGACCCAAGAAAGATCGAGGTCGTCGGCTGTTTCAAACTGCCAAAGTTGGAGCGGGAACTGAGGAGCTTCCTGGACCTATGCTCACATTTTCGTCGTTTAGTTTCCAGGTTCGCTGACGTGGTGCGTGCCTTAACACGTCTTCTTCTAAAAGACATTTCATTTAAGTGGGCTTCAGCTTGCGACGATGCTTGCCGCCAGCTTAAGTTTCGACTAACGTCGGGGTCCATACTGCGTCACTTCGATGCGTCCTTGCCTACGAATGTACAAGCTGATGCTGGTGGCATCGGCATCGCTGCTGCACTTGTGCAGTGTCATCAAGGAGCTGAGCACGTAGTGGCTTATGCCAGCCGCTCTTTCAACAAATCTGAGCCCAAGTATACCGTGAGAGAACAAGAATGGTTGGCAGCTGTTTTTGCGGTACACAAACTTGGACCTTATATCTATGAACGTCCGTTCACTGTCGTTACCGACCATCACGCTTTATGCTGGCTGGTGACTCTTCGTGACCTTAGTGGTCAACTGGTGCGTTAGGTTCTTCGGCTTCAGGAGTACGACTTCGTCATCTCGCTTAAGCCTGGACGCCGCCCCGCAGATGCCGACTGTCTCTCTCACTTTCCCCTGAAGACTTATGAGTGCGAAGACAGTTTTGACGACCATTTTGCCTTCATTCCTTCACATTCACAGACTTACTTTCAAGAAAGAACAAGAGGCTTATATCAGCTTGGAGCCATTACTTAGAGTGGCATCGCGTCCTCGAGCCACCGGTTGCTTTTGTGTTCGCGACGGCCTTCTCTACAAGTTAAATTATTCGGCTAAAGGCGCATGCTTCCTTCTGTTCGCACCACCGAGTCTACAATTTGACGTACTGGAAGCCAAGCACGACATTGCGACTACTGATAATCTGGGTTTCATCCGAACATTGAATAGAACACAAGAGCGCTTTTACTTGCCCCGAATGCGAGACACAGTCAAGCACTATGTCGCAAGTCGCAAACAATGTCAACGCTCAAAGCACTCTTCGACTCCTCTGCCAGGACTTCTTCATCCACTTCCACCTCCTCATCAACCATTTTATCAAGCTGGTATCAATTTTTTTCACCCATTTCCACGCCCATCTAACAAGAGTCTGTGGGTGATAGTATGCGTTGACCATCTGATTCCTTACGCAGAAACTGCGGCCATACCATTCTCGACAGCGGCACGTGTGGCTATGTTTTGTTTAGATTCATCATTCTTCGGCATGACCTTCCCACAGTGATCATTAGTGATCGTGGTCACCAGTTCGTTGTGGACGCCGTCGAAGAAATGGTTCGTCTGGGCAATTCACAGTTCCACCCTTCATCCCCTATCACCCTCAGACCAATGGGCTGGTAGAACGTTTGAACAAAACTCTGAATAACATGTTGGCCATGTACGTAACATCTGACCACAAGGACTGGAATGACGTTCCCCCTTTTATTCTCTATGCGTATAATACGTCCAAACATGAGACAACCTATTACATTCCGCTTTACTCTCTTTACGAACGTTCACCGTTGAGCTGCATTGATACTATTCTACCATTTATTGGACTTCCATAGTGGCCACTCTGTCTCCAAGACACTCTGCCTAGCCCAAGAAGCCCAGTGCATTGCCAGTCTTTGTACTCTGGCTTCGAAACACCGACAGGAGGAAAGCTATGACAGCCGCCATCAGTTTGTCACATACTGCAAAGGAGACATTGTGTGGTTGTGGACGCCACAACGTAAACAGCGGCTAAGCGAGAAGTATAGTAATGTGGTCCAGTGCATTGGCCCATTCGTCATTGTAGATCGCTTAAGCGATTTGACGTACGTGGAAGCACGGCTGTCATCTGCCGGCCATCGGTCAAACCGAACGCAGCTGGCACATGTCACTTGCCTTAAACGTTTTCACCCTAAACATTCAGAGTGATTGATATTCGCCCAACGGGCTTCATCTGGGAGCCGGGAAATGAAACAGGTATGAGCTCAGAAAGAATAGAAAGAGGAAGACGTGAACCGGTGCAGCCTACCGACGCCATTATTACCCGACATAGACTTTGCCCTGTTAATTAACACCCTTAGACCTTAACCGTACCTATACGATGAAAAGATGTGAGATGGCAGTACTCGGAGTGTTCACTAGTTGGACAGAGGGACAGACATGCATACAGACAAACATGCGGACAGAAGGACGGACAGAAAGACAGACGACAAACCGACAGGCGGGCGGACGGGCGGACGGATGAACAGGCGGATGGCCAGAGGCACATATAGACAGAGAGATGAACGGATGGACATACGGACAGACAGACGGACAGACAAACATATATACATGCGTACATGCAGACAGACAGAAAAACAGACAAGCAGGTGGAGGAACGAATGGAAAGAGAGACAGACAGAAAAACGGGCCGATGGACGGACGGATCGGCAGACAGACAGACAGACGGATGAACGGATGGATTGACGGGTAGAGAGGCAGACAGACAGACAGACAGACGCAGCCAGTGGATGCTTCATGGTTTGCCGATACAACCTCTCGAAGCTTCGTCGTACTCATCATTAATCACTCCATGAATATGCTGTGATTTTTCGTTCAACGTTTTAACCTAGTGCTAGTAGGGTTGCCTGCCATGGTGCCTGCTGACAAGCTGTACTTCTCGCAGCGGGCTTGGCAGGCAGATGACGTGGTACTGTAGGTGAAGGAGTCTAGGCAGTACCTCATGGCTATTAGATTCTCCCTGTAACGCTCTGTGGACCCTATGATCTCCTTCAAGTAAAGGAGCTGATAATGTCACCCCCCGAAGATAGAGGCGCTGCTATTGTTCACCACAGAGATGCAGCGTGGAGGACCATCTGAGGGCTTGTGCAAGGTGACCGGCCAATCATCTGGAGCTTAGCAATGGCGTACTTGGGGCTAAAAATCGGCCAACACACCACCTGAATACCAGTAGTAAAACTCGCCGCAATCAAGGACACCAGGGCCAAGAATAACGTGAGCAAGCTGCTGAGCAGGAGGCAAGAGTGGATTTCACGACTCGCCCTTCGGCAGTGCGAGGTAGCTTCAATGGCCGTGCAAGACTTACGCACTACCCGTGATGCAGCTGGCGCCATACCAAAAGGAGCAGATGAAGTGGGAACACCGCAAGGCAACTGGCCGCTTCATAGGACTCGCGCGCCAATCGGCCGTGTCGGCCTAATTGGCGGAGGAAGGACGTGTCCTCGGTCGCTCCTTATGCTGCGACAGGCGCTGAACAATGTAGGCTGTCTTCACAGGTTCCCGGGGGCGCTGCGTTTCTTCGAAGAAACTGAGCCTACCACCTTGACGGATGACACAGCTCTGCGTTGTATGTGAACTAGTGTCCAAGGCTCCCTGTCCTATGCAGCCACCTGCACCACACAACGAGCATCTGACCGCACATTTACAGTTGGAAAACCTGTGTGATAGGCGGACACTGGTGTGCAAGCTCCTCCAGTCAGCCATGGGGAAACTCCATCACATATTCCGGGGGCATCTTCTGGTGTTCATGGATGAGTCTCTTCGGGACAGCCCCACTCGGCCTCGGCTGCCTGTGTTATACCGCCAACTGGGAACACCATCTGATGCCGTCTTTCCTTTCACGCCAGCTGCACTGCAGCTGAATTGGCTGGCCTCCACTTCGCAGCCGACTACCTCCCTGTTACGTCACCTCAGCTGTCCGTGGTGACTCTCTGCGACTCCCAGACAGCCCTACAAGTGCTGTTAAAAGCTGTTGCAACCAGATCAAACAGGGCTTCACCGTGGCGTTGCCGCACGCCAAACTGATCGCCACCTGAGCTAGCGGTGCGCGCCTGTCTCTCCAAGGGCATCCCTCGCACCCTGGTAACTCTGGCAACGAAGAGGCCGATGCCGCCGCAAAGGCAACAGACCATGGTGACACCCCAAACACAAATGCGATAGCCCAGTGGGATTACTTTCGGCAACGACTGCAAATCATCAACGACCAACGACCAACAAATAACCCTCCCACGCGGGTGGCAAGCGGCAAGCCACTACCTCCCGTTCCGGGAACTAGCCTGGACAGAGGCGAGTGGTGCTCGCTAGTTGGCCCGCGTACCAGCAGCGCCTGGCCAGCGGCACGCAAGTATTCCACAGGTCGCTGCTCATCGATGGCGTGCCGAATGTGCGGCTACGAAAAAACGCTGGAGTATATATATTATTTGTTCTTGCCCTGCCGGGCCTGCCCGGACCGCAGAACGATTCGTGATGGTGAGCCCTTATCACCTGCTTGGTCTTACTGCGGCAACGGCAGAAGACGTCCTTTCTTCCACACGCTTGACGATGCAAGTCCCCAGAACCCTCTTCGAGTTATCTGCTTCTTCAGACCTCGCCACCCAATAGACGCATGCTTTGGCTTTGTGCTTGCCACTCCACCGAGAATACTTTCTCTAGCTATCCCACTCACTCTTGCTTTCTCACTTTTCTTTGCAATACGAAGCATTTCTTAGTGAGCTTCGGCGACCTTGAGTGTATTGATATATATATACATTAATCTAGCCGCATACGGCTTTTAGCTTTCTTGGCCGTTGAGATAATGTTATCGCTACCAAACTTGGTGTGGAATAACATGACTTTGTTGTGAACATATTTGACTAGTGGTAACATGAAAATCAAAATATGAATGTCACGATTGTCATGATCTAGATTTCATGGCCTTGCTGCTTGTGCGGTGGCTTCGTTCACATGCTATGCTCCAAAACTGGTATGGTATGACATAATTACATGGCGAACACAAGCGACAGACCCTAACATAAAAATCATGACATGCGTGTCATGTACCAACATGACTACATGCCACGCTTATAATGTGCTCTCGGTCATTTCGCTAGCGTCACATATACCAAAGTCGGTATTACAGTACGTGAATCGATGACGAAGGTATGCGACTGGTACAAACATGATAATCATGAGATGCGTTTCACGTAACAACATGACTACATGCCATTTTCATGATTCACTCGTGGCCGTTTGGCTAGCTTCACATATATCAAATCCGGTATTACATCACGTGAACGGACGACATAGGCAAATGATACACCTAAACATGATAACCATGACAAGCGTGTCATGTAACAACATGACTACATGCCACACTCATGTTGTGCTCGCGGCCATTTCGCAAGCTTCACATATATGCTGATTTAGTTGCCTGCCAGAAAAGTACGTGTCAAGACGTATCAGATATAAAAATTGCTGTGAATACTCGTTTAGAAACCTTGGAATCGCGTGTGGCTGCTCTCGAGAATTCGCTTTCCAGGGCGCTGGCGGATCAAAACTCAGACCAGCTTCGCCCTGAGATGGTTCACTTAAGGTGCAGTGTTTCCGAACTAACCACGAAATATGACGATCTAGAAAATCGTTCACGAATAAATAACATTATTCTTCATAGTATACCTGAAGATACGAACCAGTATCTTGACACACTGCGGTCCAAGGTTTTGAACGTATTCAACAAGCTTTCTCTGCAATGCCCGTGGATGGAATGCTTTCATAGGTTAGGCAGAATACGCCCTGGACAGTCTCGTCCTATAATTATGAAGTTGCTTGATTTCAGTGAGAAATTGGCAATGCTGAAAAACGCGCATAAGCTAAAACAGACCGGTCTAAAGCTCCCCGAAAATTTTTCATCTAGAGCGTGCTCAGTACGCAAGGAACTTTGGGATGCTTCGGTTGAGCAACGTAACAATGGCTCTAACATTAAAATGAGATTTGATCACTTATTCATTGATAATATCCATTATAACTGGGACAGTGTCACGGATAGCTTAGTTGGAGCTCCTTGTTTTGAATCTGTAAGCACCAAACCGCCAAACGCATCATTTTCATCAGGTTGACAATCCCATTCAACTACTGCCCAGCTGCCACTTTTGAATGTTAATGCTGAAACCATAACTAACAAATTTCCACAATTTCTTTCGCTAGTTCATTCATCTTCCCCTCATATTCTATGCATCACTGAAACATGGCTTTATGAGGATACCCATGATACGAAATTCACTCCTCCTGGTTACATCGCCATTCGGTGTGACCGCCAATATAAGAAAGGGGGAGGCGTTGCTTTACTCTCTCGCACTGATTTTAACTTTAACATGTTTTCAGGCCCTCCTAATGTAGAATCAGTTTGGTGCAGGTTACTAGCGCATAAACAAAATTTGACAATTTGCGGTCTTTATCGCCTTCCTGATAGCTACACTGATTTCTTCGATAACATTTCTCAGCTCATTCATGACCATAGCCTCGACAACACAAACTTAATTATTCTTGGTGACTTCAATGTTCCGGGCATTCATTGGCCTCTCCTCACATATTCCACTACTAAGGTATCTAACTGTAGGGCATTAATTTGATTTTCCTCGTCCCATAACCTGATACAATTCGTTGAAAAGAACACGTGGCAGAACTCTATACTCGACCTAGCCTTTATCAGTGACAGTCTTGCTAACTTAGGCTTTAAATGCGATATATGGGAAGGAATTTTGAACCATGACGCCGTCCTTGTTCAGACTAATGGTCCTATTCCGCATGAACGTTACAGCTATTCTACATTTCGGGATTTCAACAAAGCTGATGATACGTCTATCTCTGATACTCTGGCGCATAACTTTGACAATTTCTTGTTACTTAGTTCTGCGTCTCTGGTCGACAGTGTTGTTGATTTTTTTTGAGACAGTAGCGAAACTCTACATCAATAATTACATTCCATTAAAAACAAAAAAGGTGAATAACAATCTGCCTTGGAATCAGACAAGCTAACCTTGAGCTTCAAGCCTTCTTTGAGAAAGTTAAGGCGGAACTTTATGCTTGCACAAAAAAAAAACGCTAAGAATTTCTACTTCTCTGTACAACTTCTTTTATTACTTAAATCCAATCCTGGCAGGTTCTAGACTTCAGTCTTGCCTAGTAAAACAACCAGTTCCTCTTTTAAGGTTAATGACACCATTACAAACAGCCCCATCGTAGTTTCTAATGCATTTAACTTTTATTTTCAGTCAGTTTTCACCCTCGACAGTCATGCTGTTCCAATTTTTAATCAACATGTACAAACCAATAAACTAGGTGATAATGTAATAGGCACTGAAAGTGTATTGAATTTAATCTTGAATCTCGACACCAAGAAATGTTCCGGTTCTGACGGCGTACTCATTCCTTTTTTGTGAGATACTCCGCATGGACAGCCCGTTACCTCACTGTAATTTTCCAGAAATCCCTAGACTGTGGTGAAGTACCATCTTCATGGAAAACAGCGAAAGTTTTGCCTTTGTATGAATCCGGTGATGAACAACTCTTATCTGATTGATTGATTGATTGATATGTGGGGTTTAACGTCCCAAAACCACCATATGATTATGAGAGACGCCGTAGTGGAGGGCTCCGGAAATTTCGACCACCTGGGGTTCTTTAACGTGCACTCAAATCTGAGCACACGGGCCTACAACATTTCCGCCTCCGTCGGAAATGCAGCCGCCACAGCTGGGATTCGAACCCGCGACCTGCGGGTCAGCAGCCGAGTACCTTAGCCACTAGACCACTGTGGCGGGGCAAACAACTCTTATCTAATTACACGCCAATATCTATTACACCACAGTCATGCAAGATGTTTGACCACATTATTCACAAGCATGCCATTGAATTCCTCGGCTCCAATGAAACTTTAACGTCTGCTCAGCATGGTTTCCATCGTGGCTACAGCATGGTTACACAATTAGTCAATTGTGTTCATGACGTCGCCTGTAACCTACACATAGGAAATCAAATAGATACCATTTTCATTGACTTCTCTAAAGCTTCCGACTCTGTTCGTCATTCTAAGTTGCTAGTGAAATTAAATACCATATTCAATAATTATTGATTGATTGATATATGGGGTTTAACGTCCCAAAACCACTATATGATTATGAGAGACGCCGTAGTGGAGGGCTCCGGAAATTTAGACCACCTGGGGTTTTTTAACGTGCACCCATATTTGAGCACACGGGCCTACAACATTTCCACCTCCATCGGAAATGCAGCCGCCGCAGCCGGGATTTGAACCCGCGCCCTGCGGGTTAGCAGCCAAGTACCTTAGCCACTAGACCACCGCGGCGGGGCTATTCCATAACTATCGTCTTGTTTTTTGGATCGCAGGTTTCCTTCATTATCGCTCACAACTTGTTTCCTTCAACTCAGTGGATTCACCCCTTGTTGACGTCAGGTCAGGTGTTCCTCAGTGATCTGTACCCAAGCGATTATTATTTCTCATACATAATAATAATTTACCTCACTGCACCGCATCTAAAATAAGGCTTTACGCTGATGATTGCGTATTATACGAACTCATTTTTTTCTGTGGAAGATCATCACCATCTTTCACAATCGGTCATTTCTTTCAGCTCTTGGTGTGAAACATGGCAGATGAACGTCAATTGCATTAAAACAGTCGCATGTCATTTACCAATGCACAGAATTCGTTTTCGTTCGATCATTACTTGGATTGTGTGCAACTTGAAAGAGTCTCACAATATAAATATTTGGGTGTGATTCTGACAAAAAAATATTTTCTGGGCCAACCACATTGAATATATCAGCGCGAAAGCTCTAAAAAGGGAGGTTATTTGCGCCGTACTTTGGCTGAATTCCCCCGTGATACCAAATTACTTCTGTATAGAAGGTTGATTCGCCCTATTCTAGAATACGCATCTGTCGTTTGGTACCCTCAAAAACAAGGTGACCTAAAAATACTTGATGGCGTTCAACGTAAGGTCATCCGCTTCATATGCCGTTAACTACAGCTACAACCTCTCACCAACACAGGCTCTGCAATCACAGAACATTGTACCTTTACATTCTCGTTATTGCACCGAATCTTTAATGTTATTATATACAGTCATCAACTCCTCTTTTGGCATCTTTGGTAGTAACTACATCGCATTTATGGAAGAATATTGCGCCCGCAGCTCCCACATCTTGAAAATAAAGCCTTTATGTGCTCGTACAAACACATTCTAATTTAGCTTTTTGCCACGTACTATACACCTCTGGAATTCCCTACCGGGCAGTAATTGTTCACTATCATTACAAAATTTCATTGATGCGGCTATTGCCCATTTAGAAAATAGGTGAAGATCGTGTTTGCAATTCCATAGTAATGTTTTCTTATGTATTCCTGTAGTGTATTTCAGTTTTATTGTTGTTTTATTGTTGTTGCTCTGTTTGTATTTGTTTTGTATAACTTATCCACTCCCGCTAAAGCCCTGCATTAGGGCTGTAGTATATTCAAATAAATAAATAAATAAATAAATAAATAAATAAATAAATAAATAAATAAAGTGATGCCTTTATCAAGTTGGTGGCGAAAGACCCGGGAACAGTTGCGGAAGTTAATCAGCACTGCCAAAATTACGATGAGTTGCGAACACAGCACATTTCAACACGATGCCCTACTTTCAACATGACAACGACGTCACCATTGACCGTTGGTGCAATTTCACCGGAACAGACGGTATTGACGCCGCAAATCCAACAGTTTATCCGTGAGGAAGTGGTTCGCCAGTTGTCTCTTGCGCCCTTCCTTACCAGCAATACTCACGGGCTGACCTCGTCGCTGCTCCAAATCATTGAAGAGCAAGTCTGCGAGGCACTCCCGCCCACGTGCCAGCCACCGCCTGTGTTCGCTCCTCTTACTTACGCTGACGTCGCGCGAAGGCCGGCACATGCGCTGTTAAACGTCGTTGACTCTGCCCACCAAACGAACGCCTTCTACGCAACACGCGTACCAGCAGGTACGCAAGTTCCCCTTTCCCGCCGTCCTTCAACGCTTCCCAACAATCCTTAGTGCACACCGGATAACAGACCCATCTGCTACTACTGTCGTCTGCCCGGCCATGTTGAGTGGTACTGTCGCCGGCGCTTCCCTTATCCAGGTACAATATATGAAACTTACGGCTACGCCCACAAAGAGCCACCACAGACGCTGCCTTTCGATGCCACTTCGGATACCCCACCACCCAGCCGCCGCGCCTTCAACCAGCCTCGATCGCCCTCCCCACGCCGACGTTCGCCTTCACCGATGCTTCGGCGTGCACCACCTGCCCAAATGAAAAACTGACCATCGCAGTTCCGGAGGCAAGAACTGCACCGCCGTGGAACTCTACAAGGCCTCGTCCTTTACCCACTAACGAAACAACTGTTTTTATTGAAGGTGTTGCCACTCAAGCATTAATCGATACTGGAGATGCCATGTCTGTATTGAGTGAAGCAATGTGTCGCAAGTTAAAGAAAGTTACGATTCCGCTTTCTGGCTTCTCCCTGCGTATGGCAACCGCGCATCAAGTAAACCCTTCTATGACGTGCACGGCTCGGCAACTCCTCCAGGACGTTCTGTACGTGGTCGAATTCATCGTTTTTCCATACTGCTCGCATGACGTCATATTAGGCAGGGACTTCCTTTCCACACATCACGCCGTTGTTGATTGTGCCCGGGCCGAACTGAAACTATCATCACTCGCAGACGACGATTATAACAAGCCTTTCATTTCTCGTGTTGTCGTCGCCACAGACACGGATATCCCACCTATGTCTTCGGTTATTGTGCTGATCTCCTGCGACCATACTGCTTTTTCGAATGCCATGTTCACGCCATCTGAAAACTTCACTTCTCGAAAAAACGTTCCTCTACCTTTTGCTCTTCTGATGGTCGAAAACACTTCCGCAACCATTTACGCCACGAATCTCCTGTCAGTGCCAGCGAGATTATTCAGTGGCGAATGCATCGGCCGTTTGATTGTGTTGCAACTGATTCTGTTTGCACCTGACATTAATTGTGTTTGCATTTCTCAACTGCTCGATCGCGCAACAAACCTTCAGATCGCAAGTGTTACTCTCACTACCACGTCCACGACTTCTTCTCTGGACGCCTTCCCTCCATCGATTGATGTGGACCTCCCTGTTATCCAACGAACCAAGCTTTTGACACTACTCGACCGCTTCCGGACGTCTTTCGACTTTAAGCAAACTAATTTGGGCCAAAAATCTGCAATTGTTCATCGTATAGACACCTGCACCCACGCATTATTGCGTCAGCGTCCATACCGGGTCTCTCAATCTGAGCGCCAAGTTATTGACAATCAACTGCCTGATATGCTCAATCGTGGCGTCATACAGCCGTCTAACAGTCCGTGGGCCTTCCAAGTGGTACTGGTAAAAAAAGGACGGGAGAATCCGATGCTGTGTTTATTACAGGCGCCTTAACAAGATCACGCGCAAAGATGTTTATCTGCGCCCCAGAATTGATGATGCTCTCGACTGTTTGCAAGGAGCAGAGTTCTTTTCCTCGCTAGATCATTGATCAGGATACTGGCAAGTACCTATGGATGAATCTGAGTGCGCCAAGACTGCGTTTGTAACTCCGGACGACTTGTACGAGTTTACCGTGTTGCCATTTGGTCTTTTCAACACCCCTGCCACCTTTGATTGCCTGATGGACAACATACTTCGAGTCCTCAAATGGCATACGTGTCTTTGCTATCTGGACGGTCTCGTAATTTTTTCAAAAGACTTTGATACCCATCTTCTGCGCCTCGCAAGTGTCCTGGAATGCCTTACACATGCTGCGCTCCAACTAAGTTTGAAAAAGTGCCATTTTGCCGCCCGCAAGCTCACCATCTTACGGCTTGTTGTCAGCAAGGACGGTGTACTACCTGACACTGCGAAACTCCGTGCCGTCGCCCAGTTTCCTAAGCCATCAACATTAAAGGAACTCCAGAGCTTTATCGGCTTATGTTCATACTTTCGTTGATGTGTCCGTAATTTCGCATCCGTAATGGCCCCTTTAACACGGCTACTTTCTGACAGTGAAGAAAATCCAGCATGGTCTTCCGCTTGCGATGACGCATTTGCGAAACTACGTCATTTGCTGACATCTCCATCGATGCTCCGTCACTTTGACCCAGATGCCCGTACCTAAATCCACACCGACGCTAGTGGAGTCGGCCTTGGTGCTACTCTTGCTCAACGCAAGCCTGGCTTCGACGAGTACGTGGTCGAATAAATAAATAAATAAATAAATAAATAGGTAAATAAATAATTATGCCATATTAGGTATTACGTGATGCCAATGGATGACGAAGGTATGTGACTGGCGCAAACAAGATAATGATGCGTGTTATGTTATAACATGACTACATGCCACTCAAGGCGCGAAAACAATTCGACGTGACCCTGCGTGCGTGCGCACCGGCGTTCGTTTTGTCCCGTCACGCCGGCGTTGCCACGTCAGGCGCCGGTTTTCCTATATACTCGCAGGCACGCGCCGCGCTGCGTTGTTTTGACGTACGCGCGTTTCAGCGCGTCCGGCGTCCCTTCGTCTCGAAAAGAGGCAGACGCAGTGCTGCCTATATAACGCATCGGCGTAAAATGCAGCATGTCGCATTTCGCGCCGGTTGCTGTCAGGCCACACCGACGGGCTCAGGTGGCGCTCGCCGCGCCTGGCGTAGACTATAGAGAGCTCGCGTTTTGCTAACGTAGCGTCCGTTCGCCCAGCGTGCACGGGCGTCAACGTTACGTTGGGGTATATTGGGCTCATCATGATGCACTTGAGGCCGTTTCGCTAGCTCCACATAAAGCAAATTTGGTGTTACGTGACGTCAATGTATGGCGAAGGTATATGACTAGTGCAAACGTTATCATAATAAGACGCGTTTCATGTAAGAACATGACGACATACCCCGCTCATAGCGTGCTCACAGCCATTTTTCTAGCCCCACTTATACTAAATATGACATCTCGTGACGTGAATAGATCATGAAGGTAAACGACACATCCAAAAATGATAATAATGACACGAAATTCATGTACAGCATAATTTACCTCCACCTCGTAAGGGTGTGGTAATTTGAAAGTGTCATATCAACCTTCCTCATTCGCGCTTCACATAACAATGATTCCCACTGTACCTGGGATCTGCCAGTTTTTTTTTTTTCATGGAGGGTCATAAATATTACCTAGAGGGAAATCTGGCACTAGTGTCTATGCCGACACTAGTGCCAGATTTCAGCGGCACTTCTACTCCCTTGGGAATTGCGGGAAGTACAGGTTTCGAGTCTGCTTCGAATGAATTACCTTCTTGAGATTCACGTCGCTTGTTTGCCGATTGTAAAACAAAGTGTTGTGTAAAAATTCTAATAAGAATTTGCTTCTTTATTTGTCCGTGAGCTTTATTGCAAAAAGTTTGCGTCACCATGAGGTAGACGTGAAACCTAGACAAGTTTAATCCCCAGGGTATCCACTCCTCTGCCATTGCGTTTCAGATTTGGCATCTAGAAATAATTAATTACTTTTTACAACCTTTGAAAAGAAACAGGCTTGCTTTTCTCTCGAAAATATGCAATATCTATATATGTAAATAACAGTACAGAATCAAGTGAGAAGCGATTAACGTATTGCCTGCTGCGATGTCAGGTGCACCTGTTCAAATGGTCTGCCCTCAACGTACCCCTTGTTTTGTTGTGGATTCGAGACAGAGGAGCGTGAGGGTGAGTCGTTTTTAGCTTTACCGTTGTTTTGCGGTTGATTTGAATCATTTTGGCAAGATGTGATTGCGACAAAATGCAAACTCGATGCAATATCTTGCACTGCCATGGGACGCTACATGTATGCGCAAGCGGTAAGTGGACGACGATTTGCTTAAATTCTCAAATATGGCTGTCAAAGCTCTAACGTCACAGCCAATCTAAGAGTTTTGAAAAACAAAGGCACTGGTGCAGTGCTTTGTACCACACTCTACTACTCACGCAACGCAAACAACAAACTGAAACTGTAAAAAGAAATCCGGAGACAGTCCGATAGCTAACGCAATCCAATCCGAAGCCTGCACTTCCCATAATCCTTATAGCAGAAATAATGATTGCAGTGCAAGATTCGTCTCTAGGTATAACTATATACGAAGCTACGTGCTTTTCATTATCTTTGTTTTCACCTCCCCATTCCTACAGGCACTGAGCCGTGCCCCTGGGACTGGTGGTAGAAAAGAGCCTTCTTTTCAATTTTTCCTATTTCATAAATCTCTCTCTCTCCCTCTGTTAAGTTCGAACAGTACGACTTAACTTGGACACACACACACACACACACACACACACACACACACACACACACACACACACACACACACACACACACACACACACACAACGCCTAATTTCAAGTATAAATGTGGTTGCCACGCAGCTTCACTAGCTCCTCCTCTGACGTCATGCCAGATAACGCGGCAAGAGGCGTGGATCTGGGCCGCAGCATTACGGCGGCAATACGGCCAATGTATTTTCCCCTACAAGGTAGCTTTAGGTGCGATTTCATAACTTATGTGCCACTGCAAGCGGGTATGTGCCAAGCAGCACGTGAAATAGCATAGCCTGTGAAGAAACGAACACAAAAGGGAGATGGTAAGAAACTTAACCAGACAGCTGTATGCTAGAAAACCCTACGCCTGGAGAAAAGGTAAACGGGAATGAAAAGGTGAAGCATACGGAGTAGTGTAAAAAAAGAAAAAGAAATCATCAATCAGTGCAGTAGAGTGACATAGCGTATATTAGTGTAGCGAGAGGGTGGGATAAAAATCGAGTCAGCAGGAGTGATATCAATATAATTACGATTTATTTACAATACTGCTTACTCCTGGTGGAGTCGTTGATGAGAGGGTTACAGTCAAGAAGGACGCATAGAACTTTTTACAGAAAACAGTGGTGTAAAATGAAGGCAATATAAATGAATGATTTATATAACACAATCCGTAAAGCAAGAAAGGCGCACAAAGAATAATGACCTATACCAAAAACAGACAAACCATTCAAGCTAAAATATAAGTCGTAAGGTAAGTAGTCATGCATAAGAAAGAAACTTCACATAGTCAAGTGGTAAGTAATGAGTCTAACAATTCTACTCTGTTGGTTTCAACGGTGGGTGCATCTAGGGCTTACAACTCAATGATCGTTCGCGGAGAAATAGAATATTTAAAAACATTATTAGCCGGGAGGACGAAATAATGGTATGAGCGTGAGGATGAAAAGAATGGGGATAACAGAGCACGATGTAAGCTTGTATAGTATGTTTTTGTGTGTGGCTGTATGTGCGAGGTGGGTCCAAGCATTGCATAGCCGTGCGCAATACAGCATATCTGTGGGGTAAAAAAGGAAAGAGGATATGAGAAGCGATGTAAGAGTGATGATAAACCTAAGAGGGAAGAGGTTTAACCGTGACATGTATCTTTTTATAGTGTACTTTAGCACGGGAGATGGGAAGAGGAAGTGAGAGTGAAGAGAATTGATCTTAGGGTAAAAAAGAGGGAGAGGAGGTGAAAAAAAAGGAGTTGGGAAGGTATACCAAGACACATCCATATACAGCGTAGCATATCAAGTGGTGGGGAAGAAAAGTGTGTGTGAAACGAAGTGATGTGAATGATCGGAGCAGAGAAGGATAAAGAGAGGGCAATATAGAAAGAGATAAATAAAGGCGAGACAAGTAAAAAAAAGCAGCACATATGTCGGAAGACCAAAAAAAGAAAAAAAGTAGAAGAGAGAAACAAAAGCAAAAAAAAGAAAGTGACGAAGACTGAATGCTGCGTTCACAAAGTGGCTGCACTCATTAGCCGGCTCCACAGATTACTCAAATATGTCAGGCGTGATACCTTTAGTCTGTCTAAGGGTGAACCTCCGTAGGGGATGTCTCATTCACTCCTTTCATTGTATATAGTATGTATGTTGCCACCTCTAGTTTATGAGTTTCTCACTAGAAAGCATTCTGTGTATATGTCCTTGGAAATAATATCACTAGATGGCGTTTGTGGTCTTCATATAATTGATAATTTAGGAGGATCTATGCTGTTGCTAAAAGTATTTCAGACCATATTTACGGAGTGAATGACGATGAGGGAGGCGAAGCTTCTGTCCGTCCGTCTGACGCCTGCTCTAGTGTGATAGGAGGGGATTGACAGACGGACGGATGGACGTATGGACGGACAGACAGACGCACGGCTCGTCCCACCCATCATCATTCTCTCCATGGATATGCTAGGAACTTTTTTTGCCATCCGACTGATTAGGCACCGCCATTCCTCGCGCATGCACAATCGACAATCCCAGTGTTTCATTCAAGTTAGTAGGCTACGTATGTTGTGTGAAATGATAAATGCTTTGTTGCTAGCCAGTGCCGTTGTATCCCGTTTTCTCACGTCCTCCTCGTCTACACTTCGTTACTACGTAAGTCCTGAGCCAAAGCGCCTTCATGTTTATGTTTCTGCGAAGAAACAAAAGGCTCGTTCTTGCTTTATCTGTCGATTTAATCAGCACATATGCTATTTCCCAGAACTTACGGAAGCCCTCCCGATCAACACTTCACCCCAATAAGCAAAGAGACAAGATAAATCCGTATGTATTGTCTCCCCGATAGCGAGTTGCGTTGCAGTGATAAAACTATCACACGTTCAATAGAAGACGGGGGCGTCATCCCTATGAAGATCGTACTCATTACTGCCGTCTACTCTAGAGCTTATAGTCACAACTGAACACTCCGGGTAAGTTTTGTGATTCTCTCTTCTGCTATCACAGTAAGGCAGTTATCAGCTGTAGCCTATCGGTGAAGTCTTGTCATATAGCGTAGTGCATGAGTATAGTGTAAGGCGTATGCTGGGGACCAGTATTCAGTCATTACATTGATTGTGAGCTTGCATGGTCGCCACTGCGGATGATGATGTTCGAAAAAATAAGTGCTCTCGGTGGTCGTCTCGCGCTAACGCTGTCCCGACAGTTGTAAGAATACTCCTTTCACCGTGAATTTCAGGAAAGGAAAAATCCCATACATGCTACGTAATAGTATGTGGCAATAAACGCCCTTTCATTACTCAAAATTTGGTACATTTGTATTTGTTTAACGTAATATACTAAGGCATTGCAAATTAAAGATCAATAGAAAAGAATAAAAATGCTTCCCATACTTCTCGAAATATATCGTACGAAGCAAAGATTACCCGTGCCTTTTTCATTTCGGCCTGACATCTAATTCTGCGAACAATTTATTCCGAAGTTTACATAACCAATTTCCGAATCCGGAGAAAGGACTGAAACATTTTTCCGTGGAGGTGTGTTCGTATGTATTGAAGGAATTTCCGAGGCTATTTAATACGTGAAGGATTTCTTTGTGGTCTGCAAGCACTTTTTGCGTCTATATACGTATCTATCTATCTATATATCTAGCCGAGTACGTCTGGGTGCAGTTGGTATCACACGCTTAACTTGGGGTAAACCAAAGTATGGGCAATTAATATAGTTTGACTAATAAAACTTGCTAGTCATGACATGAATAATGTCACAATCCCATCACCTACGTTGTCAAACACTTCCCGCGTGACAGTGCCACATAACCGCGGGCGAGTATGTTCCACAGGTGATGAACACTTCATATCTGCCCAGTAGCACACACAAGCGCAATTTTAACGCGTGAGGCGCTAAGGAAAAGCTGACATAGGCTGCATTGAGCCACTGGATGTAAAGAAAAAAAAAAACTTCAGGGTCTAAGCAGGAATTGACCAGCATTCTGCGTGGCAATGAACTATTTTACCACAGTCATGCCTGGTTCTGCAACTGCTTTTCAACTTGAACCGTAATGTTAGTGAAGCGTCAATCTGGTATGCCGTGGTGACTATACAAATTTATAAACATTATATATGTACTACGATACAGCAGTGACGTCGGGTTAAGTTCAGCGGTATTAAGGACAAGGCAGTGAAGGTAAATGACAATGTATATCAAGTAAACAGCGGTAGGAACAGCCATTAATGATTTCAATTCTAGAGCGTTAGGAAAAATCGCGACGGGTAGAGGAAGCTGTATGTTGTCAGATAGAAGTCGCCGACTAGTATAAAGGATGGATAGATAAATGATAAGACGCGTATGGACGGACAGGTGTACGTTTGCAATGACGGATGCATGCACGCTGCATGGATTGTAGGACGCAAGAAGGGACGAGTACGTGGATGTACTCGTATGCAAGGACGCACAGAGAAGCACGCGTATGCATGGATGCATAGACCGTATGACGAAAGCATGGACGGACCGGCGTGCGTACGCGCGGATGCATGGATGATAGGACGCAAGGACGAACGGGCAGATTGATGTATGCATGGATGAACGGACAGGCGCAAGTATGCATCGATGAAAGGACGGTAGGATGCTGTATGCACGGATGGACGGACAGGCGCAAGCATGCATCAATGAAAGGACGGTAGGATGCACAGATGCAAGGTCGGTAGGACGTAAGGACGCACGGTTGCACGGGCGGACAGACGGACAGATGAATGGACGCAAGTACGAACGGACGGACGAGTATAAGCATGAACGGGTGGAGAGGCGAATGGTATTGGTGACCATGTATTGTGTTGCCGTAAGGATAAATAAACACAGAGTCTTGGAACTGTTTTTCAAGCAGGCCGTAATGTTCATGAAATGCGAATTGTGTTTTCAGCACTGGGGATCTAACGTTACAGCAGCACATACGCTTTTTTGTCACACAGCAGTCACGTCGGGTTAAGGACACTTGTAGTAAAGCACTATCCACTGCAGCTCACTCATCTAGCAGTGTCTAGGGCAGCGATCCTCACAGTCAAAGCACTACATATGAGTTTACCACTTATGGTGTTGCTAACACCCATGTTGTTGTTGGCATCGTTACGCAAAATTTAACATGCTTCTATTTACCATACGTCTGTAAGTTGGATTGTAAATCTATTTAGCGTCGTTTCGTAATGTTTTGCTCAATAAAAAACTACAACACAGTCACCTTCTCTCAACATGCTTCGCATTATATTCGTTCCCAAGGTACACGGGACCTGCCGAATATTATTTGTTACTAATCATTTCTGAATTTTAGAATTGGCATAGGCACAATACTTAGGCACTTGTGGGTTTTATATTACACATTTTCTGTCTTAGTTTTGTTCTCACGACTGCTGCTCTGATAGATTTAAAGCATTCCCGATAGAAACATTCGTAATGATCGAAGATATGGTCACATTCTTGGAAGCACATTGTGTCAATTTCGCGGCCTTCGTTTACCCCTGTAAATAATGTATTCTTTGCTAATCAGAGTGTTTCGCTCCGCCCCCTTCTCTTTTATCCACGGACATCTAGTATAACATGTTAAATATTTGCGCATATTTTTATCTCTACCATCAAAATATAGAATTCAGGTTGAATAATCCGGTCATTCTCTCACCTCGAGAGACGTAACGTATACTTTTAGAAACTGTGGTCGTATTTCGGAAATGCGTCTCTAGTTGTGGCTAAACTGCACTGAAGCTTTGAAATGGGAATTTAGCAAACACCTGTGAGGCGTATCGATAGGGGGACCTGAGTCGTTCTGTATGTATGATGAAACCACTGTTTTCTTTACGAAGAGTCGTTCAGGCTCATGATGTTTCCTGAAGGAAGGCAGAAAGGCAGCCGTCTCTATCACATTTGCGTCCGAAGGCGCGTGGTCTATCGGGCGATTATTAAACTCTGCGTTGGCGGGGGGTGGTAGGTTGGTAACTATAATTATACTTGTGGTTTTACGTCCTGAAACCTTATCTCAAAATCAAATCACATCAAGTTTAATTACTTCATAATAAGATACACAGAAAAAGAATATAGAGAAGGAGGTCCCGTAGTGTACACTGAAACGGGACCTCCCATGAAATGTAAACACAAGTGTTTGGTTAGCAACAACAGTGCAAAACATATATAAAGAAGACGCCATGCATATATATAAAACATCTATATAAAAGACGCCAAAATGTTTTTTTATTGTCAAATACTGCCGATTCCCCAGAGAGATTATTTGAGGGGCTGGAGTTGACTCATACATAGATGTGCAGAAGTAATGTGATCCGCAAACTATGTGCTTTGTAATGAATGGACATTTACACATATCAACAAAAATCACACTCTAATTTTACACACAGTAAGCAATTATATCAAGCATACCAAAGCAACGTCAAAATAACACTGAAATAACAAAAATCAGAGTGACATGTGTCCGCGTCAAACACCTTCCTCCAGGAGTTCAGAGAATGATTCAAGCGTAGGCTGAGAAACACAATAAATTATTCTAAGTCAATCCAGTCTCTTAAGGCTCGTGGAAAAAAAAGAAAAGCGAAGTGCATTGTTAGTAGGACGAAATTTTTCTAACGCGAATCTGTGTTTGTGTCACGTTTCTCTGGTAGAGCTGTATGTAAGAAATGACCTGGAGTTGTTCCTAAAACTATTTTGTAACAACAAAGACAGGAATTTTAATCTGTGCACTTTCCCTCGGTTAGACAAAGTAGCAAGGCCAACCAGCCGAAGAAGTTCTGTTGGGGAACTACTACGCCTGTAACGATTGAAAATATAGCGGACAGCTTTCCTTTGTATCCTCTCAAGCGCAGCGATGTCGTGTTTAGTGTGCGGAAACCACGCACTTCTGGCGTATTTCAATGTCGGTCGGATGAGACCGGTGTAGGCAAGATAACGTGTTTGAAAAGTAGATATGGCAAGCGATCGTTTGAGGAAGAACACTTTCTTCATTGCTTTTTTTAGAAATTAGAGGCACATGCGCATTCCAGCTAACGTCACTGCTTATCGTGACAACCAAATATTTTTAATGTGAAACGTTTCGTAGTGGGGTACCATTAATACTGTAAGGAAAGGTAAGTACTGATTCATTGTTTATAATGTTCATGTAGACCTTTTCGACGAGTTGACAGATTTCAAACAGTCAACAAATTCGCATGGATTCCTGAAAAATTAGCACCTCATCGCTTTTCTGTCTGTGTGAGACGTGCCTCGCCGATACATGAGTTATTGATGTACTGCCTTTTGTTTTCACTTACATAGGCGCATTTTCATTCTTTATAGGTTGGAGAAGAACATGGAGAAGAAAAATACTTCACGTACTCTGAATGTGAGTATAGCAACACTAGTGCCCTTTCGCGTTTGCCTTCAAGTTGGTCAGGTGTTGAAGAAGAAACTTTATTTCTGTTTTATTTAAATGCCAATCATTGTTAGCGTACTCCAAGCCCTTTTGGAATCTATCTATCTATCTATCTATCTATCTATCTATCTATCTATCTATCTATCTATCTATCTATCTATCTATCTATCTATCTATCTATCTATCTATCTATCTGTCTGTCTGTCTGTCTGTCTGTCTGTCTGTCTGTCTGTCTGTCTGTCTGTCTGTCTGTCTGTCTGTCTGTCCGTCCGTCCGTCCGTCCGTCCGTCCGTCCGTCCGTCCGTCCGTCCGTCCGTCCGTCTATCTATCTATCTATCTATCTATCTATCTATCTATCTATCTAGCGATCGATCTATCTATCTATCTATCTATCTATCTAGCTAGCTATCTATCTATCTATCTATCTATCTATCTAGCTATCTATCTATCGATCTAGCTATCTATCTATTATCTATCGATCTATCTATCTATCTATCTATCTATCTATCTATCTATCTATCTATCTATCTATCTATCTATCTATCTATCTATCTATCTATCTATCTATCTATCTATCTATCTATCTATCTATCTATCTATCTATCTATGAAGCCGCCTACATCGGGATGCTCTCATAATCACCCCATAAACTTGGGATACACCAAAATTACTATGGGAGGGCAAGATTGTTTGTCAAAAAGGACTTGCTTGTCATGATATGAATAATGTCGCAAGATCATCATGGGCGTCGTCAGACACTTTCAAAACCCATACCCGGCGGTGGGTATGTGCCTTGGTTATGCGAATACGGGTCCCAGTCAGTCAGAGAACAAACTTTATTTGGGTCCTAAGGAACTACAGAGTCATAGTTGCGAGCCGTGCCCACGAGCCGTGCCCATGACCTTTAGACAGCCCTTTGTCGTTTATGGAGATCACTGCTTATGAGGGCTTCCTGCCAGTCCTCTGGGTTTTTGAAAGAGGCATTTTCAACGCCGAAAATTACCAGAGCATGTGAGATAACGAACTATACTCTTCATGGCACTCAGGGCAGTGAAGATAGATATCCGGAGCAAAGCGAGCGAACCTTCTCCTCGACGGGAAAGATAACGTTTCTAACATTCTCAGGGCGAACGATTGAGGCCTAGTCAGTTTTGGGTGCGGGAGGGAGAATTCCTTGTGCCAAAGCTGATATTGTTTCCCTACATCGTGAAAAGAGAGTGAGGGGTGGGATTTATGTTCCCAGCCAGGATTGTGTAGCGTATTGGGACCATCACAGAATGTTAGACCTCACGCTTCGTCATGTTGCAAAATGTTGCAACATGACGTCATGTTGCAATATACATGTTGCAAAACTGGTATGGTATGACATGATTGCATAAGAACACAAGCGACAGACCCTAACATAAAAATCATGACACGCATATCATGTAACAACATGACTACATGCCACGCTCATAATGCTCTGGTGGCCATTTCGCTAGCTTGACTTATACGAAATTTGGAATTACGAGACGTATATGAATGACCAATGAATCTGACTGTTAGAAACATGATAATCATATGCGTGTCATCTAACAACATGACTACATGCCACAGTCATCATGCGCCCGCGACAGTTTCGCTATCTTCACATATGCCAAATTCGATATTACGAGACGTCATTGGATAACGAAGTTATGTGACTGGTGTAAACATGATAATCATGCGATGCGTGTCATGTGAGAACATGACTACCTGCCACAGTTAAGGTGCCAATACACTTCGACGTGTTTGTTTCGTCGTGTCACGCCGGTTTTGCCCCGCCAGGCGCTGGTCTTGCCATATACTCGCCGGCGCGCGCAGCGTTGCCTTGACGCATACGCGTTTCAGCGTGTCCAACGTCCCTCCGTCTCGAAAAGATGCAGACAAATTGCTGTCTGGGCAACGCATCGCCAGGAAATGCCGCATGTCGCATTTCACGCCGGTTGCCGTCGGGCCGCGCCAACGGACGGTGTTCACGCCGGTCACGCTTGGCGTCAGACTACAGAGTGCTCGCGTTTTGCTAGCGTAGCGTCGCTGTGCCCAGCGTACGCGCACGTCAACTTTACGTTGGAGTATATTGTGCCCTTCATGATGCACTCTAGGCCGTTTCGCTAGCTCCACATATACCAAATTTGGTGTTACGTGACGTCATTGAATGGCGAAGGTTTATGACGTGCAAACATGATAATCATGAGACGCGTGTTATGTAAGAGCATGACAACATACCACGCTCATAACGTGCTCGCGCCCGTTTCGCTAGCTCCACATGTACTACATTTGGCAGATTACGAAGGTAAAGGACACATCCAAACATGATACTCACGACACGGAAGCCGTGTACGGCATATTTTACCTCCACCTCGTAGCGTTGTGGTGATTTGAAAGTGACATGTCAACCTTCTTGAATCGTGCTTCGCATTGCATCAATTCCCACTGTCGTCCAATGAGGTCCCGTCATACCAAATTTGATATATGTGAATCTAGTGAAATGGCGGCGAGCGCATCATGAAGAGCCCAATATACTCCAACGTAACGTTGACGCGCGCACACGCCGGGCGCCGCGACGCTGCGCAAGCAAAACTCGAGCACTTTATAGGCGGTCACCAGGCACGACTGGCGCAACCTGCGTCCGTAGGCATGTCCCAAAAAACGGGCGCTAAATTACCTAGACAGCACTGCGTCTGCCTCTCTTCGTGATGAAGGGACAGAGCATAGAGTTTCCTAATATACACTAAAAGGAACTCTGGCGCTAGTATCTATGAGAGCTGCAACACACTGCGCTTCAGGGAGCACGGGAATGATGGGTGGTAGGCAAACTTGTCTAATCTTCGTACTTCTGGCCTGCTTCTGGCTCCGTGTGTGTTCGTGTGGCTTGGGGCTGTTTTGTCATGAAACAAAAATTAACAAAAGTTCAGTGGTTGCACTTCACCACCTTATTTCTTAAGTCTTACCATTTTGAATCTGGTCATGGTGTTCAAAAGGGTTCGTTTTTCTTTCAAAACAAAACGAAAACCAGCAACAAACAAAGCCGCAAGTACGAAGACTATAGGCAAATCTGTGTACTACCCATCATTCCCACTGTCAATGAACGATTACAGCACTAGTCTAGTTAATTGTAGGCAACTCAATGGGACAGAAAACACCTAGCACTGTGAGGGACGCCGGGCACGCTCAAAAGTGCAATCATCAAAGCGACGCAGTGCAGCGCCCGCCTGGGAGTATATGGCAGGCTGATCGGCGCCTGGTGTGGCATCAACGGCATTACGCGACGAAACGAAAGCCAGCGCGCACGCGCGCCTATCACATCGAAGTGTATTGGCGCCTTGAGCGTGGTATGAAGTCATGTTCTTACATGACACGCATCTCATGATTATCATGCTTGCACCAGTCACATGCGCTCGTCATCCATTTCCGATACGTAATACAAAATTTGGCATATTTGAAGCTAGGAAAACGGCTTCGAGCGCACTTGAGTGTGGTTTTGGTCATGTTTACATAACACGCAATTTATCATTATCATGTTTGAGTCAGCCACATATTTTCGTCATCTATTCACGTCCGGTAATACCGAAATTGGTATATGTGAATCTAACGAAATGGCTGCGAGCGCGTCGTGAGCGTGGCATGCTGTTATGTTGCTACATGACACGCTCCTGATGATTATCATGTTTTCACTGCAGTCACATACCTCTGTCATCTATTCGCGTCCCGTAATACCGAATTTGGTATAAGTGAAGCTAGCGAAACGGCCGCATGCGCATCAAGAGTGGCATGTAGTCATGTTGTTTTATGACATGCACGTCATGAATTTCATGCTAGGGTCGGTCGCTTGTGTTCGCCATGCAGTCATCTTGTACCATACCAGTTTTTCAACATGTCATGTGAACGTAAGCACCGCAAAAGCAGGAAGCCCATGAAATGTATATCATGACATTTATGACATACTTGACATGATTTTTATGTTATGACTAGTCACTTATGCTCGTCATACAGTCAGGTTATGCCATACCAAGTTTGGTATTGATACCATTATCCAAACAGCCATGAGAGCTAGAAGATGTATGCGGCTAGATAGATAGATAGATAGATAGATTGATAGATAGATAGATACATAGATAGATAGATATGCTCAAAGTTTCCGAAGTTCGCTAAGAAACGCTTCGCATATAAAAATTCACAGCATATTCACGGAGTGAATGATAATGTGCAGAGTGAAGCTTCCGTCCTTTCATCTGTCCACGTGTCCGTCCCTCCGTGCATGCGCCCATGCGTCCGATCGTGTTTGAGAACTCAGACGGCGTGCGGGTAACATCGACGAGACGCGAGCCAAGGGAAGCGACCGTAGACATCTTCAATGCACCCACCGCCCTGCTTTGTTTATGCCCCACCAACCATCCGCTCCATACGGCGACTATCTAGGAGACTGAGAGAGGCACTCGCACTCCACGTACCAATGGGCACCGCTCGCGCAGCAGCCACTCGGAGAGTAGCGGTTGAGCGCCACCTAGAACGTCCTCACTCAACGGCACTTTTCACGTGGATGGATGGATGTATGAATGAATGGATGGATATGGCTGTACCCTTTATATCGGGTGGTGGCTAGCGCCACCAAGCCTTAATACTTAATGAACCAAAAACTAGATTTATTTTTTTGTCTTTAAAAAGTGAGTTTGAGGATTCGTACCTCTAGAGTGCCTCGATGCGCGCGCACCCGCTTAGAGTGGTGTCAGCCTTTGTAAGGGCAGGTGCCGCCTCCTCGGCCTTAGCGGCGGCATGGCCGCCATTTTGACTCCACTCAGTCACTTCTGCGTGTTCGCTGCGCCCGAATAATTGTGCCGGCGCTCGCTACCGTCACCGTAGCGGGTATTGCGTGCCGCAGGGCGCTAATCATTGCAGAAACTCTGGAAGCTGTATCGTTTCCTAAGAGACCCGAAATGAAGGCCTTTTCAACAGTGAAAATCAAACATGACAAGTGGCATCTGACAAACAGATCATCCATTCACAGCGTAAGTTTCCAGGCGGTATTCCGCATGCATAATTTGTACCGGCACCAATTTCGTGTAAGCAACAGACACGCTGACGGCTGTATGCTTGATTCTCGTGTGCATGAATCGCGTATTTCACTTCGTAAACATTGCTTGCTGCTCTTGGTTGGTACTGTATCTGCCCTTCATTCTTGGTTTCACTATGAGCGTTGAGAACTTTATCATTAAATATATATTACACGTGTTTCTTTGCAGATGATATCCTTGTTTTTTTCGTAATATTCATTTGTGGAAATAAAGCTTTGCGCAGCGGTGGTGTCGTACCCAATGAAGTTTGAAGAGTGTGTGTACGTTACGGAATCACCATATGATCACGAGAGACGCGGTATACATTGGAGGACTTCAGAAATTTTGAACAGGTGTTTTTATGTAACTTGCACCTAAGTTTAAGAACTCCGGCATTTCATCTCCATCGAAGTGGGGCCACTGCGGCCGGAATTCGATTACCGACCGTTCGAGTGCCCAAACCATTACAAAGCCACACAGGTTCTTTCTTTCTACGATCTTTTCCTCGGTTTAGGTACGCCTTCTATGCTGGTGTGATGACCCTTGTAAGAATGTGTGCAGTTCAAATTTTTTTCATTGTTCCTGTACTTCAAGTTTTCTTTTCGTCCTGTTTCAAATCATTACACAATTGATGTTGTTTTTTCAATCATTTACGACCACTGCAAAGCAACTAGTGACAGTACTCAGTGAATTCTGCCGTGAAGCGTATAATTTGAATTGCTTCTGGCAGCGCTGCATTAATGCACAAAAATAAATTATTTCTACACTGGATGATAATAGTGGAAACGGCAGGCGTGTACACACGCACACACACACACACCGTCAGTATTTAAACTCTTTCAGCACGCATTATTATTTAAGTAAATAATTTATTTATTAATACTGTCAGCTATCAGGGATCACACGCAAGTGCTTATGCAAACTGTACTCGCGAAGCGTCCATATAAAGAAGATGCATAAAGACAAGACGGGGCACCGCTGTGTAGAATGAACACGCTATGTCGCTAAAAACAAAGAAAACAAGTCAAGTTGTGCGATGAGAAGATCGTGGAGAAATAGTTAATGCAATAAGAAAGGCGTCCGCCTCAGTGGAACCGTGGGCACGGTGCTCGGTTGCTGACGCGAGGCTCACGCTTTCGATCTAGGCCACGGCGGTCTCATTTTGAATAACGTGAAACACCAGAGGACACCCATGTACTGTGTCAGTGCTGGCAAAAAAAAAAAAAAACTGATTGTCAAAATTGCTGCAGTCCTGCAATCAGGCGTCATTTTAGAACGTAAAAGCCTCAGATAATAATTAACACTAACAAAGAAAGCATATAAACGACACCGCCGATATATATTTAGAATCCCCTCTGTGGTAACCGGCGTAGGGATTTGTTTTCAACATGAAAGAGTCAGCGTCTGCCTCTAGCGCATAAATCATGCGCAAGCCGTCGGCTTACATGAAATATGCGCTCCCTGCATGCATTCAGGCAAAATTAAATCTAAAAGATGTCCAAGCTTCAATAAGAAGAAAAGCTCGCTAGTTTGCACATGTTTCCGGGCGTATCAGGGCACCACACGAGCGTTGCGTAGCGGGCTTCGCATACGGTCGAGTTGTGGTGGGGAGGCGCAATGGCGGTGGTCGTAGCAGATGACGCGGCTGTCCTCACCCTCAGCGGAGCGCGCGGTCATCAAGGCACCCTACGTACCTCTATTAGACAACGCCATCTATTATACTGTTCGAGCGATACTGCCTTCTTTTTTTTCTCATCTCTTCCTCTGTACGTTACGCATGACAAGGTTAGACTAACATTGGCAGTGTTGACCCGACGAATGCAAAGAATAAATGTCATGGTCACAACAGAAATCGAATTTAAGCACTCTGCGTGGCAATGAGCCATTCTGCCACAGAGCCACGCCCGGTCTCTGAAGTTTTAAAGACGATAGTCTTTCTTGGGGACCTTCGACGCAAAAATTTTGATCTGTCTGTCTGTTGGTACATTTGTCTGTTTGTATACTCTTAGCAGCATCGGGTATTTGGAACGGCCAAACCCATCCGTGGCACCCACATATGTTGCTCAAGATTCAGCGTTCATACTTGTGCAATTGTCGACTAAAAAGCAATTATTGCGCATGTGTGGTGCACTATAACAACACGTATATATTCTGCATGTGCGCCTTTTACAATAAAAGGCACACGTAAGTAATTTTGAGGACCGTAGCGCTTATCAAGCTGCGCTGACCAAGCAACGCTTGCACGGAAAGGCGTTTCCAACACTTTGCGAAAACGAGAGGGTGGTGGCACCTACCCGTCGCCTTGCGTTCTACACCTTATCACCTCTGAGACGGGCGCGCACACCCCTCTCACAGCCACGCGCTATGTTTTTGAAGAAAACTGCCAGATGGCGCTCATGTCTCATGTGTGATGTGATTTGATGCGCTCGTTTGCCTCCACTGCACGCTCGATGCACTCTAACAGTGTGCCTCGAGAATACCATTCACCGTTTTTTCAGCAGAACAGCAAATAAATGTTTTGTCACTCTCTCCACACGCAAAGCTATCGCCTTTCGACGACATTTGCAGATTAAATGCAGCTACGGGGCCATTTTTTCAATAGACCCTAGTTTTCTTAAAATGTCAATTTCGGTTAGAGTACTGGCTGTCCAATTTTATAAACATTACATATATACTCCTATGATACAGCCGACATATCAAGCTAAGATCAGTTGTAGTTAAGGGCAATTCACTGAGCGTGATTTGGGAGGCAGTGTTGGGGGATCGCGCGCACCAGTGCTCACACCAGCTCTTCATATCAGGTTACCGCTCAAGGCGTTGCTAATATCCATTGTGCTGTTGGCATCGTTACGCAACTGTAAAATACCCGTAATAAGAAGTATACCCGGGTGTTAAACGTGTGTGTGCGTGGAATCGTACGTATATTTAGCTCCTCTTCGTAGCCTCACGCTCAATAAACATCAAACAATACATGTTCGCCTTCCAGTGGCATACTTCGCATAACATCGAATCCCAAGGTACGTGAGACCAGCCGAATCGCTTTGTCTCCCAGGGATAACATTTAGCACCACAGGGAGCATTTCGTGTTATACTTGCAGCTTTGATGTGAGCGAGGTAGGCCTTCATGATATTTGTTTTTTCAGTGGCACCTCATGCTGTGTCGGGTGATTTAGAATACGAAGCTGTAGCTCCATAGGCGTATCAGCCGGTGGAGGGGGGGGGGGGGGGCAAGGAATGGGCTAGGCCTCGACTGACAAAAGTTGAGGGGGCTGAGTCACCCCAGTTTTGACAATGCATCATGGTCACTCTTGGCTGCAAGGTGGGAAAACTAACAAGTAAGGCGAAGTTTCCCATCACAACAGTAAGCAATAAATTTTGTTCTTACGGAAGAATGAAAATGTTACGAGGCAATGTTAAAACAGAGAAATTTTGCATACGTTTTCGCCGTGATGATTTTTCTTGTAGTCTCTTTGCGGTGTGGGTCGACTGTGCAACGCTTTCGCGTCTTGTGCTGTGGTATTGCAGAGCAGGCAAACACTGAGCAGGGGCGCTATAATATTACATCACTTATTCATGCTGTTAATCCGCTGTGACTTGTTGATGAAGTTACAGATGGGATTAAGCAAGCTGTTTATGGACTGACCAAATCATTTGCTGCTGCCGGAAAATAGTTTTCTTTGAAAAGGATATACCATCACCGCTGCTCTGTGAAAGCTGTTGTGCCGATTACTGTGACGAATCATTTTTGATGTTTAGGTTTTTCTGTACTTAAAGGCCGAAAATCATTTCCGGTTTGTCTATCAAAAATCTGATCAGCCTTGCTTAAGGTAATTTGGAGTCATAGCATCAGCTTGCAAAGTGGCGATGAATGAAGCAGTGAACTGGAGCTCAGTTGGAAGCTCAGCCACAACTTGACCTACTGGACCTGGGAGAAGGTTAAATACCGTGGTTTTTTGCACAATGGAGCGTTAGTTTGAAATCGGGCTAGTTAGTTTTCACTCAACTTGTATTGTTCTTTACAGGTCAAAATACATCTCGGAACGCAAAAAAAGCACACACGTGCCGCGCTGTTTATTTCTCTCTATTTCTTTTTCTCTCGGCAAGTATCAGCTCACAGAGATGTATATGTGCACAAACCTCTGACCAACCTAATGCTGCAAGTGTAAATATTTTAATAAACTCATAATTCATCTCACCAGCTGCTATATGTAGACGCTGTTTATGTGATTGGCAGCTAGGCTGCTTGAATATAAAAAGCAGGTGATCTTGTGACACACAGAAAAGTTTAAATGCCGAGCAACTAGTGGCAAACATTATGCCGTATCGAAAATAGTTTATTCTCTCATTTTTTTACGTAGGCGTGCATGAGTGGTCATTACGCGATGAGTCATTTTCGCGTCCTTTCTTGCCTCGCGTAACAAGCTGGCGCTGTCTGCATGACATAGACTGTTTGCACCAATAATCCCTCAAGGTTCCCTTCAAGCTGCTCACTGCAGCTTTTCTGCCTAGTCTCCTCGGAACATTGTTGCACAATAACCTCATTTGAATTCAATAGACAGCTAACGACCATGTCGAAAGGAAGAAATAAGGAATATTTTAACGTTATAACCGGCCATAATTTGTTCTTTCGAAGACAAATTTTGTTTACACCGTTTGTATTGGTGTATTTACGCATGTGCCTGGAGTCCCATGAAGCAATTTTGACACAAGTACAATGAATGTTAACAATGTACTACGCCTCTAACCCCCCAAAATATACAGTTTTAAAGAAAAGGGTTGAGAAGTTGATGATAAGTTAATAACAATAATATAACAATGGCAATACTATTAACATCTGCACGATCCAGATACAGTATTGAGACAATAGCAAATAAGAAAAATTATAGTACATGCCACTGTGTAGCTGTGTAATACACGCCACTGTGTACGCCACTGTGTAGCTAGCATTTACGTTATTTCAATCAAGGTGGGACCATTTTTTTAACCGCTATGTCAAGAAAAGCCGCGAAGTTACAATGAAAGCTTCTGTTGATCGATAGTGTAATGTATATACAATTTAAGGGCTATTCTCAGCGAATTTCTTTTTTGTCTAGTCGGGAAAAAAATTAACGACAAGGACATGAAATCATTTGTTTTTTTCAACACGGCCACTTACAGGGATGCAAAGGGTTATCCACAGTGCACCCTTTTCGTTGCGTAGCTTTTCGCCTCCTATATATTTCTTCGATTCATGATCATCGGGAAATGTTATTCAGCTGAGGCAACAGTTTAGTTTATGTTTAGTTCAAAGATTACATTTAAAGTGTAGTTTTATATAATTACTTTTGATATAAAAAGAGGTGCAAAAGCCAAAGGCCTGACAGAGACCCTCACTGTTATGTGCATTGGGCGTGCACGTGCATGGTTTTGATGTGAGTACAAGAATAAAGCATAGAAAAACTTCAAATAAACATGCAAGTGTATATTTTTTACGACAAATGAGGCATTATAGGTTCACTTATATGAATTCAGTTGGTTTTCTTTCACATTGCTGCACAAAGGGGGGGAGAAACAATGTAAAACACGCAAAATAGTTGTACAGAAAATGTTTGTGAGATATATTTTATTGGTAAGTAAAGGTGGTATGTAAGAGAAGGCTTTTTACAAGTTGTTTGAATGGGGAGCATAAAAACCAGTGTCACTCTCAGCAGTGTTTATTACCCGGGGTATGTAAGAGAAGGCTTTTTACAAGTTGTTTGAATTGGGAGCATAAAAACCAGTGTCACTCTCAGCAGTGTTTATTACCCGGGGTATTTAATACTCCGCTTAGTCTGGGTAATTTGTTCGCATGAGTGGTTCGCAGCACGCAGCGATATTTTTACTACGGCTACCCCTGCACTAGTCTTTCTTTGGCTCACAAGGCCGTCAAAGCCCACTTGCGCTTTCTGAGAACTACCGGTCTATGTGAATGAATGCCTTTGACTTTTGTATAGTGCCACCACTGCATACGCGTCGGCCAATTTACATACAAGTTTATCATCCGTTATGTGTCCTCTTTCTCTCTAATCTTCACACCTCTTTTTCGATTTTCTAGGGTGGGGTAGCCAACTGGGCATGTGCCTGGTTAACCTCCCTGCCTTTTCGCTTGTTTTAGGGGCGAAGCTCCTTATGGCGTGGCTTGGGCGTCTCTCGTATGTAACCACCAGTGGCACATACCCGAAATAGGTATAACACTTGACCTCCAAGGTGGTGCCAGTGAGAGATCTCTTCTGTGCGTTGTTTAACAATAAAAAATAGTGCTCAATGTACATGCCAATGGCTGCTAATGGGGAATGAGAGACATGAGCATTCGGCTTTTAGTCAACGCGCACGCTGCGATCCCCATTAGCAGCCATTGGCATGTACATTGAGCACTATCGGACAAGAAAGGGATGCTACATTATACTCGCTGGGTGTAACCTCCTTAGCTTTAGAAAGGTTTAGCGAGCGTTGAGCCCCAGGGCCATGAATACAATGAACTTGTATATACCATGAATGAACTCAAGGTGGTTAAAAATGAGAAGTAGATACGAAGCGCAAGCCGTAAGAAAGTAAAAGCCGAATTCTCCTGTCTCTCATTTCTCATTAGCAGCCATTGGCATGTAAATTGAGCCCTATCTGACAGGGAAAGGTTGCTACGTTATACTCGCTGGGCGTAACCTCCTTGGTTTTCGAAAGGTTTAGCGAGCGTTTGGTCGCAGTGCCATGAATACAGTGAACTAGAATATACCATGAACTCGAGGTGGTTAAAGGTGGGAAGTGGACCCAAAGCGCAGGCCGTAAGAAAGTGTGCGTGTGTCACCTCTCGTTTAGTCCTTGGAATGTCCGCTGGATGGCGGTGCTTCTATATGGGGAATATATGATAAAAAGATGCGAGATGGTGGGACTTGGAGTGTTGAATAGATGAACAAACGTACACACAAACAGATGCATGGATGGACGCATGAACGGACGCAGGGGCGGATGCACGAAAGAACGCAGGGACGGGCGCACAAACAGACGCATGGACGGTCACACAGACGGACGCATGAACGGACGAATGCTTCGCCCCACTCTCCATCAATCACTCCGTGGATATGCTGGCATTTTTTCTTCCCCCTTCTCTTCCAACACAACGCTAATGTACATTACGTAACGGATTGATCGATATGTGGTGTTTAACGTCTCAAAACCGCCACATGATTATGAGAGACGTCGTAGGAGAGGGCTCCGGAAATTTCGACCACCTAGGGTTTTTTACCGCACACTCAAATCTGAGCACACGGGCCTACAATATTTTCGCCTCCATCGCAAATGCAGCTACCACAACCGGGACTCGATCTCGCGCTCAGCGGGTCAGTAGCCGAGTACTTTAGCCACAAGATCACCATGGCGGCGATTACGTAACGGATCCATAGTAGAAAAAAACAACGTAAGTGTTTAGTGGCACCATCGTACTTGGGGCCTGAGATGTGTAGAAGAAAACAGCGAAGCAATGAAGATTTTTGGAGCGTAGTGTGCTGGGCAAGTTGGTATTGATTCATCATATTATGGTACGAAAACACCAGAAAACATACTAGGTCAGACAAAGGACAGGGCTGTATAAATGAGATGCAAAGCCACGCATGAGTAAGCATGTGCATATAGTAGAATCGGTTACAAAAAAGGGATCTGTGCAAGGTAATAGCACGCTTCACGTCCTTGAAGAGAACGTTATCTTCAATGACGTGAAGCGTGTTATTACATTGCGCAGATGCTTTGCATCTTATTTATACAGCACTGTCTTTTGTCTGCCTTAGTAGGTTTTCTTCTTTTTTTCGCACCGTAACGTGATGAATCATTAAGAATTGTACACAGTGTCTTGTGTTTACGGAAAATGCATTTGTATACATAATCGATGAGTCAAGGTGAATTAACAAAAGCTTTTAGTACCCAAGGCACACAGATAAATTGGCGTTGTCAACGAATTTTAGTATGAAAGACCGATCGCAGCAAGATAGAGAAATAATATCGCAAGATATTCGTTTCTCATCTTCTTTTTCAAGGGTGTACGTTTGTCTTTGTGCAGAAAGTGAAAACACATTGATTTGTTTTCTTTGTTGGTTTCTAACTTCGCAGGAGGTTGTGATCGTCTCTTTTGCTAGGACGCCAATTGGATCTTTTCGTGGTGGTTTGGCTGCAGTCCCGGCAACGAAGCTCGGCTCCATAGCAATCAAAGGAGCCGTTGAGAGAGCAGGTGGGAAATGCCTCGTATTTTCAATTGCGAGTGATGGGAAGTAAGCGCCCTGCTTTCAGTCAATGGCATCAATAACGAAGTTGATATTGTAGATATCAATGTCAATGATATTCCTGAAAAGAATAATCTGGTTTATCGCCTGGCTTGCTGCTCTCTAGGTCGGGTAATTACTGTAATATGTACAATGAGTTATTGACAAAAATAATACCTACATTCTCAAACGCACACTGGCGTTGGTCATTCGCTACAACACAGAGTCATTCGTAAAGTTTTGTGGAGGTAGTAGTCCTCAAGAACACCAACATTACACTTATGCTGCGCATAGCACATAGCATGCTTTGCCACAGCGTGACAATATGGTGCAACTGGAAGCTTCAGCCGCGCTGCAAATACAGTGCTGTATTTGCAGCGCGGCTGCAAATACACACAATAGCACAGAACAAGCGTTATGTTTTCCTGGATGCTACTTGTGGTGCACGTAGAAAAGTATGATTAGTGTTGGTACATACTGGTCTAATGGAGCAGCATTACTGAGCTCACACTGCGTGCAACTCTGTTTTCATCAGAACGTCAAGAAAAACAACGTCAAGAAATGACAAGAACAATTACCCACATGTTACGTCAACTTCGAGGCTGAGAACGTGGCTACTTGGAAATCGAAAGCCGCGCAAACGAGCGTCAGTAAGTGAAGGCTTTGAAGTCAACACGTTAGAAGGCCATTGACTAAATGGCGGCCAAGATTCCGCCAATGCGAGAGGAAGAATGAGCGGCTGCAGAAAGAGCTTGCCGTTGTAGCCGTGTTGCAGACCGGGGTCTATCCGACGCTTCCCCGCTGACGCTGGTTGCCGGAACGTCAGGGTTACGTAGAACCCGATCTCTTGTGGTAGCATGACGCAACTTCGTGTGGAGGAAACAAACGCTGACAAGATGGGGATACGAAAAACAAACACGTTTGTGGCACTATATACACTTATCTACAGCATAGAAAGGTTAGAGGTTTACCAAACCACGAGCGTGGTGGTTGAACTGCTACATGGTTCAGAGCCACGTTTCGCACTTTGCAGGGTCGTTATAAACCCTGTCGGGCTCCTCCCCCTTGATTGTGGAACGCCACTCACACACACAAGGCACCGCCCACAGGCATCAGTAAGTAACACACGGTCCGCCGAATAGTTATTGTACCTCTTGATGCAATGCTCTGAGGATAGGCGGAATGGGGATCTTTCCCGGAACAATTTGGCGGTTGGGTTACTTCTTCCGCCTTTCCCTGGAAGGTCAGTCAAGCAGTAGACCTTTGAATCGCGGAGACACAACCTGTGTGGTCGGTCTGCTTCGCCGTCTCGCTAAACAAGCCGGCCCGGAGGAATTCCTTGTAGGAACATTGGCTCGCGGACCGTCTTCTAATCTCTTTGTCGCTCTCCACCGCTGGACGCTGGTTCCGAGAGTACTGGGGTTCTGGGCGTGGGAGCGCTGCTCGGCTAAGTTTCTCAGCGACAGCAAGGCACCTACTGACGACGGTCATAACAGCTTCCTCCTCGCCAGATGAGACCCGCAGGGCAGCAGTCACCACTGCTGCTCGAAGGGACTACGAAAAGGTCCGTAGTTGAATGCCAGGAACTCGCCTTCGCTTGTCGCATTGTCTGAGTAATAGCTGAAAACTTCGACAGCGTCTCTGAAACTGGACCACATGCACAAGCAAGCACTCAGCTCTCTTCAAACAAACCAAGCCAAAAGAGGGATGGTAAACCAACCTTCATTACTAGCTTTAACAAAAAGCTCACACTCAAAGCTATCAGGACTCACTTGTGCTGAGAAACTAGGCGTGCTACCTTACACATTTCACATAATAAGTTGCACAAAAAACTAAAATATCAATTTTGATACATCAAGAGCACTCTTAGATTGCTTAGGAAAAGCGGCTGAGCGCGTCAGCGTTTCCATTCAATTTGTCCTTCTTATAGCTAACGTCAAAATGATATTTTTGAAGAATCAAGCTCCACCTCACAAAACGACTGTTCTTCGGTGTCACGGTTTGCAGCCAAGTAAGGGGACAATGGTCTGTCTCTACTTTAAATTTAGCACTTTTGAGATAACGCTGCAAGTGATGAATGGGCTACACAATGCAAGTGCACTCCTTTCCTGAAGCGCAGTACGTCATCTCACGTGAGCCCGATTCCTGGCTCAAGTAGAGCGCATCTTTCCTCGTTATCACTGTCGTCTTGACATGATACGGCACCAAGGCCTCAATCTCTCGCATAACACTGAACCTTTAATGCTCGGTCGTAAACTTGAGCTCACAAAAACCAGAGGACGATCAGTACCGCCTCCTGGCAGTATCAATGAAGCTTCTTCCTGCTTTTCATAGCTGACCAGTTTCATCGGTTTTGGCCCACGGAGAGTATCTGTCAAGCACGTGGACGCTGAATAAACTCGGTTTGAACGAGCGCTACAATTGTTCTAGCATCCGTTTTTGTTCACGGCCACCAATAACCGTCTACCACTGAGGCATTAAGCTTACCAGCCTCCCAAAACCTTAACCTACGCTGTGACCTAACGGTCTATCTCAGTGTTTAGGCAAACCCAATGATCCACTCATATGATCACTCGATCCATCATTCTTCAAAGTAAAGCAACAAAACATAAGGAACAAACACTGCCTTCTAGCAGGTTCAGTGGGTTAAGGTTACCTGCCTATGCCAACGCCTGTGATTTGAAAATAAACCACTCAGCTCTCCTGAGCGTTTTCAAATAATATCATTCCTACAGCGCTGCAAAATGCACGGCACTACTAACCAAACGCTTAATCCTTTACAGTTTGTGTAATCCCTCATCCTTACGTTATGTTGTAACACACCGCGTACAGCGGAAAAATATTCCTAGGTGCAGTACTCATCAAAAGCACCTTACAATGATTGCACAGGTTTTATGCTAAACCCGTCCACTAGATGGTTCTCAATATTCTTAGCGCGTAACGACAACTCTATCGTGTCGCGCCAAGGTTAATCATTTTACAAAATCGGTTGGTTTGTGCTAACATCTTCCCTCAAACGCTCACTCACTCCAAATCGACCTGGCAGTGAAGGCATACAATATTACACTAAACCATTGAAACACTAGAAAAATACATTTTTTAGGTTTTTACCTTCTCGTTATATACACACAAATAATTAAAGCACCTCAATACTAACTTTCAGCCTTTAGTTCAGTGGTTTCCTTCTGAAAAATTCACACCACGTTACGTAACGTACGAAATCAAAAGGACTCAAATATGCATCTCTAATGCAACACTGAGTAAGCATAGTTAGCACGCTTATGCAAAACTCAGCCGAACTGTCCGCTTCCCCCCCCCCCTTTCTCAGCTAAATTATTTCGGGTCTCACACGATGAGGTCGCGGTCCCGGTGGTTTTCGAGCGCGCCAGAGGCTACAAAATGCATAAATTCTAAGCAGTGCACTGCCGTCAAACCTAATTTGGGAGGCTCCCCTCTGGAATTTGAAAGGGACGCAAGAAACAGGGGTGAAACAGGGGACATTGTCTCTTTGTGCTCCCACCGATGCAGTTTTTAGCCACAGTGCTTTTTCAACGTTCACCCTTCGGACAAGGTCGCTTTCTCGAAGTCGTCGATCTGAACCACTCGTTTCGTTGGGATGACACACCTCGATTTCCCCCTCTAGACCTGGCTCCCCGCTTGTGCCTCCATGAACGCCAGCATTGACGTTTCCTGAAACGAACTTAAAGGCCTACCCTTTCATCTATCTTGCGACTTTGTGACTGAGTGGTACCTGTCCTAGGCTTACGCAGTGACGAACGCTTTCGCTTCTTTCTTTTTCTGCGATGTTTGCAAACCACCTCGATGGTATGGCTGCACTGCTGAAGCGTGGTGTTCTTGCTCTCATCGGCCACTGTGCTATCCATGCCTACATTTGACAATCTTAAAACGTTCTTTCGAGGCACGAGGATGGTTTCTAGCTCCCTACTGGGACCACTAGGGCTGCTAGCACTTTCCTAATCTACGTCTTTCGACATCGTCCCTACTGCCAGACCGGCCAAGGCCTCGTTCTCAGCATACTCTACCTTGATGGATTCTAGAATACGCGGGCCCTTTACTGGCACAATCTCCGATTGAAGCGCTTCATGACGCGCCTCAACTTCCGGCGCTTTGCGACGCGCCTCGCTTTCAGACTCCGGTCCGAGTCTTTCTTTCTTTTTGCTAACAGAAGTCGCAAATCTCCTGATTAGCTCTGCTTTAACAACTTCGTAGTTGTTCATGTCCTGCTCTCTGAGTCGTGCACAAACATCCGCTGCCTCGCAGGGCAGAACTGTGAGTAGCTTCTGAGAACAGGTGTCTCGCTCACACGACCATTGCCTATACTCTCACTCAAAGAGTCTAAGATACAGGACCATATCCCATGATATTTCATATGGCTGCATGTACCTAGACATGTACCTGCATGTACCTCAAACATTGCCTCATATTCGAGAAGAAGTACTCTTCGCTGGAGTCCAAACCTGCCACTCAGCTCCATATCTTGTTTCGAAAACTTTATCTTGAGGTCTAGTCTTTTGTCTTCCCCTTTCCTTCCATCTGAGCTGCTCTTAACTTTCTTTCATTGATGAGGTCCTATTCATCACTTAGTTCGCCATCATCAGCCCCCAAGCCAATATCGCTTGTTTATTTATGGGTTTTTGTGCTGACCCTGTGTACCGATTCCAAATGCCTCACAAAACAGCAACAAGTCTGACTTCTGCAGCTCCCGTAAGTCCATGATCGTACTGAGTACTCGCTACTTCCAAAATTAACTTCCCGAAACAGCAAAATTGAGTCTTTCGGCAAAGTTAACTACCAGTTCTGAAGTTTACCCTTTTAGATTCTGGTTCACTCAAAGGAAAAGCCATGCACTCAGCCATACGTGATCCGTGTCTCGAGCCAGCTGCTTCCGCTGGGCCGACCGTTGTTGTCGATTGTAGCTTCGTATCCCACCGCTAATCACCAGTTGTTGAGAATCCCACCGCTGTTCACCAGTAGTAGCTTCAAATCCCAGCGCTGATCACCAGCTGTTGCAGAACGGGTTCTACTCGGTCTCTTGTGGTAGCGTGGCGCCATTTAGGAGGGAAGAAACGAACCTGACAAGATGGGGATAAGAAAAAACAAACAGGTTTATGGCACTATTTACACCTTTCTACAGCATAGAAAGGTTAAAGGTTTCACAAACCAAGAGAGTGGTGGTTGAACCGTTACATTGTTCGGAGCTGCGTCCCACACTTTGCAGCGTCGTTATAAACCCTGTCGAGCTCCTCCTCCTTGATTGTGGAACGCCAATTACACACACAAGGCACCGCCCACAGGCGTCAGTCAGTAACACACGGTCCACCGAATAGTTATTGCACCTCTTGATGCAATGCACTAAGGAGAGGGGAAATGGTGATCTTTCCCAGAAATATTTGACGGTTGGGTTGCTTCTTCCGCCTTTCCCGCGAAGGGCAGCCATGCAGTAAAAACTTGAATCGCGACGACACGACCTGTGCGGTGGGTCTGCTTCGCCGTCTCGCCAAACAAGCCGGCCCGGAGGAATTTCTTGCAAGGACATGGCTCAGGGACCATTTTCTAATCTCTTTGTCACTCCCCACCGCTTGATGCTGGTTCCGAGAGAACTGGGGTTCCAGGCGTGGGAGCGCTGCGTGGCTACGTTTCTCAGCGACAGCATAGTGCCTACTGACGACGCTCATAACAGCAGAGGCAATGTTATCACCGATGCGAGAGGGCCACATAAGTCATCCTGCACCACGGTGTATGCACCGCGAGCCGCACACGCTGCGCGAAACCGATGGGAAATATACAATGATGATGCTATGTAGGGTTTAACGTCCCAAAACCACCAAATGAATATGAGAGACCTCGTAGTAGTAGTATAGGACGCCAAGAGAGAGACTCCGGACTCAGATATTTTGGCCACCTGGAGTTCATTACCGTGCACCCTAATCCAAGCCCACGGGCCTACAGAACTTGCGCCTCCATCGAAAATGCAGCCGACGCAGCCGGGATTCGATCGCACGACCTGCGGGTTAGCAGCCGAGTGCTTTTGCCACTAGACCAACATGACGGGGCAGCGAAAATGTGCAGGACACGAGGAAATGAACAATCATTGTGACAAGATCTAGGCAAAAACACGTCTACAAGCTTGACAGAAGTATTTTTTAAACACAAGAGTGCTTTGTGGCAGGGTCTAAAACGGCTCCGATGACGTATTTTCGTCATAGTTATGGCGTTGTAAAATATATTACTATTACAACAAATTGTGGTTAACAAAAATTTGCCTGTATCTTCCTGTTTCACTGAAAGTGTCGTTGAAAGACATCAGTCTTGCGTTTGGAGAGAATGAAAACAACGTTCATTTGATATTCTGCGCAAGAAAATCAGTGAATGGTATTCTGGAGGTGCTGCGTTAGAGTGCCTTGATGCGTGCAGCGGAGACGAACGAGCACATGGAGGCACGTCACACATGAGACATGAGCGCTATCTGGCAGTTATCTAAGAAAACAAAGCGCGTGGTCTGCGCGCCTGTCTCGAAGGTGATAACGTGTAGAATGCAAAGCGATGGGTAGGTGCCAAAACCATGTTGTTTTAGAAAAGCGTTCGAAACACTCGCTTTTTCGTGCAGGCGTTGCATTGTCAGCGCGTTGTGATAAGCGCTACGGTCAGTAAATTACTTACGTATGCATTTTCTAGTAGAAAGAGATTGTGATACAGAATATTGTGTTCTTGTCGCGCCTCTGATATTCACAATAATTGCTTTTTAATCGACAATCACACAAGTATCAACCCTGAAACTTTAGCAATAATGGCAGGCGCTGCGAACGGCGTTTGAATTTGGCCGCTTCGGGTATAGTTTCGGTGGACAGACAAGTCCACTGGCAGACCAAAAGACAGACAGACAGACAGACAGACAGACAGACAGACAGTCAGACAGACAGACGGACGGACGGACGGATGGACGGACGGACGGACGGATGGACGAATGGATGGATGGACAGACGGACGGACCAAATTTTTTGCGGCGAAGGTCCCCAAGAAAGACCATCGTTTTTAAAAAAAAACGAGAACGACGAGATCTGTCGGGGGCCATTGAACCAGCGATCTCTTCAGCCGCTGTGCGCCGCGCGAACTATTACGTCGGAACACATTTTGTCAAGGCTGCTAACGGCAAGTTTAGAAGCTCTAGGAGGAGTCCCTAGTACGGAACTCCTGTGGCTTCTGCGGCGGAATGCGCCCTGGCCACAAGGGCTCTTTGGCCCGCCAAGGCCCAGCAGCTGAGCAGGACAGCCTCCCAGCTCTCTCAAGTAGGGGGCGTAGAGAAAGTGATTGGGGGGACCGCTGGGTTAGAAGGACACGCCTACATCATGCGAAAAGTATCCGTTAGCGGATAGGCACAGTGCGGGAATTCCCCGGAGAAGGCCAGATTGAAGTGCTTAAGTATAGCCGGGCACAATACTGTGTTGGTGTAAAGGCGCAAGAGCCAGCGCTCGTCAGACTTAGTCAGGCCCGACGCTGGCGGCAGAAATCGGAGCATGTTCGATTTGTATATCGCTGTAATTTCGCAAAAGGAGGTTACCGAATTAGCTTCTGGATCATCAGGCGATCAAGGGTGAGGTGAGTCCCGGAAATCAAGCGCGCGGGCCGAGGCATCGGCAGCCTCGTTACCACCTAGTCCTGCGTGATCGGGAGTCCAGATGACGAAACGTGTATTCGGGCGGTCCATGTAATCAGAGTGCTTAAGGATTCGAACAGCGCGAACGGTCATACGACCTTTAGCAAGATTTTGACACGTGTTCCGCAATCGGTAATAATAACCGAGATGCGGGGTCCGCTGCGGCTTCCTCCGCATGAGTGATGTCCGTGGCTCGAAATGTGAGCCCTTGGACAGGCCCGTTTTGATACACTACGGCCACCATGTACGACTCTTCATGGTGAGGGCCGGACGCGTTCGTATAGAAGACTCCAAGACGGGACACATAGTATCCCTTCAAAGCTGTAACCCGCGCAGTTCGCCTGCCTTCGTGAGTCCCCCGAGCTATGTTTTGGGGCAGAGGCTGGATGACCAATGCTCCACGTCAGTCCTCTGAGATCGTGGTCCGCTACCCTGCAATGTAGGTGTAAAAGATATGGAGGCGGCGTAAGGGACATCTCCCAGCGTGCGACTTGGTAACCGGCAGGTACTGGTTGTTGAGATGGGCCTCTTTGAGTTCCTCGTACGTGTTGGTCATGCCCAGCTCTGCCATACGTTGCTTAGACGTCGTGATGGGGAGGTCTAGGGCACGCCTGTATATTTTTCGGAGAATGCTGTCCAGCGTGTTCTCATCGCATTTGCGCAAACGGAGGTAGGCTGTCGAATAAAGAATTCGACTAGTCCCAAAAGCGTTGGCGAGGCGTAGAGCATCGCGGCATCTGAGACCCCCTCGCTTGTTCGAGACTCAGCGGACCATGCGGCCCACCTGATCCCCAACCGTACGTTATTTGCTCAGGGTGGTATCGACTTTCCGGCTCTTGTGTATAAAGAGCCCTGAGACGCGGATTCCTTCGCATTCTGGTGCGCAGGGAAAGTGCGATTTGAGCCTACTTTTTTGGTTTAGGGCGAAGATGCACGTACTCCGATTTCGTGGGAGAGCGTTCTAGGCCGCAGCGATGGGCGTAGTGATCCACGGCCGATGCTGCTTGCTGCAGGCTGGCCTCAATGCTGCCAAGGGAACCGTGTGTTGCCCACCGCGCGATGTCATCGGAATACAGAGCGTGCCGTACACCAGGGATATCTATCAGCAGGGGGGAGGGGAGATGAGACATGGCGAGATTGAACAGAAGGGGAGAAAGGACCGCTCCTTGTGGTGTTCCTCGAGTATCTAGAAGATACGGACCGTGTTCTTTGTCTTGAAAGCAGAGGTACGTCTGCCGTTCCATCAAGAACTGACGGATGTACCTCAAAGCATTACGCCCACTGTCTGTTTGGGACAGATGGGTAAGAATTATTTCGTGGGTAACGTTATCAAAAGCTGCCTTGAGATCCAAGACGAGGACTACCTTGTCGTCACTGGGATGTTATACCGGCTCAATAACGTCACGATGGAGTTGCAGGAGAATGTTCTGAGCAGAGCGATGTGGACGGAAGCCGTACATAGTGTCGGAAAAGGTTCGACGTGCCTCGAGGTAATCGGAAAGCCTATCCCTGACCATTGTTTCCATAAGCTTCCCCACACACGAGGTTAAGAAAATGGGTCGGAGATTTTCGATATTTATTGACTTGCGCAGTTTGGGAATAAAAGTTACCAGGGTCGTTTTCCAATCGATCGAGAGCGGTTCGCACCCCTCCCAAATTTGGTTGAAGTAGCCGAGGAGGTGAGGGTATGCCAGGTCTGGGAGGTTGGCCAAAAGCTTAAGAGTCGCTCGATCCCGACCCGTCGCTGTTCGTCGCTTCATTTTGGACAGGGCCGCCTTCAGATCGTGGAGTTGAAAGCAACAATCTTAGTCTGCGTTTTCTGAGCCTGCATGAGTACGCCGGTACCATGGGGTCCTGTCGGCCACAGATATATTTATCCCTAAGAGCCTGTGCCAATTTATCCGCGTCAGTCGCCTAGACGTGGAGCACGCGTTGTAGATGCTTTTGCGTTTCTGTGCGGGTTTGGGTGGGGTCGATGAGGGCCCCGAAAAAACGCTACGTGTTGTGGTTTGACATATGCTTAGCAGCATTGTTGCAGCGCTCTACCCAATTGGAGTCAGCCAGCTGGGTCGCGTTCTCGGCTGCTTCTTGGGTGAGGGCTGCGATGCGAATTTTGAGCTGACGATTGTGCTTCTGTCGGCGCAATGGCGGACGAGGCTATGACGAGCCTCCCAGAGATGGAGGAGATGGTTATTTACCGCCGGCGTGGCCTCTGAATGCTTAACCGTCTGCTTAATTTGGCGAAGCGCCGTCACAAGGTGCTGAGCCCTGCGGCGTAGCCTTGGTGAGCTATGGAAGACGGAGTCGTGTACTGTGAACAGAACTTCGTCAAGTCCGGAAGTTTCGCGTGTTGATGGGAACGGGTAAAGAGATACGTCCGAACGGTAGTGAGGAGAATACAGTGGTCACTGCCGAGAGTTTCCTCAGCGTGGAGCCAGCCTGCATGCCTGATATGCTTGGTAAGTGTAAGGTCAGGACATGTGTCTCGACTTACAGAGTTACCAATGCAGGTTGAGTGTGCAGGGTCGGTTTGGATGGTGAGGCTCAGGGTAGAAATAAGCTCTGCCAACTTTCTACCACGCCGTTCTTCCCTATGGTAACCCAGTGGAGACTAGGGGCGTTAAAGTCACCTATAATGACTAGTGGTTCCCTGCCTGCCACTGCAAGGTCTTTGCTAAAAACAGCATGATAAGTTACGTTACGGAGTTTGGGTGAACTGTAGATGTTGACGATGTGTAGGGACGCGTTCTGCTTCCTAAGCGGGAGGACAGTCACCATAACATACCAGTAAAGCGGATCGCAGTCGAGATCTACCTGGTGGGCGGTGTATTTCGATGCACGCAGAGGGTGGTATGCGCATCCCTTTGATACACGGCATAATTTTTTAGGGCAGCGTGCTCGCCTAGCTCCTGAAGGGCCACTACCGCAGGCAAATGTGGGTAGGTTTCTAAATGGAGCCGGAGAGCAGCCCGCTTAGTGCGCGCCTTAAATCCCCGGCAATTCTACTGTGGGATTGTAAAAAGATTCCCATTAGCGTGGCCGCGGCGCGATCTAGGGATGTTGCTCGCTATCGTTGGAGCGTACTGTAGGGGGGGGGGGCCCACGTGAGCAAAGGGGCTCACTCACTTCAGAGGTCGCAGTCAAACTGTTAGACTGCTCGTCTACCGCAGCCACCTGGGAAAGGGGCCAGGATGCTTGAGAGTTAGACACCCGCTTAAGCTTAGACCAGTGGGTGTTAAGAGCAAGTTGGGGCAACTGGGCAACTATCATGCCCAGGATGCGGTCGAAAATGGTTTGAAGGGTGGCAGCCAATCTATCCTCAATGGTTGTCACTATGGACGCCATCTGGGCCTCTAAGCTGCTAAGACAAGCCTGCATCGGTGCGAGAAGCACCGCGTTGTCCCCATGTTGAGAGGGGGCACTATCCATCACCTCCAGCGCCTGTCCGGAGGGTGTCGGAGTAGGTAAGAACGAGTGGATCGCAAGCGCCTCTAGTGCCTGCGTTAACGAGGCAACTTGGGCCTGTAACTCGCGGAATTCAATTTGTTCCGAGGTGGGAGCGAAAAGGGTGCGTAGTTTGGGTCGGAGATCATAGAGGGAGGTAACGGGGAGGCTTCCCCGCCCGAGCCGCTTACCTGGGGTCCCTGCCGAACGCGGGTGGCCCACGATGAATCCCCCTGGCCTTCAGTTGTGTGTTGGTGACGGTGGGTTCGGTTTGGGTGGGTCGGGCGAACCCTGCCCCGCAGTAGGTCCCTTGGCTTGAGATCCGTCCGGAGTTGTGCTTTGCCGGGAAGGTCCGAAAGCAGCCGCGCCAGGGTGCTGGGACGGAACAGGGTTGGTGGTAGAGGGCTGAGCTCCTTGTGGCGGTGCCCTAGAGCCCGGCTTCCGTGGCTTCTGTGGGTGCCGACGTTTTCTATCCTTGGGGCTGGCTTGACCTTCCGGTGGAGCATTGTGTGGCTTGGTCCCCGGTAATGTGGGGTCCAGCACACAGAGCGCACCTGAGCGTGCATTCATGAGAAGCGTGGGCGCCATCCGTGAGTGGCACCACCCTTCCGCAGATGCCACAAACGTCTGGTTTAGGACCAGGACAGGCGTCAGGTCGATGACCAATGGAGCCGCACCAACTGCAGGCTGGCACAGTTTTCTTGTAAGACTGCACAGGGATAAGCAGGGCGTCATAGGAGATGTACCGGGGCCTCACCTTGCCGGAAAAGGTGAGACGCACCTTATTAGAGGTGCCCAGGCCGGACATGGAGGATCTCGCCGTCAGGCCAGTAAAGGCTTTCATGAAGAGCGGCTTTGGTGTCGGAGCTGCGCACCATCACTACTCCGTATTATGGGTCTTGAGTGTCCGCACGCAGGTACCCCCAAAAGGGCACTGGTCCGACAGGTGAGGGAACTGCAAACTCACCGATAAGTTTGTTCGCTAAATGTGGGTTCGAGGTGTACACCGAGAGGAAATTCTGATCCCACACCATCACAACGGTGACCAGGCGCTTCGCGGTCGCTCCGAGGTGGGCGATGAGTGCGCTACCGGCCCCGTTTTCGAGAAAAACAGCTGCGAGGGAGAGCTGGGTCCTGGGCTTGAGCACAACGACGAAGTCCGTTGCTTTCGGCTTCGGTAGGGGTTGAGGCTGCCACACAGGACGACCCCGCTGAAGGCCCGCGGAGCGCGTCACAGGCGGTGAAAGTGTTGAGGAGCTGGCGTCAGCATCAGCGTCGGCAGCTGTGGCCAGGGACGCTGCCACAGCTGCCGGACCACCATGTGAGCGTTGCTCGCCTGCTCTCAGCGAGCGACTGCGGCAGCAAGCGCGCGGTGCTCTTGAAGGGTTGGCGCAGCGCCGGTCGGCTGCCCAAAGACGGGCGGTAGTCCACATCACGCTGTCAGGATCATATCCCGTTTGGGTGTCCTCCACGGTTGCGGCTACGGTGCGGGGCCGGCCGCCCGTTCTACCAGAAGGCGCCATGGCCGTTAGGCTGAGTGACGCCGCCGGCGTCGTTGAGACGTAAGTCGCCCATGAAAGACGTTGAAGGGCCCACGTCCCGAAACAAGGTATCCAGAAGAACTAGATCACACTCTGGTGATGGTGGTGAGATTTTCTCGGAGGTTCGAAGAGCTAGCCCGAAGTTCCGATCAACAATCGTCGGAGCCAGTGTGGTGCACGACCTATATGGTTGCGCGCTCGCAGCGCCCTTTTGATTGGACGACGCTTCGTTTAAACTGTCAAATACGACTCGTAATGCTCCAACGTCACATAAAATTATGAGGTCTAGTGGTCGTTATTCTCTTCGAACAATAAAGCCACTGCTTCAGCCTTTTTCACCACACCTCACTACCCGTTCTGCACGAAGAACGAAACTCAAACTGTAAAAAAAAAGTCTGTAGACAGTTTGCTAGCTAACCGTATCCAATCCGAATCCTGTACTTCCAATAATTCTTATGGAGGTACACGATTGGCGCGCCAGATTCCTCTCTAGGCATTATTGTAACTATGGCGTGAATTAACTAAACCTCGTTGCATCAGTGGCGGCAACGTCCGCAATAAAATGGTGAGGCTGTTTTCCATTCTGTTCTCACTTTATAAAAACAACAGACAAAAATAGACACACAACAAGTATGCTAAACGAGAACAAAACGCGGTAAAGTACAGAAATACCCTGGAAAATCAATGCTCATACTGAGTACTATCATAAGAGCGTCTCACCGGTGAGTGCTTGGAGCTGATGCGGGGCTCGTTTAGGTAGAGAAAGTGAAACACGGGAATTTCGGTACTATGGGAATTCGGCGAACAGCAAAGCGGCCCCCAGATGTAGGCACGACAGAGCAGATAGGTGCCGACGAAGGCGGGCAGTCTTCCTCTCGGACGCACGGACCAGGGGTAGCTGCCAAGCACTCGGGCTAACGCCCTACAGTGAACCTGGTGGGCGCGGTAGCTTCCCGCTGGCTTTGCGGGCCATCGAAGCTTTAACTTGAAGCGAAGCAGGCCGCTCCGACTCTTGACCTCTGCTAGGCGCTCTGAAGAAACCACGAACGTGACACTAATGAGCTGCCTTGCACTCCATCTGCCCCAACCAACAAAAAGCTTCTTGGTGACGCCATCGCACTACTCGTGTCAAGACCGCGGCTTCTCACTGGGGCTTTCTGGGCAGCCGTGTTCACAAGTCATTGGATCCTGAAATCTCCGTGGTCACCCCTGATTGAGCCACTTTCCTTTTATGTTGTTGAAGTAGTGCCCTCGTGCCCATGTTTGTCATCGTCGTCTTCACCCGCTTTTTTGCACGTGCACTGCTTGTCTTCATATATATAGTGTCGCACACTTTTCCGAGGCACTCAAAATACACCAACAACATGTCGCATACACTAAGAACGGGTTGCATTCTAGTATATAGCCAAAATGAACATGTCAGCGAAAAAATTGCAAATTAGAATGGCAATATTTGGCTACAAAAATGTTTCCGCTTTTTTTGTCTTTGGTTGCATTTGCGCTTTGCTTTCTCTCGGCTTTGGCGATGCCACCTTGTCCAGCCTGAGAACATCGGCTTAGCTACATTTCTCCAAAAGTCTAGATACAGCAAGAAAAGGGTCATTAGAAGCACGAATTAGTAAAGTACTCATAGAGAATACAAAGGAAGACACGTTAGCTGCGAGAAGGTGCTCGGGAAACGAGAAAACGCGCAAAAAGAAACTGTGGATGCCGACACCACCTTGATACTTCTGCTGATGACACCTCGACGTCAATAATTTTCATTCATCAGCGGCTACTATAGGCCAACGTCGTTCCAAATCGGTAAACATGAAGCGCTTTTTTTTATAGAGAATGAGCGATTCAACATACCAAAGCGCAAGCAATTTAGTTGCGCCAATGTGCTCAAACTTCGAAGAAATACTTCGAAATCAATGACTTCAACGAGAGATGTCGTAGAAAACTTTGAATTGAACTATTGGCGTTTATTTTTCTATCTTCTAAAAAATCTATGGTTGTGATAATATTGATACAAGTTTTCAGCGCATACGGAATTTAAGATAACTTGTTTTTTCACTTTATTATCCTTTTAAATACTTCGCATGAGTACATCATAAGAATTGAAAAGTGGCCTCCATAGTCATGTTGGTCTTCGAGTTCAGAAAATGTTCTTCCTGCTTGATCCTCAAGGCCACCTGAAGGTTATCACTAACAAAAAGATGGTAGATTTGTAAGAACAGTCTCTGTTGTGAAAAATCGACGTAAATGTCTACTTTTTAAGTAGATGAATAAAATACACTATGTGAAACGGTTTTATAGGTACGTAGCCCTTTCGAACACCGGCTTGCCGTCCATTCATTGTGTGAACGAAATAAGGGAAATCTTAAGCGCTCGTTTCATTGTTATACACATTAAATTGAACTAATGAACAAAAAAGCTAAAGACAGTATGAGAGATGTCATTTGTCGTAACTTTGACGCAAAGGAGAGTAAAGGCAAGTGGTCGAAAATCTAACTTTTTGCTTGAAGGTCCAAACCTGTGACCTCCAAATGACCTGTCCGATGCTGTACCAATTGAGCTATCATACCGGCCTTTCCGTCGTCCACTTATAGTAATGCAGTAGTGGGTACCCAGAAAGTGTGCGTATTGCAGTCGCCCGAAGACTAGTTAAAAAAGCTGTAGAAATGCTGATGTTCCAGCCTTCACCGTCATTGTGCTGTGCGTTGCTCGATGGCCTGGCGGTTTCTGTGCCCATTGGAATCACTTGGCACGTAATAATACGACAACCTGGCAGTGAACCAGTAATTTTTTGCATACTAAATGAATGCATCAAGTCGGCAACAGGACTCTCGTTATCAAGGACTAGGAGAAAGGGTATTTTCAGAATTGGTTTTTCACGCAATATTCATTTGGGTTTGCCTAATATCTAATAACCGCAGGTCATGGGATCGAATTGCGGCTGCGGCGCCTGTATTTTCGATGGAGGCGGAAATGCTGTAGGGCCGTGTGCCCAGATTTGGGTGCACAGTAAAGAGCCCCGGGTGGTTGAAGTTTCCGGACCCCTCCACTACAGTTTCTCTCGTAATCATATGATGGTTTTGGGACGTTAAACCTCACTTATGAATCAATCATATCTAATAATGTCCAATTTCAATATGGGTACTGTCTCCAACCATATTTCCTTCCGTTTGTGCATATAATACAAAGAAAATTAGTTGAACGAGACTTATTCGTGGAACAAACATTCGTACAAGCAGTCATTCCTTCTTCCGTGCAGGAGCGTGAAGAAGAAATACTTGCTAAAACATTGGTTTCAGCAACAGGCACCTGTTTAATGATCTATTTTTTTCTTACTTTAAGGAAAGTTACCTGTCTGCCCGGGCCTCGTATTATCGATATATGATAGGTGCAACCCTTCAGCATGAAACCATTTGATGAAAAAAGTACGCTCAACTTGTCTACTGAAATGTACAATACGGTTATTAGACACATTCATGTGACCGGAAAACAACGTTCCTTACAAAACTTCGCCGCGGTATATTCGTCGTACTTTCACCCCGAACATGCAGCCACTTTCGATGCTGTTTGTTTATATAGTATGTTTTAATTGCTGAGCCACGTTACCATAACGAGTGACGGACGCAATCATAATTTATTGCTATGGCAAAGCCGTTAGCAAACGCAAAGCCTTTCCAAGCAAAGCTCAAAATTAACACAACCACCCCACTGAAAGCAACCGAACGGCAAAAGATACCTGGCGCCGACTGAAGCTGCATATTTGCCCACCCGCATTGTTACTCGCATATCTATCCAGACCTCAACACTTCCTATTGTTCACTTACATGAAGAATTATCTATCTTCTCCCATGTTCTCTGCTATTGCAGAAAGGACACTCTTCTTTACCGTAAACTCATATTCATTGCATCACCTGAGATGTGATCTAGGCAGTTCTGTCCAAAAGACCCGGGTTCCAGCTTCGGGCCATGAAGGGATGTAGGGAGCTCACTGACAGAAATGTTCTTGCAAACTACCTACCGTTAGAGACGACTCGGGGGTCTTAAATGTTTTCGTTGTTGTCCCTGTTCCTGCAAGTTCTCCAGATGTGCGTCATCTTTTCATCCATCAGTTTTCTTCCCACAGCTCAAGATTCGTCATTATTTTTTATCATTATTCTACACATACAGACTTCATCATTATTCTACAGACATTCACTTGCAATTCTTTTTAGCTCACTCAGTTGCCTTCTCCTGCTGTCATGCTTTTCGCTCCAGATTGCATACAAAGGCACAGCGAGAAGTGCGTATTTCGTTATGTAGAGCCATGAATGATACATACTGAATGGGAATGTTTAATTTCTTTTACTGAGGAGAAAACCACGTAAAGCTGAAATAAATGCATATGTTTCATTTGATCACTAGAAGTGGTTCCTAATTTTTGTCTTTCTCTAGCGATCCCATTCGGGGAAGTGCAAGAAGTCATTATGGGCAATGTGGTGTCTTCCGGTGCTGGCCAGGCTCCAGCAAGGCAGGCAGCTCTCGGAGCAGGTAAGTGTACGGCCACGCACGTTTATTTTGCTTCTCTTGCGTCACCAGCACGTTACACGTTCTAAAGAGCTATCATACCCTGTAAAGTTATTTTTGTCTCATAGAATTCGCACGTTGTATTTATGGCCTCTGAGACGTTGGGTGCTGTTTCTTGGGCTAGATTAGGCTACACTGGCGCCCTATTCTGTCTTATTCTTTTTTCTTTGCTCGTCATACGCCACAAATACTTTATTAAAAGATGGCGGGAGTGACCGCTGTTTCTCTCGGGCCGTCCCGATCGCAGCACTCTCAAGTAAAACAAACGAGTATCACCCCACGCGCCCGGCTAGGGCGAAAGGGTGCATTCACTGGGGATTCCGGCGGCGGCGGGGACAGCGGCAGAAAGCAGAGCACACGGGATTCCAGCGTGCGCATGTTTTTTTTTTCGCGTATGAACGAGAATCAATGCAGAAACAGTTTGTGGTGAAGACTATTATTTTGTCTTTTAGTGCACTTATTTCGGTCCAGTTACGTTGAAAGGCATGACAACTGATGATTTTTTATATATCAGTGTAAGGAACTATCAATCAGTGTTACGGAGCTGCCACTCCGGAATTGGAATGAATCTGGAATCATTCCACATTTTCACGACACCAGAGCGGAACGAGAATGCAATGATGACAAAGCTTTGAGGAATTGAACTGGAATGGAATTAAGCGCAATATCTGCGGAATGTATTGGGATTGCGATTATGTCTTTCTCCGAAAACAGAACACATTTTCGTCGACGTGTTCTTTTTGAAACTTGAAACATCAATAAGTCAGACCCTCAAATTCATCAATAAATGACAAATTTAACAATGCTTGGCAGATTACGAGCACGGGAGTTGGATAGTGGGCTTTTTTGATGATGCAATTTAAAGAATTGTTGTTGCGCGAGGCGAAATATGAAAACAAGAAGAGATAGATGGAGAGGAGAGAGCGCTACTAGCAACAACATGTTTGTTTTCGAACACTAAGCCTGTTTTGAGCCATAATCGCCAGGCCAACAAATAAGCTCGTGCGTGACAATCTCATCTCCTTAAAATAAAAAAAGAAGACGTTACATATAAAACCATGCATTACCACGTACGTAGGAAACCCAGCTCTGTGGGTGACAATGCATACGAATGCTTGCTGATACAAACATCGCCCAGAGCGTCAATTCTTGGTTGAAATAAATATGAGATGCCTCATAAGATAATGGAAGCCGAACCTATTGTTTGTGGGAAGAACCTATTGTTTGTGGGAACTTAATATTTGTGGGAACTACCAGCCTGAATGTGTCAAAAGCTCGTGGATTGTTACAGGGAGAATGCAAAATAATATAGCTAGTTTAAACACATACTTCAGACTGTAAATGATATTGGCATGTGTATAAAATCATATTCCCATTAGGGTAACAGCACCCTATAGCTGTTGTCTCGTAGTAGAGTTTGCAGTGAGGCTCGTTGGAGAAAGAGAGAATAACTTTAATTCTTATTTATATATACAGGGAGTATTAGAGAGATGGCCCGGTGCGGGCCTACCCTCACACACACTAGGTGAGCTCCTCGTTACAGAAGTACATTGGCAGCCAACGCGACTCGGACTAGTTAGTACATGGCTTAAGTGGAATTGATGGCGCAAATAGTCAGATATGGATGGAGAAACAGACGCGGACAAGCACACCCTTGCAACTTTAATTCTCCCAAAAGCTTTGCCTCGTGAATATCAGAGATGCGCAAAAGACCTAACAGAGTAAACTATCAGGACTTCAGCCACACCTATAATAAAATCAAATCAAAAGTGATGTTGATTCACATATTTAAATCACGGATAAAATATCAAGTAGGCAGGAGGACGGGGACGTGACCGTTTTCTCCAGGATACGAAAGTCTTCTTCAGCACCGTATATACACGCACGCATCCGGTCACCTAAAATTGGGTGTTTAGTAGTTGTGCTACTGGACAGGCTGTTTGCCGTCCTCAAATGTGAACTGAACAAAAGGCGAAGGCCGAATTCCCTGTATTTTTTTAGACTCACCAACAAACATTTACACTTGTGTGAATTTTCATTTGTTTCAGGTCTTCCATTATCTGCACCATGTACAACAGTAAACAAAGTTTGTGCTTCGGGAATGAAAGCAATCATATTGGCAGCTCAGAGCCTAATGTGTGGATCTCAGGTGAGTTATGTGGGGTAAATGTAAAATACTACTTCAAAGAAACATTTTCTTGTGAACGGAAGCAATATACCGGGGAAGCATAGGACCTCGAAAGAGAAAACGGCCAATGATATTAACCGCAGAAGTCACTGAGTCACATTGTCTAATAGCTCTTGAGTGTTATGAAAAAAGCTGCATCACAGCCATTTACCCTCAAAAGACAAAAGGTATTCTCCACATGAAGCGCAAGGCATTACGCGAAGACAGCTGCATAATGAATGCACAAAATAAAAAAAATCTTGAGAGCACCAAACAAAAGCAGTAGGGTGGTCAATGAATAAAAAAATGTATACGAGAGGTGCGACCAATTCTCGAGTTAGCCGATCTTAAGACCATAATTACAAGGAGGAGCTTTTACTTACGCTCTGGAAGAAGTCCTCAGTACACGCACAAAATAACTCCGTATATACCTCTCACGTTGTCATAAATTGTATCATCGTGTAGTTTATACTAGCGTGATGAGGTACAAAATGGTTCAGCATTTGTGCATCTTAACCGTAACAAATGTTTCCTGGTTCCTAGGAATGTATTTCATACGACAGCACTGATGTTCGCGCGAGTTTTATTCTATAGCAGAACACTTAAGTGCGTGCACACAAGGGACATGTAAATGAAGGTGATTACAACACAAATGCTTACTTTTAACTTGTATATTCTTCACAAAATCGCGCAATAAGGACACTTCCTTTCATGAAGCAGGTTGGTAAGCCTGAAGCCAGCATTAGAATCGTGTGAGGTCATCAAATAAAGTTTTATGCTGTTTCGTAAGTAAAAGATCAGTTGAAACAAGCGTGAAGCGTGAAACAAGATCATGACGAAACAAGCGCTAGAAATACACACACTCAGAGTAAGCGCTAAGATACACACACTCAGAGTAAGCACTAAGCGTTTGTCTGTGTCCTCTCTGAATGTGTGTATTTTTAGTGTTTGTTTTATCATGCTACCTATACATGTCAATACTGTGTTATGACTTACCTCAAGTACAATTTTTGGCACTCTCTGAGAGCTTCTACACAGTTAATGCCAAAGTGCGAAAGCAGTGTGTTATCAGTTTTATGTTTCTGTTTCTTTTTGCTGCCGTGGGGGAATTCTCGTGAAATGAGCACTCGTGCTTTCGGTTATGGCACTAACGTCGCTCGCGGGTACTCCATTAACACCGCAAGTTTCAACGGATTCAACTTAGCCTCAACACATATTCTCGGGTGATGGTTGCAGCAACAGACACAAAAGATAAATTCGACTCATCAAGCTTTATTGCGTACTGCGATTGTGCGCCAAACCACTTTGGAACATATGCAAGTATCCACAGGTAAGCTCTCTCTGGTTGGGTGGTTTCATCACTGCCACGCCATTATGTCAACGTAATAGATGAGTAAAGGTCACAGCTGTTGTTGCTATTGTCTGCAAGGTGAAAGCTTTTCGGGCATGGCAACTTGGCGCCAACTTTAGAAAGAGCAGAGACCTCTTGGCGAGTGAGACGAGAAGTGGACCTTGACGGACTGTTTCGGAGTACCACGCGGCGGCTCTTTAATTTTTTTCACAGTGAAAGCTGTATATAGCTGGACGAAACGACAAATCCTTCGCCTAGAAAAGCACTAAACGTCTTCATTGGCTGCGTCAGTTACGTCATCATGTACGTCGCACGCAAGCGTGGTCGCCATTCGTAGTGCCGTCAGCGGTGCCGTTGGTTTCTTCACTGCCGTACTGCCGATCTTGCGCGCAGCAGTTTCAACGAAGTGGCTCTGAAGGACAGAAAAATGACGCCAAAGAATTAGAACACACATTTAAAACTACTAAGCGTGTTGGGCGTGTATCACTGCTTACTGAGATGGGGCTGTTCAATATTTCTTACACCTTAGTCAGAGTGAAACAGGTTGCACTCGTCTTTCTTCTTGCATGATTTGCCACGATGGGCACAGTTATGCTACGGAAGCAAAACGAGAGTGCTGTACAGTATGACGTGAAGCGTGACCGACGCAACCAGCATCCATCCGTCGGCGTGCCTCGGTAACCATCTGCTACCGTTGCAGGGCCCAGGCGGAGGGACAGACAGGCGTGAACATGGGACATTAAAGTCGTTCCCCCTAAAGCGCAGTGCGATCTCTCAGTGAAACTCCCCTCAACCTCTCCCAGCGATGAGGAATGGGAGAGAAAAGAATGTAGGAGAAAAGACAAATAAATTGTGAAAAAGTATATAATTCGGCTCCGCCCTATCCGCGTGCGCGTCTTCTCTCAGCCAAGAAAAGCCTTGAAGCAGGTCAACAGGCAAAGGAGGGATGTAAACAAGAATCATGTAACGAGCTCATGGGCGTGTGAAGAGTGCGGCGTCGCTGGTAGGTTCAACTTATAACATTCGCATGGAGAGTCAAATTTTCAAGAACAGCGCTGACCGCTGGTAAGTCAGAGAATTCATGTTCGCCAGGTCGTTGAAGATGTCCGTGCTTAAGAACAGGATCCAGCTGCGAAGCGAAAACAGCAACTGCACACTGATGATTCCGCAGACTTTCATGCCGAATGCAAGCGACAACAGTGAGCTGAGGAAACGGCGTTGTACGCCGAGGAGCGTCAACGACACAATAGGCCAGAGTCAACGACTTCAGCTGCGACGTCTGCAACCACCTGTGCCCGCAAGTTAAGCTTCACGGGCTAACCACATGCACGGAGTGCTTGGGTGGTGATTTTCAAGTGCAGAGCATCTCTTTGCGAACTTCGGTGATATTGACCGTACCTACCGGTCTATCTAGCCGCCTACGACTTTCAGTTGTCTTGTCCTGGCTGTTTTGATAATGTGATCTATACCAAAATTGATATTGCATACTATGACTGTATGACGAGCATCAGTGACTAGTAACGACATAAAAATCATGACATGTATGTCATGAATGTCATGATTTACATGTCACAGTCTTTCTGTTCTTGCGGTGGATTAGTTCACACGACATATTGCAATAGTAGTATTGTATGACGTGATTGCATTCCGAACATAATTGACATGCCTTAACATGGATATCATGACATGCATGTTATGTAAGTCATGAATACACGCCACGCTCAGAGTGCGCTCGCGGTTGTTTCACAAGCTTCATTTGATTGATTGATGTGAGATGTTTAAAGTCCAAAACTCACGATATGATTATTGGGGACACTGTATGGAGACACATATGATTATTGGAGACACATTATAATCATGGCATGTAAGTCATGTACGGCATAACTTAAGTCAACTTTGTAACGTTGTTCCGATATTGAAGTCAACTTTCTATTGAAATCGACTTTCCTCATTCATGCTTCGCATATCATCTATTCACATTGTACGTGGGATCTGCCAATTCTTTCTTAACTGCAGGAGTGATCAGAGAGATGTGCTTTCACAAATATAAGAATGCATGTGTAGAACCCTCGTCACAACCATGCGCACGGTTGTTTTTCTTTTAATTATTGCATGCTGTACCCTTGAGAGGGACTGCCGCTCTTTTTTTTTGCGTTCGCTCTGACACGTGACGTTGTTTTGGCGGCACTTGGTCAAAGCAGATGCAACAGGCTGGAGCCTGACTGAAGGCCCCAAATTGCCTGCTCGTTTTCCTGCAATTTCCTTGGGCGCCGAAGAAGGCGGAGAGCATCAAGTTTTTTGTCACGCACAGGGCAAATGAACTGGCCCCTGGGCCAGCGACCGCAGGAAGAGATGGAAACGTCACCGAAATGACCGCGTGAATGCCTCGCGTTGCCTTACGTCTGCGCATGAATGGATTTCATCCAGGCCCAGCGCGACGGTGCTGATGTCTCGCACCGATTCCGCCGTTCGGCCTCACCGTGTGCTATTTGCTGTTCGTGCAATCGGTGGTAGCCACTCCCCCCCCCCTCCAAAAAAAAAAAACTATTTCCGCGCTATTCTTTCCGGGCCTGTTCTACGTATTCACTGTGCCGAACATTACTTGTAAGTTTAACGCTTTGTGTGATGTTTTTGCGCGAAGAGAGGTCACCTAAGTGGCCCGATGGTAGTCAGCACGCCCTGCAATACCTCAGACAATCTTTTTTCACATGTCACTAGGTACATTTGTCTCATAAAAATATATCACTGCACACGTAATTTTATTTAACACTACACAGTTTAGGTAGTTGTGCGCCTGTTGACCCTTCCATTGTCGCTACTGTCTTGTTTTACTTCGTTTTATTTGCACCCTGTTGGTGTGTTGTTTGGGGCGAAGAGCATGAGCCCTCACGTGCGCACAAAAGTGGTCTCATTGTGGCGCGTTTGTTGAATTCCTGAATTTATTGTCCAATCCCAGGTCAAACAGCTGACTATTCACCAGCAGTGGTGTAAAGGAGGAGCATCTAGGTAATAAGGAGTGACTTCATTGTTTTGTTCTGTGTCCTGAACTGGGCCTAAAGTGTTAGGCTCTATCGGCACCGGTGAATTCCACTGCAGGGTCACTCTGCAGATGACTTATTTCCAAAGTGTTTTTGTTCTATTTTGTAACATTTGTCTGTACCTCTTCCGCATACAGTTTGTTAATACAAGTTGTTTATTTTTATAAGCTTACCGGCGTCTTTTACTGTTCAAGCTATTAGCGAATCCATCATGGATATTCGCATAGCGGCAGTTTTTTTTTGTATCACCACTGGTGGTGCCTCTGTGACGCCGAGTGCGGAGGGTTGTTTATTACTAATAAATAAACCCGAATTTCACTGCATGAATCCACATTTTTTTTAAAGCCAACGCGCAGTTAGAGTAATGCGCCCTGGAGGTATGTGAATGAGAAGGAGATGTGCAAGTTCCCGGATTTCTGATGTACGCCAGCATCGTCCAGGTTCCCGCCTTTATAGATATTGAAGTCGACGACACCTTTGCAGGCCTCCCACTACCGTCATTGATACCGGCTGGGAAAAGTTTCAAGGTGTTGTCTGTCTTCTAAAGTGTATCTAATACGGAAAAGGCATCCGCCGCATCCCACGAGAAGCTTCACCACGTGTCGTCTGTGCTGGAAAACATGAACGATTGATCTGCTTCATATATTTTTAAACCACGTCGGAACGTCTCTATGCATGAGATAATAGTGAAAGCTAAACGTCATTCACATATTCGGATGTGCTTGAGGGGCAATACGGTCAAAGGGAGATACAAATGGTAAGTTTTGGCAAGTTGAGAAACGGGGTGTATTGTTCATTGTAACGTACACATAGGAAGGCCGCTCAGGGTCCCCAGCACCCACCACAAAAACTGTGATTTAGCGCAACAGCAAACTACCTTATGAATAAACGGATGTTGCGTAAACAAAAAATATTAGGCCCCAATGGGTCCTTCACGGCTAGTCCCTTAGAGCATCGTGGAAGTTCTTTGTGAGTCGGTGTGCGAAACATGTGCAACATTACCTTAGTTTTACCGCGTCCAAAACTACATATCATGGTGACATAACAGGCAAGAATGTTTGCCATAGAAGAGTGAAGGCTTGGAACAAAAGGAACACTACTTAAAAGAACAAGAGCCTGAGAACAGTGGCACACCTAGAATACAGACCATCCTTCTACTTCGTAGTATCTCTTTTTTTACAAGATTAGCTCTCCTATGTCAAATGTCAAACCATCTAGCCCAATTCACTATTTTGAGGCAGCGATGGTTATATTTTTGTATATATGTAATGCGTTTTTGTACTTACATAGCTTACATTTTCTGCATTCTTTTGTAAACGCCTTGGGTTCTATACGTATATTTTATTTTATCTTTGCTCGGGTAGTGTGAGGTAGCACTGGTGTTCTTATTGTTTTATTTCTGTTAGAATTTCTTCATTGATAATTTTTATATATTTGAAATAATAGTGTGGTTTGAGATTGTACATGTACACAGACAAATTCTTGTAATACTATTCTACACTATAGCATCAATAAACTTCGTTGGCACAAAAAGATAATTACTTGACAACACAGAAACATTGAATTTTTTGCGGTCAAGACAGCGTTAAAAAGGTCGTGAAATGGTCGCTTTACTACGACAATGCGGCACCATCGGCAGCCACATGCACTAACTATATCCTCAACCCGAGTGTAGCCTCATAGACGCTTTGCTTATTGAGGAACGCTGAACCCCACGGCACATCGAGCGCACGCAAAAGCCGCTTATCGGCGTCTGCCATACGCGATACGCGTCCCATAATAATGCTGCTTAATATGACGTATTTGTTCAAGTTTACGCCGACTGCGTATAGAAAAGACGCTCATGGCACTCTCACGTATCTAAGAGTTGCACGTTCCTCGATAGGCCAAGCATTACTTATCATGACGACACCTAGTTAGTGCGTGTTGATGCCGGTGATTTTGCATTGTCGCTTTAGGGCGAGCGTTTCGTGACCCCTTCAAGCTGCGATCCTTGGTATCCCTCGAACACTTTCTCTCGCAAGTAAAGAATGCTGTGCTTGGAGTCATGCTCTCGCCCTTGTACCTTGCACGGAACCGTACGGTGACGATGACGGCGACGGCAGAATTGCTTCTGGAGTTTGTAAAAAGCTATCACCATAAATCTATTAAAAAGTAATTGTTCATACTCAACGTCTTTCCATGGCTTCCACGGGGTCATGAAGCCATGCGAACGATAGCGTACTGCAGTGCGACCTCTATAGTCTATGTGTGTTGGTGGTCTGCACATTTTTACCACTAAGTGAATGCTTCAGTACACCTGCTCAACTTATCGTGCCTTTTATTAACTGTGCTTCGTCTCAATGCCGCCAAATGGGTAGCTACTATACTGTGGATGACTCGAAGATAAGAAATTTTTGTGCCTTATTCTCTTTTCAGGATGTAATGGTTGCCGGCGGAATGGAAAGCATGTCAAACATACCGTACTACTTGGCTAGAGGAGAGACTCCGTACGGCGGAATCCACTTGCAGGTGAGTGACATACCTAGCTAGTCACTGAGGGTGACGAAAAGCTAACGTGTGATATTGCTAATTATTGGCAAATTACAACTGCCCATGAAGTTTATAATTCATTATTGTCATCGCAAGCGCAACCTAAAAGACAGACGGTAACTCATTTTTTATTCCACAGCATTTTCAAAAATATTGAAAGTCGTGTAAGGCGTTCATCGAGACATTGTTTGGACGCTGAGCTGTGCAGACGTGCCTCCGCTTCGCTCCGGTCTTTTGAATCTGTGTGATCCCTGATGTGCCACCTTTAATCTGGATTTTTGTTTCATCAAGCCCCCCTGATCACGAGGAAGTGCGGATTGTCATCTCTGAGTGAGATTTTGACATTTTTCGGCACTTTCAACTCTGCGCCACTGAAGCATATTCTGACCTAGCTGGGAACGCCAGCCACGCCGAGTGGCGTCGGCATGGCTACGCTTGCAATGGTAAGTAGCGCTTCGACGCCATTTTAATCCACTCCGAGCGTCTGCAACCCCATCAAAGGGGGCGAAGAAGGTGAAATGGAAGCAATGGAAGGAGCTGATTGGCAAGTGGTTCAATCTAAATCGGCCAAGAAGAGGCAAGCAGCGGAAAGCGGCTTGTCTCTGCTTCAGAACGCTTTCAAGACAGCAGCAAGGTTGGAGTCGAAAGCAGCTGCCGGACGGCTGCCTTAAACAAGAGATTGATCACAGCCTCACGTATGCCAGAGCTACCTTCTAAGCATCGTAAGATTATCGTCAGACACCGAGATGGTCTGGATTTACGCAAAAACAGTTGCTACGGCATCTTCGTGCACCGCCATCTTCACAGCCGGCGGGATCACCGCCATTCAAGCCTGCACCTATTTGGTATGCCCCAACGTCGTGTAAAAAAATGTTGTGGTGTGCACCGAAAATGAAGGCAACGCTCGCAAAGTCTTGGCTCTCAAGAACATTCACGACAACGGGAAAGAGCATGAAAAAGCGCTGTACGCTGCTACCAATGGCAACTATGTCAAGGGAGTGATCCGCAGCGTCAAGCATCGCATCGGCGACGCTGAGCTCGCAAAGCTCATCGTACACCAGGGAAATCCAACGGTTCGCGGAGGGAAACGCATTAAGGATACCGGCTCTGCCATCGTTTTTTTTCGATGGAAGAGACGTGCCAAGCTACATCAAAGTTGGCCAGGCAAAAGTTGTGCATGTGCAAAAGTTGTACGATGTGCATGCGCGCTTCCCGACACCGCGAAATACGCCTCCAAAAAGAAGAGTAAAGAACCTTATAGAGCACAAGCTGGACCCTCGACCCAGGTAAGCGGGGTAGAGGGTAGAGGGCTCTAAGCTGTCGGAGGAGCTTAAGAAAGTCAGGAACGAGGACACGATACTCAACTCTGAGTTAGCGGAGGTCAGAAATAAATTAGCAATGATTACACTACCGTTTCCGCAGCGAGACCAGATGAGGACCAAAATGATGCTAATGGTCGGAAGCGCCGAAATGTAGGTGATGTTCCCGAGGTCGACGTAACTGAAAGACTTAACCAAATCAAAGAATCCTTGAAGCAGATTTGTTCGACGCTTCAAGAAATCACCGAAGACATAGTAATTCGGAGGCACAGAATCGTTTTATGGATTCTCGCCTAAAGAATCTTGAACGTACGACGGGTCTCCCGGAGTCTCTGGTGCTCCCGACCGAATTATCGCAGTTAATATCAGACCCCACCGTTGTGGCGGAGCTTGTAGAAAAGCAGATTAAGTGCCCTCAGAGCGACCCGAAGACCCAGCCTTCTGCTAAATCTAATTGCTAATCATGGCTGCGGTATCCAACACCGACTTTCGTGTTTGGCAGTGGAACTGCTACAGATTCAAAAAGAAGAAAGCAGTGTTAGCTCAATACCGTTTACCGTGTGCATGAAAACCACAAGTAATTTTCTCACGAAAAACGCTCACGTCTGGCACCACGTTTCGTGGTTACGAGTCCTTTGATCGCGTGAAGAACGGTGGCAGAGGCGTTGTTACTTTGGTCAAAAGGGCATCACAGTCATTGATTCCGGAAAGATAGATAAGCGCTCTAATGCCAAATATGTCTGCACAGAACTTTTCCCGGGAAAGCACATGCGCACAGGTTTGCTTATTTTCAACGTATACAGTTCGCCAAAACGACGAGACGAGCGCTTCTACGGCCTCATAGGTAAAGCAGTAAAGATGGCTAGCGATGCTGGCATACCCCTCATAGCAGCCGGCGACTTGAACACGCCTCACTCCACGTGGGGCTACGTTAGAGACTCACCCAAAGGGGCTGCAATATGCAAGGCTATACAGGACTTGAATCTCATGCTACTAACGGACCCCGGCTTGCCCACTCGTTTAGGACATAGGTAACGAGACCCTCCACCCTACATATCTCTCTGGTTGCCTATGATGATTGATTTGTGGGGTTTAACGTCCCAAAACCATCATATGATTATGAGAGACGCCGTAGTGGAGGACTCCGGAAAATTTGACTTCCTGGGGTTCTTTAACATGCACCCAAATCTGAGCACACGAGCCTACGACATTTCCGCCTCCATCTGAAATGCAGCCGCAGCCGGGATTGCAACCCGTGACCTGCGGGTCAGCAGCCGAGTACTTTAGCCACTAGACCACCACGGCGGGGCGCTGGTCGCCTATGGCGGCAAGTCGTCATGGCGAAACATGGGAGAAGATCTGGGTTCCGACCATCTCATCATTGAAATGACAATGCATGTTCAATGAAAAAGCACCAGAATACAGTGCATCGTTGATTGGGACCTCTTCCGTTCTACCATAAATGACAAAGCCCCTCCTTAAGACTATGCAGAGTGGATAGAAAATATCTTTTCGGATGTGTCTGCCTCCACTAAAGAGAGAGAAGCAGGAAAGCATTTTACAATCATGGACAGCCACTTAGCGCATGTTTTTGAAGCTAACATGTCTCGCAAAGAACGCTGGCTAGAGAACAAACTGAACAGGTCACTAAAGAGACACATTGCCAAGGTCAATGGCGAATTCGCGTCATACTTTAAAGGTCTAGAACAAAAACACTGGATGAAAACGTGTGACAAGGTCGACGGTCAGATGAGGTTAGGCGGCAAGGGGAGCTTGCTTAAGCACCTTCTGAAACCTACCGACACTCGAGTCGCTCAGAGATCGGCCACCGAGAGACTTGCTCGTCAGGCACTCACTTATCATAGCAAAGATTCGATAACACAAGATCTAGCCGAAATTCACCTCCCGCAAGATACCACCTCAACCACGCCACCACCCGGTTACACAGGAAGCGATTCTACCGAGCTGAATAGCGACATATCGGAATGGGAAGTCAGGTCTGCACTTCACAAACTCAACAGCACCTCGGCGCCAGGCGCTGATCGCGTCACGAACCGCATGCTCAGGAACCTTGACGATGAATCGGTCACCTTTCTGACTGATTTTTTTCAACAAACATTGAAAAAATGGCTCATGTGCATACGAGTTGAAGCACGCCACGGTCATACTATTACCTGAACCCGGTAAAAAATGCACAACAGAAAATTTTAGACCAATCTCGCTAACATCATGTGCCAGCAAATTTTTCGAACATGTCATAAACGTTAGGGTCTCTAAGTACCTAGAGCGCAATGACCTCTTCTCATCTAATATGGTTGACTTTGACCCCCATTTTTCAAACAAAGACGCCATGCTTCTCAACAAATCGCAGGTCATCGACGCCTCTACCAGAGATGCCAGAGTCATTTTGGCTCTGGATCTCAAAAAGGCGTTCGATACCATACTTCATGATCACATCTACGAAGCCATCTCCAAGCTGGGCCTCCGTAGGCATTTCTTTAATTCTGTAAGGCAGTTCCTGTCAGATATAACCGCCACCATAAATTTAGGGGAGATGCAATCAGACAAGTTTCATCTAAGAAACACGGGCCCTCCTCAAGGGGCAGTAATCTCGCCGCTTCTTCTAAAACAGGTTGGACACCTCTAGCAAGGAATCTATATAACAACAATGACATTGGTTCCGCCATCTATGCCGACGTCATCACCCTTTGGTCCCTGGGTGGCTCGGTGGGCCACACTGAGAGTATGCTCTAAGCAGCTGTACGCATGATCGAGAAACACAATTCTCGTATGAACCTCGCGCTATCAGACAACAAGTCTGAGCTCCTTGTTTACCGAACCATTTGCATGGGGCGACGCCCTAATGGATGGGTACCAACCCCGGAGATCGACATACACCTGTTCACAAAGAGCGGCGCGGCAATCCCCCGCAAAGACACTATGCGCATACTAGTCATGTTCATCTCTGAGAACGGCAGGAATGAAGCTACGATATAGAATCTGCAACAGCACACTGCTGCCGCCGTTTGGCTTATTCAAAGGATCTCAGGTAGACGAGGAGGCATCAAGGAAGGCAACTTCCTCCGGCTATTCCATGCCTTCCTTTTAAGTCATATCAATTACGTTGCCTCTATGCACGCTTGGACTACTGTCGAAAAAGTCAAACTAGAAGTCTTTATTCGACAAACTGTCAAAAAAGTTTCGGGCCTCCCTTCTCGAATGAGTACCACAAAACTCGAGGCCTTGGGTGTTCACAACAAGCTTGACGAATTAATCGAAGCGCAGCGCACTGCCTAGATTCGCAGACTTTCGTGCACTGGAGCCGGCAAGGCGATTCTATTCAGAGCAGGTGTCACCTCTCCTCTGACTAAAGAAAGAGCAGTTCCTCTTCGTGGCACTGTGAGGTCGACAATAATCATTCATCTACTACCACGAAACATGCATCCGGTACATAATCACGGTAGAATAAGAGCGAGCGCTAAAGCCTTCCTCTCTAATTTAAATAGCACTAGCGGAAACGTGCTCTTCGTAGACGCATCTTGGTCGGGACCAAATAGCTTTGTGGCCGCAGTGGAAGACATGAACGGCCGCATTGTTAGGGCCACCTAGGTAAGGACCAAATCCATCGGGGTAGCTGAACAGGTCGCTATCTCTCTAGCGCTGACTAGAGATCCGTCCGCTATTTTTTCCGATTCCACAGCGACCGTCAGGTCCTTTGACACCAACCAAACCTCTTTGGCTGCTTACAGAAATCTCATGAACCGCACAGTATTTCCTCACGAGCTGACGTGGTTCCCCGCCCACATGGGTGCCTCCGTCTCCGGCATCACCAATCCCAACGATATGCTTCCCGCTCGGTCACGAGGACTCATTCTCCGCCCCGGGCTAACGAGCCTCCCTCATACTGAGGGGTAAGGGAGTGGTGATGACGTCCACGGGGGCCCGTTGGCCACCTTTCATGAGTTGTGTTCGCACTACCTATTAGGTACAAAATCCTTTCCAGATCTGCACAGAGAGCTAACAAAAAGATAGGATATAGCCCTCTGACTCCTCCAAACTAGCTCGTTTCCATCACCAACCACTACGGCGCCGTATCCGGACATTTATCCTAACTGCTCGGCATGTGGTTAGCTCACCAACTTCCCTCATTTGATGTGGCGGTGTCCCCGCTTGCGCAATTCAACTAGGAGGCATCACGTAAACGAGACAGACTTTTTAGAATGTATCGCAAGTCGACAACTTGCGAAAAAACTCCGGGCGGTCCAGGGAGCCTGTGAAGCGATCAGGAACCTATGGTCCCCGACCCCGTCACAGGTGCAGCCCTCGGTGGGTTCTTAGGAACCGTCTTCTCAGGACACAAATAAAGTTAGTCTGTCTGTCTGTCTGTCTGTCTGTCTGTCTGTCTGTCTGTCTGTCTGTCTGTCTGTCTGTCTGTCTGTCTGTCTGTCTGTCTGTCTGTCTGTCTGTCTGTCTGTCTGTCTGTCTGTCTGTCTGTCTGTCTGTCTGTCTGTGGTAAAGCGTTGCACTTTTTTTGCATTGAAGCTGTTTCGTCCTTTAGTAATGTGTCGTTACCCGAAATATGGTAATACTGAAACAGCGCGCACTCTCTTCGTCTTCTTTGGCTTCATTTCGAGAAAATGTGCGCCAATTTTACTGGCGTGGAGCAAGCCGGAAACAAAAAGCGAAGAAGGGTTGTGAAAGTGCGACGGAAGGCGAAGGAGTGGAGAGAAAGAAACGGACAGAAAGAACAAACCCACGTAAAATAGATATAACGGTGAACGTCTACAGTACTTGGCTATTCCCAGACGCTAAAAGAACACAGCACAGCTTTGTATAGCATCGTATCAAAAGCAAGTAGAACAGGGAAGTGCAGGCGCGGAGAGATCTGAGGATCTGGAGGCAGAAAGGAGTAAGAGAGAGAAAGATATAGCATACAAGTGTTATGGAAAATATAAACAGGCAGAAAGAAATGAAGAACTAATAACAACGAGTGAAAATGAGAGAGAATGAGGAAAGAAACAGCGAGAGAGATAAAACAGTAAGAAAGGAAAAATATTAGAAACAGAAAGGAGGAGAAAAAATGGACTAAAAGAAAGAGAAAAGGAGGTAGAAATAAAAATAAAAAGAAAGAAAAGACAAATAGGCCAGGAGAAAAAAACGAGTGACAAAAGACAAAAATTTTGGCAGATCCTACGTACCGGGGAATTGACGTTATGCGAAGCATCTGCGGAGGGAAGGTGACTGTGTTGCATTTTTTTACTAAGCGACTCTTCATGAAATCACGCTAAATATATAAACAAATTTTACACGCAGAGTCATATTTTGAAGAGTTGCAGATAACTTGCTGTTTGAACTTGCGCAACGATGTCAACTGTAACATGCGTATTAGCAATGCCAGAAGATAACACGAAGCGCTGATGCTCGCGAGGATGCTGGCCCTGTACACTGCTACGTAAATCAACTTCAGCGCATGGCAACTAACCACAATTGACGTTAACCTGACGTGACGGCTATATAAAATAAATACATTTGTGAAATCTGGTAACCACTGCAATTACTGCAATCAAATTTCACGAAGAATAGCGTCTATTAAAGAAGTCGCAGCACAGTCACAACAAAAAATTATGGAAGAGCGGCCTTTCAGAGTCTTTTCAAAACACTCATTGGGGAACTACTGCAAGCACGTTTGCTTGATACCCACCAGGGAAATAATAAGAACTTTTTCGGTAGTAGGCTGTGACTCTCTATGCTATGTTTTGTCATTCTTCTGAAAAGCATGGTATCCGCTGAACACTTGCAAGGAATTTTGTGCCGATTGTTCATACAGTGGCTGAAGACGATGAGGAATTCTGGATGAAGTGGGTATGTGCCACAGTTTATAGGAGAACAACAACAAGATTTTGTAATGGGTTGGAGAATCGGACGTCCCTCTCGTTACGCAATTCGCATTGTACGACGACTTGTTGTTTTTTTTATGTTTTAAAACGGTTCATTAGTCGTATTAATGCGATTGCTTTTCTGACATCAAGCCTGCCAAAGGCAAGTGGGCCAGAGAGTCACAAGCACCGGAGCAGCTCAGTAGTAGATTACTGGGTTGGCACTCAGCATACCCAGGTTTTAAGCCCCACTGTGTCTTTGGTGCTAGGTTTTATTCCTCTAATTTCGCCTGATGTGGTTACCGACACCGGTGGTGGTGGTGGCCGTGGCAACAGATAGCTGCGCGTGACTCGAGTTGTGATCTTATAACAGCTTTCGCTGTAAAAGTATTGCCTGACCTGGCGTAGCTCTGTTGTAAAATGGTTCATTACCACGCAGAATGCTTGAGTTGTGATTCCAGCGTGGACCCTTACATTTATTCTTTGCATTCGTAGGGTCCATGCTACCAATGTCGGGCATTTTTTTAACGCTCGTGCATTAAAATTGCCCGTGTGTGTTCTCGTGGTTCCTGGGTAGATACTAAGTGTCGAATACCTGTGGCTCATACCTGCCTTCGGGCGGCACCTACCCGCATGTGGGTGCGTGCTACAGTCTGGCGGGAAATGTTTGACGACGCACGCAAAGAGATTGTGACATTATTCATGTTTTCACCAACGCGTCATATTTGTCAACCCACCTTACCCTCTCATCATAATTTTGGTTCACGCCAAGTTAAGGGGGTGACCACGAGGGCACCCAAACGTAAGCGGATAGATAGATAGATAAATAGATAGATAGATAGATACGCTCAAAGTCGTCGAAGTTCGCTAAAACATGCTTGCACTTAAAACAAAAGAAAAAGAAACATCTCTGCCCACCTCTACAGAGAAAGATATAAATATACAGAAAAACATGACCTATTTTTCAGGTTTCTTGCCCATAAAACAGTCACATCGTCTAAGTGTGCGACAGCCACATCCTTCTGTGAATTCTTTTACCAAGAGTGTTCCGGTGTGTAACTTAAAATGTTTTTACTTCAGTAGGCACCTGCAGATTTTTAACTCGATTCAGCTAATTCTCTTTCTGTTTGCAGCGGTACATCACCCTGTACAATAGCACTGAAAAACTCATGTCACATATATCTCTGCACAGAATGAGAGAGGGACCTGAAGTAGTCCCGAGCTGCACCAATATTGTACCGCAGGCACCTCTTTGTACAATTATTTTTTCCAACACAGACTAGATTATCACTGGAAAAACGAAGGGCTAAGAAAAATTTGCTACCATAGGCTTTCTTGAAATAGCTACGCAACGTCGCCGGCATTCTATTATTCCTGTTACAGTGAGCTCTGGTAAGTCGTTGCCTAAGCTTAGTTTGCAAACCGTACGCAGAAACGGATCACTGATATCAGGAAAAGAACATGGCATATTTACGTAGTGAATCATAATGAGTGGGTGAAGCGATGGGTTTGTTCGGTGTTACCGTAGATAACACGTAACGTTGAACACTCCCGCATATACAGGAGTGACAAAGCAGTGTACAGTTATATACAAGGTTTGTTGGAGATAAATGGTATGTAGCGTTGAGTTGTGAATTTCGTTTTGCTCTCATATTACTGCCTTATTGTATCAGATCAAACCTGAAGTTAGCAAAGACTGGGTAAGGACACCTACCGCTGGTGGTTGTTGGTAGTTTCTATTGATACAAAATGCATCGCAGAGCATAACAAGACGTCAGGTACTGCCCAAATCAGTCGTCCATGATCATCACAGTCATAATCTTTGTCATAATCAGCGTCATTGTCATCATGGTTACGGCGCGAGCTAACGGACAAGCATCGCAAGACATCCTACAGACTTGCCTACTGCGTGGCTCATGACCTCGTATCTTTCTGTGAAACGAAGCACCATGCTCTCAGTCCTGTCTTCCTCGCCAACCTTCGTTTCATGAACAGCTAGGATGTCGATATCTAGCTGGTGACCAACAGTGGAACTTGACTACGCCAATGCCTAAATGCAAACCCTCTCACACTTAGTGCAGCTATTCTCAGTAACGGAATTGAAGCTTTTATGAGTGCTACAGTATTACCAAGAAGCCCAGAGCATCGTGGTTACCTTCATGCGCTTCTTCTGACGGGCCTTCCATCTGTAGGGTCATCCTTGCTTCCTTTTTTTCACATATGGTCTATGGCTAGTCGCCTGCAGGAGCATCCCGCTTGCTGGCGTTCTTCGAATTGGCCTTCTCCGTAGGTCTCTTCTTAGTCGAAGCTTTCAGTTCTGGTCTCAGAGTAACCTGCCTCCCTTGAGATATGTTTGCAGGTGGCTGATCGTTATTATTGTATGTTCCGCACACTCGTCACGTGAACGCTCAGAGTGGCGGTGGTGACACAACTCATTTTTCCAGCACTTCACAACGTATCTGCCTGGATTTCTGCTGCCTTGTCTTTTTCTCTGGCATAGCTTTTTCCTCGACCCGTACAGGCTTAGCGGCTGACGGGGCCCTCACGAGTGCTGTCAAGTACTAAGGAGGCTCCATTTGCTTGCGTGGCAGTGCCAACACCCGGCATTCTCGATCTGGGCCGCGTCCACGATGTGCTCGGCAACAACCTCGCTCTTCGCTGGTCCTGTGACAGTGGCATGGTGCTAACACAGTCAGTTTTCACGTGCCCGAAGCACCTACAGCGGAAGCACCGTGACAACTTACTTTCGTGGAGGACATGCCCTGTGCCTCGGCAGTGACAACACGGCATCAGCTCAGCAGGCATGACTACCAACGCCAGGTCACTGTCCACGTGAATCTTATGATTAAGGTCCCCAACCTTGAATCCACTCTTCAGCTTGAGCAACACGTCCTTGTCCTAGAGCATTTGTCAGCCATTCCAGGAACGCGCCATCGCTCTCGGATCACTTCAACCACCTTCCCGAAAGTCACGAATGCTGTTCGTGCTTCTTCATCACTCGTACCGTTCAGCAGCCAGTGCAAATGAAGCTTCAAATGGTGGTTTTACGGGTCGACGACGACGCAGCGCCGCCCCATCACACTTAGTTTCTTCAGTGCAAGTAAGCATTTCATGAGAGCCGCATCTTTGAAGATCACCGCCCACAAGTGGTTGTTCTGACAGTCTCCTGGGCTCAAAACATCGGGAAGCATGCAGGCCCGTCTGCGTCAGCCCATCCCGCAAATATTAAACATTTTAAGGCCTGGCCATCACATTCCCGTGTAAAAACACGCCAGAAGATAACATGAAGCGCTGATGCTCGCGAGGATGCTGGCCCTGTACACTTCTACGTAAATCAACTTCAGCGCATGGCAACTAACCAAAAGCGACGTTAACCTGACGTGACGGCTATATAAAAAAATACATTTGTGAAATCGGGTAACCACTGCAATCACTGCAATCACATTTCACGAAGAATAGCGTTTATTAAAAAAGTAGCAGCACAGTCACAACAAAAAACTATGGAAGAGCGGCCTTTCAGAGTCTTTTCAAAACACTCATTGGGTAACTACTGCAAGCACGTTTGCTTGATACCCAATTGGGAATTAATAAGAACTTTTTCGGTAGTAGGCTGTCATTCTCTATGCTATCTTTTGTCATTCTTCTGAGAAGCATGGTATCCGCTGAACACTTGCAAGGAATTTTGTGCCGATTGTTCATGCAGTGGCTGAAGATGATCAGGAATTATGGATGAAGTGGGTATGCGCCACAGTTAATAAAAGAACAAGAACAAGATTTTAAAATGGGTTGGCGAATTGCACGTCCAACTCGTTACGCAATTCGCATTGTGCGACAATTTGTTGTTTTAAAACGCTTCATTAGTCGTAATAATGCGATTGCTTTTCTGACATCAAGCCTGCCAAAGGCAAGCGGGCCAGCAAGTCACAAGCACCGGGGTAGCTCTGTAGTAGTCTACGGGGCTGGCACTCAGCATACCCAGGTTTTAAGCCCCACTGCGTCTTTGGTGCTAGGTTTTATTTCTCTAATTTCGCCTGATGTGGTTACCGACACCGGTGGTGGTGGTGGCAGTGGCGACAGATAGCTGCGCGTGACTCGAGTTGTGATCGTATAACAGCTTTCGCTGTAAAAGTATTGCCTGACCTGGCGTAGCTCTGTTGTGAAATGGTTCATTGCCACGCAGAATGCTTGAGTTGCAACTCCAGCGTGGACCCTTACATTTATTCTTTGCATTCGTAGGGTCCATGCTACCGATCTCGGTCCTTTTTTTTACCGCTCGTGCATTAAATTTGCCCATGTGTGTTCTGGTCGTTCCTGGGTAGATACTGAGTGTCGAATACCTGTGGCTCATACCTGCCTACCGGCGGCACCTACCCGCATGTGGGTATGTGCTACAGTCTGGCGGGAAGTGTTTGACGACGCAAGTGACGAGACTGTGACATTATTCATGTTTTCACCGACGCGTCATATTTGTCAACCCACCTTACCCTCTCATCATAATTTTGGTTCACGCCAAGTTAAGGGGGTGACCACGAGGGCACCCAAACGTAGGCGGATAGATAGATAGATAGATAGATAGATAGATAGATAGATAGATAGATAGATAGATAGATAGATAGATATGCTCAAAGTCGTCGAAGTTCGCTAAAACATGCTTGCATTTAAAACAAAAGAAAAACAAACAAGTCTGCCCACCTCTACAGAGAAAGATATAAATATACAGGAAAACATGATCTATTTTGCAGGTTTCTTGCATATCCAACGGTGAGATCGTCTAAGTGTGCGACAGCCACATCCTTCTGCGAATGCTTTTACCAATAGTGTTCCGGTGTGTAACTTAAAATGTTTTTACTCCAGTAGGCACCTGCATGTTTTTGACTCGATGCAGCTAATTCTCTTTCTGTTTGCCGCGGTACATGAACCTGTACGCAGGCACTGGAAAACTAGTGTCACATATATCTCTGCACAGGATGCGAGAGGGACCTGAAGTAGTCCCGAGCTGCACCACTATTGTACCGCAGGCACCTCTTTGTACAATTATTTTTTCCAACACAGACTATATTATCACTGGAAAAACGAAGGGCTAAGAAAAATTTGCTACCATAGGCTTTCTTGAAGTAGCTACGCAACGTCGCCGGCATTCTATTATTCATGTTACAGTGAGCTCTGGTAAGTCGTTGCCTAAGCTTAGTTTGCAAACCGTACGCAGAAACGGATCACTGATATCAGGAAAAGAACATAGCATATTTACGTAGTGAATCATAATGTGTGGGTGAAGCGATGGGTTTGTTCGGTGTTACCGTAGATAACACGTAACGTTGAACACTCCCGCATATACAGGAGTGACAAAGCAGTGTACAGTTATATACAAGGTTTGTTGGGGATAAATGGTATGTAGCGTTGAGTTGTGAATTTCGTTTTGCTCTCATATTACTGCCTTACTGTATCGGATCAAACCTGAAGTTAGCAAAGACTGGGTAAAAGCACCTACCGCTGGTGGTTGTTGGTAGTTTCTATTGATACAAAATGCATCGCAGAGCATAACAAGACGTCAGCTACTGCCCAAATCAGTCGTCCATGATCATCACAGTCATAATCTTTGTCATAATCAGCGTCATTGTCATCATGGTTACAGCGAATGCTAACGGACAAGCCTCGCAAGATATCCTACAGACTTGCCTACTGCGTGGCTCGTGACCTCGTAGTATCTTTCTGTGAAACGAAGCGCCATGCTCTGAGTGCCCTCTTCCTCGCCAACCTTCCTTTCATGAACGGCTAGGACGTCGATATCTAGCTGGTGACCAACAGTGGAACTTGACTATGCCAATGCCTAAACGCAAACCCTCTCACACTTAGTGTAGCTATTCTCAGTAACGGCATGGAAGCTTTTATGAGTGCTACAGTATTACCAAGAAGCCCAGAGCATCGTGGTTACCTTCATGCACTTCTTCTGACGGGCCTTCCATCTGTTGGGTCATCCTTGCTTCCTTTTTTTTCACTTATGGTCTATGGCTAGTCGCCTGCAGGAGCATCCCGCTTGCGGGCGTTCTTCGAATTTGCCTGCTCCGTAGGTCTCTTGTTAGTCGAAGCTTTCAGTTCTGGTCTCAGAGTAACCTGCCTTCCTTGAGATATGTTTGCAGGTGGCTGCTCGTTATTATTGTATGTTCCGCACTCTCGTCACGTGAACGCTCAGAGTGGCGGTGGTGACACACTTCATTTTGACAGCACTTCACAACGTATCTGCCTGGATTCCTGCTGCCTTGTCTTCCTCTCTGGCATAGCTTTTTCCTCGACCCGTACAGGCTTAGCGGCTGACGGGGCCCTCACGAGTGCTGTCAAGTACTAAGGAGGCTCCATTCGCTTGTGTGGCAGTGCCAACACCCGGCATTCTCCATCTGGGCCGCGTCCACGATGTGCTCGGCAACAACCTCGCTCTTCGCTGGTCCTGTGACAGTGGCATGGTGCTAACACAGTCAGCTTTCACGTGCCCGAAACACCTACAGCGGAAGCACCGTGACAACTTACTTTCGTGGCGGACATGCCCTGTGCCTCGGCAGTGACAACACGGCATCGGCTCAGCAGGCATGACTACCAACGCCAGCTCACTGTCCGCGTGAATCGTATGATTAAGTTCCCCAACCTTGAATCCACTCTTCAGCTTGAGCAACACGTCCTTGTCCTAGAGCATTTGTCAGCCATTCCAGGAACGCGCCATCGCTCTCGGATCACTTCAACCACGTTCCCGAAAGTCACGAATGCTGTTCGTGCTTCTTCATCGCTCGTACCGTTCAGCAGCCAGTGCAAATGAGGCTTCAAATGGTGGTTGTACGGGTAGACGATGACGCAGCGCCGCCCCATCACACCTAGTTTCTTCAGTGCAAGTAAGCATTTCATGAGAGCCGCATCTTTGAAGATCACCGCCCACAAGTGGTTGTTCTGACAGTCTCCTGGGCTGAAAACATCGGGAAGCATGCAGGCCCGTCTGCGTCAGCCCATCCCGCAAATATTAAACATTTTAAGGCCTGGCCATCACATTCCCATGTAAAAACACTGTGTTATTAACAAGATTTCCTTTTATCACCTCGGGAAAAATAAACTGGTACTCCTTGTCGCCTGCGTTCCTGTTCCCGCGGCCCATAGTGGCCGCTATCACTTCTCCGCTACAGCACATGACCCTGCAATCCACTTAGCTCGACTGCCGGAAACAAAATGACTGAGCTATGATCACACACTTTGATGGATTTAAAATCATGCCTTTTATGTTTCTCACTATCCTCTCAATATGCTCACGCCCCGCCGCGGTGGTCTAGTGGCTAAGGTACTCGGCTGCTGACCCGCAGGTCGCGGGTTCGAATCCCGGCTGCGGCGGCTGCATTTCCGATGGAGGCGGAAATGCTGTAGGCCCGTGTGGTCAGATTTGGGTGCACGTTAAAGAACCCCAGGTGGTCGAAATTTCCGGAGCCCTCCACAACGGCGTCTGTCATAATCATATGGTGGTTTTGGGACGTTAAACCCCACATATCTATCAATCTCAATATGCTCATGGTAATGTGTGGTAATGCGTAATGATTGGGTAATTCACGATTAGTTCCCTGAACGTGTAGTTTCTGCATGTCCATCCTATTAGCGGCATTTCTAACCGGAGAACTTCAATTTCGTCAACGCCTTCGCACACCGCCAGCCAGAAGCCATACCGAAAACGTTGGTGGGTCTTATAGTTTTACGTTTTAAGTATATTTCACATTTTTAAAGCAGAGAAAGAATATGCAAGGGAAAGGAACAAAAAGCCGCAAAACAGCCGCTTCACAGTTTTATTGCTGCTTTGTTTAGAGACGAGTATATAGAGCGTACACAAATAAGGGGGAGAAAAAATACACGCTCAGGAACTTCTATATGCACATATTTATACATATACAACATCTGAACATATTCCGAACAATACAGTAACAGAAAGTATCCACACCTTTTCACATATGAACATTTACTAATTTTCATCTGCACAAGTGATTAAGCATAGCATAAAAAATATTTGCTGTACTGTACGCACTTTTAAACTTATTAGATGTAGAAATAATAAAGCATAAGTACATAAAAACTTAATAAGGGTTTTATTTCGAATGCTGACAATTTTCATGACATATATTTTTACCAAAGGTAGCTATGCAACGCGCCTGCTTCTTATAGAGTAACTCCGCGTACCCTACTTACTGTCGCCCTTCCAAAAATTGTATCCGTCCAACATGTAAGACATAACAAATTTAGCGTTAACCTCCAGTAGGGCAGTGTAATCCAATTACACTACATGCCGCGAGTAGGTGACCTTAGCCCACCATATCCCATGTTCGGGAGACCATCAGTCACAATCTTCAGACTGTGACACTGTTTTTTTCACTCTCATTCCTAACTACTACAGGCTCCACCGGCATCCATGACCGCAAGGGCATGCTTAATCAATCACGCATCATTAATCATTGGCGTTATTCATCAGAATGCAGATGTAGCGATAAGCGTCAACGTGGATGCGCTCACGTTAAATATTGCTTTAGCTATCAAACAACGTACAGTATATATAAGCTCTCTTCTATCAGTGTACTGTAAAAACTAAAGTACTTGTCTGTAAAAAAAAACCAAAAAAGTTGTACTTTCATGTTATGAAGATTCTTAGGACGAAAGAATCAACTGCGTGTTTTTAATGACTTTATTCGACATGCAGGATACACACCATGTGGCTTGAGGCATGCATGAGTAAACCTGGCAGAACCGCATCCCTCACATTACTTTTTTTGCATTAAGTGCATTGAAAGCGTGCAACATATGCAATATATTCGAGTTACACAATACAACACGAACTACATGCAGGCGTGTAGCCAGAAACTTTTTTTACGGGGGGTGCACCTCTTTGAAGTTTTAAGGGTTTAAGGGCAACCCCTTGAAATGGTCATTCTTGGCTCTCTATGCTATGGAGAAAAACATTTAGCGGGGGGGGGGGGGGGGCACGAGCTTGGTGTGCGATCTCCTGGCTGCGCTTCTAACTACATGCGATGACAAGCCTGCAAAGTGTCCGCAAATTGCAGTGGTCCTAAACGATTTCACTAGTTCACACTTGTGCGCACGAGATAGGAGTTAAATAGCTGAAATGACACCTATCTGCCACCCTGTAAAAAAGTGAAAGCGAGAAAATAATAAGGAAATTTAGTTTCTCTTACAAAAGTTAGCATCTGCGTGTTGAGATATCAAATGGGTGGCGAAGTGGGATCGCTGCGAAATGATACTACTGTTATAACAACTCTGTAATAAAATATATGACATGATTATGGGAGACAACGTAATGGAGAGACTTCGTAAATTTCCACATGCTCGGACTTATTAACACGCTCCTAAATGTGATAAGTGTGTTACAGCATGTTGTCAAGTCCTTGCGCACAATATAACCTGTGTTGCTTCAAAAGCTAGCATGTGTTGGTATGTGAGCGTGTTCTTATAGATTTAAGAGCTGGTGTTTCTTATTGTTGTCTTTGTTATTTTATACTTCAGTATAGAAGTAGATTTCTAGGACCTTCTGCAGTATCGTCGCAAATCGCTCGGCAAGCCGAATTTACTTCGTGCGAGTTTAACTTCAAAGTAAGAAATGCCCGCAAGTTTCAACTGCCACACAAATTTCAGTGTGCCTACCTACCTAAGAGTGAATTGCCAGAAAAGAGAAATATCTACCTTTTTCTTACGAACCACATAAATACACCATTAAAAAACGATTATGATAAAGACTCGTTTTTGTTCGACATAACTTGCGAAAAGTGTGTGCCAAAAAACAAGCTAAACCAAATCTAAGTTATCTTATATGGTAAGTTACAAACATCTGTAAATGTATATTTCATATTTATTTCAAACTAGAAAATGCAAAAAAGAGCATCATTGTGTTGCCACGTCTGTTTCCTTTTGCGGCTTTATTTGCAGGATGGCATCGTACATGACGGCATGACGGATGCCTACGACAATATTCATATGGTGCGTAGCATTTCCTTTCTGCTCTGTAGCACGTGCCACAAAAACTCTTGAAACGATTCCTGGTTATGACAGAAAGCCTGCCTTGCTCTGCAAACACAGCGCGAATGTTGTTAAGGTTAGTTCTATCATGGCCAGCTGTCCATAGCGTTAAGGTTTGTTGTGGTTTCGCAATCATGAAGTCAAGAGGGAGAACAGAGTGCTTATTTCCTTTAACATCGTAGGGTACTTGCGCTGAGCAAACTGCCAAGAAGTACAAAGTGTCACGAGAAGAGCAAGACAATTTCGCAATGGAAAGCTACAAGAGAAGCACAGCAGCTGCAAAGGTATTACCATTCTTTTGTATTATTTTTGAGACAATGTCGATTCCACAGTACCCTACTTATTGTTACGTGTTTTGCTTGAAACAACTATCAGGCATTGAAAACACTACGAGAGAGTTCCAATTTACTGCCTGTCACTTATCTGAGCAAATTTTTTAAATTTTGATTCAGATCAAGGTAGCGATAAAGAAACAGTGACGTAAGCAAGAAATATGCGCGATATGCGTTCAACTTTCGACTCAGTTTTATTGAAGCAACGTTAAAATGTATAGTAGCAACCAGCGAAGGTCATCACGTTCATGACACAGCCACGTGATAAGAAATGTGTTGAGAAATTACCATAAACACCAAGTCATGATCAAATATTAAAGCAAACTCAGCTGCCTAGTATGCAAAGGCTATAGAACACGTCCAACATGAAACGGATACTTTTACAACGCTTCATGAGCTCTCTTGCAGTGAGCTGCCTGTTTCTGTGAGCTGCGCTTCAACCAAATTTTCAAATATGAGCTTATATCTTCTCTCATTTAAGAATAAGCGGACATTGCGCGGTATCACGCGTTGCCCTTACCAGACATCAACTTCAGTTATGCGTTTTGCCTCAGCTGGAACTCAACGTGAAGATGAATGAGCCCGTAAGCTAGCACAAACAATTTTTACCAGAGATAGTAGTTACATAATGGCATGTAGCGTGAAGCTTGCGCACTGTTTTCACCCGCACAGAAGCCAGACGTGGCCGTCAGGCCATGCTTTGACTTGCTTGTAGCTACAGAGAGTGTGAAACCTTATGCAGGTTGTGTAGTAGAATGTTGCGTTCATTGACAGGAAGGGATTCTCGCACAAGAAATCATACCGGTAACGATACCGGCAAAGTCTGGAAAGCCCGACGTAGTAGTGACGGAGGACGAAGAATACAAGCGTGCCGATTTTGACAAGTTCTCATGCTTGCCAACACCTTTCGTCGAAGAAGGCGGTAAGTGCTTGTCCCCGGGAATCTTTTATTAAAGCTGCAACTGTCAAATAATACATTTGCTTACCTAACATTGTTCTACTTAGTGTCTGCTTATCTTGCTTGGTATTTTGTTTATCGTGTTTGCTTGGTAGGGATTCATAGTCAACCAAACACACTTAGGCCGCTTTTGACTCGTATATCACCTATACATGGAGGCGCTCTTTTGGTGGTTTTCCGAAACTTAAATGGCATATTCCAAAAAAAGTCTTGCATAACGTGATTAGCTTGCCCTTACCCTTACGATCAGTCATAAAACCCTTACGATCAGTCATGTGCTCCCCATAGCCGCTTTTGATGGCCCGTGGTATTCGTATATTAGCGATAGGTTACTTGACGTCTGTGTCAACGTAATAACCACAGGAGTAGACTTTGCAAGTCTTAACATGAAAGCGTTACAGAGCTCATGCCGGATACAATCGCGCACTGGCGGTGACAACGTTGTCACTGAGCTAAATGTGTCTATTTAGGCCGCGAATAAAAAGTTGATTTTGAGGCTGATTGAGCACAGACAGTTTTCATTGTAGTAAACAAATCAACCACACAGCCACACCAGTGCTTGAGACATCTTATAAAAAGCACCCTACACCAGCACCGTGTCGGGGAAACGCCACAATGGCAACAGGGTTTCGTATCTACTTCTAATACAAATTTAATAAACATTTACTACATCACATATAATATAGTGTCGCTTATGTATACGCACATGGCCGCTACTTAAGATGTGTTCATCATCGCACCATAGCGTGCATATTGTTGCGGGAAAAGTAATACTGCTATCAAACGGGCACCCGTGAACGCCTTTCAACTCCTTCATCTTTACGACAATGGAGATGTGGCCCGTGTCACACGGTCTCCTTTATGCCAAGGAATTCAAGCACAGCTTTTCGCAAAGGGAGTTCGGTGACCTTCCTTAGCGATTGAGGCAAGTACTTTTGTTCTCAGTAATCTGTACGTATGGAAAAAACTTCAAACACAAAACAGCCGCCATCAACACAGTAAAAAACTTTATCACTAGTAAAACTTCTTTCACTGCATAATCATTTAAAACCTGTGTTTAACGAAAATGAAATACGTTTACAAATGTACTTTCTCTACACGCCATGCTTCGCCGAAAACCACCATATAGCCATTTTGAAAACGTTTCTCCGCGTCCCTGCCAACAGGCAAGCCATCATATCCATGCGCAACGTGGTGTTTACGTCTCTTCAAGTTGTTGGCTTCTTACTGATATGCTCTTTATTCTACTTCAACTCTGCCAAAATTCGTAGGAGTAGTTGATGTGGGTTTTTTTTTTCTTCGTCGATGCCGGTAGTCGTGCCGGCACTATGCGAACTGCTGGGTGACCCATCTGCCACAAGCGCTTCTTGTATACACCGAATGCAAGGTCTGTGCTCATCCGGTAATTGTAAAGAACGTTGTCATGTACGATGTAGCGCAACGCCAAAAAGCATGGCGACAGCTATCAGTGTGGCAATCGGCGTACGTAGAAAAAGCGCAGACCAAAACAAACGTAGAGTGTCACTAGCATTTCTGTCAGCATTGCTGCCAACTTGTTTGCAGGTTTTCGCGTCTGTGATAAAAGCCACAACATGTTTCTTGTTCTGGTGTAAGCAAATGATAGTTTATATAATCACACGTACGATTCAAGATGTTTTCAAAAGTACTAGACACGATATCTATCATGCGGAGACGGTGCTGCAACGCCTTGCAGCTTCTGTCTAAAGTTTGTAAAATAATCGTGTGACATGGGCCTAACTCTATCTCCGTCAAACTCCTTAGGGCAGTTTTACGTTGATGGAGATTAACAGAGATTAGTGGTGGCCGTGTGAAAGTAATATAACATCGCTATTCTAACGCAAGTACCATCGTTATCTCGAGCTATGCGCTAACCTCTGTTTTCCAGTGCAGTCATGGTGCTTGGCAAGCAAACAATATGGGCATAACTACTAAAGTGATGCAAATACTTCTATCCAGTTTGCAACGCATGCCTACAAGCTAAATATGTGGCATAGGCTTGTTGATTGCTTCGCATCACAGTGACCCCCCGATGACAGTGGGATCTGTCAGGATTTTTTAACACTTCCGGGGTTCTCAAAGCCTTGATGACGTAACAGAACTTCGTTAAAGAATTTGAGTTCAAGGCATACGTCAGCAAAATTCACGAAAACTGATAGTGTTGTGTTCGAAGCTGTTTTCTTTTATTATTATTAGTTTAAATTTATTAACAGACAGAAAGCAAGAAAAGCATTTATTTAAAATAGCTACATTTAAGTAGCTTTCTGGGCGAGGTGGTTCAATATGAAGAGGAAACGCATCACAGTGAAGAAGAAAAACCACACAGTACCAGCGCTTGTCCTTTGTGACTGTTGCTTTTCGCTGTCTTCGTGTGGTTTTTCGCTAGTTTCTTCTATTATCAGAGATTATATATCTGAACGCACAGATCACATATACCAAATAAGAACATGCCGCGCCAGAACTAACTTTTTTGTGTTAGAAAACCACTAATCAATGGAATAGTCTGCTTTCGGAGCAAGTGTGCGTATCGTGTTGGCGCGTATGTGCTTTTATAAGCGCACACAGCACCTTAGTTATTAGCGAGGCACACACCCTCTTTTGCCCTCTCCCAACAGCAGTATATTAACCACTGTCAACAAACAACTTCGTTCACTCTTCGGTTGCTGTCCCGCTGTGTCCTTCCGAAGTCTGCAATGCACGTGTTGCAGACATTCTGGACTGTCGAGGAAGGTTTCCTCGACGTTTCACAAGAATTCAGCACAAAACTTTAGTAAAGGAACAGCGCAAAACATGCAAAGAGCCGGCCTCGGTTGTGAAGTTTCGCGTTTGATTTGCAGAGCGTCTGCTCGCGTGGCAGTTGAGGGTGTTGCTTTGCAGCGCTTGCAACAGATGGCGCCACGCACTTTTCAATATGACAGCAAGCACTGTGTTCGTTGTGTTCTGCTGCACAGGAGAGGGCATGCATTCACTCACTCGGCGAGGTGGTAGCTCCCTCTGTTGTGTGTTCTTAAAGTCAGCCACAGGGTTTCTAAAAGATCATTCAGTGATTTTTGTTAATTACTACAAATACATCTGTCATTTCTGTTTATTACAATATTTAAGATCGTGTTCAATTCTTTTCCAACGGTTCTGAGCATGGCTGCCTTTGTTACGGCCTCTATTGAACGCTTTACTGTGAGCGCGATCACTTCACGTGACATGCATGGATGCAAGACCAGCCAGGTCGCTGAAGTGTTTCGCAGTTCAATATTCTAGAACATATAATACTGGAAATCGTGCTGCACTTACCTTGGCTTCGCTCTCTTGCAGGCACTATCACGGCTGCAAATGCTAGCGGTCTTAACGACGGCGCTGCGGCTTGCGTTTTGATGACCCGCCAGGCAGCCGATCGGCTCGGGGTGAAGCCCCTCGCAAGGATTGTCGGTGAGTTTAAGTGCGCTATGAAGAAACATAAAGATATTAACTTCAGTGTGGGTAAGCGATGTTAAAGGAGTACTGACAGAAAATTCGTGGCGAAGATAGTTTTCAAAGTTCATTCCCGTGAACAGTCGTATATCATCTGCAAAAAAAAATTGACTTCGAATATTAGTTGGAAGATATTTTACTTATGTTTGAAGTTTACGCCAGTGCTCAGCTCCATTGTCTCATTGACACCGTCGAAGGGGCCCCTTCAGGCGCCCCATACTTTCCTTATGTTACCACGATGCCCTCAATAAGACATGTTGACGTCATACTCTCCACTTTTCTTTTCCTCGCTCGTTTCCGCAGTCTACTTCTCGGTGGCTCGCCGCGAGTGCGTGGCCCTTTGTGGTTTGGTGACATTGCAGTCCCGTTTGCTATGCGAAAGTAATTCTTGATGCGGGCCGTGCAGAAGTGTTCACAGCTCCGTGTGCTGACGTTGTCGAGAGCTGCACACACTTGGCGGTGATAGTTGATTGATTGATTGATATGTGGGGTTGAACGCCCGAAAACCTCCGTATAATTATGAGAGGCGCCGTAGTGGAGGGCTCCGGAAATTTCGACCACCTGGGGTCCTTTAACGTGCACCCAAATCTGAGAACACGGGCCTAAAACATTTCCGCCTCTATCAGAAATGCAGCCGCTGCCGCCGGAATTCGCACCCGCGACCTGCGGGTCAGCAGCCGAGTACCTTATAACCACTAGACCACCGCGTCGGGGCGGTGAAAGTTGCACCAGGCAGTTTCTTGTTTTTGCAGCTCTCTCTTCAACGAATAATGAAACAGACCGATAATGAGGAATCCGTAATTAACTATCTGTCGCGTGCTTCAGCAAACGACGGGTCATGCAGTCCCCCAGCAACACTTTGCAGCAGAAAAACGCGATGCCAAAGTTATTGTGCCATTTGCCCCTTAAAGGGCCCCTAAGCCCCTTCAGATCTTTTCACAAACATTCCAAGTAAATAAGCGAATCGCGTGCAGAATGTCATCGCTATCAACTATGCCACACGCCGCAGCGCTACAGGTAGTGGGCGCGCCACAATTTTGAAAAAAACAAACAAACAATAGCTTCTCCTTTCCAGTCCCCGCCATTCACACCACTGAAATGTGTGACATCACCAGTGAAAGTTGATGACGTTACCACTTTCGATGCTTGCGATTGGCCGAACGAGAACTAACGACTTCCGGTCACTCTGCAAACAGCTGTTCGCGCACACCTTGTTGTTCTTGGTCATGTTGCCGCTTGCGAACCGACGTCTGCGGCCCGTGACGCAACACAAGGTCCGTACCGGCACGATTCGTAAGGGCACGGGCCGGTACGACAGCAACAGTGGTTAGTCAATGATCAGTGCACCCAGATGACCCACACAACACAGTTGACGGCGAGATGGGTCTTCGGAGTGGGGGATCGCGACAACCGGAAGTAGACGCTGTCTAGAACAACGCGTCAGCGGTGACGTATGCCACGCGAGATCACGAAGGGCACTCAGCGAGGAGGGGCCAAACGGTTTTCGAAGAGGGTAGCGTAGGAAAGAGGGAAAGAAGCAATCGTCGCGTTTCGATCATCAAACGCGTGTAACTCCGCTAGAACAGCTCCGCTTCGAGAAATTTTCAGAGCTACGTGTTCGTTGTAAACTCAAGCACAACTTCCTCAGCTCAACTAAATTTCGACTTCTGGGTGGTTTAGGGGTCCTTTAAGTGCAGTTGCGATTTCTCCTGAGTTGTAGGTTTGGCTGCAAAGGGTCATATAAAAAAATTGCCGAGAGAACTACACAGTTAGACAAATTTATTATTTGCTTGCAACTTTCACAATTGCATTTTTATGTGGCGGCAGACATCCTCACATGGCAGGAGGCATTATACAAAAACGTAATTAAGAATAATAAAATAACTGTTTATTCCGCAAGAACTGATAACTGAGGTAACTTGTGCTCCTCTCGCGATAAGTTGATTGCCTTCTTGAGATTATTAAAAACCGGCCGGTGGTAAATTTCGCAGACCACATAACTCCAAGCAATCTCTTTCGCTACTTCTATAACTGTCCTTCCTCATGCACCATCCTTGTATGAACTTGTTGATACGTCCTTGTATGGCAAAACGGTTATGGTTCGACACTTTTCTGTTCATTACTTCCTTTCATTAGCAATTGAGAGAGCTGCCGAAACCAAGACCAAAATACGGGAGACCGCACCTGTCGATTTTAAATCTTTAATCTCCGATTTAAATCTCCGATTTTAAATCTCCGATTTGATCCGAATGTCTTTACTCACTAGTTAAATACTCAATTATTCAAATTTATTGAACCACTTGATTACTTTCGTACGTGGTGACGCTAGCCTTTTTAATCAAAATGCCTCTGATAAAGACGAAGTAGTAATGAGCGTTGCAATGAAATATTCTCTCTCATATTTTTTAAGACTTTCAGGCGCATTTTTTCTACATTCTGTACAAGTATTCAGAGATAGTCTGCAGACAACTACATGCTACAGTATACCTAAGTGCATTCTTTCACAACGCGACATCCTCGTTTAGGAACACGGCTAACTTTCGCAATTTTCTGGGCACTTTTTACAAGGAAGAAATTATGTTCTTTTCCCTGAAGGTGCGTGCACATATTGTCACGGTGTCAAAGCGGAAGCGTTAACGCAGAGATTGTGATAACACAAGGAGGTCGGTTGTTGGCTGGTTGTTTCGCAAAGTCCTGGGCAACCAACCACGGGGGTTAGGTCATGAAACTATTCTTTATTAGAACGCGCAAGCGAGCTATTTTTCGTCCTTTCCACTGTCTTGCATAGCACATGCCCATTTGTATCATCGTCTTTCTTGCTTTCTGGTTGCGAGCAAGTGACAATATGATCACATACGTATTTGTTCCAATAGGGACCAGAGGGTGCTGCTAGGCGAACGTTATTCCTCCGGTCACAATATTACCTATTTGCTATTCTATTTGCCGTCGGACGGTCATCTTCTTCTGCATCGCGACTTGGCTTTGAAGCAGACTTAACTATTTATTTCATGTTCAGGGAGCCATCGTTCTCGTGACGACACTTTCCGTTGCCCGTCAGTGTCTTCTGGCGTCTCATGTCAACCAAAAAGCCTCAGTAAAAAAGTCATCACCTGGATATTCATTTCAGCTTTGGCTCCTTCGTCTTGCTCAGGCTGCCTTCACGTCACGTTATCTTTGCTGTAACCGCTCTACGTTGGGCCTCGCCGCGTTAACCTTCTTATCACCTGAATTGCATACGAGATCTCGCCCTTGAGTCTGGAGCCTTCGTCCACACCTCAGCCACTGAGGTGTCCCGACCAAAGCTTGACGCCAGCACATGATCGCCTGTAATTTTTGTCGGTCAATAAATTTGTTTAATTATTACATGTGGCGTGGCCAACTGTCCAATATTTACATAATCAATTATGTTTAATAGAAGTTACATCTTTTTGGGTACTGAACAAAAGTTTTAATCACTTCCACTTCCCTTACATTGCGTCTAGAGAGTAATTTTATAAATACATGCATTTTAGGCAATACTTGGACCAATAAGGTACGCAAGAATATTATCTCTTTCGCTGTGGCTAGAACAAAGCTTTCTCCTTAAATCTGTCGAAAATTCTAATTGTGCAAGGTATAGACTTAGGGCCCATTAATTTGTTTTGAATACATTTTAAGGTGAAAATGAAAACTGGCACAAAACAAAACCGGTGGGCCTTTGAAGCTCTATGCTAAACATTGTGACGTGGGCATCGCTTAATACTTTTGTTTCCGTCTCTAGGATTCGGCGATGCTGCTGTGGAGCCAGTGCACTTTTCAATTGCAACTGCATATGCTATGACAAAGGTTTGTCTTCTTTTTAGTTTCTTTTCTTTTTCATATACTTTTTTTTCTCAGAAGACGTCGAGAAATAGGCCACTTCTGGCGTTTTTCCTTTCGCGCTTGCAATTTGGAATTTTTAAATACGCAATCTCACGAGCAAGCCGAACAGCGTTCTTAATTTTCCTGGGGCTCACAATTTTATGGAAATTATGATTATCGTATTGCGCGTGGCCTTCAAAAGAAGGAGTTAAGATTGGGAGGATGGATGTAATCCCGATGGTTCAGATGATCACGACGACACGCTGAAGGACTGGACTGCTTGCTCACTTCCTGGCAAACTTTGGTTTATTTACACACTGACACTTATTTACAAACAAAGACCAAGGTGGCCACTAAACCAACCACGCAGTAGGCACTGGCCTGTATTAATATCAACGTCGGCGTAACTAACCAAGCCCTTCGTATACTCCAAGCCCTTCGTATACTCCACACATCGACACCAACTTCTCGATGTAGTATCAATTTTGGATCAGAGTCTGCGCTAAGCACGACCTCTGTCCCCGCTTCCCGATCTCGTTCTCCAGCACCAAGCTCCGTTCTCTCTATTTCTCTTCATTAAATACTTCCAGTCTCATCTGAAAGAGCCTCGTGGGACGAACTCCTACTCGATGCCTCACTAATGGAGCAAACAACTACCCTTTTCTCAGAGATGGTTCTCCGCCTCTGCGTTCCCACACTTTGCTATCCTCCGAGCATCGGCTAAGAAGAACTCCGTCATTTAAACGACGGGCAGCTTAAATGATACTTTCGTGCGACAACAAGCCTGTCTAGACGGCCGGTTGGTTGTCTGGCGTTAGTAGACACGATTCTACCATATATCCACACGTATTCTAACAGCATGGCGCCACATTATCTTGTCGGGAGCCGTGTCGCGACAGTGACCACTTATTTTCTCAGCCTGGCTCACCGTGAGAGCGCTACCGCCGTGCGGGTGACTCCCCAGCACTAGGTGCGGTGAACCAAGGCTCACGGGGATCGATGACCAAGACGCACTCTGAGGAGAAAAGCTTAGTCCGCGTCTGGGCAGCCTCTTTTCATTAACTTCCCTTTTCTTTGGGCGCCATCTACCGAATGGTCATCCTTCGCGTACCTTAAGCGTAATTTAAGGTGTACAATAGTAACAATTATCGCAGCTCAAGGCGTTATGGTTTCTTTCCTTGCCTTAAAGGGGGACTGACAATGATATTTTCATTCGTTTTTTTTGCGTAATGTGAATGGTGAAACTATGAAGAAATTATAAAATTAGCTGATGGGTATGGGTGTGCTCTCAAAAAGTTAACTGCATCATGCACCAAAAAGCAAGTTCCTGGTCCTGCTCCATTCTAACATCACGACACGGCGTGAGCTCCTGGTCACGTGCTCACGCAATGTATCGTGACGTTCTTACGGCCGCTCGCTGTATGGCCCCATTGGTGACACACAGGTGGTTATTCTGCCCATTAGGTACTTGCCCATGCATCTTATTTATCCGTCCTGGTGCGTTAAGTCACCAGAACTTAGAACGTAGCCTGTTGAAGCACAACGACATAATCGAGTTTAATGTGAAAATAACATATCTTATTCAGCACTTCCTGAGATTCACACATGATGCACAGCCATTCAATTAAACAAGAAATTCGCATGCCGATGCAAAGTCAGGTCTGGTAGTTCACGTCAGTGTTCGGAAGCCTTCACATGCGTGCTGGCGCGCGCGCTTGAAGGCTGCTTATTGTCACGGTTTTTTCAAAACACCACTATCAGGGCATATCCAGAACTATTTTAAATGCGAAGCATACCTCTGCGTACTGCAGGCACTTTTGACGTCTATCTACGCATCAACCTATCTAGCCGCTAAAGTCTCAGTTATATCGTGGTCACCCCATAACTTGAGTATACCAAAATTAGTATTGAGGGTAAGACAGTTTGACCAATACGACTCACTGGTCATGACATCAGCAACTTCACAAAACTATCGCGTACGTCGCCCAACACATTTCGTCTTACAGTGGCATATACCCGCGGGCAGGTATGTGCCTCAAGAGATTGACACTTCAATTCTACTCTGGAAAGCTGAGAACACACTTGGGTAATTAACGCGTCAGCGTTAAGCAAGACGTTGACCCAACGCGCTGCATTGGCCCGACAAATCTAAAGAAAAATTGTCAGGGTCCCAGCACAAATCGAGTTCCAGCATCAGGCGTGGCAACCAAATATTTTACCAGCCACGCCAGGTCTTGCAACTGCTTTTCAAATAGACCAAGATGCTCGTGAAGCGACCACTGGGGATGCAGTGACGGCTATAGAATTTTATGAACATCACATACGTCGGCCTACAATACAGCCGTTAAGTCAGGTTAAGATCAACTGTACATAAGTGCGATACACTGAAGGTGTTCGAAAGAGTGGCTCTAACACTCTTTTGTATCATGCTTTTTCTAACTTAAGTCTTAAAGTGTACGGCGTGGTTGATGTAAATGTTATCCATCATAACCCCATCTTAATCACATTTAATAGACCTTTAACTCACATCAACTCAATTTTTACTGCAACGCGATTTGACAAACAAAATTTCATCAGTGTCACTTGAAACTGTGACTGGTCCAAAGTTGTCGCGCAAGCTTATCCACAATCACCGGTAGATACATTTTCTTCTTTATTCTCGGAAGCTGTTTCTGCCAGCACTCATACAATTGCTTAAAGTAAGAAGTACCAAAAGCCTCGAAGCCCTTGGATGAAATCTGCTTTATTACCCATTCTCAGAAAAAAAGATGAGCTCTATATAAAAGTTAACCGACAACTTGTTAATAACGCCTTGGCACATGGCTATAAAAGTTATTGTAGTGCTCTTAGCTCTATGTTAACACTTTTAAAGAAATTCTATTATAATGAGAATCTATAAAGAACAAAAATAATCTTGAAATAGTGCAAACTTTTCAATGAGTCTTCATATTCGCCTACAATCAACTCGCCCATAATGATAATCACTCGCCATAAAGCTACTCATCTTCACTCTGACGACATTGCTCATGCGTTTTTTTAGTACTTCTATTCGCCATCCATTCTTCAGAAAATGTTCCTTCACCTAGTTTGCCGCACTTACCTCACTCACTTTTTTTTTCATTTTCCTTCTTCCTCTGACAAAATAGTATCAGCTATTGGGAATCTTAAAAATAGTTCTCCTGGTCTGGATAACATTTGCGAACCTTATTTAAACATGGTTGCACATATTATTTCTCAGCCATGAACCTATATAGTCAATCACTCTTTTCTAAGGGTTCTTTTTCGGCCTCATTAAAGCGTGCAAAGGTAATACTAAATTTTCAAAAAGGCGATAAATACGATATGTTTACATTCTTTCCTAAAGTTTATTATCACCCCGTTACTCTATGTTCATCGCAAACCGTGCCTACAGTGTTCGAGAACCTTCGAGACTGTGGTAGATCGGTTTGTAAAGATTACGCTTACTTCGCAAACATTAGAGATTATTCTGTAACCTGCGTGGCTGCTATAGCGATAACGCTAGAATATTCGACGGCACGTGTAAAGAGCCGACGCGCTTCACCGCTAGTCAGTTGATCGACGGCCGACGCTCTGCTCGCCGCTATGAGTGACAGTGTCTTGCTGCAATCTGACTTCCTTCTAGCGTGGCCACAAGTTCAGCCAAAACAAACATTTCAATATTGGACCTGCAGTCTGCTTTTTTAATCATTGTCATGACCCCGTGACATCTGGTGGAGGTCCTGCCTCTTTCATGTACCGGACGCCCTTGTCAAGTGTGGCAGCTTGGGCTAGTTGGTATGGCATAGCGATAGTTATAGCGCGAGAACAAAACGACGACACAGAGACAAGAAGGACACGCTGTCTTTCGTGTCCTTCTTGTCTCTGTGTCGTCGTTTTGTTCTCGCGCTATAACTATCGTCATGCCCTTGTCAATCCGTGAACCAAGCCCAAGCCAGGAAAGAAGACATCAACGCCAGTCTCGTGAACAACGAAAAAGCCATCGGCAACTGGGTAAACTGCCAAAGTACGGGCCTTTCCCTGTAAAGACCCCGCAAACCATGACCACGATCTCAGACACGGCGACAATGACAGCTCCTGTGCCACCTGCACCGTTTTTGATGCGGCAATCCAAGGAGCTACCATCTTTTCATGGTACATCCCTCCAAGACCAGGAAACTTGGCTTTAAATAAATGACCGTGTCACTGCCTTTAACAATTCAAGCACCGAGGAGAAGCTGCGGTATGCCTACTTTTACCTAAAAGACTCGAAGAAAACCTGGTGGAAAGCCGAGAGTCTTCACTTTAATCCTGGGAAAATTTCCGCAGCGCATTTCTGCACATTTTCATGAGTGTCGTTCAAAAGAAGAAGGTCGCTTGCTTGCTTGCTGGTAACCCGGGTTCAACTCCCAAATGAAAAAGTCGCCATCATTATGGAAAAGAAGACCATCCGCGTGGTTGTACGTGAACAATTGCGTAAGATGTTTCCGAAATCGCAGCCTCGAGTAGACTAGATCACTGTCACTGTTCGAGAAGTCCTGCAAGCGTTGGCAATTCCCGAACCAGCGCAGTTTTATTTGTAGGGTATGAACTACGCTGCTTCAGCGCGTCGTAGCGCTCCCCCACAACGCACCCGTCAAGACACCACGCCACTGCAGTTCCACCGCCACCAACGCCATACCCCCCACCTTTAGGCCGGCGCAACGCACCGAGGAAGACAGACTTTTGGCGCGGCCGCGATAACTGCCCACTCTGCTGCCACTGCGAAGAAGCTGGCCACATCTACCGCTGCTTCCAGTACCGACAGATCGAACTGCGTGGCTTCACCTTCACTGCACCTCGTCCGCAGCCAGGGGAACGGCTACGTGACATCATCGACTACCTGGCAAAAGTGCAGTGGATACTACGAAGTCCTTCCCATTCACCATCGCCCAGCCGTTACATGTCACCGTATCACTGACAGTACTCTGGCCAAACCCGAGGACAGTCTCTTGGCCCGTACCCGGGAAACTAAGGGCAGCAACCGATGGAGGAGCGGTTGTTGTGCGACAAATACCGAAGATCCCCCGACGATGACGATGCCACAACGGAACATTCTGAACACGACACAAACCAGGCAAAGCCCTAACGACGAAATCTAACTTACTGAAGGTGACCTAACGACTCAACATAGAAGCAGCGTAACAAGCTGACTCAACCAAGCCCCGACGCCACGACTTAACTGAAAAGCGAGACAACGAGCTAGTGACCTCGACGCTCTTATCGACGGCCACCGTATGCTAACTCTCGTCGACACCGTAGCCGACTATTCTGTTATCTATGGAGCGTTCGCCATGAAGTTGAAGAAAGTCAAGCATGCTTGGGAAGGCCCCGAAATATGGACAGCTGGAGGGCACCGAGTAACTCTGGAGAGCATTTGTACAGAGAAAGTCTGCTTTAGCAACTGCATTCACCCCGTAAGCTTCGTTCTACTACAGTGGTGCTCGAGAGATGTGACCCTCAGTACGGACTTCCTGAGCGTTTAAGGTGCAATCGTCAATATCACATACAAGCCAATAACGCTATCAACAAAACAAGCCCTACCGCCACACACATCACCCGGAAAGGAGGCCTTGATTGTACTGGAAGATCAGATCACCATTTCCCCTCACTCCAGCAACATCTCTGTGAGCTCTCAGAAATCAACATACCCTCTAGGCATTGTTGTAAGCGACCATAACCTCTTAATCAACCACGAGATTTGTGTCGCAAGACGAATAGACGAGCTGAAAGGGGAAGCAACGGTGATGCTCAAGAGCTTTAGCAACGAATGCAAGAACGTGAGCAAACGTACTAAGGTTGCCTTTTTTGAAGAAATTGTGGAAGCCGGCGATGCTACTGCCCTCACCGAGACTACTGAACCTGCTTCGATGAATTCAGGTGTCCAAGAGCGTTTCGACGTCCATCAGATACTTCCGAAGTATTAGCAAGAACGGCTGAAATCCTGCTCTGACAGACGAGAACTGCTTTTCGTCGTCGTCAGAAATTCGGCAGACACCAGTAGCAATACATTGAATCATAACAGAGGAGAGTGCCAGACCACTCCGTCAGAGCCCACACAGTTTCGACGCAAGACCGGGAGGCAATAAGGAAGCAAGTCAACTAAATGCTACGCGATGACATCATTCAACCTTCCGAAAGTTCGTGGGCATCACGTGTGGTGTTAGTAAAGAAGAACGGCACCCTACGCTTCCGCTTCAATTAGCATTACCTTAACAAAATCACAAAGAAAGATGTGTATCATATTCCACGGATAGACGGCACTTTCGACCGACTGCCCAACGCGAGGTATTTTTCGGCAATGGACCTCAAGACCGGCTACTGGCAAATTGAAGTAGACGAGTGAGACCAAGAAAAGACCGTTTTTAATCCACCAGACGACCTCTGCAAGTTCAAGGTCATGCCTATAGGTCGTTGCTCAGCGCCAGCGACATTTTAGCGTGTAATGGCGAGAGACCAATAGAAAACAGCTTTTATAACACCAGACGGCCTCTTCGACTTCTAAGTGATGCTATTTAGTCCTTGCTCGGCCCCCGCTACTTTCCAGCGTGTTATGTATACTCTGCTGGCAGCCTTGAAGTGGCAAACTTGCTTTGTGTACTTGGACGACGTCATTGGGTACTCCTCAAAGTTCGTCGAACACCTCCGGCGCCTTGAAGCTGCACTTCAAGCAATCAAAACCTGCGGACTCACCCTCAAGCCAGAGAAGTGCCGCTTCGAGTACGCGAAATTCATGTTCTTCGACCACGTGACAAGCAAGCCCGGAATATGCCCCGACCCGAATAAACAACTAATATCGCTGCATTTCCGCCACTCCCTGACAAGAAAGCTGTTCGCCGATTTGTCGGTCTGCGTGGCTAGTACAGGCGGTTAGTCGAAAATTTTACCCAGATCGCCGAGCCACTCACTAACCTTGTCAGGTCCGACGTAGAATTCAAGTATGAAATGTCGCAGGAGGAAGCATTTAAAGAACTAAAACGACACCAGCAGACACCACCGTTACTTGTGCATTTTGATGAACTTGCTGAAACAGAAATACAAACAGATGCAAGCAGCGTTGGACGCGGCCCTGTTCTTGTGCAGAGGACTGACGGACAGAAAAGGGTCATCAGTTCTGCTAGCCGGTCGCTATCAAGGGCAGAGGCCAACTATTCTACAACAAAAAAAGTGTGCCTTGCCATCATCAGGGCTACATAAAAAATTCGTCCCTCCAAATACGTAAGGCCATTTAAAAATGTAAGGCGACACCACGCCTTGTGTTAGCTGGCAAACCGCAAGACGCTCTGGATTTTCTCGCAAGGTGGAACATGAGACTGCAAGAATTCGACATTTCCGTTGTTTACAAGTCCGAAAGAAAGCACTCCGACGTCGACTGCCTGTCCCCCCTGCTGTCGCACCATCTCTGGAGGACTAGGGTGATGACTGCTTTTTGGGAACCGTAAGCGCCGATGACTTCCTTGAATGATAACGAGCCGATCCGGAACTCAGAGGCTTTATGAAATACCTCGAAGACAGTGCTGCCGTTGTCCCAAAAGTATTTAAGCGAGCACTGACGTCGTTTGTTTTGCAAATGGGCGTTCTCAAAAAATAACTTCTCGGCAGTTCGAGCCAAGTACGTTATCGTAGTTCCTTTCCCGTTGCGATCAGTACTACTAGGCCCTGCACGACGACCGACGTGCTCTCGCACGCTCGCTAGAATACAGGAAAATGTTTCCTGGCCTCGCCTTGCTGCCGACGTTGTACTTGCAACTTGTTGAGATTCTCAGCGACAGATGACACCTTGCGACTAGGCCAACGGAACTTCTGCAGCCTATTGAGCCACCATGCGAAGCTATTCAGCTAATTGGCATGGACCTACTAGGACCTACAAATGAATCATCGTTCCTGCCGACTCCTAGCTCACAAGCTATGCCGAGACAAGGGTCCTGCCTAAACGCAGTGCATCCGAGGTAGCGAAATGCTTTTTTTGAAAACATCTTCCTACGTCAGGGTGCACCAGAGGCCCTCATCGCCGACAGAGGTAGGGCGTTGACAGCTGACCTAAATCAGGGGATCTTGACATACAGCCAGACCAGCCACTGCCGGACAACAGCGTACCATCCACAGACTAATGGCCTCAGCAAACGGTTAAACAAGACTATCGTCGACATGCTGGCCATGTACGTTGACGTAGAACGCAAGACGTGGCACACCACTTTGTCGTGCGTGACTTTAGCATACAACTCAACGGTGCAGGAAACCGTTTACCTTCAGCACGTGCAAGCTCGTCAACTCACCCACCTGCGCAACAAGAATAAGTGACCGACAGCCGCCGTTACAATCTCAGATGGCGCTTCGCGGAATACAAGCCTGGTGAACGCGTTTGAGTGTTCACGGCGATACGCCGACGTGGACTCAGTGAAAAACTTCTCCGAAGGTACTTCTGACCATACGGGCTAGTTCAATGCCTCAGCCCACTCGACTAAAAAGTTGTTCCCGACGGCATCGGTGCCGTGCATGACCTGAAGTCGTCCATGTCTTGCGCCTCAGCCATTTCATTCGTGAACCTGAGGACTGTATTTTTGTTTATTGGTTTTACCTATTGTTCTCTTTGTAACTTGAGTATTGTACTTTCATCATTTGTTAAAGCATCGGGACGACGCCTGTTCCGAGGGGGGCAATGCCACATACCTTCCTAAAGTTTGTTATCGCCCCGTTATACTATGTTCAGCGCTACTTGCGCCTTCAGAGTTTTAGAACCTTCGACACTGTGGTATATTGGTTTATTAAGATTGCGGCTACTTCACTAACATTAGAGACGACTCAGGATCCTACGTGGCCTCTAGCGATAACGTTAGAATGTTCGACGGCACGTGTATAAAAGCCGACCCGCTTCACCGCTAGTCGGTTGATCGATGGCCCCCTACCCGTGCCAGTGTCTTGATTTATTTTGATTACATTTTTGCGTGGCCACAAGTTCGGCCCAAATCATCAGTTTATTATTCGAGCTGCAGTCTGCTTTATTCATCTACGTTTCGCCCCGTGACAATATTAAACATTATAGGCCTATCTCGCCTACCTCTCTTCCATCAATAGGTAAACTAATTGAACATATCTTTGTAAAATGTCTTAATGCTTGCCCTTTGAAACTTAATAATATGAAACCTTTCTAGTTAGGTTTTCTTCATAGAAGCTCTACTATCTATGCCCTGCATTCTTTGACAGACTTCATAACAATCCATTGACAACGGTAACTAGCCAGGATCAGACTTTTTGGATTTAACTAAAGCCTTTCACGCGCTCAATCACTAAATTCTTTTCAATAAGTTAGATTCTCGAGGTTTTACTGTACTACCTTTGAACTTTCCTAAAAGTAACCTGTTTCACCGAAAAAAATGTTGTCTTTACACGTGGCTCTTACTCTAACACTAAGATTACTAATTAAGGTGTTCCACAGGGGTCCATTCTTCTACCTACGTTTATATTATTATCTACCTGACGTCATATCTTTTGCACATTGTGTTTTGTATGCTGACAACACCACAGTATCATGTAAGGCTAAACCAATTCCATCTTTGGTATAAAAGCTAAACTGTGTACTCAGCAAAGCAGTTTTATGGTGTAACAATAATGACCTAACTATAAACACCTATAAAACTTTGTTCATTGTTCTTCTATCTTCTCAAAAACAGCCTGTGGCTCATGCTGCTATAACTATGGGTCCTAATACTACCTACGATTGTGAAACTGATTCCTTTCTCAGTCTACGTTTAGACATTAGTCTTATTTTCGGTCCACGCTTGTTAGACACAAAGAAAAACACAAAAGACTGCTCTTGGTTTTCGAGCAGTAATTGAAGCTAGGTTATTATTCTCCACTAATGCTATATTATGGCCCTACTTTTCATTTATCCATAGTCATTTTAACTATAGCATAACTACCTGGCCGAACACCTATCACTTATAATTCTCGTCTGTACAACTCATACAGAACCAAGTGATCCGCATCATCACTCCTCATTCAAACGCCATTTCCTTACTTATAAAACATAATATTTTGTGTATTGGTAAGTTATTTACTTTCATTGTAATTCTTTGGTATATCATATAACTAACCGTCGGCTACCCTTCGACCTCATCAACTCTGACTTACTAATAAACAGTAACCGGTAGGAGTACGAATAGAAAAAGCGCCACCCCACTCCTTGAATTAGAACGAAATTTATTACTGCATCGACTTTTCACTAATTTCGGCATAAAGTCATTGTTATTCACAGCCATTTATTTATGCAACTCTATTCAACCAAAAATAAAGTGTTCAGCTAACCTGTATACATTAAAAAAGTTTTGAAATCATGTTTTTTATCCCCAGAACTTATTATATGTGGTCCTTATTGAATTGTGATTTAGTGATTGTATTGTTGTCGTTGTCTTTATGACTTGTCACAGAACGAGCGCTCAAAATGGGTGCGCCGCCAAATTCTTGCGATAACGCGTGGGAGAGACGCCGCGAGGTCAAAAGAAAAAAAGAAAACAAACATCCAAGGCTGCCCGGGCGCGACGCTCTCCCCTCGGAAGCGTGGCTTCGCCGACGAACCTCTTCACCCCACATCGGCGGCCGAGCAAGCCCTCGAAATTTATAGAAGGAAAGGGGCGTGTTATGCCGGGTTGAGTCATCTGTCGGGGACGGCCCTCGCGTGGTCTCGACCTTCTCCCCCAGCCTCCACTGCGCATCGCGCCGACGAAATGATGAGAACTTTCTGGAATGTCACGCGGAAGGTATTTAACCGAGCAGCGGAGATCAGAGATCAGGAGAAGACGGAAGTTAGCGCCAGAGCGCGTAGGGATTCCGCCGTGTAGTCGGCGAAGGTTTTGTCCGAAGAGACAAAGCAGGAGAAGGAGATGATTTCCACCTGAGAGGTGACGACTCGAGCTACAGGCAAGAGTGTGTGTTTACCGCTATCGAGCGAAGACGCGTGGCAACAGCTGCGTGTGTGAAGCCGACGTGTTTCCGGTGAAGAAGTTCGAAGCTTGGAGAGTGGCCATTTGAAGACGCGAGATTTCCTGGAAGAGAAACTTCGGCGAGGTTTCCTGGAAGAGAAACTTCAGGGGGCAGCGGAACGACAACCACGCTGGACTTTGAGTGAGTGATTCTCGGAAGGGTATCATTCAGACTTTTGTTCCTAGGACTTTGGACTGAATAGGTTTTCTATCTCTTTAGTCTTTAAGTGTCTTGGTTGTCCAATGCATGCGACTGCATTGTAGTGCGTATTGTTGTCTGTGTCCGTTGTTTCGAGTGTGGCTGATTGTACTGTGTAGTACGTTGTTTGATTGGTGACGTATGCAACTATTGTAGAGTGTGCATATTTGTGTATTGTTTTTCTTGATCTGCCGTTATTGAGTATATAATTTTGTTTTGGTTATCAACTCTCGGCTCTGGCTTGTTCTTTGGGCCACAGCCGGCGTCCGCTGGCGCGCCAAAAAGGACCACTTCTAAATTGTCCACGCTTTCGTGGTGCGGTTCGGGGGGCCGATACTTCGGCCATTGGAATTAGCCCGGCGATTGCCTCCCTAATTAACGGGACCTGTGTGACACTTGTTTTATCGCTTTCTTATTTTTCATGTTTTTATACCATTATTTTGTTAATGCTACCTTTATTTGTCTTTTACACTTCTATTTTTTCATGCTTTATTTATCGTGGGTCCCAACCCCCCCAATCTTCGTACAATAGAACCCAAGTCTGTGAAACGTCTCTGTCATTTTCTCTATCACTGTTTTGTTACTAATAAACTTGAAAATGTTACTAATAAAGGTCAAAATGTATAAAAGAAATAAAGGCTGGGAATCGATTCTTAGCCAACAAGTCAGCAACGTATCCGGCCTAACGCATACAGGTGACCTTGTGCGTATTCGCATGGGCAGTCTACAAATGCGACACAGAAATGTCGACCGGAAGCATGATAAATTTTTAAGTTTGACAGGAGTACGAATAGAAAGGCGCTCCGGCAAGAAGCCGTAGCAGAAGACGCACCGAGAAATGCGCAAAATGAAATACGCGACTGCAGCGCTGCAAGTTTTCGCAATCGCTGTTCAGACCACCCTCTTCCGCTGACGGAGATACGGAGCTTTGAAACTGAGTTCATTCAAGTAACGTTTGTTCACAGCCTAATTGCTCATAGCGCTCGTTTACCACGTTGCTTTTTTACAGGTATTGAAGGAGGCTGGCTTGACAGCTGAAGATGTCTCCATGTTTGAAATCAACGAACCTTTTAGCTCCGCGGTGCTGTGCAACATGAAGCACCTCAATCTGGACCACTCTAAAGTCAACGTTCACGGAGGCTCAGTCAGCCTTGGACATCCGATTGGGTAAGCGATTTCCTTTAGGTCCTGTTGAAATTGTCAAGTACAATCGAAAAAAAAACATTTTCACAACGTGTGCCTTTGTTCAATGAAGCCTGCTGTGTAGATGAGCGGAATGGGAGCTTAGGGTGGGTAGGCTGAGGTTTTAGAATGTGGCAGCAGAACAAAGTACATTCGTGAAAAGAATGCGTGAGGCGCACAATGCATAGCGTTTTGTTTTTAGCCATCTATTTTGTGCACCTATACATCATTATTTCACAAGAGAGCGAGTGTTTTGTTAAGTTTGAGCGAGGTAAAGTTTATCACCGTTCTGTGCAAAAGAAAACTTATTGCAGCCAACAGGTGTGCCCTTGTGTAATAATAATTATTCACGATCAAAATAACCAACTTGGCTTATTTCAAAACTATGAAATTTGAAAAACTTAGCCGCAATGACCTCTATTAACTACCACGTATCTTAGTGAAAATGGGAGAAGGAAATGGTAAATGTGAAACAGGCACTAAGCTGCCATATACTTGGAAAATAGGCGTAAAAGTATGAAACAGAAAGACTGTGATAACCCAACAAAGTACTAAAAATAGCACTATACATGTACTGCCCACAGAAAAAAATTACACCATTTCCCGCTAAAGCGAACCATGTCTAGACCGGCAGTCCGCTTTTAGTTAATGTCCACGCGGCGAATTTTTACTGTTCAACAGCACGGTAGAAATCTTCCACCGGCACTACTTTGGAGGTCAAGATCCAGTACGTATATATATGCTGTTGCCAGTGGACGGTTGTGCAGCATGAGCAGTCGGTTTTAGATGCGTAGCAGCTCTGTGATTTGCTGTGTAACGATGTCCCTCTGTAAAACGCGCCGCAGGTGTTGGCGTGGCGCTAAGTAGTTTACACCGCTGCTGCGCGTTGACGTCATGCTTCCCTCGCAGTGCGCATTGATCTCCCTCTATCCCTCATCTGCTATGCGCTCACTGCGGCGCTCGCAGCTGCCGCCTCGTCTGTTCGCCCGTAACACGTGCAGCGACCTCCGCTCGCTACACCCCCACTCGTCGGTACATGCGCGCCTAACTTACGCGTTGAAACATGTCTGTACGTGTCACCTACAAGGCCTAACACCAGCCATCGCCCCAAATGAATCTTCCAGCGCTCACCGCAGCACCTGCATTAGCGCCGTTCAACCCGTGACGCCACCCGTGCGCAACCTTGCTGCATCGCATCCAATCTGGGTTCCCTTCGGGGAGATGGCCCATGTTTTTCTTGTTCTTTTTTAATCAGGAAACTCGCAAGCAGATGCTGCCTGCCTCGGTGTTGTGAGGAAAAGAGAAAGTGTAGAAAATGAGAGAGAGGGAGAGGGGACACTCATGCGCAATGGGAAATAAATTGCGCGGGGAGGAATGCCTAAAGATCATGGGGCTTCAGGTATGCCCCTAGAAAACGGTGGGTGAAGTGAGCGTAGGCTAGAAGAGGCTGCCTGCGTCGCCGTTGCGAGGCGAGAGAGGGTGGCGTAATAGAGGAAAGAGACGAGAAATGGACGCACACACACAGTAATGGTGGTCACGCCACATACCCGATAAAGCTAAACCCTGAGCTGCTTCGCGTCTAAAAAGAAATGTCGAGTTCCCTAAGGATCCCCACGTCAGGCCAAAACTTTCATTCTTGAATTTTTTTCACCCGTGATAAACTCCGAGCATTTACTCAGCCCACTGCGCATTGTGTCTGTAAAAATTAATTACTTCTTGAGAGCAGACTAAAGTTGTGTGTAAGCGAGATCTGAAGTTTCCTAATCACATCTCTTTTCAGGGCGTCTGGTGCAAGGATCACAGGACGCTTGGCCCTTCATCTGAAGCAGGGAGAGTATGGCCTTGCTGCCGCCTGCAACGGTGGTGGAGGTGGCTCCGCCATACTTATCGAGAAATTTTAACCTTTTATTTGATTGCACCCGCAGAGTAACACCCTCTGATCAGTGACTTCCAGGAGCTTTCCGATGCGTGCACTTCATTTATTTCTGTACTGACTAAGCCGTCAAGTAACATTTCAGGCACTTGGTAATTGCCCATCGAAAGTTGTCATGATTTTTTTTTCAACAAATATACTCTAAGCTCATTTGTTCCGTAATTGATGAATAATGTCGTGCTTTGGGTTCTAAACACCCACAAATTAAAACGAGACATTAAAATTGAAATAATTACTAATGACACTTGTGAGTACTGGTCATGTCCGTGTTGTCACAACATACGCAGCGTCTGAAGGTGACGTTGACTTTCAGGCGTCCACAGAGAGGGCACAAGATGCTACTAAGGAAAAGTTGAGGTAACTGATTCGCACAATGCGCACCATCTTCACCGGATCGACAACACCGTTACCTCGAAGAGCTCTGCAAGTTATGAATACCTTGGAGTCAGTCCTTGTAAGTTTCCTCTGACATCATGGATTGCAGTATACTCCTTTTATGACAGTCTAAGTGAACATGTTCTCGATGGCAGTTCGCAGCTTTATGACCTTCTGGGCATGCGCGCTACACGGTACTAGGCTTGTAAGCGTATTACTTTTCGTCTTTTTCCTTCTTCATTTCTCTGTTCTTTTCCTTCCATTTCCCCTTCCCCCGGGTAGGGTAAAAAACCAGAAGCAACGTGGTTCAAGAAAAACTGAAGAGGTTTCGAATTCGCGAATTTATCGTGAATTCAATATCTATGACCTGTTACAACATGTGTACAAAGGGTTTTTCGTGGGGTTCCATTAAACAACGCCGCCATAAGCGAGCGAACTTTGACCTAGGGAATGCCTCCCCCCCGTCTTCCCGGCACGCGTGCGCGTAGGGGCGGAGCACGGGAGAGATACCGCCGTATTCACGAACCGACCTTGACTTATGGCGGTAAGGTAAGTTACGAAAGGACGAAAAAATTATAAGTGTTAGAAAAGTGTGTACAAGGTGCGTTTCAGAAACCTCCCTTATCTTGTCATAACGGCGCCTTGTAAAAGGCTTTCTTATCAAGTCAAGCATAGCTCCTGGGTGCGAGGAGGGTAGGTAAAGTTTTGCTACAAAATTATTACCTCGAGCAGCAATAAATTGCCTTTACTCCAAGAAATCAACAACAGTATGGACAGAAGCAGCCAAACAAACAGTAGCAATGTTCGTTTAGGCACTGCACGGAGTTTTTTGCTTCCTCCATGAGGCACTGGCAGCATTTGGTAAAATACACGTTTTTCGCCTGGCCACTTTTCTGCAACTTTCTTCGACGTGGGTCACTTTTGTTATTTCGACGTCTTGTGTGTTTCTACTGTGTTCGGTTATAGTGGCTAGCCACTATAGTTCTGTGGTGTTATCGGGCTCGCTTCAGCGTTTGCTGTTTTCTATCATGTTTTTTTTAATTTCACTAGATTTATTTGATAGTTTCAGCCGTTTTACACTTTTTTTAAGAAGTTTCATTTATTGTAGAACGGTGCACTGGAGTTGACTTCACCGACGAAATGGCTACATTCTGACAGATTTTGTGAACAACTACCGTGGTGGACGCTGTGTGCCTTCAGAGAAAACTAAAAACTGAAGCAGCTCGCGATAGAATTCAACAGCCGACCCAATGTGCATCCGTGAACGGCTGACCAAACAACTATATAGAGAAGTGCTTTCGCCACTTTGAGAAGTGTTACTGGCACGGGAAAAAGTGCTTTTGAAACCATATTGGGTATGCGCTCGACTGTATATTCGTGACACGGTCGGCTACGAGACACTGATTCATCGCTCTCATGTTGAAACGTGCCGACTCCATAAAAGCGCGATGTCATTAGCAGCTGCATAAGACGAAGCATAACGAACCCAAGACCATGGATGGATACTTTCCTGCAGAAACAGCACAGCGTGCAGAATCTTCATGGCACTTTTTGTTGACCGGGGGTGGCACAAAAATTTCTGCTTGTCATAAATCTCAACCACGTTCCATCGATCGTTGAGGAATCGCCGCAGCGGTGACATGAACACTCTAGAAAAGGGACTAAAATGGGTAAGGAGGTAATTACTTTTGGAGATTAACTGATTTGCTACAACTATTCGTCCTTTTGGGGACCAACTGCAAGAAGATAAATAGTTAGTGCTTGAAGGATTAATTGCAATAGAACCAATGGTTGTTCCTGAGAGGACTAATGGTTGCTCCTGCAAGGACAAACAGCTGATTTTCGGAAATGGTCCCCAATGAAGCAAATGTTACTCTCGTAAGGACTAACTGTGATCCCGAGAAATGAACCTTTGGAGAGTGAATATTACTCCTTCGGGATAAGCAGTTAATCCTCTTTAACTGTTTTTTGTGGGACCCATGATTAATCCACTATTTATTCATCTGGTCATCTTATCCAGATTGATATGATAGCTCACTTCAGCTGCGCCTTACTCAGAACTACACTTGTGAATGTGTGTTGGAATGAAGAATTGCAGAGACAATATTGACACGTGCGGTTCTTTTGGTTTACGAAGAAAGCCGCTATCACTTTCTGTTAAGCGCAACGCAGGCCGCGTTTATCTTGTATGCCACTCTGGAACGCGTTATGACGCGTGTATAAAAGACTGACACGTGCGGTTCTTTTGGTTTACGAAGAAAGCCGCTATCACTTTCTGTTAAGCGCAACGCAGGCCGCGTTTATCTTGTATGCCACTCTGGAACGCGTTACGATGCGTGTATAAAAGCCGGCGCAGTGCGCCACTGGTCAGTCTTTTAGATGCGGAAGCATCTTATACTCGCGCCTTGTAGTGCGCCGTCCGCACCGCTTCTCGAACATTCGACAGCTGACGCGCGCGCATGCGCCGTCGCGCCGTCGCCCACCATCTGTGCCGCGCGCGCTTCTCCTTCGAGAACATTCGACAGCTGACAGCGCATGCGCCGTCGCGCCGTCGCCATCTGTGCCGCGCGCGCGCTTCTCCTTCGAGAACATTCGACAGATGACAGCGCATGCGCCGTCGCGCTGTATATATACTCAAGGTCGGCGCTCACTCGCTCAGTTGCCGCTCGTCCGTTGGTTTGTACGGCGCGTCGACGTCCGAAGTCGCCGTGAAATGAATGCCAACGAATCCACAAACAGAATGATCGACGTCCCTTCGACCAGCGCCGGCCAAACTGTTGGCGGAACCGCAAGCAAGTCGTCGTCGTCGTCCGAAGACAAGGCAGCGCAGAGAAGAGCTCGCGACGCCGAACGTAAACGTCGGCGTCGAGCGGAAGATTCTCAACTTAGAGAACGTGAAGCCGCTGAGAGACGTCAGTGTCGAGCAGCCAAGCGTGACGTCGACAACGACGACGACTCCTCCATTGACCTCCGACTACAGCCCGGCGTTCAACAACGCGCCAACGGCGAGCACTGCGTTGCTACCGTCTGTGGCGTCGACGTCATGACGATGTACCTCGCGCCAAACCTCTCTCGTGCCGCCGTAGAAAAGTACGTCGACGAGGCCGTGCAAGATTACAGAAAACAACAACCGCAACATCGACCGTTCATGCTAGTTGGCGACTTCAACGTCGACGTCATCAAGGACAATTGGATAGTCGAATACATGGCGTCGCGACACTCGCTGAAACGCGCAACGCACGACGACTGCAAACACCACCAGCCGACCACCATTCGCGGAACCTGCATCGACCACGTCTTTGCAAATTTCGACCTACGACCGATGCAACCCGATCCACTCAGTCTTTACTTTACCGACCACAAAGCCATCGTCCTCAAAGTTCGTCGCAATAAATAAAACACCGCCCTTTCGCATACGTGCCGTACGTGTTCACTCATTTAACACCCCATATTTCACAACCACGTTAACCAGTTTAGCCATCGACCCAAGTAAGTCGCAATTTAACACCCGTTAACCAATTACATGCTTCCGCATCCTCCTCAGTGTTCCCCCGAGGGAAGCTGCGGGCAATTTTTTTTTCCGTCGGCCGACGACTGTTCACGCCGCTGTTGCTGTGAGTTGTGTTTGGCCTTGTTTTGCTGGGCACAAGTTCGCCCAATAAACAGTTCGCCTGACACCGCCCTGACTCCTGCGTGCTTCCTCTCAAGTGCTGCGTGTGTCACAACCTCGTGACATCTGGTGGAGGTGCTTCTCGGTCCATGTACCGTATGCCCCCGTCCAGCCGTGAGCCAAGCCCAAGCCGCCAAGAGGACGACGCCGACCCGGTCGTTCGAGTGAGTCGAAGACAACAAGGACTACCGCCCGAATACCTGCCGCTCCCCGACAAGGACAAGAAAACAAAGGCTGCTACGAAGCCGGCATCCACGATGACGGAAGCAAGGTCTCCGGCAATCGTGGTCGTCAACCAGCCCAGAGAGCCGCCTACCTTCCGCGGATCGACCTACGAAGACCCGGAAAGCTGGCTTGACATTTACGACCGCGTCGCAGCCCTCAATAAGTGGGACCCGGACGACAAGCTGCGTCATGTGTATTTTTACCTGGAAGACGCCGCAAGGACTTGGTTCGAGAACCGCGAGTCAACGCTTCGAACCTGGGACGACTTCCGCGTTGCTTTCCTGCGCACCTTTGCAAGCGTCGTGCGGAAGGAAAGAGCCGCATCACTGCTTGAAACTCGGGTGCAGCTCCCCAACGAAAACGTAACGATCTTCACGGAGATGAAGCGACTTTTCCGCCACGCCGACGCCGACATGTCTGAGGACAAGAAGGTTCGCCTGCTTATGCGAGGAGTGAAGCAGGAGCTCTTCGTCGGACTGATCAGAAACCCGCCAAAGACGGTACAAGAGTTCCTCTCCGAGGCTACCACCATCGAGAAGACTCTTGAAATGCGGACGCGCCAATACGATCAGCGCATGTCGCCAGACGTCGCAGAAGTCCGAGGACTCTGCCCCGACGACCTGCGCGAGACCATACGCGCTATTGTTCGTGAAGAACTGCGCCGCATGTTGCCATCGTCTCAGCCCCAAGTCGCCTCTCTCGAAGACGTAGTCCGCGAGGAACTACAGCGCTCACTGAGCGTTCCTGAATGGCCACAGCCCCAACCGGAGGCGATGACCTACGCCGCTACTGCACGACGACCTGTCGCCGCTCCTCGCCAACTCCAGGACCCAACGTCTCCGCAGTTTCGTCGCCAGCCACCGCCGCCACCCCCAACGCCTTCCCGCTCGCCAGTAATCCAGCGCTCGCCGAGGAAAACTGACGTTTGGCGCACCCCGAACCACCGCCCACTATGCTACCACTGCGGCGAAGCCGGGCACACCTACCGCTACTGCCAGTACCGTGAGATGGGACTGCGTGGCTTCGACGTGAACGCGCCGCGTCCGCGCCCAGGTGAGTGACCTCGCGACATCGCCGGCTACATCGCCGGATCGCAGTGGCAACAACGACGACCATCCGGTTCACCTTCGCCTGGCCGCTACGTCTCCCCGGATCGCCGCCAGTACACCGGCCATAACCGGGGCCGATTCTCAAGCCCCTACCCGAGAAACTAAAGGCAGCAACCGATGGAGGTGCGGTTGCTGCACGACGCAATGCCGAAGATCCTCCTCCGCCGCCGCCGCCGCTGCCGATGACGACGACCAAGACGCACAAACTTTCCCGACGTAGTCGCAGTACGCCGCCTGAGCAGAGTCTTTACGACAAAGCCTCGCCGCCGACGCGACATAGCAGCACCGGACCAAGCCGACGCAGCCGTGATCCGACGCCCCGACCTAACCGGAACGCCAGACGACGAACCACCGACCTCGACGTGATCATCGACGGCCACAGCGTCACCGCCCTAGTCGACACCGGCGCCGACTACTCTGTCATCAGTGGTCTCTTCGCCGCTAAGCTCAAAAAGGTAAAGACTGCATGGGAAGGACCGGATATCCGAACAGCAGGGGGCCACCTTATAACACCGACTGGAACCTGCACGGCAAGAGTCACGATTCACAGCCAGACGTATTCTGTGAATTTTGTGGTCCTGCAGCAATGCTCGCGAGACATCATTTTAGGCATGGATTTCCTGGACCAGCAAGGCGCAGTCATCGACCTAAGATCCAGGTCAATCACGCTGTCCACGGATAATGCAACGGCATCAGACTGCAACGTCGCTCACAATGCCTTGAATGTGACAGAAGAGCAGGTAACCATCCCGCCACTGTCGAGCGTCATCATTTCCGTCGGCACCAAAGCGTCTACCAACTTACAAGGTGTCATCGAAGGCGACCAGCGCCTGCTCCTAGACCGTCAGATGTGCGTCGCAAGAGGCATAGCCAAGCTTCATAACGGCGAAGCCAAGGTAATGGTGACGAACTTCAGCAACGAATATAGGCACTTGAATAGGGGCACGACGGTAGCACATCTAAGCGAATTTGTGGAAGCGAGCAATGCCTTCGCCCTCACCGATTCTCAGGGAGCCGCAACGTCGACAGCAGTGTCCGCGCCCGCCTTCGACGTCAATCAAAGCCTTTCCAGGCAGCAACAAAAGGAGCTCAAAGCCTTACTCCACCAATACAAGGACTGCTTCTCGTCGTCATCGAGGCTTCGTCAGACCCCTCTCGCGAAACATCGCATCATAACCGACGAATATGCCCGTCCGCTCCGTCAGAGCCCCTACCGAGTTTCTGCACGGGAACGCGAGGCCATCAAGCAACAAGTCGACGAAATGCTGCGTGACGACATCATTCAGCCGTCTACGAGCCCGTGGGCATCACCCGTGGTGTTGGTGAAGAAGAAGGACGGAACCCTACGTTTTTGCGTCGATTATCGTCGCCTGAACAAGATCACGAAGAAAGACGTGTATCTCCTCCCACGGATAGACGATGCTCTGGACAGACTCTACAACGCCAAGTATTTTTCGTCGATGGACCTCAAAACCAGCTACTGGCCAATCGAAGTAGACGAGAGAGACCGAGAGAAGACTGCCTTCATAACACCAGACGGCCTATTCGAGTTTAAGGTCATGCCCTTTGGTCTTTGCTCGGCGCCTGCGACGTTCCAACGGGTTATGGACACAGTACTCGCAGGCTTGAAGTGGCAGACTTGCCTCGTCTACTTGGACGACGTAGTCGTATTTTCTTCCAACTTCGACGAGCACTTCCGGCGCCTCGAAGCTGTTCTTCGGGTAATCAAAGCCTCGGGACTTACCCTGAAGCCAGAAAAGTGCCGCTTCGCCTACGAGGAACTATTGTTCCTTGGCCACGTTATCAGCAAGTCGGGAGTGCTCCCTGATCCACAGAAAACAGCTGCGATCGCCGACTTTCCTGCACCCACCGACAAGAAAGCAGTACGCCGATTTCTTGGCCTCTGCACTTATTACAGGCGCTTCGTGAAGAACTTTTCGCGGATCGCCGAGCCACTGACGTACCTCACGAAGGCCGACGTTGACTTCAAATGAGAAACGCCGCAAGTCGAGGCATTTCAAGAATTAAAGCGATGCCTGCAAACGCCGCCAATACTGGCGCACTTCGACGAAGAAGCTGACACCAAAATTCACACGGACGCAAGCAGCACAGGGCTCGGCGCCGTGCTCGTGCAGATGACCGACGGACTTGAAAGGGTCATCAGTTACGCTAGCCGGTCACTTTCGAAGGCAGAAGCCAATTATTCCACGACAGAAAAGGAATGCCTTGCCATCCTCTGGGCTACATCAATGTTCCGCCCCTACCTGTACGGCAGGCCTTTCAAAGTCGTGAGTGACCACCACGCCTTGTGTTGGCTAGCTAACTTGAAGGATCCATCAGGGCGCCTCGCACGGTGGAGTCTCAGACTACAAGAATTTGACATCACCGTCGTCTACAAGAGCCCCTGTCGATCCGCCGCCCCAGGATGACCAGGACGACGACTCTTTCCTGGGACCCATAAGTACCGACGACTTCGCGGAACGCCAACGAGCTGACCCAGAGCTCAAGATCCTCATGGACTACCTGCAAGGCAAGACCGCCGACGTGCCAAAGGTATTCCGCCGAGGACTGGCTTCGTTTTTCCTGCGAAACAAGGTCCTCCTGAAGAAGAACTTCTCGCCGCTCCGCGCCGACCACCTCCTCGTGGTGCCTTCAGCGTTACGTCCAGAGGTTCTGGAAGCATTACACGACGACCCGACAGCCGGACATCTTGGTGTTTCCCGCACACTGTCACGAATACAAGAAAAGTACTATTGGCCTCGCCTCACTGCCGACGTCGCCCACTACGTAAAGACATGCAGAGACTGTCAGCGACGCAAGACGCCGACAACAAGGCCAGCCGGACTTCTGCAACCCATCGAACCACCTCGATGGCCATTCCAACAAATCGGCATGGACTTACTGGGGCCGTTCCCGACGTCAACTTCTGGCAACAAATGGATTGTCGTAGCGACTGACTACCTCACCCACTATGCCGAAACAAGGGCCTTGCCCAAGGGCACTGCCGCCGAGGTCGCCAAGTTCTTCATTGAGAACATCGTCCTCCGCCACGGAGCCCCCGAGGTCCTCATCACCGACAGAGGCACGGCCTTTACGGCTGACCTAACGCAGGCGATCTTGAGGTACAGTCAGACAAGCCACCGCCAAACCACCGCGTACCACCCACAGACGAATGGCCTCACCGAGCGTCTAAATAAGACCATCGCCGACATGCTGGCCATGTACGTGGACGTCGAACACAAGACGTGGGACGCCATACTCCCGTATGTAACTTTCGCGTACAACACGGCTGTGCAGGAAACGACGCAGTTTGCTCCATACAAGCTCGTCTACGGACGGAGCCCAACAACGACGCTTGACGCCATGCTACCGGTCGGCACCGACAAAGAAGACCTCGACGTCGCCAGCTACCTGGATCGCGCTGAAGAAGCTCGACAGCTAGCCCGCCTGCGTATCAAGAGCCAACAGACGGTCGACAGGCGCCACTACAACTTTCGACGACGCCACACCGAATACCAACCCGGCGACCTTGTCTGGGTCTGGACGCCGATACGACGACGGGGATTGTCTGAGAAGCTCCTGCGACGCTACTTTGGACCCTACAAGGTAGTCCGACGTCGTGGTGAACTGGACTATGAGGTCGTGCCCGATGGCTTAACGTCATCCCAACGACGCCGTGCACGACCCGAAGTCGTACACGTGGTACGACTTAAACCCTATTACGCGCGCTGATTAGCTGTGACGCATTGTTAATGTAATTTATTGCATGTACTCTCTCTTATGTTCTGTCTTTAGCATCGGGACGATGCTTTTTCAGAGGGGGGTAGTGACACGTGCGGTTATTTCGGTTTACGAAGAAAGCCGCTATCACTTTCTGTTAAGCGCAACGCAGGCCGCGTTTACCTTGTATGCCACTCTGGAACGCGTTATGACGCGTGTATAAAAGACTGACACGTGCGGTTCTTTTGGTTTACGAAGAAATAGATAGATAGATAGATAACTTTATTGTACACCGAGGGAGGAGAGTCGGGTTTTACCCCGACGCCCCTGCGGGCCGCTCCCACGTTGGAACAGGCAGGGAGTACCTGCCTGCGGCATCGTGGGCCCCTTGGATTGCCCGAAGCTGACGGTGACGATCCGTACTTTTGATGGCGGAATAAAACCCTTGTCTTGGGATGATTTGCGCCTTGAGTTCCTTGGGTATGTGGGGGCAGTCCCACATCATGTGCTCAAATGTACACACACACCCACAGTCCGGGCAGTCAGGAGATATATCCATATAAATAGATACATTAGCTGGGCAGGGGTAAACCCCTGTCTGTAGTAGTCTGAGCGTGACTTCTTGTCCTCTGGTAAGATGCGAATGGGGTGGAGGAAAGACCCTACGACTCAAACGATAATGTGAAGTGACTTCGTTAAATGTCGCTAGAACGTCCCGCGACCCTCGATCAGCCGCACCCCCATTTACGAAGAAAGCCGCTATCACTTTCTGTTAAGCGCAACGCAGGCCGCGTTTATCTTGTATGCCACTCTGGAACGCGTTACGACGCGTGTATAAAAGCCGGCGCAGTGCGCCACTGGTCAGTCTTTTTCCGTCGGCCGACGACTGTTCACGCCGCTGTTGCTGTGAGTTGTGTTTGGCCTTGTTTTGCTGGGCACAAGTTCGCCCAATAAACAGTTCGCCTGACACCGCCCTGACTCCTGCGTGCTTCCTCTCAAGTGCTGCGTATGTCACAACCTCGTGACAATATCATGCTGGACACTTTTATTTTCCGCAAACAGTGCGTGATGCGCACAAGCGGTGTTCGCCGTCAGCTTTTGCCCCCTCTTACCTTCGACAAATAGAACCAAAAAACTCTTATAAAACTTAGCCAGCTAGAAAACTACGACCTAATTACCGAAGCCCTAATAATTACGCAGTTACAAGTTCATAAAACATGCTAAAAGATGCCGCGCACAGTGCTTTTTCAGCTTTCACACTATTTATTTTGTAATGTGCCAAGGTGACAAAAGTAAAAACCTTACCTTGAAAATTAACAGACGCACGTCATTTCCAGAACCAGTTAATCCAAAAAATGATCACACTTCAAGGTGATGGCGTCCATTATTGAAGGTTCGCAGAAGAGAAGCCTGAAGGAGCCCTGCATGCAAGCTGGTGTGTTCATTTCTTCACAGGAAAGTGGAGGTGTTAAGTACATTGTACAGCCGTTCAACAGAAACACGAATACTTGCGCGTCCGCAATTTCAGCACATGTGACGAAGTATATTTTTTACAGCTACGTCAATAGCCTGTGAAGCAGCACTAGCCTTCTACGGATACAGAGTGAAAAAGATCACCACGAATGACAAACACGAGCCGCACTCTTGACTGCAGTGACTGTGAGCGATTCCAAAGAAGTCTGGCGCAGATGGATACACAGCATACGTGCTCAAATGTCCACTAGACTTAGATGATTGTCCCCGCTAATAAATACTGCGAAGTTTATTGAACTACGTTTCAAATCATTACGAAGGTCGGCGCAGTATTCTTCCCCGATAAATTATTCTTTATCTCACGTTTTTTTTCATCGCAACTGTAAGTGGGCTGAGGAGGCCTTGTCATCAATTCACTGAACCCCTGAACATGCATTTTTTATATTATTTGCCCCACAGTCCTCCGCCTCACTCCGACAAAGTAGAAGGGTCGGTTTCAGAAAAATGGGACGCACCTGACCCGAGAGCCAGACCTTCGAAAGGCTGCTGACTTGTCCACAAAGCAAAGGCTGTAGAAAAGACGTGATTTCATCCTTTTAGCCTCCACTCGAGGGATTATGTGAGCGTTTTGTCCTCTCGTTAGTCTTCCGAATTCGCACACGACACGCTATTCACCACACTTGGTCTTTTGGGAGACTAACGATGCGATTTAAGGACTAAAGTTGACGTTACTCCCTCATTGAGCTGGATTATTTCTTAGAGTGTACGCGTACGCTGTCCCGTTCAATATTTCTTCTGCGTGGTCCACATAATAAACGGAATGCTCAAAGTTGCCGTCCCGCACCATGATGTTTAAGGAAGCCTTAACGTAGGTCATATGCTACCTTAACCGAGCCTTACCTAAAGATCAACTCCGAAGATTTTTCTAGGTCAATGGATCCTAATTGAATTCATTGGATACGTTCCTTGGCCCATTTAGGTCTCTTATGCTAAATTACAGGCTTGAGAGATGCGCTGACGTTTGCAAATGAATTTTAAAGATTGCCTCGAAAACTTATCTTGCTTGCCAGAATTATTGGCAACACTGTTTGTGTGACGTCATGTTTGGCATGTCAACAGAAGTGACGCAGCTGATGGCATTGCTATTTTGGCCGCGAAAACGTTTATTGCGCTGCCGACAAGGCGACGGCGACAGCGTTTGACATCTGCATAGCACGGGAAAGTTTTCTTCCTTCTTCTGTGGTGTTTGGCCAGCGCTTCGCTGGTCTGGCTTTCACAGTTTTCAAACGACGCGCCGGCGGAACCAGTATACGGCCTCCGTTTTTTACCAAATAGTACGTCATACGCAGACAGGGATCCCTGTCAAGTTTCGGTATTCGGTTTTGCACATTTTCACTTATGAAAATGATTTTCAAATTTTCTGAGCATTTCAGCTATTGGACTCGTGACAAGAGTGTCTCGGGAACATAAAAACACCATTACCTTGATGTGGTCAAAAAATCGCCGGAGTTGGCCTTCAAGTACGAGGAAAGTTCCGCGAAAAGGACAAGGTAGGTTCTTGAAACGCGTTAAGGGTGGACTTAGGCAAAGGTTGACTTAAGTCATAAGGATAAGGCCAATGAATACGGGTTAGGCTCATGCACACGAGAAATAGACACGTGGGGAAGTGACGTCAAAAAGCCGTGCCCGGTGAGCAAAAGCTGCCTGGTTTGCCTGCGTTGCTCAGTCAGTTCAGCTTGTTTACTTCGTGGTTGTGCCTTATTTCTGTTGCGATCTGCTGCATGGCGATGTATCAGTTCTGCCAGTTCGTAAGGATTTCTTTACATTGCACTGTTTTCTTCTGATTAGAGGTTTTCGTCATCCGACATTTACTAGTAGTGTTTGTGCAAAGTTGAGGTGGACTAGCGATGCCGAGTTACTGCGTGGCGTATGGTTGCCGCAGCACTTACGGTCTCGACGGGGTCGCTTTTCACAAGTGTCCTCGGAATCTAAAGATGACTGCCGAATGACAGCTGCTGTTAGAAGACAATACTTGAAACCTACCACATGGAGTGTGCTGTGGCGGTCACGAATCTACCAAATTTCGAGGCAGCAGCAGTGCTCTTCTTTTCCCATTTACACGCAGTGCGTGCATGAGCACCTATGGCGAAAACACGTGTACAAAGATATTATTACGCATAATCGAGCTATTTTTCATGACAGTCGCAAGTTTCTAGCGCAGCTAATACGCTGTTTGCATTATGACACATCATCAATATAGCACTGGGTAGAATTTAGGAAAAGCGACGGTATTTTAAAAACAGAACTACAATGTATGAGCCAAACTATTCTTGCGCAATTTTCAGCGCCGTTTACAGCACACCCCATCACTGCGACAAAAGCGGAACTCGTTTGTCTTTTTTTTCTCGCAGTAGCATACTGAATAATCTTGTGCGCCTTGCCCGCTGCGAAGTACGATACCGACTGCATTAACAACACTGCCCTCTGAGCTGTGAAATCCATGTGCATGAACAGCTGATGTTTCTGCACGCTTCCCGCGCCTAGTGCGAACCCTGCCAATACGTGGGTAAAAGCGGGTGCGAAGGCTGCTGTTTATTATCAAATTTGATATCCAGTCATAAGTGGATCATTAGTAAAATCGCAGTGAAATTAAGCACCTGCAAGCATCTTATGCAAGCATCTTTTCTTTCTAATAAAGCTAATGACGTCTTACAGAAGTTAGACAACTGGACAAGTAACAATAAGTTAAAAATAAATGCAACTAAAACAAAAGCGGTAGTTTTTCATTCGAAAGGTCAACAAGTGACTTTGAAGAATAATATTGTATTTAGAGGCTCAGATATAGAAATAGTGAAGTCAGTGAAAGTACTTGGGGTACATTTCTCCAGTTCTTTGCAATGGGATGACCACGTAAATAATATTCAAATAAAATTAGGCCGGATAACTGGAATACTCAGCCGTATCCGGTACCTCATCCCCAATTCGGTGAAGTTATTGATATACAAATCGCTGTTTAGTTCTTATCTTAACTATTGCTATTTGGTTTGGGGAACAACTACAGAAACAAACTTAACAAAATTACTGAGAATACAGAAGAAAATACTGAGGCTGATAGACAACGCTACAGCTCTAGCACCTAGTGACCCACTGTTTAAAAAATATAAGATAATCAAAGTGAATGACCTATATCAATACAGACTACTACGAGAGTACTGCCTTAGCTGCAAACGCGCAAACTTTTTGTTTACGGAAATGGCGAATCTTTGCTTAAAGGAAAAGGCGTATGAAACAAGAAATACAGAAATGTGGAACGTTCCGTACTTTCGCACTAATTATGGTTTTCAGATGCTTCGATGTACTCTACCGCGAATTCTGAATACTTATATTAGCAAAGGTATAGATGTGTCTCATTTAAGTGTCGCAGAATTAGCGGCTCTTTTTGTTCTATAAACTATGTAGCAAACTATGTTATATGTTCTATAAACTATGTATTTATTCAGGTGCAGAAGATTGCTGCAAGTTTCTTTGTTGTGTAAGCTATGTATCAACTACGTTTTCAGGTTTCCTTCCTTTGTGGCATGATCTTTACGTAAAACAATGTGAAAGTGTATGATATTGTGATGTCCTTCATCTGCTGCCATTGTTCACAAAGGGGGCGGAGGATCCCTCAAGCCGTCATTACGGCTTTTCCCTCCGCCTCCTGTTACACTGTACTGTGACGAAGCAAATAAAGCAATCAATCTTATGCGTACCAGTCTAGGTTTCTGACACGGATGAAGGGAGCTGGATGGAACTAACTTTTCTGTGCGGCTTCAGTCATTGCCCTTAAAAATGGCGACTGGCTCGAACATGTACGGATTTACATCAAACTTGTCCGACTTCCACAGTTCGTCATACCTACAGCAAGTACCCAATTTCAACAGCTAAAGACGGCATTTATTGCCAGCGAGCGCAGTCAACTATCCTTACCTTCCTCACAGTAACGTCTTAGAGTTTTGAGCAATTACAGCGATGGCGATACTCACAGTGGCGGCCGTGGCGCCTTTTGCTTGTATTCGACAAAATAGTTATTTGCGTTGTTTTACATAAAATTTCCGGCATGATATTCAGTTTACTGCACGAAATTGCATATCATGATACTATAATCTCGTTTTTTAAGTCTTTCAGCATACATTTCACCTCCCTGCTTTATCAGTTTCCACGCTCTTTTAGGTATTTGCGTGAGCTTATACTACGGCGATAGGGTGTGAACTGAATATGACAGAAACGGAAAATGCGTGTTTTTGTCACCATCAGCATGAACACGCCTATTGTATAGGGCAAAGGCCACTCCAATGTTTTCACAAGTTAACCCGGTCATGTTTTTGCAGTAGCCACGTCGTAATTGTTGACTTCACTTCTAGTGACCACGTAGCTATCCGCCCCCCTCCCTCTGCAACACTTGTCTTCAATTCGAACCCAGTTTATTGTTTATTACTTATAATGACCAGTGGGGACCTTGCCTCCCCGTTACATGCCGGGCTAGCATATTTTTTTTTTTTGGAATGCCGGCTAGCCAAACCAGTTGATAACACATTACATCAAAAGTCGACGAGAAAAAAGAACAAGTACACAGCGCAATAAAGGTGCGCTGCAGGTACTCGTGGTCTTTTGTCTCTGTTTTAAAGACAACATTCTTTCTTTCTTGGGGTTGTTGGGTGTGTCTGTCTTTCTGTTTGTCTGTCGAAAGCCCCGCCACGGTGGTCTGGTGGCTAAGGTACTCGGCTGTTGACCCGCGCGTCGCGGGATCAAATTCCGGCTGGGGCGGCTGCATTTGCGATGGAGGCGGAAATGTTGTAGGCCCGTGTACTCAGATTTGGGTGCAGGTTAAAGAACCCTAGGTGGTCGAAATTTCCGGAGCCCCTCATTACGGCGTCCCTCATATTCATAAGGTGGTTTTGCGACGTTACACCCCACAAATCAATCAATTGTCTGTCGAAAGTTTAAGCCCTTGCTCAGCATCCAACCGTCATAATTTTGTAGCTGGTTTTATACTTGTTAACATTGTCAGTGAAAAAGCAAAGAGTGCGCATATTTGAGGTGCAACATCAATACGTTATTATTGCGTATTGTGCTTCTTTACTCAGATAATGTATATGTACGTAATTCTAAAGATCGCAATGTTTACTACATGGTGCCAATATGCAACACTATGAACGAAATTGGGGGTGTTTCCTACGATTGACCAAAACGACACGATGTTACCACCTACCAGTTGCTCTGAGTTCTAAACAAAACTTACACAGCACCCCTGGAAAAAAGCTATCATGTTTCGACGTACTTTGCATTGAAGAACGCAGATACAGGGCCACGTTTTTTTTGCTGAAGTTTAAGGTAACTTCTTTTAATTTGACTATAATATAGCCATATAGCCGTTGTTCCATGAAATATTTTGCGCCCTTCTTGCTACAGAAGGTGTCATTTTTTTATTTTTCTTACCAATGCTTGCCGCGTCGTAGTGAATTTAAATTAAACCCTTTTGAAAATCCATTTGGTTTCTATTTTGTAACTACTGGCAACATGCATGCTGTTATATACAAATCACTCTTTTGATTCTAATCATTTTTCCTACATTATCTGCCAAACGCACTCCACCCTGTACGTATTATTAGTCACTTCTCTCTCATGGTTTGAATTAGCGCTCACAACTTCGTCGAAGTGGGCATTTTTCTTCACCACTACCGATATGTCGCTTTGCGTCATGAAGTGCACAATAGTTAGCGAAAAATTCATCCTTCTGGACGAGAGCGTTTGTGTCATCTTTGGCGATCGAAATTATACGCACACAACTAAGTTCTCTCTCACTTTCTGCTTAGAATGAAAAAAAAAGTTATGACCTTTTGGACAATTACAACAATAGTGGCGACAGCTAAACCAGAGTATTCAGAACAGCTGTCTCATCCGATGCCTTGGTGTGAAAACGATGCGTTACTGCTTTTGGGGCTGGGAGTATCAAAAGTGATGACCAAGCTCGGACACAGCGGGCTGAAGTGCTAACTTACACTAATGACGTTCCGGGCTACGGATATCGCTATAATATAAAAAATTGATCTGATTGGGAGGCAGCATGTTTGGTACCACGCGAAAACGACGAAGGTGAAGTAAAGTTGATGGAACGTGGACGAGCGAAGACACTCAGTTTTAAAAATTGACTTCCACAACATATGAAGGTAAAGCAAAAAAAACGCATTTACGTGGGCAGAAGTGTTAAACAGGTTGGAAAAAGAGACATTGTGTGTCACATAACGGCACGCGAACTGACCAGAGAGGCATACTTCTTGCCCGTAAGGGACAACGACCCCCAGTAATTTGATGAGTATTAATTGCTGAAGTTTACCGTCCCGAAACCGCCATACCACCGCATACTGGGCACGGTGGCACAGCCAGTATGCGGTGGTCTCAAAATCCGTTTGTCTTCCTTCTACAGTTCCTTGGATTGCTGGGCCCCCTTTTTGCCGAACCTTTCGATCTGCGAGTGGGAGATGCGCATGCGCCGCACCCTGCGACCAGCCTCATCTTTCCTTGCCGGTCATCAACTGCACACCCGGACCACCTGCCTCTACAGATATCAGCCACGTGGGCATCACTGATACCAGAGGCCGTCCAGGTGGCGCCGTTGCAGATTCCGGCTATATATGAGCGTCCTGTTCACTCCTCGGCCACTGGGCACGGCTGCACAGCCAGTATGCGGTGGTCTCAAAATCCGTTTGTCTTCCTTCTACAGGTGAGCAGGCGTTACGGAAAATGCTTTCGCTCAGGTGACCCGTTCTTACTTGTGCTGCCGTGCCCATGGTCTTCTGGTGTGTTTTATGATGTTTCTGGCTTGTTGCGACAACTGCTCTTTCTGGGCGGAGACATTGAGACCAATGCTGGTCCTGATTTGGCAAAAATTGCTAAACAACTAGAGAGCATAGCTACTGACATAAAGGACATAAAAGAAAAGCGACTAACCGATATAAAGAAAAAATTGGACGCCTTGACTATTTTAGAGAACAAAATTGCTGCTTGCCAAACTCAAACAGCTTCTATGAGCACCGTAATTCATCAACTAGAAAAGCAGGTTGATCAGCTCGAAAACCATCGTAGAAGATCAAACCTAATAGTGTACGGCTTACCGGAAAGGGACAACGAGACCAGTGACACACTTGAACACGTTGTCAACAAAGAAGTAATTCAAGACTTGTTGGAGCTTGAACCAATTAGGACTGAGCGCATCCATCGAATAGGTAGGCCTGCACCAAACAAGATTAGACCAGTTATTTTTAAGCTGCAAGACGCACACGACAAGATCTCAATTCTTAAGCAAGGATCTAAGCTAAAAGATTCAGATTTCTCCATTGGTGAAGATTTCTCCCGTAGAGTGCGAGATGTCAGACGTAAACTGTGGGCAAGTTCGAAACCAAACCGCGACAAAAAAGAGAAAGTGTCGCTAGTTTTCGACAAACTATTCATCAATAGCAACGTTTACACTTGGGATACCGAAAAAGATGAACGCCTACTCCTACGAAAACACGACGAACGAAAGCCAAATCGTCCACAGACGAGGCAACAGGCTCAGGCATTAAACAACGCATCATGATTAAAAATACTTCCAAAAGGCCAATCAACCGAAAAACCAGGAACACCCCTAACAGTAATGCGAACCCAACAAAAGAAAAGCAACTGCGCCTGCTGAACCTGAATGCTCGTAGTCTAATAAATAAAACTGACCAGCTTGAAATTATCTTGCTTCAAAATGACCCGCACATTGTCGTAGTGACTGAAACTTGGCTCCGAAGCGACATATCAGATGACAGCGTCTTTCCCGCATCCTATCAGATCTTACGTAACGACAGGGCTTCCAGAGGCGGGGGCATGGCTGTTCTTTTGAAAAACAACATACGGGTCGTTTTGTTGCCTGATATCGACGAACTTGAATGCCTGTGCATGAAGGTTTTGTGCTGGGGGTACTCTTTCATTCTTTACGCGCTTTACAGGCCTCCTGATTCCCCATCAGAATATCTAACTAGACTTCGAGAGCACATGTCGAAATATGTGAACAGCAAAGTTTTTCTGATTGGGGACTTTAACCTTCCAGGTATTGACTGGAAACGATTGATGGCTGGTTCAGAATTTTTGAAACACACAAACATAGTGTTTGATATCATGCTTACACATAACCTAATACAAGTAGTAAACGAACCAACTCGTGTACAGGGCCCTTGTAGTTCCCTTCTGGATCTTGTATTTATTCCCCGTAATTTTGACCGATACTCTGTTACAATAGAACCCGGGATATCTGACCACCACTTAGTATGCGTTACTTTACCCCTTCTCAAGTTAAGCTCCCAAGATAGGTCGACAACACGGCGCTTCAAAGATTACTCGCGAGCTAATGACAAATCTTTACTTGACCATCTAGAAATATGTCTTGCTAATTTTGATGGTGATGACGTTTGCAACCTATGGGGCCGGTTCAAAAACATGTGCCATTACTGCCTTGATAACATTATACCGAGCAAGCGCAAAAACATTCACAAGTGTACACCCTGGATAACACGCAAAATTGTTCACTTGAAACGCAAACTTAAAAGATTAAAAAAGAAGAAGGCACAGTCTGACGTTATCACTGATATTAAAAATTCTTTGCAAAACGCAGTGCGCTGCTCAAAGGACCACTACTTTCAAACCCTCGTACCAAACTTCATAAAAAATGATCCTAATAAGTTTTGGCATTACATTACTGACAAAAGGCAGCCTGTAAGAGAAATGAAAATCGATGGGGACCTCGTTTCTGACCCTGCAATTATTGCTAAATATTTTAATCATTATTTTCACAGTGTGTTTTCTCCTGCGCAAACGTATCCACTGTTAATATCATATCCTGGCATTTATGACGCTGACTTTGTATCTTACTCTGGTGTACTATCTATGCTGTTAAATTTGAAAACCAAGTCTTCATGTGGTGCAGACCAGATTCCAAACGCCTTTTTACGCAGATATGCCGAAATACTTGCTAAGTTTCTTGTAGTAATATTTCGTACTTCTTTGTCCACTGGGAAGCTGCCGAGTGACTGGAGGATGGCTCTGATTGTTCCCGTTTTTAAAAAAGGTGACTGGTCCAGCTTTCAAAATTACCGTCCGATATCTTTAACGTCTCAATGCTGCAAGATCATTGAACATATTATTTCCAAACAGATTTTTGAATTTCTAGACGAAAATGCCGTACTAACAAAATTTCAACATGGTTTTAGAAAAGGTTATTCCACGGCAACCCAATTGGTGACAATAAATCATTCGTTCGCAGCGTGTCTTGACAATAACGGCCAAATCGATGCTATATTTTTAGATTTAAAAAAAGCTTTCGACAAGGTACCACACGACAAACTAATAGCAAAACTTAAAAACATTCACATTCCGGATATTTTTGTTTCTTGGATTGCAGCCTACCTATCCAACCGCCAACAGCTTGTAAATATTAACGAAGAAGAACCTCGGTGTCTTCCTGTCACCTCTGGGGTTCCACAAGGTAGTTTTTTGGGACCATTGCTTTTTTTGTTGTATATTAACGATTTAGTAACTGTTGTTGACCCTACTGTTCAAGTTCGATTGTTCGCTGACGACTGTGTTTTGTTTCGGGAAGTCACATGTACTAATGATCAGAACGAACTCGAGAAAAACATTGCAAACGTGCGGGAGTGGTGTGTAGAATGGGGAATGGAATTAAATTTGGAAAAAAGTGTATATCTCTGTGTAACGAGAAAGAAAAACCCTAGTGAACACGTGTATAAATTAGGATCGTCTTCTCTCACACAGGTTGACAGTTATGAGTACCTCGGCGTTACGCTAACAAACAACTTATCATGGAACATGCACATAGATAATATTTGCTCGTCTGCCTTTCGGAATTTATGCTTCCTAAGATATAAGCTCAGAAATTCCCTTCCAAACGTAAAGCTTCTTAGTTATTTCACTTTCGTTAGGCCGAAGCTGGAGTATGCGAGTATCGTGTCGGACCCCCATACTAAACAAAACGTTAAAAAACTTGAAAGGATTCAGCGCAAGGCCATTCGGTTTGTTTATTCTAGGTTTTTGCGAACGGACTTCCCCGCAGACCTAATGCTAGCTAATAATATTCCTTCCCTTCAGGATCGTAGAAAGAAGTCCCGCCTTGATTTTCTGTCTCTTTTATATAATCGCAAACTTTCCCTTGATCCAACCCCTTTTCTTTCTCCATTAAACACAAGACCGACAAGACATCACCAACCAAATGCACTGACTCCGTACTTCGCGAGAACGGACACGTTCAGATTTTCATTTTTTCCACGCACCATTTCAGACTGGAACCAGACAATCGAATCTTGTACTTGCGATACTGAGTAACTGTGCACTGTTTTGTTTTTGTTTTGCGTGTATTGTATTTCTCTTTGTATTACGCCATGCCCTCCTGCTTGGACCGAAGTGTGGTCCGCAGTATGTATTAAATAAAAATAAATATTACAATGAGAGACGCCGCAGTGGTGGGTTCCATAAATTTGGATCAACTAGAATTGTTTTACGTGCACCCAAAGTGAAGCGCACATACATTCTCGCGTCCACAGAAAATGCGGCTGCCGCCGCCTAGATTCGATCCCGCGACCTGCGGGTCCGCAGCCGAGTGCCTTAGCCGCCAGACCATCATGGCGAGTATGATAATTACTCATTTGAGTGCAGTATGCCTGTAGTACGCGACACCACTTTACTACCGTACTCTTTCGCAGGTAACATGCCAATGATAGGAGATATTACGACTCACGCGTGCCTACACACAGTGTACACGTTGAGTACAAACGTACCAGCGAACTATCGATGGGGCAAAAAAACATGAACAGCGGAAAACGTCGCTTTCGGTCGAGTCGAACTGCGCCATGCTTTGACTGTCGCTAGGCGAATATGCTCTTCTGCGGGCGTCAGCGTAGAAAATCGTACTGTGGCTGGCACTTTGGCACCATGAGTGTGTCCAGTAGGAAGTGCCAGGCATGACTTGAAATTATAAACCCATGCGGCGCATGAGCGCGAGCCGGAGCGGATTCTATCGTTACGGTGACGCCGGCGGCAAGAACAAGTTTTACCTAGTGGCAGTCAAGGCATATTGCAGTTCGACTGAGTTGAAACATATACGATTTGCACTGTCTACGTTTCTTTCCATCACGATAGTTCGTAGCTGATATTGTTGCTTCTGCAGAGTGCCATTCACATGCTGTAGACATTCCGAACTGTTGAGGGAGTTCTTCTAGACAAGTGATGTATGCAGAAATTTTTCTCGGAGGTGGGGGGGGGGGGCACCAACTTCATACGAAGGCGTGGCCTGTCAGGCAAATGGGCATTTTGCAATATGTATGCATCGCGAAAAAAAGATTGATTTCTGGGGTTTAACGTCCCAAAGCCACTCTTTGATTATGAGAGACGCCGTAGTGGAGGGCTCCAGAAATTTTGACCACCTGGGGTTCTTTAACGTGCAACCAAATCTGAGTACACGGACCTACAACACTTCCGCCTCCATCGCAAATGCAGCCGCCACAGCTGGAATTTGATCCCGCGACGTGCGGGTCAGCAGCCGAGTACCTTAGCCACTAGACCACCGTGGTGGGGCATCGCGAAAAAAAAAAAAAGAATTTTGGGTGATCACGGGCCTGGAGTTCTAACCGCTCGCTATGCCCCTCCTCGCGGCGTTTCACAAGCAAACATTGAGTTTGCTGTGTTCTGGTGTACAAAGTGTGGGAGTCGAGCACTTTTGATGCTTCACTTCCGTGCTAGCGTGAGCGAGGGCCGTGTGGGGATAGTGTCGTAACATGGCCACCGTGGTTTTGCCCCCAGGCCCTTTTGTCTGGCGCCAACCATGCGCCGGTTTTTTCTGCACGGATCCGCGTGTCCGAATCGGCCTGGACAATGACACCTCCTCACGTCACGCTAGCGCACGTCACGATGCTCCACCGATTCTCATTGGCCACCCGTGAGCCCCCTTTTCCTGTCAGGCACTGTGCCGTGCTCCCAACCGGGCTGCAGAAATGAGGTGCCTTCTTCCTCTTCTAACCACTACCACCAGCTTTCCCGGTAGCTTGCGTTCGCCGCCAGGAAAATGCTGGGCGACGCTGTAGGACAGCGTGGACTAAAGTCCCTACGAAGGTACAGGGGCTTTAGCGCGGGCGCCTTTTTCCTGGCTACACAGTTTTTCTTTTTCTTCTTTTATTTCCTTTTTTTAAATTTAGCTATAAACTTTTCATTTTCCTATTTTGCCCACACAGTCTCAGCGGCAGGACCAAGTAGGATGATCTAAACCCACGTAGTCTCTTTCTTTTTTTCTCGATCGGCTTTTTTTCTTAGCAATGATTGTTTTATTACCCCTCGCCAGCCGATTCACTTATTGTCCCCTGGCATTCCTTGTGATGGGTGACAACACCAGGTCAACCTCTCCCTCTGGGTTCATCATCAGTGGCAGCTTCAAATTCTCGTGAGCGTTTGAGCTTCTTCTCCGGGAGGCAAACATTATCCTTCGGCAAGATGAAGTGAAGTGTGGCAATGGGCTAGTTGGTGATCCATTATTAAACTTCCGAGCACGAAAACTTCCGACAACAAACACAAGAGACGAGAAAGAGCACAGATGAGGCCAGAAAACCGCTGTTTTCACGCTGTCATTCTCGTAAAGTTCGCAAGAGTCCTGCTCAGCCACGCAGACACAAATGACCCGGCACGGCTCTCCCTGGCCCCACAAACATAGCACCAGCACTGCCATCCAGCCCTTGTCTTTCAACTGACCGGGCGCAATAGTCCATCCAGCCATGGAAGCCCCTGCTGCCACCTCGGCTTGTCCTCCCTCCCAAGACGTCCATCTTACCGTGGAGGTGAATTCCACCGGACAAGTTTCGGGAGAACATGATGGCAGCGCCCGCACACGCATTCCAGAGGACAATCAGGTGAGACAGTTCACCGTTCCAAACAAAAATCTTTCCGCTACCATCGTAGTGTGGCGTGAACAAAGTCGAACCCAGCTCCCTCCTTCACGTGCATAGCAAGTTCGAGCACGACCGGTCTGGAGGCGCCATTGCTCGTCCCCAAAGAAAAGAAGCCCCTGAGTGGTGCCCCCTTTTCTCCACTCCCTCGTGCCAGCTGCGTGCCGGAACCGCTGACGGCTTAAGCAACATCACCTTCGCTCACTTCTACGTCAGATGGAAACATTTCCAAACCATCTGCCGCAGCTGCTAGTGACATCACGTCAGAACAGATTGTGGATGATCAGCTGATTCCGGCTGCCCCAACCTATCCCCTTCTCTCACACTCAGCGTTCCGTCTGAGTACAGTGTGTCTAACAAAAACAGCGAAGAGACCCCTCCTGAAAAAAAAACAGATTACAAGCTGGTGCGCCCTAACTGCGTCCCAGGAACCACCCCAGCTTTTAATTTTCTACCCCTGGCACCGATAGATCTTTCGGACCACACCCCCTTGTGCCCCCGCTAGTTTCAACCATCTCACGACAGCCCTAATGCCCTGATACCCCCGTCCTGTCTGCTCCTCCAAGGAATGTAGAGTCCAAGCTTGCACAAATGGTGCGAAACTCTCAATACGACACAGTCCTATACTGCCCCACGGGCAGAAAATCTACTTTTAGACCGGCCTTCTAAGAGGCAATCTCTGCATTCCTGGCACCGCTTGAGGGCGTAGAACGGGTCAGAGTGAACCTTTGAAGAAATGTTGCTGCTGTGATTGTCCTTACCGGAGCCCATCTCAACTCCTTTATGGCCATCTCGAACATTTGCGGTGTTGCGGTGAGGGCCAAGCACGCTTCACACAACACCTGTAAGTGGGTAATCTATAATGTTGATCCCGCTCTCGATGAACAGGAAATCCGAAACAACTTTTCGGGCTGTTAGCCAGTTCTCGAGTGTTGCCGAGGGGGTCGAAACATAGCTGTACGGTTCACCGGCAAATAAAGTACCGTCAGACGTTGAACTATATTCGAATAACGCCACCGTGTTCGCGCCCGATGCCCACGTCCAACCCAAGATGTCCGCTGTGACCGATACGGCCACACTGACGTTACATGCACTTCTCTACCACGCTGTGTACGTTGCGGTAGTCCCCATCCCCGCGCCGAGTGGTCGACGGAGAGGTCCAAATGTTCTTTTAGTGCAGCGGCCCCCATCCAACCACTGAACCACACTGCCCCCGATGGCAAGAGGAGTGGTGTCTTCCTGAGGTACACGTTGGTGCGTGAGGCAAAGGCTCAAACTCGCGCTCACAGCACAAGTCGTGCATTGTTCGGGAGGGCCTCTCCTACGCGGCAGCCTACGGCGGATCCTCGTCGACACGCACACAGCCTCCACTCAGCGTCCCTACGCTTTCTAGCTCTTCCACTGGCGACAAGGATGACTCCATCATCTCCGTCCTTGTTGCGGTGGTAAAATCTACCATGAACTTCCTTCACGCCGGTCGTCTCGTTCGCCCGCTCTGTGGTGCTGCACTGGCCACCCACGTGGCGCTTACCAGTGATAACAAGTGACAAACGTGAGCGAAGGGCACGCATACGGCAGTAGAACTGCAGCTCACTGCGTCGCCGTCAAGCAGAGCACGCGGCGATTCTTCCCTAAACGACTACGAGGTCTTTTCCTTCCAGAAGACGTGTAATTGCGCAGAGAATCTTTCGCTGTCCGGCTACGTCAGGTACAGCAGTCCCACTCAGTGTGCGCTGGCCATGTGTAGCAGTGGCCCGTGCTGTGACGTCACCCACAAGCCTGGGAAGCCACGCGCCGTATTTTACATTGGTGCCACGCTCGCTCATGCGCTACTCCCTACTGAACAATTCTGCAGTGCAACAACTGAGTGTGTCGCTGCCCCAGTGCGTATTGACGGTGTTGACCCATCTGTCGTGAGTGTTTATTTGCGCCCTGTTAGTGCGGCCACCTTCACAACTGTGCCGCGTCTTGCCGCTGCGCTCGCGCGTGGTCACGCATTGTGTGGATACTTCAACGCGCATCACGTTCCTTGGGGCTGCCAGATGCACATGGTCGGGACCTTAGCGACGCGATCAGCTCAGTGGGTCTCTTGGTCTTGAACTCCGAAGAACCCGCCTTTATCCACCGCAGCGTGGCCTCGACTGTGATTGACCTGGCGCTGGTGCCAGAACGCTGATCTTACAAGTGGAAACACCTTGCTGACACCGCTGGGTCTGATGCCTACCTGATCCCACTCCTTCAGTGTCACGCCAGCGGTGATGCCATTCGCAAATACAGAGTTGTGCGGTGGCCACCTTTCCGCGAGCTGTGTGGGAGGGTACAGAGTTGTGATTATTTCTTTTTGCGCATCGCGGACTGTGCTGAGCGTGCGACAACGCGCTGTGTTCTTCCTGCCAGCTCGCCCTGCAATGACATCAAGCTGCTCAACCTCTGCGCGGTGCGCCAGCGCGCACGGAGGCGGGCGTTGCGCTCCTCTGTTGAGGGCACATGGACAGAGTACAACCAAATTGACACCGTGTGCCGACGTCATGCGCAGCGGCTACGTGACCGCAGTCGAACGGGTGTTTGTTCTTCTCTGAAGAACCCACGCCGCTGTTGCCACGGCTGGCATAACATGCACATGATGATTAACCCGAAAGTGGCGTTACCCACGCCTCGCAATAGCTATTGTGCAGGACATGAATGAGAGAGAGCTTGCTGAACTGCTTGCGTCTTCATTAGCGCCCCCTTCTCTGAGTACAGGGAGTGGCAGCAGTGTCACGGCAACTGACGCGTTTGCCCTCCCTCCCATGGAACCCGCCACGTCAGCTGACATTCACTTTCTCTGCGAGGAGAATTTCGCTCACACCAAACTCGAACTAATTTTTCTCAAAAGGTAGAAGCGCATCACCCCTGGTATGGACAGAATCACACATCAAATGCTCAGGAACCTGGACGCCTCCCAGCACCCTTTCTTGGTGGATGCAATCAACAGAGTTTTCTCCAGAGCTGTCCTCCCGGATCAGTGGCACTCCGATACCGTGATCCCGGTCCTCAAGCAAGGCAAACCGCTACACTCGGTCAAGTCGTAAAGACCCATCTCCCTTACTTCAGTGGTGGGCGAAACAATGGAAGAGATGACCCTTTATTGACTGCAGTGGATAGCGGAAGCTCGCTACGCCTTCCCACCAGAACAGTGCGTATTCCGGCCTCCGCACGCGACAGCCGACTGCATCACCGCGATCATGAGCACCCTCGAGCAAGCCCTACACAATGAAGAAATGGCCATTCTACTCCTCCTCGACATACAGTCGGCTTTTGACTCGCTCCTCCATGGGTCCATCATCAGTGCTCTGCGCATGCTCGATGTCGAGGGCAAACCCTTCAACCACGTTCAGGCCTTTCTCACCGACCAGACGCTTTTTATGTGTGTGGGCCTGGTGACAAGTGCGCCACCATCCAACAGCTCAGCGTCCCACAGGACAGCATCCTCAGCCCACTTTTGCCTAATTTGGTAGTCGTGCCACTCACCAAGGGCCTTCCAGAAGGGGCTGTGTTCTCTGTGCGCTTGGTTGTGTACGCAGACGACGTCGCTCTTAGTGTGCGTGGGCCAACTCGTAAGTGCTCAGCAGTGTGCGCGTTTATGCAGCAGGCCCTCTACTGTGTGCCATCTTCATTAGAAATTGGCCTCATGATCTCGGCGCCGAAAACCAATTCCCTTATCGTTCACCCTCCTGCTGAGGCCTGACGATGTTTCCCGTGCCTTCAGCTAGATGGAGCGTCGACAGTTGGGCGCAGCGACGTCCGCCACTTTGGCGTCACAATAGACAATTGCATCCGAAGGTTTCCGGTAGCGCGGCGCGTACGCCGGACGACGCGTCGCGTGGCATCGATTGTTTGCCGTTTACTCACCGGCGGCAACGACTGCCCCAATGCCTTAGCCTGCGCTAGATACTCTATCTGGTGGCTCTATCTACGGGCACTGCGCACTGCCTATCTTCAAACTCCAAGCATCATGGGGGCGACTCATAGACAAAGACCACCGTTGCGCCATTTGTATGTGTCACGGAATGCCTCGTAGCTCTCGTGTAGCCGAGACATTCGCGGAAGCTCGCTCGTGGCCTGCGTCGCTCACGAAGAACTTGCGCGCAGTGTGCCACTTCGAGCGTCTCCACCGGCCACTCGATGCTGGCCCTCTGCTCACGCGATTACGTGCTGTGCCAAATTTCCGTGTCGGCCAACTTCTGGACGTCCGCGACGCCATTGTGGCCAACGATCCTGCGCGCCCTTCGTGCGGGCCACTGCCTCACCGGCGAGCGTCCCTTTAAGTGAATCTGCACTTGCCGGGACGGAAGTCCGACCAAAGTGCCACACTTCACTCAGTGCCATGACGAAGGAGGCTGCGGCACGACCGTATGGGGACCTGGCCGGAAGGACGCAAGTGTTCACTGATGGGCCCGTCCTGCGGAATGGCTCTGCTGCAGCTGCCTGCATGGCCCCTCAGCTTGGCACGGAGCGACAGTGCTGCTTGCGGTATTGCGCATCCTCGACAGAAGCTGAGCTAGTCAGACTTTTGTTGGCTACCGAACTCCTACGCAAGTCGCCAACCGTCAAGAGTGCAGCAACATTCTGCGACGCAAAACGTGCCCTGAGTCAGCTCACGAGGGAGGAACGTGGCCCGCTTCTGGCTCAGCGCGCTGCACGCAGCCTACTGGCCCTTCAAGAGTGCTTGTGCTCCAGTGGCTCCCGTCACACGTCGGCATCGCGGGAAACGAGGCTGCAGACAAACTTGCCAAGCGAGCACACTCCGCAGAGACCCCGCTAACCGACAACGCAAGCTCTTTGACTCGACACGCAACAACCTTCGCCCGGAGCTGATGCGCGAGCATCCCGACGCTCGGGTTGGCGCCAGACGCCCCCCTCCTCCTATGCCAGCGATGGGTTTCACCCGCCACGGGCGACGGCTCCTCCTAGCCCTGAGGGCCGGCTCTGTGTGGCCAGCTGAACAGAGGCACCGTCTGCGCGGCGTGAGCTCTCCAAATTGCGCTGACTGCGGCGCAGTAGAAACACTGTCCCACCTCCTGTGCGAGTGTCCTGCTCGCGGTGAAGCGCGCAAGCGGCTCGTGGGAGAGATAGCGTCTCATCAGACTGCCATGTGCGACCCTGCAGGACCTCCTACACCCAACCGACTTCGAGGATTATCGCCACTTTGCCCTTGTGGCCTTTTTGGACTTTCTTAAGGGCAACCGCTTGACCAAGCGACATTTATAAGCTGCTCACCACAGTGAAACGTGTCCTCCTCCCAGCTAGTTTCCTTTTTCTTCTCCTTGATTTCACTACTCCTTACCCCCCTATTGTTTTAGCATACTTAATTTTCTTCATTCGATCTCTTCATTCCCTATTCCCCCGTGAGTGTAGCGGTTGAGGTGTTCTCACATGAGAGACAGTTATCGTGCACTCCACACGACGTTTTCTTACTTTTTCGCCTTTTTTTCCTGAAGAATCACCCCCCTTCCCGCCGCTGGGCAGATTCACACGAGAGGTAGACGTACTGCTATATACACGCAGCCTCTCGTACCCGCGCTCGGCTGCTGCCCATTGTGTGATAGCTCTAGCACCGGCGGGCAAGCGTACACTCAGTCAGTCTCGCGGAGTTCCTTACCAGCCCGCAAACACGAGATTGTCACACTGTGCTGCACCTTGGGTAAATAACCTTGTGTTTGTTGATGATCTGTCTCGAGTGCCATCTCTGTACGATATCGGAGAGTCTAAAATCCAGCCGTACTGTCCTTGTGCGCCAGGGCAGTGAAGAGCACCGCGTCTCTTCCCGGTCCCTTCGTAGCGGAAGGCTTTAGCAAACATATCTCCTCAAAAGATTTGTCACAAAGCGTCAACGTGGGTGCGTTCACGTGTGCGATAGCTATCAAACATTAGGAGACATTTTGCAAGCTATTTCTTTACGTACATTCAACCACGTCTCCAAAGAAAAGTTTCACTTTCGTGTTATACCGAAAAACAACCACATTTCTTTGTTCTGTTTTTTTCCCTATCAAAGAATTATGCTTTTGTTTGACTAGTACTGAGGCTTTCAAAATTGCATCTACATTCACAAAACTATATCGCTTGTTTGACGAGCAAATTAAACAAAGCTCTTACCAATGTTGTGACATGACAAAACCTTTCAAGTTTCTCGTTTATTTTTTTCTGAATATGGACATTTCGTATACTATAGTGAAATCAAGAGCATGAAACAGCTGGTTCTCCAGAGGACATGAGTTCCTTAAGTCGCCGCTGGCAGTCTAGAAGAGCGTGGAAGGCAGCGTACTTGGCGTCGTGGAAAGAACGCTCGCTAATCTGCGGTGAAATGACGTGACCCGAGCCACCCATCCGCAGCATGGCTTCCTTGACGCTCGCGTAACGGCCGCATGCGCTGGCCGCCAAGATGGCTCCACCGAGAAGAACCGATTCCGTCTCCAAAGGCAACATCACGGACAAACCTGCGTTGGTGGGGCTTCCACGTTACCGACACTTCGATATGGCATGCTGCACTGAAAGTTTGATACACAAATCATCAAGGTAAGTTGAAACAAAAGGAACTTGTATGAGTTGGTGGTAAGTCATGAATGACACAAGTCAGTGATTAACTAATGAGTATGGAGAAAAGGTTTCAAGAGTCCTTGCGGACGGCAAGTATTTTATTTCGAGAAACGTGAATAGATGCGGCAGCCAATATAGTACACAGGACAAGAAAGGCGAACTATTGCCTGTCCGACCTGAGCTGCGCTCTTTTTTCTAGACTTTTCTACACTCTCCTTCACCAGATGCTTTAATTTATCTAAAAAGCAAAACAATTTTTGCGCATTAGTAAAGTACAATTTCATAATCCCGTAAACACCACTCTGGATACCGTCTGATAACGCTTTGTAAGCGAGAAAACGCGCAAAAAGAAAATTTGGCGGGTGACGCAACATTGAGATTCCTGCCACAAACGCTGTCATATATTTGGAAAGCGTCTACTGTGTCCTACGCAGCATATAATTGGTAAAAAGGAAGAATAGTATCATCTCAGCGTGTCATAGACCTAGCATAGAAAGTTCAAGAAATTTTCATTAGACCAACGCCATGAAAATATAAAAAATGCGTTTTGAAATTTTTGACGTCACAAGTGCGAAAATTTGGGGGCAATATTTAAATAAGGATTCATCGTGAACTTGGTTTACAGCGTATCACTGAAAAAACAGACACAAAGAAGGAGCTAAAGAAAAAGAAAAGACAGCACCGACTCGCAAGTGACTTTTATTGAAAACTGAATAGTGAAACATATATTCCAAGCGTACGAAGCTGTGCCATGCACAAGACACAGTAAGCATTCCAGCAGCGTCGTCTTACAAACAAATGTTCAAGATCAACCAAAATAAATAATTTTTTATTCTCAACCAGAAAAACGGATGCTTCACTGATAAAAGGTTTGTCTTCTCTCGATATATTATAGGTATCAGCGATTTTTCTTCTCAATTGACTCACTTGTTTAAAAATAACGGTAGTTTTGTTAGGTATAGGATGGCATTCACGTTACCTTCAGTAAATCAGCAGATGAAGTTTGCCAACCCTTTGAAGTGAGAGGTCATGCTCTCTCTGCCGTACATTCACACATCGCTTCGTTTGCCGTATGTGCTTCCCACCACATGATAATGGAATGATACACACAACTGCCTCAACAAAGACGATGTACTTGATCCTATGATTAACGGTGCATTTGCCTTTGCCCTACTTGTTCTTCAGGGCATTGTCAATTATCGGGCAGACGCAAGCTATCTTACGTTTCGCAGATAAAGAAAAATATAGACGCCGTACCTAGAACCTACGTTCTTAAGCCCGTGCGCTAGTCTATGTACGAAAGGAAACGCTGCACTTTTTAGGGGCGAAGCTCCCGAAGCCGTGGGTCTGTCTCTTCTAGCTCGTACGTGACTGCCTAGCTCGTACGACGTCGTCGCTTAATGGTCGAGATATACAAGACCGGCAGCGAATCAGTGAGCAGATTCCAAGGACACTAAACTACGTGGAAGGTTATTCTATAGCTCAATAACCGATGGAAAGTATGGTCTAGGATGGTCTTCACAATTGTTATTTACGACCTTAAAAACACCAGATATGATATTTGGGAAAGCATGAACAGACGACGACGAAGTGATTCTCTCACAGAACGCTTGTGCCCGTGTCTCAGTGTTTTCAATTTGTTTTCCTGGAAATCTTGGGAGCTGCCGCTCCCTCCTTTGCGGTGATGCTTCAGGACACACCTGAGAATGTTCCAGGCGTGCAACCGTCGCGCCGGACTTCGTCGTCCAGGAAGCGTAGCAACGCGTCGAGCGACACCGACAGTGAGGCAACCGATTTGTATTCGGACGGCTTTGAGTCATCGGATGATGACTTCACGGTCGTCATGAATCGATCTACAAAACGAAGACTGCTGCGGACGGCATCGTCGGCAAGTGTTTCCACCGTTAAGACTGCACCACAGCGGTGGCCGCACACCATGCTGTTTGTGCCTGAAGACCCTGCATCTAACTTGCGACTCCTCAACAGGCAAGTTCTTTCTGTGCTTCTCGAGGAAACCGCGCCGAATGAGATCAAAGACGTGAGGATCAATGCACGAAAGAATGTCCTTGCTGTAGACGTTATGCACCGTAGCGCACTGCAAAGCCTTCGGCACATAACAGAAATCGGCAACGTGAAAGTTCGGCCAATGGTCGCTACAGGTTGTAATGGCACTGTTGGCGTCATTTATGATGTAGATCTTTCCATCTCAACTAATGACCTGCCACTACTAATAAAGCCAGCGACTGAAGGCACCCGCATTACGCACATTACCAGACTCGGCAACTCACGCTGCTTGAGGCTTGTGTTCGAGGGAGACAGCCTTCCCTCGTATGTCAAAGTTGGCCATGTTCGCCACTCAGTGCGTCCTTACATACCGAAGCCACTGCAATGCTACAAGTGCTTCAAGATGGGACACGTAAAAGGTGTCTGTGAGAACAAAGTTGTGTGTCCGCGGTGCGCTGAGTCTCACTCAAAAGACGCCTGCAGTGCCACCATACTACGATGTCCAAACTGCCACGGCGCTCATGAGGCCTCATCCAAAGATTGCCCGCGGGTGCGAAACGAGCACGCGGTACTCAGACGTATGGTGCGGGACAATTCAACGCACAGGGAAGCTGCCGCTACACTACGCCGACGACGGCGTCGTGGGCAAAGACCATCACGAAAAAACGCCTCTACCGATAGAGAGATGTCATCCTCTATCAAAGAGGCTGACCCACAAACACCGAGCTCACTGAAGACGGATACTGCCAAACAGAAGAAAGGGACAGCAGTCGCGCCTTCCGAACAGTGGCCCTCTCTTCCACGACGTCAACCTACTTCGGAGCTGCATCAAATCCCGCCGCCCTCGACGACCCCTCAAACCAGTGATGCGATGAATGAAGATCAAGTGATAAGCTTGCTGCAATCGCTGATGAGTACCATGCGTGTCCTACTGAGTAATATGAAGACTTCTGCTGCGCAGACCGCACTGCATGTGCTGGACACCCTGAGTCCGGTGCTTGCAGCTCTAAGGTAAAACCATGGCCAGCGAGGCACCGTCGTTTCGAGCGGAAGTCAAGAATGCATCTGTCTTTCAGTGGAACGCCAGAGGACTGAAGTCGCGCATGTCTGACTTTAGACAATTTGTATTTGTGAACCGCTTCCCCATTATTGTGATTTGTGAACCCAACCTGTGTGCTTCAATCAAGCTGTCAGGATATGAGTGCTTTATGTCCTCCACTCACAAAGACTGCAGCAAAGTTATTGTATTCATGCGCCATGACCTCACTTACGTTCACCACAGAGTCTCGCCTGATGAAGGGAATCAGTATGTGTGCCTTACTGTGAAGAAGGATAAGGTTGCCTTCACGATTATCGGAGCTTACTTATCTCCATCAAGCCGCCTTGACTGCGAGCGCTTACGCGGTATTCTGACATCGACTCCAAGGCCATGGGTGATCACTGGCGACTTCAATGCCCACCATTTCCTATGGGGAAGCTCCAGGGACAACTCTAGAGGAAGAAAATTGGTGTCCTTAGCCTCGGAGTACGAACTCTGCGTTTGTAACGATGGAAGCCCTACATATTTACGCGGATCAGCCTATAGCAGCTGCCTGGACCTTACATTGGTTTCTCGCTCACTTATCAGGAAAGTGCACTGGTTTTCGGATCTGGAAACGCGGGGCAGCGACCATATACCAACTTACCTGTGTATAGAAGGTTTCACCAGCCCCAAGTCCTCAAGAGGCCTCAAGTACACCGATTGGCCGAAATTCAAAATGTTAATGGAATACTGCTGTACCGACGGCTCATCATATAACCTAGAGGACTCGATAAAGAATGTCCTGCAGAATACCACGCATACACATTTGACTAGTCACAAGCGCACCGATTTCGACATCGAGCTTGAGAAACTTCGCGCAATACGCCGTCGTGCAGAACGAAGGTACCGACGGACGAAGTGCATGGATGATTTGAGGCTGGCTAGACGCATTCAAAAGAAAATGCAGCGGCACATGGATAAACTGGCTAGGCGACGTTGGACATCCTTTTGCGAGTCGTTGGATCCACGAAAGCCCCTATCACTGATATGGCGAACTGTCCGGGGTCTTAGCACAACCTTGTGTCAGCGACACCCGTTTACATCTCTGGCACTTCACCTTCGATGCAAAGAGATTGACGTCGCAGAATCTTTCTGTAGAAGAATTGCCGGTGATTCCAATTTCACAGTATCAAGAACGGGAACTTTTGACAACCCACCGCCCTCACGTGATCCCCGTATGGAATGCCAGTTTTCTATGGATGAGCTAGAGGCGGCACTGGCTCTGTGCAGACGTTCTTCAGCACCCGGTCCTGACGGCATTACCTATCGTGCCCTTTGTAATCTTGGAGACGAAGCTCGGAAGGCTCTTACGCCTATACAACGACTCCTGGCAGACTGGTACTGTTCCCCAGGCATGGAAGTCAAGTCGCCTCATTCACTTCTAAAGGCTGGTAAATCTCCTTTGGATATTGCCTCATACCGTCCTATCGCACTTGTCAGTTGTGTGGGAAAAACGATGGAACGAATGATTCTAACACGAATGGAGTGGTATTTAGAGCACTACGAAATCTATCCAGTATCCATGACCGGATTCAGGCGCGGCCATTCGTCAATCGACAACGTTGTTGATCTGGTGACATATGTTCAACACCAGAAAGCCTGTAAGAGACTGTGCGCCGCCCTGTTTCTAGACGTTAAGGGGGCTTACGACAATGTCACCCATGAAGCCATCCTTAGTGCTTTGGAAACAGTAGGTCTTGGTGGCAAGATATATATGTGGGTGTACAGCTACTTACAGCTGAGATCATTTTACGTGATGACAGCGAATGGCCCAACACCTGATTATACAGCAGCCGAGGAGTTCCTCAGGGAGGAGTGCTAAGCCCTACCCTTTTCAACCTAACTCTCATTGGTCTAGTCGAGCAGCTACCTAGCACTGTAGAACTTTCTGTCTATGCTGATGACATCTGCATTTGGACATCAGGTGTGACAAGGCCTCAGCTTCGCGCCCGCCTTCAGAAGGCTGCTACAACGGCGTCATGCTATCTTCGTAAACAAGGCCTCGAGGTGTCCTGCGGAAAATGTGCAGTGGTAGCGTTCACGCGGAAACCAATGTCTGCTTACAGTATATCGATTAATGAAGAATACATATCGTTCAGCAGAAGCCACAGGTTCTTGGGAGTCATAATAGATAGAAACCTGTCGTGGACTCCACACGTGAACTATGTGAAGAAGCAGCTGATCGCAACATGCCACATGCTCAAATTCCTTGCAGGAAAAAATTGGGGAGTGCCCATATCATCCATGCTACAACTGTACAGAGTGCTGTTTATCGGATTCTTGCGGTACAGCTTACCTGCAATGTCTAACACCGGCAAGACCAACCTGCGCGCAATTCAGAGCATTCAAGCCCAAGCACTTAAGATATGCCTTGGAATACCCCGCAGTGCTTCAACGGCTGAAACCATTGCCATCGCTCAAGATCACTCGATAAATACGCATATTATTACCGAGACAATGCGCATGCACCTCAGGCATTATGCCAGGACCCCTTCTCACCACCTGGCGAGCCTAGCTGCTGAAAGGCCCCGCACGACATACGGCACTATTGTCTCCAAGCATCGTTCATCGTTTGCTGAGACATACGCACCTGCATCAAAGCCAGTGCTTCCTCCTTGGAGCTTGAGCCGGCCGCGAGTTCACTTAATGATTCCAGGAATGAGGAGAAAATCGGACTTACCGACACATGCCCTGAAACAACTGAGTCTATCCCTATTGGAAGAAAACTACAGTAACCACGTTCACATTTACACGGATGGCTCTACTACGCCGTCTAGTTCAGGTGGAGCAGTGGTTATACCATCACAAGGGATAACTCGGTGTTTTAAGACTTCACATGTCACAAGTTCGACGACGGCAGAACTCGAGGCTCTGCGCAATGCACTGGAACACATCAATTCAGAGGAAAGACCAGGTAAATGGGCTGTGTTTTCTGACTTAAAACCAGCGTTACAGTGCCTGATATCAGTTCTCCGACGCGGATGCCACGACCAGTTGACCTACCAAACCGTGAAACTTCACCACCTGTTAATACAAAAAGGCCATGACATCGTCTTTCAGTGGTTACCTGGGCATAGTGGTATAGGCGGCAATGATTCTGCAGATCATGCTGCTCGCGCGTCACATAAAGAAGCGAACAGCGTTCCGATACCGCTTTCAAGAGCGGATGCGGCGAGGCAGATTCATCAACTGGCCCGCAGTCTCACACTGACTGAGTGGAACACACCAAGCATACGACGTACACGACTGCACGAGCTCGACCCTTCACTACAACTCCGGCCTCCACCCGGCCTACATCGACGTGAAGCTTCGCTTCTCTATCGCCTTTGGCTGGGAGTTGCTTTCACGAAAGCTTATACCACGTTAATCAGAATTACTGACAGTGCGGCGTGCGATGTTTGCGGCACCGACGAAAATATGGAACACCTGCTGTGTCATTGTCCTCGATTTGCCTCAGAGAGACAAGTTCTTGCCAACGCAATGCGGCGACTGGATGATCGGCCTCTTTCTGTGCAGGTGCTATTACAGCAACGTACACATGCCTCGACAGCCCACAAGGCAGTGAAAGCCCTGCTGCGTTTCCTGAGAAAGACAGGCTTGTGTGAACGCCTCTGACATGCGGTAGAGTTCTACACGCTGCAGTGAAATTACTGTCAGTCTCTCCCCCACCCCTTTTTTTCCTCTCTTCCCTCTTTCTCGTCTTTCTTGTCCCCTTCCTTTATCCCCCAGTGTAGGGTAGCCAACCGGATGTCTTTCTGGTTAACCTCCCTGCCTTCTCCCTTTTTGTTGCTTCCTCCTCCTCCATGAACAGACCTGGGACCATACTTCCAGCACACGTGATTATCTCCAAATGTTAGTAATAGGTCTAGAAACTGTACTTCGTTAGTTTTACGAACTTCGTACGTGAAGGTGAGGCCCATACCTTGCTGTCTCAATAACTTGAGAATTTGATCAAGACCCTCGCGGTGATAGCCACTACTGAAAAATACAGCAGAATCATCAACATAATGCAAAACGCCACTGCACAGATTAGCAAGACGACCTTCCAGGCGACCTTCAGGATTCGGCTGAGACAGCGTGAGCTCTCACTACAAGAGGTTGCGCAACTTCATATGCTGGTTCACTGCAGGTCATGTGGGTGTTGTCTTATCTTCAACAAAACCACCGTCACTTTAAACACGCAAACCAATTGACAAGAGATATTGCTGAGGCTTATAATATATAAACTAGACAGAATGGCTATAGCAGTGAAGTATCCGTTTCTCTGCTTGAGAAGGAATTTGATTACTTCTGTCGATCTTGAATATCCTTATGTATGACGATGCTGCCGGAATTTTTCCCAGTCTCTTCCGCTTGTAATGGTTTTGTACACTTGTTGCATAGATGTTTCACAATTAAACTTTCAGTAGAAATAAGTTGAGAGCTTGCGCTATCTCTTCTTTCTTTTTTGCTCCTTCCTTGTGTCTGTGTTTCTGGTGTTGCACTGTAACGGAAGTTCACAATGAATCCCAAACAACTGGCGCAACTTGCAGTTTTTTGCTTTGAATTTGAAACCTCAACCTTGCTTTTTAAACACGTGGCATTAGAATTCTCGGAGTGCAGCTTGTCAATCAAAACGAACTCATTTTTTCACTTATTGTCGTTTAACCTAATTAGCCCAAAAATCAATATTTTAAAGCACGAAAAAAAGTAAAAACTTTGAGAACTCGTCTTTTTGTTAGGCACAATATTTATCAGAACAGACAAGGAACGCCAAAGAAAATATGAAGAAAGAAAATTTAAATAAAAGATAACTTGCCCAGGCGCGAACCGAGCCTGCCATCTTCAAATAAAGAATCATTGCTCTTTCAACTGAGCTACTGGGGTGGCCATTCACCGATCTCCTTTTAGATGCGGAGCATCTAATACTCGAGGCTTGTAGTGCGGCGCCGTCCGCAAGCTTCCTCCTCCTTCTTCCACCGTCTGTGCATCCCTTCCTTCTCTACACACCGCGCGCGCTTCACTTCTCCACCATCTGTGCACCCTTCCTCCTCTACACACCGCGTGCGCTTCTCCTCTTTACGAACATTCGCTAGCTGTATAATATAGCGCGCATGCGCCGTCACGCTTCGCGAACATCGGCAGCTGACGCGCGCGCATGCGCCGACGCGCTTCGAGAACATCGGCAGCTGACGCGCGCGCATGCGCCGTTGCGCTTCTCCCCCTTCTCGAACATTCGACAGCTGACAGTGCATGCGCCGTCGCGCTGTATATATACTCAAGGTCGGCGCTCGCTCGCTCAGTTTCCGCTCGTCGGTTGGTTTGTACGGCGCGTCGACGTCCGATGTCGCAATTATCGACGTCCCTTCGATCAGCGCCGGCCAAAGTGTTGGTGGAACCGCAACCAAGTCGTCGTCCGAAGACAAGGCAGCGTGGAGAAGAGCTCGCGACGCCGAACGTAAACGTCGGCGTCGAGCGGAAGATGCTCAACTTAGAGAACGTGAAGCCGCTGAGAGACGTCAGCTTCGAGCAGCAGCACCGGATTCGGCCGCTTTGAAACGTAAGCGTCGACAAGAGGACCCGGACTTTCGAAAACGGGATACGTGTCGTACGTGTTCACTCATTTAACACCCCTCCTACAACCACGTTAACCAATTTAGCCAGCGACCCAAGTAAGTCGCAATTTAACACCCCATTTCACAACCACGTTAACCAATTTAGCCATCGACCCAAGTAAGTCGCACTTTAACACCCCGTTAACCAATTATATGCTCCGCATCCTCTTCAGTGTTCCCCCGAGGGAAGCTGCGGGCAATTTTTTTTGGTGTATATATGGGCATTTAAATGTGAGAGCGTCTATGAACGCTGCTAGAAGCCATGACGATGAGTCGGGAACGCCCTTTTTCTGTCTGATGGCGACAGGCGATGATAGTCGAAATTTTTAACTGGCACGGGCGAGAGCCGACTGTTTATTTATTTATTTAATTTTTATTTATTAGAATACCCTCAGGGCCCGTAGGGCATTACAGAGGGGGTGGGTACAACATTTTATAACACACAAAGAATAAGGACAAGAAAAAAAGACAAAGAAAAGAAACAAGTGTCAGATGCGCAAATCACGAAGGTAACATAAATCAACTAAAATGTATAAGTAAGAATTCAAGCACATACAAGACAAAGATAATGGAAACTGCGTATAGTTACAAACATTGCTGAGAAATTGCAGTCTTGAATAACAAAGGGTCTGTTATTGTTACAACGGAAGAGGGAAGGTGGTTCCAATCGGCGGCTGTTTTCGGTAAGAAGGCTGCTGAAAAGAATTTGGTGCGGCAAAACGGAATGGCAACCTTATGCTGGTGATCAATGCGCGATGAGTGATATGACGGTTGTGAAATGAGGTCTCGCTTCATTGATGGATTGTGAAAAAATATCTAATGAAAAAAATGCAGTCGCACCAGTTTCCTCTGGATAGTTAAATTGGCCAGGTCAAGGTTAGATTTGATTTCTGATATGCTAGCAGTACGGGACTGTTCTGTGCATCAGCACTGTATGACACAGCCAAGTCGCAAACACTGCGAGACAAATACATTTTCGGCGATTCCTAAGCGCATGCTTAGCGAACGCACTGAGCTGGGCCATCATTTCCTAGGCTGTCACTTTGTAAGGACGTTGACTAATGTTGGCGCACTTCAAATGATTGATTTGATCGATATGGTTTGTTTAACGTCCCAAAGCCACCATATAATTATCAAAGACATCATAGTGGAGGGTTCCGGAAACTTGGACCATTTGGAGCTCTTCAACGTGTGCCCAAATCTGAGCACACTGGCACACAGCGTTTTTGCTTTTATTAAAATTGCAGCTGCCTCAGCCGGGATTCGATCCCGTGAGCTACGGGTCAGCAGCCAAGTACCTTAGCCACTAGACTTCCGTGGTGGTGGCTCACTTCAGATGAACCATTTTATTCGGCCTATCTCATTCATGAGTGGCGCCGTGGGGCACGCCTTGAAGGTTCGCTTCCTAGATACCTTGCTCCTACGCTCATTTTAGGAACATAGCAGGGCCGGCTGCTCCTATAAAAAAGCTAGATGTAGGTTGAAGAAGGGACGCAAGGCTGGTGATGCAACAGAACTAATTCATATTCACGTGGTCCTGGCATTTAGAAATCATGCCTAGACTGCTAAGAACTTTGAGGTTTATGCTAAGTAGTGCGAGGTGATGGAAAGTGTTTTATGTATTGGTAAGTTTTTTCCAAGTTTTGGTAAACGTTGCTAAGTGTTGCTAGGCATCGCTTAGTGTTGCTAACTTACGAGACTATGCTAAGTTTTAATTGTTTTACAAATACCATTGCTAAGCTACTGCTAATTGGTGCGAAGTGTTTCAAGGCAATGCCTAGATAGTGCGGGTCTCACTCTATCGCTCTTAAGTCAGCCTTCAATCTCTGTATGTTACCTTTTTGGGTGCTAGTGCGAACCAGAAGAATCTGACCTGAAGACGATGAAGACAGACCAAGCACAAGATGGTTTCGCCTGTTCTTGTTCATGTCTCCATAAAAATGGCTCTATGGTGAAGTGGGCATGGCGGAGTGAACCGAACTGCAGCACCGACCATGTCTGTCCGCTTCGTTATCCAGGCAATCCTGCTTGGTGGCGTCTTCTTCGAGCCAACCTGTCACAAGCCCGTCATCTTACCTACGCCTGCCTCGTCATCAACTACTGCACTGCCCCACAAACCAGAACCAAGGCACGTGTTGTACCGTCTGCCTCTCGCCGACCGCCCGGTGGCGTTATTCTCTGTGACGTCATCGTCGGAGAAGAGTATAAATGGCGGCCTTCAACGGTTCCACTTCAGTGGGTATGGCGAAGTGAACCGAACTGCAACGCCGACCATGTCTGTCCGTTTCGTTATCCATGTTAGTAACGAATGTAGCTCGGTACAATCAAGTAATGGGTGTGTTCTTGTTGTGCCATGCTCACACACTTGCATATGCATTATGTATGACTGTTTCCATGTCTGCAAGCTTATTCTTTGTGGCGACGCCGAAACAAATCTGAGTCCCGAGGTAATCGAAATGCTCATCAAAATATTGGAGCAACAGGACGTCATTCTGAAAAATATAACTGATTTGAAGAACGAACAGACATCCCAAAAAAAATGTGCTTGCATTAATAACCGATAAAATGTCTTCACTTGAAAACCTTCTCACAGTAATGACGCAATCAGCAAGTAAAAGTGATCAGGTTGATTCAAACTTAAACCAAATAAAATCTTCCACAGCTGACACGTCAGCAAAGCTTGTCGATATCGAAGACCGTAGCCGCCGTTCCAATCTAGTCATTTACGGCCTCTCAGAAGAAGTAAATGAAACGGCAGATGACTTTAAGAATGAGGTAGTGAATGAACTGTTGGCAAAAAATCTCAAGGAAAACGTAGTTCAATTAGCCGCATACATAGACTTGGAAGAAAAACTGGAAACCATCCCGTAATTTTGTACCTCCAGGATTACAATGAAAAGCAAGAAATACAAACGAACGCGAAGAAGCTTAAGAGTACCGATGTGTTTATTTAAAATGATTACTCTCACTGCACGCTCCGTAGGCGTAAACTGTTATGGGACAGTGCCAAGATAGATAAAGCGAACGGAAAGAAACCGTATATCTTGCATGATAAGCTGCGGATCGATGACGACACGTATATGTGGGATGACAGCACTAACAGGCGCGTGAAAGTTCAAACGATCCCTCCTCCTAATTTATTAGCTACATTGCAGCCCGCAAAAAATCATGACCGAATACTTGTCTGCTAAATAAAACCTTGCGCCCTATTATTATCAACGCCTGAAGCATTCTTAATAAAACAGTTGAACTCGAAAATACACTGTTAACATACTGTCCCCCAATCACCGTAGTCACGGAAACTTGGCATCACGAAGGCATCGATAAAGCCGAAATTGTTCCTCGAAATTATAAAATGTATAGAAGAGATAGGTCTACACGTGGAGGAGGCGTCGCTGTCATATGTAGCACCCACGTAACTGTTACCCCCCTTTGGAGTAATAGAAGACCATGAAAGCTTATGTCTGAAATGTAACATCTTTGAAAATTCCTTTATTTTAATTGCCATTTACCGCCCTCCTTCTGATGCCGATCTTCTTAGCAAACTCTACAACTTTTCTGTCAAATACTCTGATTGCCATCTTATAATTGCGGGGTGATTTTAATCTGCCGAACATTTATTGGTCCAAATTAAGTTCCTCATGTTCCAGTGATCATATTGTATTTGATATGATGTTGGCGTGTGATGTGAACCAAGCAGTGAGCATGCCAACACGCATACAGGAACAGACTGCATCTGCTCTTGACCTTGTATTCCACAGCAAATGCCTTTCTGATGTACATGTATCTATCAATGATGGTCTGTCTGACCACAAGCTAGTTCTCTTTACATGCAGGGTAGTCAGTCGAGCGGAAAGAATTCCTGTAAACAAAAGAGTGTTTAAAAATTTTAGTAAAGCAAATGATGAACCAGTTCTTGATTACCTTGATTTAGCCTTTGATCGCTTTACTAGTATTGATGTCAACTGCCTTTGGAGTACTTTCCGGTCACTCTGTTGCTATTGTCTCGAAAATTTCATCCCGAACAAACTTAAAAAAACAATCCTCTAAAAATCCGCGGATAACAAGAGAAATTATTCATATAGCTAGGAAAATTAAGCGGATGAGAAAACGAAAGTCACAGGGTCCCTTGTTTCAAAAATTAAAAGGAACTCTTTCAGAAAAAATACGGTCTAGCAAGCACGCGTTCTATTCAGTAAAATTACCGCGATTCCTTAAAAGCGATCCCGCCTAGTTTTTGGCGCTACATAAAGACTAATAAACAAAAAAAATTCAACTGCATTTCGCTCGGCGATCAAATTATTCCAGATGAGGCAAAAATGGCAACAGAATTCAACCAGTACTTTCACTGTGTTTTTTGTAACCCATGCGTGTTCGATAATGCCAGTGGAAACTGCGCAGAAATCGACCCCGACTTCATAACGTTCGACGGTATGTTTCATATGCTTCTAAACATTAAAACAAAATCTTCTTGTGGTCCAGATAACATACCTAATGTATTTTTACATCGTTACGCTGAATCACTTTCCCGCTGTCTAGTTATATTTCGCTTATTCTTATCACAAGCAATTGTACCCGCAGTTTGGCGCATCGCTCGAGTAATACCAATTATCAAAAAAGGAAATAATCTCCTCATAATCAATTAGAGGCCGATATTCCTTACTAGCACGTGTTGTAAACTGCTGAAATAAATTCCTTGTGTCCATTCATTCTCCTCAGTACTAGATAAATCAGGCGAAACCGTAATAATTTTCCTTGACTTCAGCAAGGCATTTGATTCAATACCGCACTCCAAACTAATTCACAAGCTTAATCTGGTAGGCTTTCCCTCTACAATTGTTAAATGGGTTTAATCATATTTAAGTTCATGTACACAGTTTGTTGACATAAACAGTGTTTATTCTAATGCTCTCCCTGTTTACTCCGGTGTTCCCCAGGGAAGTGTCCTTGGGCCTTTGCTTTCTCTTATTTATATTATAGATATTACAACATGTGCTAAACAAGGTGTAGAAATGCGCTTATTTGCCGATGACTGTATTTTATTCCGTTCAATCAACTCTTTAAATGATCAAATAACGCTGCACCTATCTGCCGAAGCCATATCTGCGTGGTGTGACCGCTGGGGAATGAATGTAAACCCTGATAAAACTATGTTCATGCGCATCACTAACAGGAAACAGCCGTTTATTTACCCGCACAGTATAAAAGAAACCCCAATTTTACTAACAGAAAGTTACAAATATCTTGGCGTAACAACCACTAACAAACTAACTTTGTCTTCTCACATTGAAAAGATTTGTTCATCTGCGCGTAGGAAATTAAGCATGCTAAGGCATAGACTCAGTAGTTCTCCCCCCCCCCCCCCAGTACTAAACTAACTTACAATACAATAATCAGGTCTGGTTTGGAATATGCATGTGAACTGTGGGGTCCGCATACTAAAACAGATATTAACAATCTAGAGAAAATCCAAATGTGAGCGGTGTGCTTTATTTTCAACCAATTTTGCCGATCTGATTCCTCAACTGAACTAATGCATAATAACAAAATTCAAACTCTGGAATGTCGCAGAAAAACTGCAAGACTAAAAATTATTTTCTATCTATCCAGCAAAAAAAGTGTACTTGAGCTATCAAATATTCTTTCTCCGTTATCTTCGTGTCCAACTAGACGATATCATTCACAAAACTTCACTCATATCTTTGCTCGAACTAACAAATTCAAATACTCTTTCTTTCTTTGCACATTAACAGAATGGAACGAACTACCACATCACATTTTTGAATCTGGAAACGTGTAAGGTGTATTGAAAAGTTTTTTGAAGTAACTTAGATCTTGTACCATAAAGTTTTGTATAATTACCTGTTAGTTTGTGCCTCCTGTATTGTTGCTTGTTTTGGTCATATTCTTATACTGTACCACCACCACTCCTGCCTGGGCAATTCTTAGCCTGCAGTATTTTCTAAATAAATAAATAAATAAAATAAAGAAACAGGAAATACATAAAATATGGTCTCACAGCGTCAACACCGGACTACCTGTTTCCACATATCGGTGATTTCCTCAACAACTAATTGCTTTAGCTTTCTGGTTTGCGCTCCCCTCAGCGACTTGAAAGGGCCACGACATGGTCACTCAAATATGGTTTTCGGCAAAAACCAAAAGTATACTATAGAGAGCTGAATATGCTTGCGCACGTGTGAAAACTGAGCTGTGAGAGATAATTTCAATTCAAAATAGACTGCAGAAGTTTTCAGCGGTAAACTCCGCCTACCGCTGGTGGCCGCCATATTTCCTTGGCGTCACACCTTTCAAGCGGCACCTTCGGCACGCGGTCAGTGCGTTCACTGTGTTACGAGTGTTGCTGCCGTGCGGTCCGAACATGATGCGAAATAGTGAGATACAGATGGGGGGATTGTAGAAAAAAAAGCCGTCTACGGACAGCTTGACTAGCCAATAACCCTATGTATTTGGCAATGCGGCAATATTACATACAAACATATTACATACTAATATAAATACATATATACTTCTGCACGTTTACATAATTATACAAGCACGAAGCCACCACACACACGCGCATATATACACACAGGGGCATGCTAGTGCTTTAACGTATTTCAACACACACTTTCCTCTTGAAAAGCAACAAAATTGAAAACGTTTCAGTATTGCACATCGTACCGATACCATCGCCATGTCGTCGGCACCGTCATCAGCTCATGATTCGGGCAACCATTCATCGAGCAGCTGAAGCGGCGACGACATGGTGTATGCTGCGCATTTTGATTTCGACTACATCACCACCAGCTCGGGGCGACGAAGAAAGCGTCGAAGACAGGGCGAATGCAGATTCCAACGCTATTCGCACTTACCTCTTTTCTATGACGCTTTTCAAATGCACCCCGACGCTTAGCTTGGAAAACAGTACGGTGCGATAACATGGTCGGCACAGCGTCCTGCTTCAACTTCGGCTTTTTCACTGATATAATGAACTCGCCGAGAAGACGCTGGTCATCATTTAAGCTGTCTGCCATAAAGTGCGCTGAGCAGAAAACAGACGCGTCACTTGTACACCAGTCCTTGCTGTGCACACTTATCACCGAAGCCTTGCGTTTGGTGGGCTTTTTAGGAAACTTGAAGAATGACGCAGTACTCTCCCTGTTCTGTACGCTCTGGCACCCCACAGCGCAGCATGGGCGTCGTGGTGGCATAGCTTCAAGCACTCCAAGTCATTCAGTTCCAGTGCCACGTTGAATATCGCTGAAACAATTAGATTGCAAGCGCACCTGACCATGAAACATGATCACCCACCGTACTTCACACCATGCAGAAGTTCGCGGAGCAAGTACTTCGTTACGTCACGGCTAGCGAGCGCGCCAGTATTGTCCGACAACTAGGCCGCTCGCTCGTTTGTAAAAAAAATATTCGGTTATAATTAATGGCACGACCAAATGCGCTGAAATTTCACCAAATTGTTTGTGAACGCACAAAAACCAGCCCACACAACACACACAGACTATGGCCGAAAATTGGGTGTCATGACCCCTTTAACTGCGAGGAAATGCCAGCTGCCAGGAAATGAAGCACCGCTCTCTTAGCAGTCTTTCCCGCAGCCAGCCACTCGTGACCTCTCAACAGGTACCGCCATCATCACCACAACTCCGCGAGTCCGAAATTTTCGCCTTCAGGCTCCCTGAGTACTTATTGTCGGACTTGAAACATTGGTCCACCACCGTAGAGTCATTGTCCCGTCGCCATCGGTTCACTTTGCCATGTATGGGCAGTTGTTGAAGCGCTTCCGCCTCATACTGTGTGGTCGTTTGTGATGTTTTATTAGTTTTACTCTCCTCCAGTCGGTCACCCCTATAAATTATTTTAAGCAGACGCTCATCAAGAGCACTACCGACACTGAACAACATCCACTGTAGAAACTCCTTACATTACAGAAGCTCTGCGATCGCAAACTTACTCACTTGATCCGTTGCATTCAAGTCTTGGCGCCCTGAGGGGAAACAGCGCAAAAATACGAAATGAAGAATGGAGAAAGAACAGGTAGAAGAGAAAAAAACAGGAAGATTAACCAGTCGACGTCCGGTTTGCTATTCTACACCAGGGAAGGGGATTGAGGGATAAAAGAGAGAGATGGAAAAATTGAACATAAAAAAACAAAACAAAACAGGTGAGCTTAAACTACACTGCTGCGTTTTATAGTAGTGGCCACAGGACTTCAGGCGTGTCACGTTCCACCCTATATGTCCTCGGTTTATGATGCCTTCTGAAGGCTTGCATGCACTGGATGCAGAACGTCGAGTACCTGTTGTATGGCCTCAGTGTGTCGTGAGTTCAGCCTGAAGACGTATGCTTGAAGTGCGTCGAGCGGTGATTGAAGAATTATTAGAATAATACGTTATGTTGGGCTAGTTGGTACATATTAGGCTGAAATACATGGCACAAGGTTGACCAACAGAAAAAAGATGAGACAGAAAGAGCGCCAACCACTAAACCTAGCACGGCAAGAAGCAGAACCGATCAAGTGTACGTAATCCTGAGCCTGAGTATTAAAGTAAAACAGACTGCAAAGGGCCCCTTCTAGAAGAAATCAAGCTTAATAGTACGTTATGTTGGGCTAGTTGGTACGTATTAGGCGGAAATACGTGGCGCAAGGTTGACCAAGAGAAAGAAGACGAGACAGAAAGAGCGCCAACCAAGCTTCATTTCTTCTACAAGGGGCCCTTTGCAGTCTGTTTTACCTTCTACTCAGGCTCAGGATTACGTACACTTGATCGCTTCTGCTTCTTGCCGTGCTAGGTTTATTGGTTGGCGCTCGTTCTGTCTCGTCTGTTTTCTCTTGGTCAACCTTGCGCCACGTATTTGAGCCTGTTAGGATAGGTTTATGTTCTGGCAATGCCAAAGTGCGCTGTGAATCGGCATGACGCGGCGACTCCGGCAACCAAGGCTAAACTGTGTTAGTTGTCTCTATGGTGGTCTTGTTGGTATCAACCATCATTGAAAAATGTGACTGCGGCTTTGGCAATGCAGGCCAAGTATAGTCCACAGACCCCATGCTTTTCATGGCGTTCGGTTTCATAGCAGCCGAGTGTAATCCGGGGGAAGAAAGAGATGGTGAAAAGTGGCGTCGAGATGCCGCTGCGCATGCAGATGCATTGAAATTTTCTGACGAGCTTCGGCGCCGTCGGCACCGCTTTTTACGGTTGCGGCGGCCTCGCGATACGATGTATGGTCTCTCACCATTTGCCTCAATGCAGCTATCTCTTTTTTGATATTTGGGTACTCTTCGTGAGGTCCATTGCAATTTGAACACTTGAAAACAGTGACTTTACAAGTGGACTTCGGAACGGATTTCAGAACAGTGAGAACATACTCGCTTGCCTTTACATACGCTTCTCGCATGACCGAGCTTCATGCAGTTGAGACAATGCAGCGGCTTCAGCAGAAACGGTTTTTATAGAGTGTCGGAAGTGGCCCACTTTACGCGCGAAGGTAGAAAGTTGCTTCTAAAACTATTTTCACGCAGCGTGAGGTGCCGAAATGAACAACCTCGACAATGACACTGGCTTCATTAGCTGGCGTGACCAGGCCACTCAGGTCCAAGTTGGGAATGACAGCGTAACGTCGTAGATCACACCGGTGAAGATGTTGGAGTTCATTGGCATGTATGAGCGGATCTTGATACCACCCACCTCTGTGACGATGCGTAGAACGTTCGCTGCAGCAGCATGCGAAACATCTATCGCCATCACATTCTCACGCGGACTCACTGTGATGTCGATCATTTCATCTTGCACCGGACGCTCGACCCGCGCCGAAACAGATTGCCTGTAGAGGCGCTTCATGTTGCCGTTGGGCTATGTAGGAACGAAAAAGATAGTGTTGGCTTCTGGTCTTCGTGGAGCTCACTGATTCGGTGTGTTCGGAGATGAAAAGGCCCTGGCGTTACGTCTCTGTGTCTTTCGGCTCGTTACAACTTTGTAGTCATCATGAGATAGCCCTTCACCTGTCAGTGAGTAGACATCCGTGTCCTCACTGTCGCAGTCGGGTCCCATCCGCTTTCTGGTCGTGGATGTTGTGGACGCTGGAGGACCTGGTAGGTATCCAAACTGGTCCATGTGCATCGCTGATGGCCCTTCACCTGTCAGTAAGTAGAGATCAGTGTCCTTGCTGTCGCAGTTGAGTTCCGTCCGCTTCCTGGACGTGGCCGTCGCGGACGTTTGAAGACAAAGAAAGAATGAACACACAATAGAGGTGCTTCTGTTGTGTGATTATTTTTCTTCGTGCCATATTTGCGCTGTGTTTTATTTATCGTGTACTAACTGGCTCCTCAAAACACCTCCTTTTCTGTCTGATTTAGCAATGTCACCGATCAGCGCACTTCCAGAAGTTTTTTTTCTTCAGTGCCTTAAAATACAGGTGCGCATGAGTCTGACCACATCTTCAACATCAGCACTGGAATATGTAACTCGGCTGACAAAATTATAGATGCTGGTTTTCTCGCCATGCCAGCGTTTCGTCACTCTAAACCTCTCTTTCCCAAAAACACAGCTAGTAGTAACAGTTATGCGCGTCTCCTCGCTGCTAGTGAGGACCTTACCAAAATGTAGAGCAATTAATAGCTCAAGCCTCAGCCTTACAAACAAACTGACTTCGTCTTCATGAACTGAACGCCTCAACTCTGATTGCTCTGGCCGTCGTTCTACCAGTTCTGATAGCATTTGTTGGTACCACTGTCGTTACGGATCGCGTGCAAACAACTGTCGCCAGCCTTGTTCATACGTCGGGCATGAATGGGTCGAACGCTGATGGCAAACGCTGTTTCTGACCGCAGAGAGAGCCGTCCTCTTCCACGTTACCAATCGTATCACTGACGTTCATCCACCTCATTGAAAGTGGTGCGAAAATTGGCGTCTTTCCTGCTACGTTTGCTGAACATGCCACCTTCCTGACAACCCTCCTATAAACGCGGTCAAAGTATTGACCATCCGGACCTACGGCAACGGCTTTTCACATCGGCATGCATGAGACGTACCTTTCCCAGAATTTTCGTCATCGCGAACGTGTACCAACCAATATGAGAGCTGACTTCCTATGGCACTACAAGCTCGTCATCTATATACATGCTCATCACCCGCATCCTGGACTCTGAAACAAGTTCAGCCATCCAAGGCGTTTCCTGTCGCGCTTCACGTTTCGGCTTCTGCGGGCGCACACAACGATTCCCGACCGACGGTCAAGAGTCGTTGCCAAGTTTTTAGGCGTCTTCCGATCACCCGCCTTTTAGTCCTCGGCCAGCACAAGTGTGGAACATCAAATTGCTACAAAGGACTCGTCTCTGTTTGCCTGGGTTCGTCGCTTCGTACAAGATAGCCCTGCTGTTGCTAAAGAGAAGTTTGAGCACATGCTTAGTCTTGGTTTCATTCGTCCCTCTTCCAGCACCTGGGCTCCACCGCTCCACATAGTGCCTAAAAAGACTGGTGATTGGCGCCTATGCGGTGATTACCGGGCTCTAAACAAGGCCATGGTCTCGTATCAGTACTCATTACTCCCTGCATGGATGCAGAATGTTTGAAACGATTATCCTCGTGAAAGTCTATCACGAGATTCCCGTCAAGCCCGCTGTCATTCCGAAGACCCTATATAACACCCTTAGGCGCGTGTTCAAATATCCATGCATGCCATTTACTTTTCGAGGCACACCAAACATCTTTCAACGTTTTATCGACCAGGCCTTACATGGCTTGACCTGCTCCTTCTTTTATCTCGACGATATCATCGTCTACTACTGAAGCTCAGAAACTGGATCTATGTTAAGTGGTCTATACTGATAAACTTGGCCTCATTGTGCGTGGCACTCAGAGAGATCATGTTCGGGGTCCCGCAGCTAGAATTTCTCGGCCATCAGTCACTATTGACTCACAGAGCTGCCATTCTTAAGCTTCCTCGGCAACCAGACAGCCGCGTGCATTTTTTTGTCTTAGTAATACTTAAAATAGCTTCATTCCTCAGTGCACCAATATACGGCAGTCACTGAGGCAGTCTCTTTTGGAGCCCATGTTCTCACGGGCCTCATGATTTGCTGATGTCCACTTCAATAACCACCAGCACTTCGCACGCAGCTCAATAAAACAGGAAGCTTGTCTTCATCACTGACTATACGAGCGCATTCGCCACGTCACTCAAAAAGCCAACACCGTTGCTAATGCACTTTCTCGCAGCGCTACCTGCGCAACACAACACGTCCGAACGAGCATAGAGTTCACAGCTATGGCTGCCACCCAGACGAGTGACAGCGAGCTCTAGCTGCTATAAAAGCATGGTATATCTCTTGTTTCGACTGATATTTTCGTGCCTGTCTGTCACGTGCCCCTTACATGTGACGCGTCGACAGGATGTCCTTGAATTCAAGTACCTCTACACTTCCGTCGGGCAGTATTTGATGCCCTGCATAGGCTCACCCTGACATTTGCGGCAAACAGCAACTTCTCGTTATGTGCCACGGGACCGAGTATTAACGTAGATGTTAGTCATTGGTCATGCGCGCGCTTCGGGTACTGACAGTTTAAAGTGCATTGCCACACCATGTTCTTTCTTGGCATGTTCCCTGTCCACGGACGCTCACTTCAGCAACCTGCACGTCGACACTGTCGGTCCCATTCCTCCATGCAAAATTTATTGCTACTTATTAACTTGCATTGACAGGTTCACAAGATGGCCTGAAGCGGTGTCTTTTAAAAACATAACTGTGTAGTCGACAGCTCGAGCACCTGTCACTTTGTGGGTTAGGCGCTATGGTGTCCCTTCCACCAATTAAACTGACCATGGTCGGTAATTCACCTCCACATTGTTTGCCAATGTATATCGGCTCCTCGGTGACAATCACATCAAGGCTCCCTCGTATCACCCCATCGCCAACGGAATCATCAAACGTTTGTGTCGCCAACTGAAGGCGCTACTCTTGGCTTCCCCTTTTTTTATCGTGGACCGAACGCCATGTTTTCATTATGCTTGTCATCCACACGCCTCTTCGCAGTGACTCCTCTGTAAGCGCCACCGAGCGGACATTTGGTAATACTCTTCGAGCTTCTGGTGAATTGATTGACTCCTCTACGGTATACCTGCAGACGATTTCGACAGCACGTACAATTTACCAAATGCTTCCTCACAGACAATGACGAACATCCCGTAATGTGCATGTCAGTCCTGACCTGCAACACTGCACACACGTTTTTGTGTGACGTAATGCCATTTGGACTTCCTTTGCAACCCCCGCATTATGGCCCGTTTAAATTCATAAAGCACACAGCTAAACTCTTCCGCCTGCTCATCAATGATCCTGGAGATACGGTTTCCGTCGAGCGTTTGAAACGTGCCTATTTGAACACCGACACATCAGCGTCTCATACTCTCGCTTCGGACTGCCACATTTGCCGCGTGAATTTATCTGCTCAACAGTTTGCTTCTGGCTTCTTGTAGCACAATCAAGAATTCTTAGCTAGAAGGGGGCTCTGCAGAGTGCCAAGTGCGGGCCAGAAGAATCCCACCTGTAGACGATGATGACGGCGCATCAAGCATGAGATTGTCGTGCCTGTTTTTTCGCGGAATATAAATGGCTTCAGACGAATACATAATTTGTGGCTTCACAGCATCGACGCCTGTCTGCCTGCTTCTATCCGCTCAAAACATAGCAATGTTAGCATAATATCTCAAGGCTTAGCAAAAGCTTAGCAAAATCTCGAAAGACCAGAACTGGCAAGGTGGCGATCAGCTCCACTGTGTCTTTCGCTTTACGCCCAGCTCTTCTAAATCAAATAGAATGCCTTGTTTCTTACATGAACCTATCAGCAAGCAATGACGGAAAATAAAACTAAAAGGTGCGCTGCACACCCCCTTGCATACGATAAGTGATGAACATGGTTCGTCTGAAGTGCGATGTTATATGGGTTAACTGTCCTTAAGGAAGGCTGGTCTAGTAGACTACATGCCCATCTGAGCATGTTTCCTGGGCAATGCGCTTACGTTCACCCTGTCTACAATGAGTGGCAACCTTTCCATAATTATAATAAGTCAGAATCAAATGAATGACGCTGACACACGAAACGATCACCTCTAAAATACGCTCGTCACGGATGCCCTGCGAAATTCCTCCGAGTAGTCATCGACCGGCTTAAGGGAAAGAGCTTTTTCTCATCCAAGTCAACTGCCGAAAGAACTTCCAGAATCCGTTAAATACGAGCAGATTTTGGGATTTCTCGTATGCTTCAAGCCCTTCTCTCCTCTCCTACCAGCGAGTCCGCTGAAAGCTACGCAGAGATGTGCGGTGTAAAGCAGGGGAAAGAAAATGCACCCCTTCTTCAGAGAAGCTCGAGCACCTTTTTCCCTTCTTTTTTTCGAAAGCGCAGCATACTGCCAATTAATCGCGAGGGGTGCGTGAACACGTGGCAGTATCCAAAGGCAGCCGCGGTGACAATGCACAACTTGCGATGTTCAAATCAGCAAGTGGCCGTGAAATTTCGGTACGCAGCACCGTAATTTCGGTAATTGTCATGAATTTTCGAGAAAAAAGTGAGTGATGTTTGCAGACTGAGAAGAAATTTTTAATATTCAGCGTTTTCCGGCCATGCTCGCAAAGTGCTCGGAGTGGTGCAGTGCCCCTTTAACTCTTTCATGAGCGCAACTTTCATTTTTGCAAGAAAAGAGTTTTATTTAAAAACCAGTCAACTCATTAGAATGCAAGCTTGAGCGAGTCGGTATGCGTTCATCTTGGTTGAACAGCGCACACGAGACGACGACGAAGTAAAAGCCTGTCTGTGTTTTTTTACTTCGTTGTCGCCTTGTGTGCGCTGTTCAAACAAGATGGTTAATTCACTTGCACAAATGACATTCACAAGAAACAAAAAAATGGAAATTTTAGTTCAAAAGATATGAGGTGGTCGTGTCCACTGTGTAGGAAGGGTGTACTGGTCACTTTCGGTGAAAGGACGCACAACAGTGCTCATGTCCCCACAGGAGCAAAGAGGCATCGTTAGTTGCGCACATTCATCTCTATTTTTGAGGGCACTTGTACAAATATCGCAAAACAGCTTCATTAGAACAATGGAATGTACTACATCGTCACCCTTCTTTGTGCATGCTGGTCACCCCAGGTAATCGACTTCAGCGTCGTGGTGCTAACTATAGTGGTCGAGTACAGCTTTTCATTTCTAGATTTATTAGTATTCGAAACTTGGGTGAAATCATGACTGAGTCTATCAAGGTAATATTAGCAAAACATAAGTCATACACTCGTTATGGGCGCTTCATTCGTTTTGGCCGACTAAAGGCGATCTGCTGGACAACAAAATACGTCAATATAAGAAATCGCACAATTCAGGGAAGTTGCAACTAGAACAATATGTATTGCGGGGTTCTGGTGGCGGATGGCAGCAACACCTTAAAGAGGATACTGTGGCACAAAATAACACATCTGTACTCGTCTATGCCTCAGCCACGACGATGAAGCTAATGATAATTATTATGATAGCATTTCGCAGATAGGTGCTCGTGTGTCAGCAGCCACTCAGTGCGAGCTGCAAGCATGCCATCGTTCATCGCTCTCTTCTTTTTTGGTGGGCGCGCCCACAGCCACCGCTTTCATAATTACGTATTCCCGGCCTACAGAGACCCTTCATGCACGGATGGTCACCTAAGGTGACCAACAACTTCGTTGACATGGCACTCCGTTCTGACCGAGTACAGCTAATTTCTAGATTCCTTCGCGTTACCTACTCATACGATATGCTCTCCTACACTATCAACGTGATGAGGACCGCATATACTTTCATATCTATAAAAGTTATCGGGACCACCATCTGGCGCGCCTTGAGGACGATAGCAGCTGGAAGAAAGCAATCGCAACACGTCACATTGAAGCCCAAATGGAGTAGCGTCAGCTTTGTAAAATTGTTAAAAGCTTAGAAAAATGGGCCATTGAAAATCCGACACGCTGGACTCACGTGCAAGAGGAGGGAAAAATGAAGAAAATTGGCTTACCTGAGGTGACCACCAACCTGAAAAGAGTTGAGTAGGAACGGCGCAGGAGACTATGGGCCCAGTTGAGTGTATTTGCCGTGCTTGCTCGAATACCCTCGCCCTGTTTGCAACTCGGTTGAGTCATATGACGCGAATGAACGTAAGGGCCGGCTGCTCATGAGTGCTAGCTACAGATTTAGGTGACTCTACCTTCAGTAGTTTTCCGTGCACTTCGTGACTCATCGACTCACCAGTGGCATCCGCGAGCGACCGTACGTAGAGCGGATTTTTCGCCAGGCCTCCACACGTCAATATGCCCGACAGCGAGTGTCCCGCGTCTTTCAGGGCGTCAATGATGTGGCGAGACCCATACTGTGAGAACGTAAGAAATACGTGCATTTATGGCATACTAGCGCTGCGATTGAAAGGAACAATAGGGACACTCTCCTATGTAAGAAAAGCGAACGCCCAAATAATCTTCTAAAAAATGTGCAATGTGGGTGTGCAGAGATGAACAAAGCAAAAACAAAAAAGCTATATATATATATATATATATATATATATATATATATATATATATATATATATATATATATATATATATATATATATATATATATAGGCAGTCATGGTGGTTGAATGGCCGTAGCGTTGCAAGTAGTCACGTAGATCCTCCGTGAGGGGTCACAACGTGGTTTATTTCGATCTTTCGGCCTAGAGTCTGGCCATCAGGATGAATCCTGATGAAGGCCAGACTCTAGGCTGAAACGTCAAAATGAACCACGTTGTGACCGCTCATGGAGGATATACTTGACTACTATATATACAAATATATACATGTATATATATATATATATATATATATATATATATATATATATATATATATAAATTGTGAAGAAGAAAACGCATCGTTAGCAAGCAACATCACCTCCGCTTGGGTACTGGGTCCTGGGCTTCGCTCGCTCGGCTCGTGCTGATCATCGCTGGCATCTGCTTGACTGTTGCTCTTTCCCGATCGTGTTTCATCGTAGGACCACCGTCGCAACAGTCGCCAATAAACCCTTTTTCAATTGGAGGAGGTGCTGACATTTCCCGTCGCCTGAACCTGGATACTGCCATTCGCTGTCGCCTAAACCTGGAGCTGCGCAACCGAACGCTACCTCCCATCATGGCTACCAACAACGCGCAACCTGGCTCTTCCACTCCATCCCCCAGCAACCCCGGCGTTCTTCGTTTGCGAGAGCCCAAGGTCTTTAGCGGAGCTGATGAGACCGACGTGGAAGACTGGTTCGCTAACTACGAAGTGGTGATCGCAAACAACAAGTGGGATGACGTGGACAAATTGACTAACGCCATATTTTACCTCACTGACGTGGCCGAAATGTGGTATAACAACCACAAAAACGACATTACGACGTGGTCCATCTTTAAAACGTTGTTTGCTGACGTTTTTGGCCGACCAGCTGTCCGCTAGTGCAGAGCCGAACAACGCTTGCGGACTCGCGCACAAAAGCCAACGGAATCTTCACCAGCTACATCGAAGACATTATTGGTCTTTGCAACCGTGTGAACACCACCATGCCCAAGTCGGAGAAGATTCAACACATCCTCAAAGGAATAAATGACGGTGCATATCAGCTGCTCCTGGCCCGTAATCCTGCCACCGTTGCGGAACTTGTCACTTTGTGTCGAAGTTTCGACGAGTTGAGCAAGCAGCGCGCCCTGACTCAGCTATTTTCCTCACACGCCGACTCGCTTTCCAGTCCCACTTCCGTTCCTGACCACTCACCAACCCTGCAAGAGATTAAAGACTTCGTGCGTGAAGAAGTAGCTCGGCAACTGTCGTTGATTCCCTTCACGCAGCAGCCGCCGTCCTCTCGTCTGCCCTCACCACTCCGCGACGTTATTGCCGAAGAGGTACGCTCAGGCTGTTCCCGTCGCTGCCCACCAGCAGCCTGTGGCCATGCCTGTTGCCCATGCGCCGGCCTATGCAGCCCGTGGCCGCGCCTCTTACGTATGCCCAGGTGGTACGCAGCAGACCCCGCCAGCAGCATTTGCCACCCATGTCTTCAGTTGCTCCCCACTCCGCCCTTTTTTCGACACCTTGGGCCGCACCACGAGTCAGCAATTCCTGGCGCACTCCTGACAATCGACCGATCTGCTACGCCTGCGGTACTCCAGGACACGTGGCACGATATTGTCACCGTCGCTTCCAACCGCTCCACTGACGCTACTCGGCCGTTACCGTATGACCCACAGCCCATGCACATACCTGCTCCCTATCCCTCACCGCAGTATGGCTCCACTAACCTTCCTGAGTCTCGGTCACCCCAGCCCTCACCTCAGACTCACTCTCCCCGCTCCCCATCTTCTCGCAGGCGATCACTGTCCCCAATGCGTCCTAGACCCGCTTCCTCCAACCGGGAAAACTGAACGCCACAGTTCTAGAGGCAAGAACTGCGCCGTCGTCGAAATGCTCAAGTCCTCGCACTTCCCCAGCTAACGTCGTCACCATATCTGTCGATGGTGTTTCTACTTTTGCCCTCGTCGACACAGGTGCTGCCGTTTCTGTTATAGCCGCCCAGCTCTGCTGCTCCCTACGCAAAGTGACCACGCCACTCTCTGGGCTATCGCTTCGTACAGCTAGCGCACAACCAGTTCGACCTGTCGGCACCTGTACGGCCCGCATATTCATCCAAGGCTCTATGTACGTTGTCGAGTTCATGATCCTTTCGGTGTGCTCGCATGACGTTATCCTCGGGTGGGACTTTCTGTCAAATCATCATGCCATCATTGACTGCGCACGCGCTGAAGTTCAATTTTTGCACCTGTGTGACGAAGCCTTTGCACGAAACCCTTGAGCGGTCGCCAAAACTTGTCGTGCGTGAGGACACTGAAATTCCGCCAGCCTCTCTTGCCGTTGTCCCGGTTTGCTGCGATGACTATAACGATGCTACGGTAATGTTTAAACCTTCCGACATTTTCATGAGCCGCAGAGCCGTTTCTTTGCCTTCCGCTACACTTGACGTCACTGCTGGCCGAAGCAATATTTTCGTCCACAACCCCCTTTCTGCACCGCTTACGCTACTTGCCGGCGAATGTCTTGGTCGAGTGGATTACCTTGATTCTTCTTCATTCCTTAACATGCCAGACAAATCGTGCAGTAGCGCCTCTACCGAACTTCATGCCCTTTCCCCACTGGAATGCTCGTCGAGTGACACCTTCTCGAGTTCCATCGCCGACACCTTACTGCTCAAGAACGCGCCGAGCTTCTTAATCTCCTCCAGCACTTCGCGAATTCATTCGACGTGTCTCAGCCGCAATTGGGTTGTACTTCGGCAGTGCACCACTACATTGACACCGGTTCACACCAGCCATTGCGTCAAAGACCATACCGTGTCTCTGCTGCAGAACGTCACGTCATAAACGACCAGGTCGAAGAGATGCTACGTCGTCGCGTTATTCAATCATCGCACAGTCCTTGGGCATCTCCTGTCGTTCTAGTTCGAAAGAAGGATGGATCAATTCGATTTTGCGTCGACTACCGGCGATTAAACAAGGTGACGCGGAAGGACGTCCATCCATTAGCGCGCATTGACGACGCCCTTGAGAGCCTCCCAGGAGCCGAATTCTTCTCCTCCTTAGACTTACGATCTGGATACTGGCAGGTACCTATGGCAGAAGCTGATCACCAGAAAACTGCCTTCATTACACCAGATGGCCTGTATGAATTTAACGTAATGCCATTTGGGCTTTGTAATGCCCCTGCCACGTTTGAACGACTCATGGACAACACACTGCGTGGACTGAAGTGGTCTGTGTGTCTATGCTACCTCGACGACATTGTCGTTTTCTCTCCCGATTTTCCTACACATCTGCTTCGGCTCCAACTGGTTCTGACGTGTTTAACCGATGCTGGGCTCCAACTGAACCTGAAAAAGTGCCACTTCGCTGCGCGAGAGCTGTCCATCTTAGGGCACGTCGTGTCCAAGCATGGTGTTCTACCCGACCCTGCAAAACTGTGAGCAGTCGCCGAGTTCCCGAAACCTACTACAATGAAAGAATTACGCAGTTTCATCGGACTATACTCGTACTTCCGGCGCTTCGTTCGAAATTTTGCGTCGATCATGTCACCGCTGACCAACCTCCTACGCGGTGACGCAGACCTTTCATCCTGGTCTCCTGACTGCGACGTCGCGTTCGCCACGCTCCGTGGTCTGCTAACATCTCCTCCCATTCTACGGCATTTCGACCCAACAGCTGCAACGGAAGTTCACACAGACGCTAGCGGGGTTAGTCTTGGCACTGTCCTCGCCCAACGCAAGCCGGGCTACTCCGAATACGTCGTCGCTTATGCGAGTCGCACGCTCAATAAAGCTGAGGCCAATTACAGTGTCACTGAAAAAGAATGCTTAGCGCTAGTGTGGGCGCTTCGCAAGTTCCGCCCTTATTTGTACGGTCACCCATTCGACCTGGTAACGGACCAACATGCACTTTGTTGGCTCGCCACATTGAAAGATCCTTCTGGCCGCCTAGCTCGGTGGGCACTGCAAATCCAGGAGTACGACGTTCGCGTGATCTATCGCTGCGGACGCAAGCATTCTGACGCCGACGCCCTGTTCCGTTCGCCTTTACCTCCAGACTCCGCCTGCGGAACCACTGGTACCAACTCCGTCGCATCTCTCGACCTCGACTCGTTTGCCAGTGAACAACACAAGGACCCATGGATCGCTTCCCTTTTTGACTGTCTCTCTGGATCGTCAACCACTGCGGTATCACGATCTCTCTGACGTCAAGCTGCTCATTTCGCCATTCGTGATCGGCTGATACACCGACGCAACTACGCCCCTGTAGGTCGTAAGTGGCTCTTGGTTGTCCCCCGCAGCTTGCGATCACAAATATGCACCACCTTTCACGACGATCTCCAATGTGGCCATGCTGGAGTTTTCAAAACTTACGAACGCATTCGCCGTCGCTTCTACTGGCGCGGAATGTATAATTTTGTTCGAAAATTCGTTATGGGCTGCCCTGACTGTCAACGCCGCAAATCACTGCCATTTCACTTGTCCGGTGCACTTCAACCGCTTCCGTGCCCTGCCAAACCTTTCGATCGAGTCGGAATTGATCTCTATGGCCCTCTACCGACAACATCAGATGAAAATCGGTGGATCATAGTCGCCGTGGATTATTTAACACGCTACGCTGAGACCGCCACCCTTCCAAGTGCCACTGCGCGGGACGTAGCGTCCTTTGTCCTCCATCGATTCATACTTCGACATGGTGCTCCTCGAGAACTACTAAGTGACCGAGGACGAGCCTTCCTATCAGAAGTCGTCACAGCTCTGCTTTCTGAATGCCACGTTGTTCATCGGAAGACCATGGCATACCATCCGCAGACTAACGCGCTCACGGAGAGATTTAACCGCACACTCGGCGATATGCTCGCGATGTATGTGACATCTGATCATACTAACTGGGATCGCATTCTTCCATTCATCACGTTCGCATACAACACTGCGGCACAGTCCACCACTGGATTTTCACCTTTGTTTCTCCTTTATTGACACGAACCATCCCACACCATCGACACTCTCCTTCCATACCGTCCTGACGCATCCGAATGCCCATCTGTGTCCGAAGCTGCCCGAAAAACGGAAGAGTGCCGTGAACTCGCACGCACATTTACGTCACAAGAACAGCAGCGCCAGAAAGAAAACAACGCCGGCTCTTCATGAAGCCACAGCTATTCCTCGGGATCATTTGTATGGCTGGCTGTTCCTTACCAAACCACCGGCCTTTCCTTAAGACTAGCCCCGAAGTACGAGGGTCCTTACCGCGTTTTGGAGCAAACCTCACCGGTGAATTTTCTCATTGAGCCACTTTCCCCATCTGACGACATGCGCCGGCGTGGACGTGACATCATCCACGTCGCCCGCCTTAAGCCATATTATAGCCCTCTGCCTCCAGACTCTTAGGTCGCCAGGTTGGCTCTTTTTCGGCGGGGGAAAATTGTGAAGAAGAAAACGCATCGTTGGCAAGCAACATCGCCTCCGCTTGAGTACTGGGTCCTGGGCTTCGCTCGCTCGGCTCGTGCTGATCATCGCCGGCATCTGCTTGACCGTTGCTCTTTCCCGATCGTGTTTCATCGTAGGACCAACGTCGCAACAGTCGCCAATAAACTCTTTTTCAATATATATATATATATATATATATATATATATATATATATATATATATATATATATATATATATATATATATCAGTGCGTAGCGTGCCTCGTGCTTCAGTCAGCAAACTCACAGCTAGTGCTTGAAGCGTTGCAAGATACAGCTGTGCTAAGTCCTCCTCGTCAGACGTCAGCGTCAGCCCAGAAACCTGCATAAAAGAAATAAAAAAATAGCGGTATGCTTTTGGCTTCCTTTGGAAGTTGGAAAGGAGGCATTTGTATATTTCTCCCTCTCCGTTCATTCACCTAATGTGATTTAGTTGTTCGGGGTGGCACATCACCACTAGACGTAATGTCATATGCATGACAAGTCAGCTATTTCCGTGACATTCTGTCATGCGCATAGAACAACTGGCCACGTCTATACATTTCACAAAATCTACGCGTATGCTAGAACAATACTTAAGAAGTACAAGTAGCCACTCCTACAAAAAGCCATTTGTAAACAGTCGATAACAAATCAATCAATAAATAAATTTATTCAGCTTCTTGGATACAATATAACAGAGCGAAGTATTACATTCGGAGGTCCCATAGTTTGATGAACTGGACGGGGCACCTCCTAATACTGGAACATATATAGAATAAATGTCGAGGTCTATATGAGAAAAAGATACGTTTATAAAATTGCGGGAAAGCTGAAGGAGCTGCATAGGAAAAATTGAAGCAAGAGATGAACGAAAAAGAAAAAACAACAACAAAAGCAGGCATGGTATATGCTAATACGCGAACATGCATCAAGATTCCACATAAGAGAACGTAGATACGGGGATATTGACACATGAGGAGAAAGCAAAGCCTACCTTTCTTTGTGATCAATCTGTACAAGCTAGTCCGACATTACTTTCCTATTTTCTAACCATCAAGTTTATTCTAAAGCATGTGCAGTGAAATGTAGACATCATCTGGCGGAACGTTAGAAAGTGCAGTAAAAAATTGCGGGAAAACTGCACGAAGTCACGCAGAGCTTGGCACAGAGAGGCTGCTTGCTCATCGAGCTGCAGGCCGAGAATTAAGTACACGGCTTTGGTAGCTGTCCCGGGGAGCACGCAGAAGTGTCTTTCAACGTGATAGCGTTAAAAAGCTTTCGCACAAATGTCGTCGAAGGTGCCCTTCGTTGTGAGCGCGAAATGATCATGTTGTGCGTTATCCAAATATTTCAGAAAGATGCAAATAAAATAAATAACAAAAATTCAGGGACTGAGTGGAGAATGAACCCGGATCGTAAGTGTGGCAAGTGCGTTTTATACTACACAGTCACGCGTCTGCTTGTTAATACAGCAAAAATAACTTCCTCTGCTTGGAAATGCAGTGAAAGTAACTCATACTTTACAAACACACGCGTCATGTATGCATGCTTCGCAACACAACAGGAAATATTGCGTTAATAATGTTAGTATAGGCGTACATTGCCATGAGGCGTCGGAAAATGTGAATATCGTAATGTTTTTAAGGTTTAAAGCGGTTAATCACTACAGAAGGCACACACCTTACGGCACCTATTGCTTTATGGTCATGTATTGGGTGCATAGCTAGCTCGAAAGCATTTTATGCACCAAGTGCTTGAAGTATACGCAGAAGGGACAGTGTATCGCTATCGTGTTATAGTTTTAAAGGCGAAGCTCATGAATCCCCCTATTTTAAGAGCAGGCGTCGAGCAGCCAGAAATACTATTTGGAACAGGCTCGGAGCAGCGAGAAGGGCTTTTTCGAGAAATCTTAGAGTAGTCACTACGTTCAGGGCAGATGTAGCGGCGTGTTTCAAACTGCGTGTCGGAAGCTATGCGCTAAATTATACAATAGCCGTATTATTGCGATAGCAATTACATGATTACTTCAAACGGGCTTCTGCTTTGCCGTCGCCGTTACGTTCCGTATAAGAGCAAATGGCTAGGAGACCTCCGCGCATCTTAGGTTCTACCCGCGGGTAAGAACGTGAGTGGGGGTAGCGAGCGCTCCTGAAGAAGAGATAGGATGAACAGGCACATCACACTCGCTCAGAGGGTGAATGCGTTAACGTCACGCCGCTTGGGAGGCGTACCTTAGAAGCAGAGAGGAAACTCCCCGCACTTCTTCAAAGAGCGTGAGAAGAGGAAGGGGGGTCGCTCGAGCAACAACTGCAAACTTTGCTTCTAAATGCACGGGGGCGTGATCGCTGGCGTGCGCTCTAGCTCGGCAGCCGTCAGCGGATGGCTTCTATGCACTTCGATAATCCCCACACTTATCACGAAGAGAACGGGCCAATGACGTGAGACTCTGGAGGATGGATAGATGGATGGATGGATGTGGCTGTACCCTTTAGATCGGGCGGCGGCTAACGCCACCTATCCGTAATACTTAGTGAACTAACCATTAGATTTATCTTTTTTTTCTTCTTTAAATAGTGAGGTTGAGGATTCGTACTTTGCAGTGAAGGGTTTATTTTCACACTTGCGTTGACTTTAGCCACCAATCAGACAACCTCCTTCTAGTTAAGTCTACCCGCTTGAAGTCTATTTTGCCCTCCCGGTCCCTAAACCCCAGTGCTTTGAAAAACTCTGCGCCATCATCCTGAGCTATAGGGTGAAGCGGACACGCAGCGCCACCTGTCGACGCTGTTTATAGTAGTGCAAAGCTCGACTCCCTAGCACAGTTTGCTGCGCAACCAGGTGCAACTACAGCGTATGAAACAATAATTTAGCAAAATATTAGGTGTATTTGCGCAGTTAACACTTGTAAAAAGAGCTACGAATTCCTTTACGCTAGTCGTACGCGTCACCGAACCACCGTGAAGTGCTTGCTGGTTCACTCCCCAGAACGACGGCGAAAACAAGAGCAGACGTAACAGCTCCTCGCTCTACGAAAAAAAAGATCTCAGTCAGCGCTACTGTTCTGCTGTGCATCGCTATGGACGTAAGAAAATACAGTTTTACTAATTTAAGCTGCTTAAGTGAAGCAGAACGGCGAGGGCGCTAGATAAAAGTCATTGTGAACGGGTTGGGTAAGCGAATTGCCCGCGTTCTCTGCAGCCGATCGCATGAGAAAGTGTGATAATGTAGGTCCCCTGTTGTTGCTTTGATCGGTCTTGACGAAAAAGCGTGGTGACTTTGATTATGAAGCTTAACAGAGCCTGCAAACGCAGTGCGGGCCATGCAGCACTAAACAGGTGACGCACGCCATAAGCATCGCACACTCCGCGACCACCGATAATTTTAAGTTGTCGCCACCACGCAGCATTACTTACGCAGGGTTCGGAAGGCTCTAAGATCCGGCTTTAACTATAGAATGCGAACACATGCGTCATACAGGTAAATCGCAAAATTATCGCGAGCAAAATCAGTTTTTTTTTTGTCGTTCGTTTCGGCGATTACCAGAGCTATCTCGCAGGCCTCGGTTTTGCTTCGTACACCGAGAAATTGGACACGCATGGCTCCCCTTTTGCAGTACGTACAAACGGAAGACAGCCTTCGACAGAACAATTTAGCAAGCGTAATAAAACACTACAACACACAGGAAGCGAGAGATCCATGCAGAACGTAACTGCAAAGGCGAAAATTGCCAGGGCTATTCGTGCCGGATAAAGCGAGCTTCGTACCACTGATCGTAAGATAGATTGCTCGTGTATGCATTTCATCACTTTGGCATCAAGTGCATGTCCACGTTCAACGCATTTAGGTGTTACAGAATGAAGGTTGGAGTGCTTGCCTCGAACGTGATCTGATGCGTTGCTCGCTTGCAGTTGAATGACCAGCTGCAGTACGCCCAAATAGTTCCAACACCTTTTGCATTGTACCCACAGTTCGTTTTAATATGCTTCCTACTTTTCTGATGCGAGGTTGGATGGAAAAAAATGAGCTTGCCAGGTCCTTGGTATTCAGGAAACCACACCTGAATACCAACAAAAGAGGAGGGAATATGCAAGTTTGCTGGCGGACGTCTCTTTGCACTGCCCATTTATGACCGGAGTGTCGATAGGTTTGCTGGTGGGGGCGTTTTTTACAGCGCCGCCTGGGCAGTGTCTGACGTCTCTACAGCCCTGGATGGCTATATTCTTCTACACTAGTGTTACGTATACTTGGATCCAAAAGAGTTAGGTGCCAGCCTCACTTCCTGTAACACTTAAATTTCTTATTATCGCATTCACTGCATTGGCCTTGCAGTGAAACAGTGACTATTATAGCTATGTACAGATGCCCTTTTTTAGACCTGAACGCGCGAATGTCAACCAACGAGTCGATAAGTGGCTCATAACCGAGCACACCTGTGAAGTAAAGGAGAATACGTGCGCGCTCGATGTGCAGTCCTGTCCGCCTGTATCTGATAAACTTTTCCTGAAACTGGACACTACCACCACTTCTTTTGAGCGCTATTGCAGTCATTGGCTTACGCAGGGTTCCTTTTCAATGAGGGTGAAGGCGGATATGCTGCAGCGCCCCTCTCTGTTATGGTAAATAAAGGAACTGGCCCTGCACCCCCATCTCGACCTACGGCACCTTCCCCCCTGCCGCGCGTACACCTGTGAATAATCGTCATCTTTTTTACTTTTCTGTCTTTTCTGAATGCCACCATCAATTTATAAAAAAATTAGTTTCACCGCAAGGACAAATCAATGAATGCGATTGCAGTAAATTGTAAGGTTGAGGCTGGGACCTCTTTCGGGCTCGATATCACGTAAGCATACAAAACAATGGTGTAATAGAACACGGCCGCGCTAGGGAAAGACGCTTTTTTCACAGTCTCTTCGCGTTGAGAGAGCAGTATGTAGAAGGGTTTATGAGCCACTCGTGCTAAATGCTAGTGCCTGTCGAGATAGCGCACGCCAGCGATCACGACTCCGCACTTAATGTTCGCATTTGGTACTCAAGTGATGTCAGCTTTGAGAAAACAGAAAATAACTGTTTCGATGAAACCAAAAACTCAATCTTTTAGCCACGTTTTCGGGCCCGGGGGTTTCACGGTTCTCGCCTCCTGCGGCTAAAATCATGTGCTGCCGCGCAGCACGGCCGTGATAAACCAGTTTATTTCATCAGAATTTGTGTAGCGCAAGATAGCGCAGGTAAATAAGCTTGGCGTGCAATGACGCAGCTGTTCCGGCCCTGCCATCCGCAGTACGGAAATCACAATGCCTATATAGCGAGACTGGATCCAGCGTGCAGCAGCAGCAAAGAGACGGTGACGGGTGAATGCGGAATACGCGCAGAGCGTGCCTTTCGTGTGTAAAATCACTGCCACTGAGGCATGGTGTAAGAAACTGGTGGTTGCAATGGCAACGGCTCGGCGGCGGCTGCTTGGTTTCACCTGCCAAATGCAGTGATGGGCACGGGGCCCACCACTGGAGACACGGACGCAGCAGTCACAGGAACAGGCGGGTTCGGATCACGAGATATCACATCACTACAGTGTACTAGAAGGGGGCAGTGGAATTAACTAGAATGCCTCGATGCGCTCATTCGCCTTCGCTCCGCTCAGAGTGGAGACAAGTACGTCGTCTGCTACAGTGGTCGCCATTACTTGACCTACTCCTCAATGCGCGCACTGCAAGCGTGCGCCGGCGCGGTTTTTTGCCCTCGATCAAAGGCCCTATCTGCTGTATTTGCTTTCATAAACGCAGAATTCTTCAAGAATGTTGCTAGTTATGAGTTGAGAGACACGCATCTCAACATGTAAACAAATGTTTCGCGCCTGAAAGAATCGAACGTATCGATTTTCACTGGTGGTGGCGCCCCTCGGCTGCTGGCTGCGGCTAAGTGGTGCACAGCTGAATACATCATTATTCACTTTCACACTTTTTGATTATGAAAGTGAAGAGTTCGTGTGCTTTTTTGAAGGCACGACAGTTTACCTTTATTAGGGCATTTAGGGAACACTTTGTATAAGATAGGGAACACTTTGTCTGAGAAAACGGTAATGTAAAAGTAAACTGTAGGCAAAAATTTGCCGAGTTGGGAGTTTCCCCAGGATATGAGCCCCCCAAACTCCCCTGCCCCAATTATTCACTTTCTGCTACGAAGTGAATTCGCACAGGTCGTCGTGAAATGCTCCTTGCTTAGTGAAGGAGTTTATGAACGACATGACCTTGTTAGACTCTCCTCAGAGTTTCAGGTCACGTGGTAACAAACTGCTTATGGAAGTTTTAAAAACCTTTTTGGTCGTGATGTGCGTCCGGGCGTGTGTGTTTGTGTCTATGCACTGGCATCTGTTTGGACGTCGGTGTGAAACACCGGTGCTTTTTTTGGCCAACCATGTGAGCATCTGTCGACAGGCAACGACATTCTCAGTGCAAGGAAGATTTGCAATGACCGGTATGTGTTTAATGTGAATGTTTCAATGTATTTCGCGCTATTGAAACACGCTGGACATCGGTTTGATTCCTCAATGAAACGCCGCGAGTGCCGCTCTTCAATGAACCGAGTTACAGAAAATTTTGAAGAATAATTTAGTGGTAACAAAAGTAAGTTGGTACGATTGTCAGTGATTGCTCCAGGAAATTCACCGTCTAAACATTTGAAGCGGTACGAAGTAGGCTTCACTCGACCACGGCAGGCTGGATGGCAACCAGTTTTAAAATGGCACCGACGACGCACTCGCCCTGATTCCACCGATGATGTCTTCTCGATGTGTCACCAGTATTTTACCGGCAGCAACATCTGAGCTGTAAGAAGGCCTCGGTATGCCATCAGTATCAAGCCGGCGTCGTAGCGAGCGCTACGAGTTAGCACCCAGCACTGGCGAGGCAAAGAATGCGTTTCACAAAAAATAAAGACTGCTGGATTGAATAACAGTCTTCTGCACCTTGCGACCGCAGCTGTCAAATGACTAACGCGAAGGCGAGCGCCGAACGAGGCGGAGACACACAGAAACGGCGTACGGCATGCATTCTCTTGCAATGCATGCGAGCGACAGGAACCGCCACTGTGAACCGTCTTGTTCGTTCAAGTTCATCGCTTTGTAGCATAAACTGCGTGGATAGCAGACACCCGTTTGTGGGCATGGGAAGAAAAGACGAGAATAAAACTGCACAGCAGAAAGCATTTTGTGATCACCATCTGTCATTTATCGTATAACCATGCCGTACTCCCGAGTGAGGCCTAGTCGTCGAACGTGGTAGTGGCGGTGTCCTGTTACCCTTCTCCCTCTTGTAAATTTTGGGCCTCTTTAACAGCAGACTTTAACAACATCATGTGGCGCTGCCCTAAGCACCGTCTCCGCCCTGTCCTGAAACGCTCTTGTAAATTTTGGGCCTCTTTAACAGCAGACTTGAACTACATCATGTGACGCTGCCCTAAGCACCGTCTCCCCCCTGTCCTGAAACGCCTAATTTCTAGTGAGGAGCAGTGGGCATTGCGCAACTTGAGGCCCGACATTCAGTAGGCCTTCTTGGCGGGGCCTGATATGGTATTGGAGGACTACTTCAAGTACGTTGTCCCCACCACAATCTTTCCTATTGCCCCCTTCCCTTTAACTAGGGATCAATCATTTATTCAAGGAGACACAATATGTTATGGGTGTGGCGCAAGGAGGAATCGTTGCGGCATGCAGTAGCGTTGCATCGGTTGCGTCGAATGATGATGTGGCCGATGGCAACGTTGTTTTGAAGTAGGCAAGCTTGAGACGTTCGACAGCGATTGTGTCAAGCCGACCGTTGACGTTGACGATGAATGTCGACGCACAACGTTCTAAAACTCGATATGGCCCGGAGTGGTGTGGCAGTAAAGGTTTCCGCACAGCATAGTGGCGCACAAAAACGTGTGTATTTCAGGTGAGGAAAGGGGACACATAAGGAGCTCTCGCTTGCAGATTGCAAGATGATTTGCAGTTCACAAATGCACATAGGTTGCATGTTCGATTCAGAAGGCTGCGTGTTCGAATCACGTCCGGGTCACCAAACTGTGGTGAATGTGTGACCTTAGAGACCAGCGAAATCTCCGTCTTTCCAGAGAGCGAGCGAGCCCGACACGACCGCTGTGATTAGAAGTATTTTAGCGACTGCGCGAATGCCAGCACGTGCAAGTCCATCAGCGTCTCCCGCCTCATGCAATAGCGAGCGTTTTCTTGTCTTCTCTCTCTGAAGCCGATGCAGCTGCCACTACAGTAGAAAAAACGAATCAATTGAGCCCTGTGAAATTGTTTTTTTTTACTTTTTGTATAGTTACTTTGCAGGCTCTCAACGAAAAATTGAAGGCAAACCTCGAAAAAGGTCACGTGAATTTTAAAGGTGGAGTAACTTATAGTCGCAACTATAGTCGCAAATCTGGCGTCAGTGGCGCCGTCAAAACCCCCTCTGCGCATGCTCACGTGTCTTGCCACCTCCTCGAGTCTCCTGAAAATGTTCGCTCCTTGTTCCGTCTCTCTCTCACCTTGTAAAGTCGACACAAGTCCCATCTACTAGTAAAAGCCGACTGCTCGCGCTGCAATACCACACTGGCCACCCCGCATAAGCATTGAATCGCGCGTTCGGAATTCAGTCAAGAGGATCATAATTTGTCTTTCGCGTAATTTGATACTTTGCTTGACTCGAATAGATGCGATGGAAGCAACACTACTTTGAACCAGAAGTGGGGCACAACCCAGCAGCAGCGTTCAACCATTCGTTGAAGGCAATCCTTCTCCTTCAGTCAATAAACAATAAAATGGGGACGAAATATATCTTTTCATTTCGCCTTCAATTATTGATACTGTTAGCGCTTTTTGTAGGGCTGTTACAGGAGTGGAAAGAAATTGTAGTTAAGGGGAGATGCGGGTCGAAAAACGAGAGTTTATTTTTCAAAATTGTCGATTTTCTATTTTCGCCTGTTTTGACAAAATTAGTACCTCTACTGTTATGAAAAAAATATTACAGGTCGAGACTTAACTAGAAATGCTTTAAAATTTCATCTAAATAGCACAAGGTGCCTGTTAATAGGTCGAAAGTGTGCATTTTTCGAGCACCTTGCCGCCGATAATGCACCGCCGCCAGCCATTGTTAATCGCATGAGTCGAAGAGTCGAGCCTCACTCTTCAAATACCAACAGTTTTTCTCGCTGATGCAGAGCAAGAAATAATAAAAACAGTCACTCTTCTGTGCGTTTTTCGAGCGCCGCGACTGGCTTATCACATGGTACGAATCAGGGACCGCCATTGGCCGCTGCGGGCCTGTATGTGCTGTGAAACCTTTTTGCGGGGTCCATGTCTTGTCGAGCAGCGCAGCTGAACAATGGTTTTCTCGAGTAATTATCTCTGTTATGAATAAAAAAAAGGCATTGCTCGCAAGTGAAAGCCGTTGTGCGGCGCGCTCTCTAGGAATAGGCTACGAGCAGCTGGTCCGATTTGCGGCAGTTGTTGGCTTGCAAAAGCCAACGCATCAGAGTCATTCACCACCGTCAGCCGGAAAGTTCGTGATGCGGCAATGTATGACGTCAGCACCAATCTTGAGAGGCCGAAAGAGCTCGCAGTGAGAGTGCTCAGCAGGGACGACATTGCCATTATGTACGACGGTATGTGGCACAAACATGGCTGCAAAATGGCATGACACTGGACTTAGTTTGGATTTCGCAGTCCTGTCGAACTTCTTCCTAGCTTGCAGTTGGCACAAGGCTCTGCCAGATGTAGCGGAAGTTTGGCAAGCGTTTCATGGCCCTGTCTGTGAGCAAAATGTATGTGAGGAGTCGGCTCAAAAACGCCGAGAGGGACAAACTCATGGTGCTTGCATTTTTTAGTCGCAGTGGCCACTACGAGAAGGATTGTTCTTTTGGTGTGCAAATTTCATCTGATTTATTATCTTTCATAAATAAAAACTCAATTTTAACTTTAAAACTTGTTTTTTATTTCAAAACACAAATTTTGCCATTTCTTCTAATGTGCCCCTCCTTTTTCGGGCATTTTTAGTGCTCGAATCTGCATGAAATTTTGCCCAATTTTTTTCCAAAGTATGAAAAATGCAATTATCAAGCTTAAATTTCAACATTTTAGTGTTTAATACAAAAATTGTATGTGTACCTTTACTAGGTCAGGTGAAATATAGACTATTTACGTCTATTATTTTTCATGCGTAATACGCATTTTATACGTGCTTTCTAATTAGTTATTTGCATTCTAGACTTCATGTGAAGCGTTATGAACTATGAATGGTAACAAATTGAGTGGGCACGGCGAAATCCGTGGAAACATGGCTAAACGTTTCCTCTGCCTTGTGCCGGGCTTGCTGCTCTGCGTCCCCAACGTATCTCCTGGATCTACTACGGCCACCACTGGGTACTCGCCGCATTCGCACCACTTTCCTTTCTGCAAGTCACAGCCGCCCCACGTGGAACCACGTGACGTCATCCCGAAGCTGCTGCCGCCTGGCAGTGCTTGGTCTGTGACGTCATCCAATCATAGACTACTTAAAGACACCTTGAACCCCCCTTCCTCAGTGGGCACGGCGAAATCCGTGGAAACATGGCTAAACGTTTCCTCTGCCTTGTGCAGGGCTTGCTGCTCTGCGTCCCCAACGTATCTCCTGGATCTACAACGGCCACCACTGGGTACTCGCCGCATTCGCACCACTTTCCTTTCTGCAAGTCACAGCCGCTCCACGTGGAACCATGTGACGTCATCTCGAAGCTGCTGCCGCCTGGCAGTGCTTGGTCTGTGACGTCATCCGATCATCGACTACTTAAAGACACCTGGAACCCCCCTCCCTCAGTGGGCACGGCGAAATCCGTGGAAACATGGCTAAACGTTTCCTCTGCCTTGTGCAGGTTAGTAGAGCGTACAGCTCATTTCGAAGCGATTGCCGCTGTTTGGTTGTTATGCCGTGCCCACGGCAGTGTCTTAAAATTGCATACGATTGTTTTTGTGCACTTCGGTTACTACTTTGTGGTGATGTCGAACAAAACCCCGGACCTGCCGACCAAGACATGCTGACTAAACTTTTACAGGGTCAAAAAGCTCTCCGTAGTGAGTTAGTAGACCTTACAACTAAAACGGAAAACATGTTAGCAGAGCTTACACAGCGTCTTTCAGAAATCGAGACCCATGTGGCTGAAATGAAAACTAAAAATTCAAAATTAGATGACCTGGACAACCTTTTTAAGGTCTACACAAACTCAATGAATTTCCAGGCCCGAAAGCTTACGGATCTTGAAGATCGAGGCAGATGCTCAAACTTGATTGTTTTTGGTATCCCAGAACAGCCAGAAGAAACTGAATCTGATCTTAAAAAGAACGTCGTCTCTGAAACGTTTCACAGCAAGCTCGGCGTTAAATGCACTTCTGTTGCCCGGGTTCATAGGCTTGGAAGATCAGGCTCGAATAGGCCGATTATCTTGTATCTTCAAGACTTCACCGAAAAGCTAGCTGTGCTGAAAAAGGCGATCAACCTAAAGGGAACTAACATCTTTGTTCAGAACGACTACTCAAAGCAGACGTTGGCAAAACGTAAATTACTGTGGGAAAGTGCAAAAGCCGACGAAGAACAAGGCAAGAAGGCATTTTTGGTGCATGATAGGTTGCGTGTAGGTGATGATCTGTTTATTTGGAATGACGTAACAAACAAACGTCAGTTAATTGGAAGCCGTCGGAGTGCCATGGCATCGCCTCAGTCTATCGGCAGTGCACCCGATAACGAAAGTACGGGTAGCAAGTGTTGACCAGCTGCGCAGAAGCAAGTTAGACTGATTAATATGAATGCTCGAAGCATCGGAAATAAAACCAAACAACTTGAGGCTGTACTGTTAGCATACAACCCTCATGTAGTTGTAATAACGGAAACGTGGCTCCACAGCGAAATGTGTGACCAAGACTTAGTGCCTCCAGCTTATGAAATGTACCGCAGAGATAGGGCCTCAAGAGGTGGTGGAGTTGCAGTACTTGTTAAAACAGGAATTACTGTCACCCGTTTACCTGACGTTGAAAGCACAGAAAGCATATGCCTGAGGCTTTCACTCTTCAATAAGTCTTTTGTATTGTATGCAGTGTACAGGCCGCCGAATTCGTTGCCGGATTATTTGTTTAACTTAAAAACCCATATTCAAAATTACAGTAATCAAAAGCTAATTGTCATCGGCGATTTCAATCTGCCTAATATTGACTGGAACCAAATGCAGTCGACATCAGATTTGATTAATGCAAATATACTGTTCGATATTATCCCACAATCTCGCCCAAATTGTTCAGCAAGCGACACGTATTGGTAATGCTTCGTACACGTTACTAGATCTTGTGTTCATGCATCGCACTATTCTTGATTGCTGTGTTTGTGTTGAACCTGGCTTATCTGATCACGACATGGTCACAGTTTCTTTTCCCTTGCATTATAATCGCTCCAATAGCCCACCTAACTCTAAACAGGTCAAAAATTTTTCCCGTGCTAACGATACGAGCATCCAAGATTACCTTGAATTGGAATTGGTGAATTTTGATGGCGATGACGCTGCTGTTCTCTATGATAAGTTTAAGAAACTAAGCTTCCACTGCATTGAACAGTTTGTACCAAACAAAACAAAAAAAACCCCAAAGTTCACACCATGGATCACAAGGCCAATAATACAAATGAAGCGTAAAGCCAAGCGCTATCGGAAAAAAGGTGCTCCCACTAACATTCTCAGGGAAATTCGTAACTCCCTCTCCGATGCTAATTAAAGTGCCAAGAATTTTTATTTTACTGTCAAGTTACAAAACTTGATCAAAGAGGACCCTAAAAATTCTGGTATTTTATTAAGGACCGTAAAAGCTCTGTAAACCGAATCAAGTTTAACGGCACTATAATTGACAATCCCCAAACGATCGCGAAAAATTTCAACGACTATTTTCATAGCGTTTTTCTAACTTCTACCCAGCCTGTCTCAATTAGCATTGACGCTTCTGATTCAGATCCTAACCTCATTTCATTCGATGGTGTCCTAAATTTACTGCTGCGATTGAAAGTTAAATCAACCCCTGGACCAGACAACACACCCAATGCATTTCTCCGGCGATATGCCGAAATATTGGCCAAGTACATTGTTGTGATCTTCCGAGCCTCAATAAGTTCAGCAACTTTATCCATCGATTGGAAATCGGCACGTGTTCTGCCCTTTGTGAAAAATGGGGACCCAGAGTGCATACCAAACTACCGTCCAATTTCTATGACTTTCGCATGTTGCAAAATGCTAGAACATATAATTGCCACGCGTATGAGCAGCTTCTTAGATGATAACCACATTTTATCTCTCTTTCAGCATGAATTTAGAAAACGGTTTTCCACAGTCACCCAGTTGATCTCAGTTATTCATCACATTGCTTCTATTTTAGACAAAGCTGGTCAGGTCGATGTACTGTTTTTAGATTTCAGTAAAGCCTTCGACCGTGTTCCCCATAACAAGCTCACCGAGAAATTGCAGACTATAGGGCTTCCAAACTATCTAGTATCCTGGGTGTCTGCTTACCTGAACGGCCGGAAACAGTATGTCGACGTCTGTGGACAGACATCACCTCATCTCCCAGTAGATTCCGGCGTACCGCAGGGTAGTGTTCTAGGTCCGCTGCTGTTTACAATTTATTGTAATGATATTGTTAATGCTATTACTGATCCGGTTAAAATAAGGCTTTTTGCAGACGACTGCATTATTTTCACAGCTGTACACTCGCCAGATGACCAGGTCGCTCTCGATACTGCCCTTAACAATATTCTTTCGTTGTGTAACAAATGGGGCATGGTGCTCAATTTCAATAAATCTGTTTGCCTTCGAATTTCTAACAAGAAAAATCCCCTTCAGTTTTCCTATTCCTCCAAAAGCCAACCCTTAAAAGAAGTCAGTCAATACAAATACCTAGGTATAACGATAACGAATAAGTTGTCCTAGAATGCACACATTGCTGATGTTTCGTCATCGGCTTTCCGTAAACTGTGTCTTTTAAGGCACAAACTCAGAGACGCCCCGCCGCAAGTGAAACTATTAGCTTATAACACTTTAATACGTCCAAAACTTGAATACGCTTGTATTGTATGGGATCCACATACTAAGTCTAACATATATTCCCTCGAAAATATTCAAAGACGAGCAGTGCGTTTTATTTACTCGAAGTATGGTCGTGGTACATCAGTTACTGAACTAATGCGAGATAACAAATTCCAGACGCTACAATCCCGGCGCCAGTTTCTCCGTCTAAAATTCTTGGACTCACTAATTAACAATAAACTTGGGCTAGACCCATCACATTACGTTACCCCAGTTTCGACCAGGCAAACTCGTCATTCTCATGTCCGATCTTTAACTCCGTATTTTGCGCGGACAGATTTATTTAGGTTTTCCTTTTTTCCGAGAACTGTAGCAGAATGGAATAACTTGCCTTCTGATTTCCTCCAAAGCTTCGATCTTGATGAACCCATTGTTTTATTCTGTGAATCTTGACCCCCCCCCCCTCCCTATATCGCTTGATTTTTTTGTTTTGATGTTTCTCTTCTACTCGCTCTTCTCCTACACAGATGTATTTTAGTCAAGCTGTGTTACTCATGTACTGATCGCGTGCTTTCTTTGTTTTGATGTTTCTCCTCTACTCGCTCTCCTCTTACACAGATGTATTTTAGTGAATCTGTGTCACTCATGTACTGGTCTTGTGGTTGTGTTTGTGCCCCTCCTGCTTGGACCTTTTTGGCCTGCAGTATTCCACAAATAAAAAAATTAAAAATAAAATTACATAATTGTAGGGATGAAAAGAGGGGGGCAAAAGGGTTAAGGTTTTCACTTTGTCATGTTGCAGAGCTAAAAGTGTGTAACTTGCAAGAAAACTAATAAAATATTTGAAATCAGCATAGAAAGGTTCATAAACATCTCAAGTTTCATTCCTCTGGGGTGATTATTAAAGAAAAAGTGTCTTCGAGTAGCATCTCCTCTTAAGCAGAAATGAGCAAAAGAGAGACACAAAAAATATTTGTTTCAGAAACACATATCCTTTGATGGCACGAGCCAAAATTCAGATAAGAAAAGTATTGTAATTGCAACCTTCTCGGTAAAGCAAAAAAAGCCAGTGTTACCGCTGAAACATATATTATACAACTTATCAAAACCCATAATAAATGTCATGGTTTAATTACAAGGCACATGACCCAGTTGAACATTCCACCAGAGTGTGTCTGCTGTGTTCTAGTGTGATCTGGTGGATACACGAGAACACACTGGTGTGTTGTGGTGTATACACCAGCCTGGTGTTCTGTGTTCTGGTGGGAACACTGAACCACTCTGGTGTGTCCTGGTGAAATGTGTTCCGGTGTGAAAGTTGAGCCAGTGTGCTGTGTCCTGGTGGGAACACCCACACAGACTGGTGCGTTCTGGTGGGACATGTTCTGGTGGGAAGACCACACTAGTGTGGTGTGTGCTGGTTGGATGTGTTCTGATGGACTGAAAAAATATATTGTGCGCATGGGGCTTGGGCTAAACATTTTCTTCAACCTAATGCACTTGAACTCACACTCCTTAATATTTTACTCAACTAGACTCACATGTACTAAAGTTACCAAAATATTACTCAGCCGGTCGTTCTCAGGCTCGTGGTTCAATCATTTTCAGTGGTATGTTAACTTATAATTAGCTTTTCTAACCCAAGGTGGCATTGCTATTTAATTTCCTTGGTATCTAGTAGTAACACTCATAATTAACACTGAAACCAGGAAACACGTATAACAAAATTTGGTTTCCTTTCGAAGTTTTTGTTGCCCTGGAAGGTAAGCTAGGCCCTTGACAAACAAATACCAAGGTCATCTTGGCCCATGCAGCTCATTGAAGCACCGCCGCATTAAGGAAAGCATATTGTTATGCTTCTTGCTCCACTACTTAAATGTATTGTGGCATACCTGCATTGTTTGCCAAGCTTTGTTATTTTTCCGTCTCCGCAAAACAACTCCCGTAATAGAGCTGATCACATCGAGATAGAACAGCTCACTTTATTTGCAAACTTTGTGTCTGCGTGCAACCAAAATTGCTCTTAGAGCACCTGCATGTCCATTCACCCTTCACCGTTCACATGCAACACGTACAACCTTCAGCGTGTTACTATCCCCTTGTGACTTAGACATATGCCACACTGTTTACGTATCACTATATTACCACCACCTCGATAACAAAACCAAACAATTTTTAGGAAGCTGTAATAAAAAGATATATTATTTGCACTCCAAACAACTATAGGCTTTCGCCACCTCAACTTTTACTTTTTATACAAAAACTGTTGAATTCGTAGTACTGCTTCAGTGCTAATATTTAGCATAATCGGTGCCCTTCTTAGTCCATCTTGACCTTGTACCTTTTAATATGAGTTATCAGTGGCAATTCAATAAGCACACTTTTATTGAAAGGCAACTCACACGAGTTATTTTTATTAAAAAAATGTCCTGTGAAAGATATCGTGGGCTAAGGACAAACCGACCCAATACCGTACCTTATGCCTCTTATCAACAAGTATTTAGATGGATTATACACTGTCTAGCACTGAAGCATGTAGGTAGGCACAAGCATGAACACAAGCCAACATAAGACTCATAGTAATGAAGTTGAGTTGATAGGACCACAAGTCGACAGAAAAGTTGAGGTCATGCATGCTCACTCAAGAAATAAATTTTGTGCCTATGGCTGACTTGAACTCATCCCCCAATTTATTCTAAACCGGACTCTTGGACTAAGACTTCCCAAAATGTTACTCACCCAAACTTACTTCCACTGAGACTTGCTGCTTTAACTGGGGTAGTTGACTCAAGAATAAGTTGGCTGATCTATGTATGTCACTCTCTCGTATGTCATATTCTTTTGCACAAACATCTTCATGTGGCACAACACAGCTAGCCTGGCCAGGTGATTCCCAGATCATCAAAACAAACAAGTCATTCCTACAATTTACTGCGAACACGAGATTTGTACACATTGTGGAACTGATGACTGACAAGAAGCACAAAAACCGAGGCCATGCAGTAGTGTGTTTACTTTATTTCAGAAGTCATAGTTAATTACACTAGCACGAAGATTTTCCACGGCCGTTGATACTTACAAGATACTACATAATCTGTAGTACTATACATGCTCAACAGATACTAATAGTACTGAAATAATTAAAACTTGAACAGAACACTCTGCAAATTAGGTACTTGAATATGAGAGCAACTAAATTCTACATTGCATTTTACCTTAGCCTTCACATAACAATAAATACAAAACTAGATGTAAAGCAATCAAGAGTGCCAAGCTCGTGTGTATGTCTCGTGCACGGCAAACACATATCTATATTTGTGTGAGGGGCAATTTGACATGACATCCCAAGTCCAATTACAGCGTTTTATATGGTGTTCACCAGTGCAGCACATTCCACAATGCGAAAAGCCACACAATTATTGCAAAAATGTATTAGTTTTGTTTTGTACGTGAAGGTTTGACTTCCGTGAGCACAAGGTCCTACTGACTGCATTGCTGACAGCTGATGCAGACTGCAAATATAACAGTTTGATAAATTTCATCCACCTATACAGAGCTTTAAAAGCTTGCCAAAACTTTGAAAGTAGTATAAATAAGATAGCTTAGAGTTTGTTAAATCTGTATTGTAAGGTAATGATGCGAAAATTACCAGTAGCTTTTTTAAGCATCAAATGCAATGCCGAGCCTTCAAAGGGCCTAGATAGTGCAATAGTAAGTATCAGTGCACCTTGAAAAATTCCTACACGTTAGTATCAGTTCCTACTGTACCTTGACACAACGACATGATACAGGCTTTTCATTGCATCCTCACCCAAGCTCAAGTTATTGACACATTTTCATGGTTGGCTTTGTTGGTGACGTATAAGCAGCCATTTTGTTCGTTTTGTCCCTGACATCATCAACACTGCTCAAACTTGTGCACAGGGCCCCCGGAACTACACTATATGGTCAACATTACAAGGTGCACCAAGCTAAGTTAATATTCTATGCCTTTATCAAGTTTCACACTAACTCTTCATCTCTGTATAACGGATATTTGTATGGCAGAGTTCAGTGAGCTTTTAAAATTGGTATTTGTACTACTTTGAATAGACGCAAAAACTTTTTTTCAAAATATTGCATTATGCAGCTTCAGCAAGCAGTCTACCTGTGTCTATTGCAGTCTAGTTGTTAAAATAAAATCAACAACTTGTCCATAAACTTTAATCTGCCTACAAAGGGATCAGAAGGCATTACTGCTGAATTTCGTAATCTAAAATTCAAGATGAGCATCACCATTGATGGCTTTAGCATCTTCAGAAGCTTTTTGACTACTTTCTCAATCACCGTGAACTTCGCTGACTGTTAAAAAGAAAAATCGTCCCATAGATTTGGTTCATCATCGAGCCCAACAATGTCCTCTGCTAGCTCATTTACACTTCCTTGCATAGAAAAAAGAGAAACAAAACTTCAGTAAGACGATAAGGATTTATCCATTCAAATGTTAGATCTTGAAGTGTAAGCTCATAAGTGAATTTGTAGACAAAGCAACAAACGACATGAGAGTGACATGACAGAGTTAGCTGTCACCTATAGAAGCTAAAACCCACGACAGTAGAAACTGTCGAATGTGGTCGGTATGAAGGCAGCAGTAAACACTGAAGCTGGCATGACCCATGCTCTAAGAAGTTTACCATATTTGTTTTTTTTTTGCTCTTTCCATGTGACAAGAAATATAGCAAGTTAATAAAAAGTACATACTATTCAAACTACGTGCTACTGACTGGTCTTTTACAGCAATTCTGGAGAACGAGAAATGTATTCTTGTCACAAACGACTTCAATTTTCGTCTCGCCCGCACGCCCCATTGTCCAAGGAAGGGTGCTTTTGTGTTGGGAGGACGACATCCAGCGACTAACGACGCAATAGCGGCACCGCCGCGTCTTCCCTCCACCTGTACCGAAAGGAGAGACATGTGCTCGAGGAAAGAGAAGTGACCTCGAGAGGGGACGGCATATGCTGAAAGACTTTTGACTGCTTTGAAATTCGGCAGTTGACGTGCAACCAGCAAGAAGCGTGGCCGTCGGTGTCGCGAGGCTCGCGTAGGCCGGGAGTATGATGTGACCCAGGCAACGTATTGAGAGGGCTTCAATACCGAGCACCCTCGTCGTCTAAAGCTGGCGAGATCTTCAGCGGCACCCGTTGACTCCCCTACGGGTACCAAGAGCTGGCCTGGTCCTTATGGAACTTTTAAAGACGATAGTCTTTCGTGGGGACCTTCGATGGCAAAATTTTGGTGTGTGTGTGTGTGTGTGTGTGCGTGCGTGCGTGCGTGTGTGTGTGTGTGTGTGTGTGTGTTTGTGTGTGTGTTTGTGTGTGTGTGGTAAGGCGTTGCACTTTTTTGCAGTGAAGCTGTTTCGTCCTTTAGTAATGTGTCGTGACCCGAAATATGGTAATAATGAACCAGCACGCACTCTCTTCGTCTTCTTTTGCTTCATTCCGAAAAAATGTGTGGCAATTTTACCGGCGTGGAGCATGCCGGAAGCAAAAAGCGAAGTGTTGTGAAAGTGCGATGGAAGGCGAAGGAGTGGAGAGAAAGAAACGGACACAAAGAACAAACCCGCGTAAAAATGATCGCATGGTGAACGTCTACAGTACTTGGCTATTCACAGATGCTAAAAGAACACAGCACAGCTTTGTATAGCATCGTATCAAAAGCAGGTAGAGCAGGGAAGTGCAGGCGCGGAGAGATCTGAGGATGTGGGGGCAGAAAAAAGTAGGAGAGAGAAATATATAGCATACAAGTGTTATGGAAAATATAAACAGGCAGAAAGAAATGAAGAACCATAAACAACGAGAGAAAATGAGAGAGAATAAGAAAAGAAACAGTGAGAGGGATAAAACAGTAAGAAAGGAAAATTATTAGAAACAGAAAGGAGGAGAAAAAATGGACTAAAAGAAAGAGAAAAGGAGGTAGAAATAAAAATAAAAAGAAAGAAAAAGACAAATAGGCCAGGAGAAAAAAACGAGTGACAAAAGACAAAAATTTTGGCAGATCCTACGTACCGGGGAATTGACGTTATGCGAAGCATCTGCGGAGGGAAGGTGACTGTGTTGCATTTTTTTACTAAGCGACTCTTCATGAAATCACGCTAAATATATAAACAAATTTTACACGCACAGACATATTTTGAAGAGTTGCAGATAACCTGCTGCTTGAACTTGCGCAACGATGCCAACTGGAACATGCGTATTAGCAACGCCAGAAGACAACATGAAGCGCTGATGCTCGCGAGGATGCTGGCCCTGTACACGGCTACGTAAATGAACTTCAGCGCATGGCAACTAACCACAATTGACGTTAACCTGACGGGACGGCTATATAAAAGAAATACAATTGTGAAAATGAGTAACCACTGCAAATACTGCAATCACATTTCACGAAAGATAGCGTCTATTTAAAAAGTCGCAGCACAGTCACAACGAAAACTACAGACGAGAGGCCTTGCAGAGTCTTTTCAAAACACTCAATGGGTAACTACTGCAAGCATGTTTTCTTGATACCCACTAGGGCAATAATAAGAATTTTTCCTGTAGTAGGCCGCCACTCGCTATGCTATGTTTTGTCATTCTTCTTAAAAGTATGGTATGTGCTGAACACTTGCGAAGAATTTCGTGCCGATTGTTCATGCAGTGGCTGAAGACGATGATGAATTATGGATGAAGTGGGTATGCGCTACAGTCAATAGGATAACAAGAACAAGATTTCGTAATGGGTCGGAGAATCGGACGTCCCACTGGTTACGCAATTCGCATTGTACGACGACTTGTTGTTTTTTTGTTGTTTTAAAACGCTTCATTAGTCGTAATAAGGCGATTGCTTTTCCGACATCAAGCCTGCCAAAGGCAAGTGGACCAGGAAGTCACAAGCACCGGGATAGCTCAATAGTAGACTACTGGGCTGGCACTCAGCATACCCAGGTTTTAAGCCCCACTGTGTCTTTGGTGCTAGGTTTCATTTCTCTAATTTCGCCTGATGTGGTTACCGACACCTGCGGCGGCAGTGCATGGCAGCGGGGACAGATAGTTGCACGTGACTGCAGTTGTGATCTTATAACAACTTTCGCTGCAAAAGTATTTCCTGACCTGGCGTAGCTCTGTTGTAAAATGGTTCCTTGCCACGCAGAATGCTTGAGTTGCGATTCCAGCTGAGACCCTTACACTTATTCTTCAGATTCATAGGGTCCACGCTACCGATGTCGGGCATTTTTTTCCAACGCTCGTGCTTTAAATTGCCCATGTGTGTTCTTGTCGTTTCTGGGTAGATAATAAGTGCCGGATACCTGCGGCACATACCTGCCTACCGGCGGCACATACCCGCCTGTGGGAATGTGCTACAGTCTGGCGGGAAGTGTTTGACGAAGCACGTGAATGGATTGTGACATTATTCATGTTTTCACCAACGCGTCATATTTGTCAAACCACCTTACCCTCCCTTAATAATTTTGGTTCACGCCTAGTTAAGGGGGTGACCACGAGGGCACCAAAACGTAAGCGGATAGATAGATAGATAGATAGATAGATAGATAGATAGATAGATAGATAGATAGATAGATAGATAGATAGATAGATAGATAGATAGATAGATAGATACGCTCAAAGTCGTCGAAGTTCGCTAAAACATGTTTTGCATTTAAACAAAGGACAAACAAACAAGTATGCCCACCTCTGCAGAGAAAGATATAAATATATAGAAAACATGACCTATTTTTCCAGGTTCCTTGCATATCTAAGAGTGAGATCATCTAAGTGTTGGACAGCCACATCCTTCTGTGAATGTTTTTACCAATAGTGTTCCAGTTTGTAACTTTAAATGTTTTTACTTCAGTAGGCACCTGCATGTTTTTGACTTGATTCAGCTAATTCTCTTTCTTTTTGCCGCGGTACATGACCCTGTACAATGGCACAGGAAAACTCGTCATATATCTCTGCACAAAATGCGAGAGGGACCTGAAGTAGTCCCGAGCTGCACCACTATTGTACTGCAGGCACCTCTTTGTACAATTATTTTTTTCAACACAGACTTGATTATCACTGGAAAAACGAAGGGCTAAGAAACATTTGCTATCATTGGATTTCTTGAGAGAGCCACGCAGCGTCACTGGTATTCGATTATTCATGTTACAGTGAGTTCTGGTAAGTTGTTGCCTAACCTTAGTTTGCAAACCGTACGCAGAAATGGATCAGTGACATCAGGAAAAGAACATGGCATATCTACGTAGTGAACCATAATGAGTGGGTCCGATTCCTCTATCAAGGAATGATGCAGCAAGACAACTTTACCTGCTGGCTCGAGATCTCACACACACGTTCTGGTCGTCTACCAGCTTCCAAAGGTGTCAATTTTATGAACTGGATCCTTCGCTCAAGCTAAAGCTACCATCACAACTTTCCCGCTCCGATGCGACACTGTTATGCCGCCTTTGGTTGGGTGTTGCATTCACAAAGGTGTAGTCTTTTCGCATTGGTATGGCAGACACTCCTACATGCGACTACTGCGGAGATGAAGAAACCATCGAACACGTCCTCTGCAGCTGCGCTTGCTACGACACACAGCGATGCCAGCTACGGATGGTTTTCAATCGACTTGACCCCGGACCATTTTGTGTGCAGAAGATACTAGGACCTTGGGCATCTGCCTCAGTTGCGCAGAAAGCAACTAAAGCACTGCTTCTTTACCTTAAGTCAACAAACCTTAGCGACCGCCTGTGAACTGTGTGTGCTCCCCGAGTGTTCTCGTGATTTTGTGTACCTTCTCATCTTTGTGCAACCTTTTTTCTCCCCTTTATCCCTTCCCCAGTGCAGGGTAGCAAACCGGATGTGCGTCTGGTTAACCTCCCTGCCTTTCCTTGTATCTTTATCTCTCTATAATGAGTGGGTGAAGCGATGGGTTTGTTCAGTGTTGCCGTAAATAACACGTAACTTTGACCACTCCCGCATATACAGGAGTGACAAAGCAGTGTACAGTTATATACAAGGTTTGTCGGTGATAAATGGTATGAAAGGTTGAGTTGTGAATTTCGTTTTGCTCTCATATTACTGCTTTATTGTATCGGATCTAACCTGAAGTTAGCAAAGACGAGGTAAGGGCACCTACCGCTTGTGGTTGTTGGTAGTTTCCATTGATACGAAATACATCGCAGAGCATAACAAGACGTCAGATACTGCCCAAATCAGTCGTCCATGATCATCACAGTCATAATCTCTGTCTGTCTGTCTGTCTGTCTGTCTGTCTGTCTGTCTGTCTGTCTGTCTGTCTGTCTGTCTGTCTGTCTGTCTGTCTGTCTGTCTGTCTGTCTGTCTGTCTGTCTGTCTGTCTGTCTGTCTGTCTGTCTGTCTGTCTGTCTGTCTGTCTGTCTGTCTGTCTGTCTGTCTGTCTGTCTGTCTGTCTGTCTGTCTGTCTGTCTGTCTGTCTGTCTGTCTGTCTGTCTGTCTGTCTGTCTGTCTGTCTGTCTGTCTGTCTGTCTGTCTGTCTGTCTGTGTGTCTGTCTGTCTCAAGGTTTAGCGTTCATACTAGTGCAATTTTCAATTAAAAAGCAATTACTGCGCATGTCTGGGGCACCATATTAACACGTATATAATTATTTTGAATTGTTTTTTTAACTTTTATTTTATTTTAACCAGCTTTTCAATATTTTTAGTTTTGTGCGCTGCGTTACACGTAGAAATTCCGAAGTGCCAGCATAATATTTTTCTTTCAAATTTTATTTGTATTGCCTGTAGTTTCATGTTGTTTTGTTTATATTCCATGTATTTGTCTTTTGTCTGTACCTGCTGTAGTGTTCTTTTAAAGCATTGTTTGTTTTGTAGTTGTTCCTTTAATTCGCGTATCAGTGTTTTTCCTCTGTTATTTTTGTAATCTCCTGGCTATTAACCTTGTTTTAATTATTTGCTTGTTTTTGTTCAATCAAACGTCGGTGTCTGCTCTATGAGTACGTTGGTCAGGCTCACACATCACCACACGTGTAACCCCGCACAGGTCGACCGATCTGCAAATAAATTTGAGATGTACCACATCGAGGCCTTTCAGGCGTCACAGGCGAAAGCGTAAAGTGGAAGCCTGTGAGTCTGCCGCATGTCGATGTTGGATCGTCGGGGACTCCCCCGAAGTGTGTGACAATTCTTGATTTCTCCATCTAAAAAAATCTAGTAAGGGGAACGAGCTAATGATAACGTCACGTAATAGTTCACTTCGTTACATGCCACTTTTGCATTCAATATAGCTCTCACAATATTTGAGCTTCAATTGCACTCCCAGCATGACAGCAGATGTGAAACTGAAAATGAGGACAGCAAATTGATGCGATCATTAAGTGATCACAGAAGCTGTAATACCGGACAAGTCATGAGAACATACCATTCATTGTTCTGGTATGAAAAGAGTAATAACAAGTCTTATCCACACAATTTACTCTATCACTGTCTTTCCGGCAGATGCTAAGCATTTTGAATAACTAGCGAAATTGAATGAAAATCAAATCGGCCAAAAACCGTGTGTTTGGCGCTCTTTGGCCTGAGTTGCTTTTGCGCCACTAAAATCTACCATCTCATCATCATCAAAATTGAAAGAAAAGGATAACATGACAGCACAGCTCATTTAATAATCTTTAAAGTGATTTTTATAGGTTATTTTTTACATGAAAAACCCAATAGCTTAAACTGAAGTCTTCTACGCCAGAAATTTTTCCTATCTCAGCTTGCACTACTGAGGATTAAATACTTCATTCATTTCATTAAATTCATTTCATTAAAAGATACATATATGGGCTGCAGAATTATGGGTTATTCCCAATATTACACCAATACAACCCTCTTCCCCCACCATCTTCTTGCGCTGGGCGCCCAGCTGATGCATAGATATGAAACAGCTGACTGCATCGCCTCGCGGAGGAAAGCTGTCACTTCGGCAAAAAAGAAGACGGTTGCCTCACATGAGCGCGAACGTAGCGGCCCTATGTGCGAATCGACATTGACAGATGGCAATATTTACTTAAATATAGAACTTACCAAAGCGGCATCTAGGGTAGCAGATTATCCTTTTTCTGGCTCCACACATTCCGCAGAGGAATTTTGATGAGTCGCTCACGCCGACTATTGTGACTGGCCAACACCTCCACAGGCCTATCATTTCAACAGGTGCACGGTACTGACGCAACAACTAATAACAGCTGCGTATGCTCGTATAAGCACACACACACACACACACACACACACACACACACACACACCACGTCATATCAGTCAAATATCCGTATTTCGTCCTACGATCGCAAATGTGCTGTCATTGCTCTAAGAGCTCCACTACTGCGATAGCTCAGTCTGTCGGTGCGCTGCCACCAAGTACACACGGCTCCGTTTGCCACAAGTTCGCATACCGAATGTGATATCTTTCTTTCTTCTCTTTTATGTTACGTTGCGGGAGAATTACCCTGACTGCTTCGAAAAACTTGTTGTTGTTTTTGTCTTTTCATAAAAAAATTGGCAGAAGGGTGAATCTATATTTAAAAGGCCCGACACGTACGTCATTATTGCTTTTTCTGCTGGTGCCTCATTTGATTGAGGCACCAGTGTGACCTTTCCGGCTTAATCTGTTACTAACAGAAATAACCTTCAGCCAAGGGAAAAAATAGTGGCAATCAATAGCGCTCTAATAAAAAACTAACTAGTATTTGTGTCGTTTGAAACCAAAACTGATTTTACAAAAAAAATGTGACAACGTAATAAAATATTGATAATGTTTTTATGCTTGTTATTGCTATATTTATTGTTTAGAGTCCCGGTTTTGTCAGTCGAAGCACCAAAGTTGATAGAACAAGAACATTTTTTGTTAGTATACGTTTTCTGAGCGGTGAAACGTTCACTTTTACGGCCCTTGTAGCAACACTGACGTATTTTCTTTTAAATTTTTTTCACGAAGAATCTTTTGTGCGTGAACGATCGCTCGCATGGTAACTGTTGCTCAGATGCAGCTATTATACATAATATAGGTGTTTGAAAAGATTAAAAAGGTTATAGGTGCAAAGAGCGTGTGGTTGTAGTGGCAACCTTAGTACGGCGACGATTGAGCCGCAAGGACGTTGACAGCTTCACCCCTGGGGACACCAACAGTGCTTACAGGGAGCACCGTTGAGAAGACCAAAGGCTGCCGCTACAACACCGTCAGGTGAAGTAAAATTCCTAATTCCTCATTACATGGTCTGCGTATTGTGTGCGTATGTTTAATGTCGTTTCTCGCTAGCCTCATCTTAGCAGAGAATCGTCCGACCCCCCCCCCCCCCATACCTGTGATGTGCTCAACCACGCCGTCTTTAACCAACTAGGTGATGTACCAGAGCGCTCGCTGACCTATAGCTACATGTAACCTGCGTATATAATACCGTACGCAAAACTTGCAGGTGCATGATTGATTGATTTGTGGGGTTTAACGTCCCAAAACCACCATATGATTATGAAACACGCCGTTGTGGAGGGCTCCAGAAATTTTGACCACCTGGGGTTCTTTAACGTGCACCCAAATCTGAGCACACGGGCCTACGACATTTCCGCCTCCATCGGAAATGCAGCCGCCGCAGCCGGGATTTCACCCACGACCTGTGGGTCAGCAGCCAAGTACTTTAGCCACTAGACCACCGCAGCGGGGCAACTTGCAGGTGCAGCTGTGTGAGCCTCATGTGAAGGGAGCCCGCGAGAGGTTGGCTCAGAACGCACGCGCAACAAACGCGCGAAGTTTTAAGTGCGCTGTTATAAAACTGCATATACAACAGTATGTGCTGACATCGACCTGTCTTCGACGTGAGAGAGGCGTGTCAGTGGACGCTATACTTTGCGCAGTGTGTAAATTCATGGAACCATGGTTTGCGAAGATTTTCTTGATCGGAGTGATCCTACGATAGCATTCAGGTGACTTGTCGAATACCGCAGTACTTAATCACGTGTTTTGTTCCAAATGGAGTGAACGCGACAGGTGCAAGCGACTGATTATTATTGAATTATTTTTAAGTACTGCAGCCCAATGCAGAGGTCTATTACAGGAGTTGGGTACATAAATACAATATAAAAAATAACGATAACATCACAAATTCCTCAACAGAACAAATATCGTCACATCCCAAGCATAACTGGGTGCAAAAGGAAAGAAATAAATCATATAGGTCATTCTAGTAAACAATAATGCTCGGGGAGAAAAAATGCCTTCGACCATATTCGTACATGCGAAAATGGTGCCTACTTCTAGTTGGAACAGCATTAGCATATGCGATGTGTTTATCATTAGATAGCCGACGTATGTTCTTCAATGCGCTGAACCACAGTGCTCATGCTTCATGAAAGGCTCGAAACAAGCATGCCACCTGCGAAGCCCGAAGCTTACCAGCTTTTAGGTTCCTTTAGTGCCTCTCATACATTATTTTGCTCTGTGTGAATACAAATATTTCTTCAGGCGTTTGTTCATTAGTTGTTATTGCCTGCTAGTGAAGTGTTTCCAGCTCAAATGTGCAAACTACCCTGTTTGTCGACACCACCCGTATGTGCTCCTTGTGTGAGTAATCATGGACGCCTCATCTGTATATGCTATCACCATTTCCTAATCTTCCCAAGCAATATAATCAGCGCATTCCAGTCAAGAAAAAAGATATCAGGACTTTCACTGTCACTGCCCTGCCACTTTGAAGCTATAAATAATGACATGCTTAAAAAGACCATAAAGTACTCCTATTTGACTATGCATTTGAATTCCAGAGTTTCGTAGCCAGAAATACAAAAATTGCCTAGATTGTCACCGTTTTGCTTGACTGGTTGCATCACTCACCGCGTCATCTGGCATGCGACAGAGTAAAAGCAAACCCCAATGCAACTGTATTTACAATTGAAAGTCAACATTGTGTGTGCATGTTCAACTTTTTGTGCTGTTCAGACTTAACCGAGTAGGGGCTGGTATTGCATCGTAACTATAGAAGTGGTGGCTCGGTCGGAATTGTCGGCAGATATAAAGAGTGAGTCGAAGCCATGGGCTTAAAGGAGCCACGAACGTCGGAACGAAACCGAAAAGAGGCAGCGAGCTAAGGACACAGAGGAAGAATGAGCCACATGCCTCGAAAAACGTAGCGGTGCAAAGAACCTATCTGGAAACAATAGACAATAGTTAGTATAAGCATACGCAGCAATTCCATGGCTGCATCCTGCCAGCCATTTCCTGTGGCAGGCTGTGTTCGCAAGGCTGCTGCGGATGATAAATAAATTTCTTCAATAAGAATAACTTTACGTCTCGCTACACATACCCAAGCATAACTCAATTCAATAACAGAAATTTTTTTAAAGTGACATTCTATGCCATATCAACCAGCGTTTTTTAGACCATCACAAATATGGCTGAAAAACTTTCCACATCTTTCTTAAAGTTCGAAACTTGTCCTGCTTGCCTACAGGGCTGTGTAATCGCTTATTGACACTGGCTCACCTGGGGACAGTTATCGCTATAAATGAGTCCTTTTCTGCCAAGTCTTGGACATAGTGCTACTATATTATTAAGTGGATGTGACACTACTGGTGCTCTAGAGGTTTTCGCTGCTTACCTCAAATAAGTAAATTCTCTAGGAAACGTTGCACATTGTGTTTTTAAGTGTGTGAATTCAAACTAAATAGTGTGTGGTTCATCACTGCTTTTTTTGTCTGTTTTATAACTCTTAAGTTCATTTCTTAGTGTCCTCCCTAGGATAAATCAGTGTGGTCCTACTGTATGTGTTTCAGTTCAAAGTGTAATTCAGAGCTTACAAAACTCAGCGCATCCTTTCAGTCGTCATGAAATATCAGTGCTGTTTTGCTGTTTCATTATGAAATAATCTTTAGTTTGTGTGTGCGCAGGTTCACCTAGCTAATGGTGTAATGCCCTCAAGGCCCGCCTACATACGGCTCATGGGAGTTCCAGGAACTTCCATTTGGTCAAGTGGTCTACCATCACAATGAAGTAGACAGAGGCTGGTGTGGCACGCACAGGAGCTTCACATAGACTGTTGAAATTAGTTTGCGGCAGAAGGCGGCCAGAAGCCTGCACAGTGGCAATTGCCTCCACAAGAAGATAAAGCATAGAGAGGTTAGTGAGGAAGCTTGCTAATTTCAGTGGTATGTATGTTTTGTTATGCATGCGTTTCATAACCTGTTTACAGTTTGGCAACTATAGTGCCCTGTTTATGAGCACAGCTGCAAGTTGTATTTCCAACCACAGAATTTTCATCCATCGGCACTTTAACTTGAATGCTTCCACGTAGCTCCTTAACTTGCTTTGACTAAGGCGGTCTTGTTCACACCACAGCAAAAACATGTAAACTGCATTAGTGCTCTTTACGTAGGTGCAGACAAGATAGAATTAGTTGACAACGCAAAAAACATTAGGCGTTATCTTTCACACTCATTTGAACTGGGATGTACATGTTGAACGTATTGCGTCTGAACTAGCTAGAGCATGTGGCGTTATCTGCCGATTACGATACATGCTTCCTACCAAAATAAAACGTATGTTGTATAACAGTCTGTTCTTATCGCATGTCAGTTACTGTAATCTAGTGTGGGGCACAACATCAAAAACAAGCATTCATAGCTTACAGACTTGACAAAAGAAAACTATTCAGCATGTTGTCACTGCTCCATTTGATGCACATACCAACGAAATATTCCGCACTATCAATGTCTATTGAACACTTTCGCGAATACAGTCTTGTTTTTAAAATAAAGAAGCATTTCCGGTGCAACATTGCAATATTTTTAAACTTGTGTAACCTAGTTGTATCACAGTAACCATTATATGAATACAGAAAACAATATCATTGGGTTTCGCCATTTTCTAGAACAAATTATAGCTCATGTTGATTGCAGTACCAAGTGCCTTGGGTATTAAATGTGCTGTATTTCTCAAACACCGAGTTGAGCAGTCTTTAAAAATGCATTAAAATAAAACCTACTAAATAAGGATACAATTATATAAACATTATTTGCTGATCTCGAATTGATGTCTTTTTTTTCTTTTTGTTTATTTTTTTATAGCTGAATCGCATGCATGTATGAAAATTGTTGCATGTGATTAGTATAGATATTTTGTGTTAATGTGCAAATAGAAAAGTGTTTAGACGTTGTATATATATGAATATTGTTGACATAGATGCGCGTGAATATGTCGTTTCTCTCTTTCTCTCTCTCTCTCTCTCTCTCTCTCTCTCTATATATATATATATATATATATATATATATATATATATATATATATATATATATATATATATATATACATTTCCCGCTCATGATGTGAGCGGGGGCATTTCCGATGGAGGCGGAAATGTTGGAGGCCCGTGTACTCAGATTTGGGTGCACGTTAAAGAACCCCAGGTGGTCAAAATTTCCGGAGCCCTCCACTACGGCGTCTCTCATAATCAAATAGTGGTTTTGGGACGTTAAACCCCACAAATCAATCAATCAATCAATGTGAGCGGGAAATGCGCGAGTCGTTTCTAATCTACAAGTTCGGTACACTAAACTCTGGAATAAACGAACACGCAGGCACACTCGCTAATCTACCTTGCACCACATAATGTGTCTCATACCCTTCCGAGATTTCTAGTTAATTTTCTGTTATTTTACTCCTTATTTTTGTTTTCGGCAGAACCATCCTTGTTCCCAGCTTAACAAACTTAGTTTACCTGTTTATCTTTAGTATGTATACCGCTCGTTCATGTGCTTCATTCTGCACGCATGGTTATCATAATGCTTTCCACACCATGCGCCATATTTATATTTAAAATCTCTTTCACTCGTACTGATGTCGCTTTAACGGTAAGAGGTGACCACTGTGTCCATGTTACTTTACGCATTGCATCTTCACACTAAATGTATTTTGCCTTTTTGTATAATCATGTCGAATCACTTCCGATTGCTATTGCGCATGTCCCAAAACATTTTTAGAAATGTATATAATGGCTACGAAATCTACATTACATGTCACACTGACAAAGGCTGGCCCACCAGCCGATACTTATGTGATTAATAAAAGTGTTTCCTCGTTAGTCGTGCCTTTTAGCTTCCGTTTATACTACGGAGCCAGTGCGCTTCCTTCCTCGCAACGTCTCTATATATATATATATATATATATATATATATATATATATATATATATATATATATATATATATATATATATATATGTTTTGTCGCCCAGCCAAGGCGGCAAGAACCTCGTCAAGCTGCTGTATAGCAGCTTTTTGTTCCTTGCCCTTGCGTTTTCTTTTTTTCTTGTAAAATGAAATTGCGAACTAAACTTTAAACTTGAAGAGCTTGACTGATGCCAGTGCTGCTAAGTGTTAGACTCTGCATGTTTGCTGCACCTGATAGTATAGATGGAGCGGGGGTTGATTTGAACAGTAAATTTTTGTTTCATGTAACCCTGACCAGTGGGTTTCATGCCCTCACTTGGCAAGTCCATTTTTGCCATGTTTCGCTCATGGCTATGTTCCACGCACCCCCATCAAGTTCATTGCAATATGCTTGTCTCTGCAATGAACAATTCTGTGTGACAGCAACACACCATTCGTTTTTGAAATTGCAGGGACTGCCTGAACGAAGTAAGATATTCGTATAGAAGAAGAAATGCTTGGTCCCCACAGTCCAGATTCATTTAATGTGGAATATTTACAAGTGCTATGAATGTGCGTTTTCTCATGTTTTCCAACACATGTTTTTTTTGCAGCAGTTGCAATTGCAAACTATAAAGGTGCGTGAGTTGTCATACCTAATGATTCATTGCTGAGATAAGCGTTGGCATATAATTTCATGGGCTTGCGTGAAAATATTCACGACCAAAATGTGGCAAAAACAAATCTGCGAAGTGTGTTTTCGACCCGCCAGTTAGACAGAAGTGAACTGAATTAATTGTTGCAGTAAATAAACCATGTCCAACACTTGGCAGCGTTAGCATCAGTCGAAACAGGTCCCATGTAGTGAAGTAAAGATAATGCTGTACATGCCTGATGGGGGAAATGCTGAAAGGCATTTGCTTTTATAATTAATTGCATACAGAAATATTTTGCTAATGTTGAAACTTAGGTGGCATCTACCTGTTGCATGTTCTTTATTGTCTGTAGTGATCTGTGGAAGAAAAAACTCAACTGTGATCCATGATTATACTGACATTCCAGCTGTTGCAGTTTGATGATGTGTGGGCCTTCGCTTAGTCACGGTTTGTTTGAAAGAATGTCCTACTTTTAAAAATGCGGAGCACATGCGGTATAAGGAGCTCATAGGATTCTTTGCAAATGTATATTTACTGCCAGTACTTCCTTAGTGAGCTTATAATCAAATGCCGTAGTTCAGCGATAGGCATTTTCCAATAAACAAAAATGAACCCCTGTTCTTTAATTTTTTAGAGTGGTAGGAATGGCAAAATTTTTGTGCGTTACAAATTCCAATATTAATATGTGAGTATGAATCAAACATTTTCGAAAAGTTGTTGAACATTTTTAATACTTTGAAGTGAAGTTACAGAAGAAAAGTTTCAAAAGATTCTTAAGCTCGTTATAATGGGATAGGAATGTGGCATTGTTTTTTTTTTTGTTAGACTGGTGGCAATTGGGAGGGAAGGTGCTCCCTTGTTTTATGAAGGATGAGGCATTGCAGACCAGATTGTATTCATTTATCGTATTTGGTGCAACCGATGTGGTGTCAACAGCAGTTTACATGTGAAAGGTTTCACCCTCCCCCAACTTCAACTTCTGTGGAGGCCCTTCTGATTTGGTGGACAAGGACGTGCTCCTTTCGAATTTGGAGTTGCTGATCTGTCTTGCAGATGTCTGTGTATAAACACACCGGAAATTTCAGATAGTGAAAAGGTTCATACAATTTTTTTTACGGACTTTTTGGTCTCAAACAATAAATAAAGCTTCCACCCTTGTCATGCAGGTTTGAACCAGCGCTTTCGTGAGTCAATCTGATTATGCCTGTAGCATAGCCCATGAAGCGATGAAGCATAAAAAAATGAAGAGTGACTGTAACGCAACAGTGCATCTCTATGTTGGAACCAGCATTTTCTCGAGTCAATGCAATTGCTACTATCGACTGAAATGCAGCTTCACCGCAAGGTAAGAACTTATTAAGGCAAAGCATTTCAAACAAATCTGAAGGCGGCTCAGTTCATTGGGCATTGACTGTTGTCTTCGGAAAGTTCTAATAGTAAAACTTTCAGTGGAAAATATTCAAATATCAAGTGATATTCGAAAAACATTTAAAAGTTGAAATATTCGCACAGTGTCAATTTTTTTTTCCAAAACTAAGAGCACAAATCTGCAACAAACATATTTACCTTAATTTATCAAACTGGGCAATGTTATATTGAATTGTTTGTCTTTTTCATGCCATGCAGTGCTGCTTGCAGCCTTGTTGAAAAGGAAGCGATGCAGGTCACCCGAAATATCAAACTGAGACGAGGAGAGAAGAACAATAAACAGAGAAGTCATTTTCCGTCTTACACTACTGTGCAAGCTTGCTGTTTTTGCCCATGGGCACGTGAAAGTGCAAGTTTTCACCCACTATGCATTTATTTACGTAAAGCGAAAGAATACACGAGGACCTGTCATACAAAAACCACACCAGTCCGGGTTTTCAATAACATATCTGGCAACGATTCCAACTGTTTAATTGCCCTAGAGAAGAAACTGTACCTGAAGCAATCGTTATGGGCTTTGAGAAGCGGTTATGTACACACTGCGTTTGTGTCTTGATGTTTTTTTATGTTTGTGCAATTACACAACATTCACGCAATTCACCAACCAGTCTGCGACGAATTTATTCGAGTTATTTCCGTGGGAAGGTGCGGGTGGCTTTTTTATAGCACAGTCTGCCACGGTGGAGCGGTGGTTATGGTACACGACCACTCACCCAAAGCTGCGTTGGCGCATTTTGATGGAGGCGAAATAGTAGAGGCCTTTGCGCTGTGCCAGCTCAATGCACTTAAATGAACACCAGATGGTAGAATTTCCGAAGCCCTCTACTCCAACATATCTCGTAATCATATTGTAGTTCAGTAACGTAAACGTCCTGGTATTCTCATTTTTTTTACAGGACACAAAAAGTACAAGGAAAGAAAAGGGACGATGCGAACACTGCACTAGTTGTTTCTGCGTGCTGTAAATGTTCACACAGATTACCAACAGCTCCAAGGTAATGTTATTTATTTATTTACAAGTACTGCTGTCCCATGCCAGGGACATTGCAGGAGCGGGTACAGAAAAATCAACGAAAGCACAGAAACAAACAATAGTGCGCACAAATTTATGTGACTAACACATAAACTTTTTCCCGAACTCTGCAGTGTTCAATCTACGCAATGCACCATCAAGCTTGTTCCAAACTTCCACCACATGCGAAAAAAAAAGAGAATTTGAAACAATCCAAACGAGACCTGAAGGGTACAAGGTTCAAAGCGTCTGTACTACGTGTTGTACGCGCTGGTATATCAGCGAAAGATAAGGGCGCGTGAACGCGGGTCATTTTGTGTACAAACTTGTGCAACAAGATAATACTCTCACGTGTACGGCGGTGTTCCAGTGAATGAAGTGACAACAAATGAGCATGTGAAGACGGGGAGAAGTCCCAATCATAACGGTTAAAAACGAACCGTAAAGCCTTATTTTGCACAGATTCTAACCTGTTTTTATCTTGCTCAAGATGAGGCGACCAAACCACAGAGGCGTACTCGAGCATTGGTCTCACTAGTGTCTTGTAGGCAGCTGACTTACAATCTTTGGTAGAGTTTTTCAATCTTCGCTTTAAGTAACTAAGTTTCCTTAGAGCTTGACAAGTTATCTGATCAACATGTTTGTCCCATTTAAGGTCATGTGTAAAGGTGATGCCTAGGTATTTGAATTCACTCACATGTGCTAGGGTGGACCCATTGTAGTTATAACTGAAACTGAGAGGCTGTTTTTTTTATTTGAGAAAGTCATAGCTACAGTTTTCTTGTAATTTATGGGCATTTGCCACGTTGAGCTCCACTCGCAGAATAACAAGAATACGTTGTTGAGGACTGACTGGTCTTAAAAGGTATTAATGCAGTTATACAGTACACAATCATCGGCATACAGACGTATGTTTACAGGTGTTCCAGAGATGACATTAACAACATCATTAATAAATATAATAAACAAGAGAGGCCCTAGCACAGAGCTTTGCGGCACACCAGATGTTATTTCAACAGGGGATGACTGCACCTGGTTGAAAGTAACGAACTGAGATCTAGAACGCAAGTAATCCGCAATCCAACCAAGTAATTTAGAATCTTTAAGAAAGGAACTAAGTTTTAGAAGAAGTTTTTTATGGCATACGTTGTCGAAAGCTTTCGAGTAGTCTATGAAAATTGCGTCTGTGTGACCCCTTTTGTTAAGTGATGTGGCAATGTCATGAGTGAATTCTAGGAGCTGCGTTGTTGTAAAAAATCCAGCTCGGAAGCCATGCTGACACCGGGACAGAAGGTTTTTTGCGTCCAAATACTCAACAATATGTTTATGAATGATACGTTCCAGTAGTTTACAGCTTGTTAAAATTAGAGAAATTGGCCTATAATTTGGAATGAGCTGCTTATTGCCAGATTTAAATAACGGGACAATATTAGCTGTCTTCCAAAGCATGAGAACAGTGGCCGACACAAACAATTTATTAAAAATGACAGTCAAGTAACGAGCGCACCATTCGGAGTACCGCCTCAAGAACGTATTAGGAATGCCATCAGGACCGGAACTTTTAGTCACATCTAATTTTAGTATCAAATTGTGAACACCTGAAAAAGAGATTGTGATGTCTGGAATTGTAGACTGAACAAAGTTGCAAGCATAATCTGGGATAGTGCCATCATCACGAGAGAAAACGGACTTGAAATAGTTGTTGAAGCTTTCTGCAATAGTGTTAGAATCGGAGCATGATTGGTCATTTATAAGGAAGCAAGACTGAACAGATGACTTCGGGTTAATAGACTTCCAGAATTCGGTCAGGTTTTCTACCATAAACCCTGACAATGTATTGTTGAAATAGAAATTTTTCGCTTCCTGAATTTTCGCCTTCAAAGTACACTTCAAAGAATTAAGCAGTCGTGATCGCACAGCTGATAAAAGAGGACGACCTTTGCGAAGTCGCTTTACACTGCGAGTTAGTTGAATGATTTCCCGTGTGTACCACGGATGTTTTGGATTGCGTTTAATGCACTTTTGAGGCACAAACTTTGATATGTACTCCTGCACAATACCATGAAAATGGCAAAGGAGTACATTTACATCACTGTGTTCACTGCTAGGAAAAAAATCTTCAAAACTAGATGACAGCGTATCGATAATAGAGTTGTCACGCAAAATGGTAGGTTTTACATCACCTTGACCTAAAAGATCCTGGCAGAGACCTATTGTGCCGGAGGCATGGTCCTCGTGCGGGAGCCGGTCTTTCCACGGAAACGATGGTGAGTCCCTCACAGTTCCGGCGAAGCAAGCGCAACACAGCTGGTGTTGTGCTTGCTGCCATTTAAGCGCTTCGATTCTACAATGAATCTCATTTATTTTGAGAGCGTGCACTCTCTTTTTACGACTCTTCTCGGCCTCCCACTGTTCACGCTTTGAGCTTCAAGCTCTTCACGACGTTTCTTGGCGTCTCGCTCTTCGCGACATTCCTCAGCCTCTTGCTGTTGGCGCGTTTCAGCCTCTCACTCTTCGGAATTTTCTCAGCCTCTCGGTCTTCAGTTTTCTGCTTTCGCTAAAACATTAGCTCCCAAAACTCGTCAGCTTCCTCGGCAGTCACATTCACCGCACGCATCACCTCGAGAATCGCTTTCAGATAGGCGAGAACATCGCACCTTTTCTCGTTGATGTTGATGATGTCTGCAGTAATGTTGGTATTAGCCGTAACCTTTGCGTGGAGAGGCTCATCACGTTGTTGCCGCGTAAGATTGCACACATTTTGCATTTCTTATCCGCCAAGGAAGCAGGAGACTTTAGTCATGCTTGATATGCTTTGACAACATTTTTTTTCAAGTCCTGCTGTAAGTCGGAGTGATAGAGACAGCGCTAAAGCATGTCCTAAGGCGCTAGAGGTAGACGCCCGCCGGAAAGAGCAAGAGCATGAGGCACATCGTAGAGCACCGCAGGACGCCGCGTGCCGTAAAGTGATGAAAGCCCGTCACGTAGCACTTCAAGATGAGGCTTGCCAAAAAGCGTTAGAGGAAAATGAGAAGCGAAAAGCGCGAGATATTGTAGCAAGTCACAGCGAGCATGGGGCAGACAACGAAAGCCTTAGAACAAGGGCTATCCTGGACAGTGAAAGACCCTTACGAATTGAAGAGAAACCTTCACCCGCGATGGTTAGCTTTAAAGGCATCGGAAGTCTTGTTCTATCTCAGGCAGAGAACGCTAGCAACGGGCACGAGGAAAACCAATCTGGAGCTTTTACTCGATCCACAAAGCGAAGGCAGCGTACTTGCGAGTATGAATGCCATTGATCTGAGCACGGCAATCAGTTCCGTTAGGAAGAGGCGCCGTCTAAAACATAAGACGAAGTCGAATAACACTAAATGCGTGAAAGCGGCTAAACGCCATGGCTCTCGAGATGCCAAACTCAATGTGAAGGCTGACGTTGGGTCAAAGCTGCATAAGAGAAGGTCGAAGTTCCGGTCACTGCTGAGATCCATATCGTGAAGCGCGTCGCGAAGAAAGGAACTTCAAGAAAATTCTGGCCTCTAAATCTTCGTTTGGTCTCATCTACTTCAGAGTGGACACATAACAATGACAAAAAAGGTAAGTTGGTCAGGCCGCTGACGAAACCATCGTACATATTTTGTGTCAGTGCCATCAGTACAACTGTCAGAGGCAGTTTCTGTCAGCAGTGTTTGCACGCCGCGACGAGCAGCCGCTTTCCGAAAAATTAATTTGGAACGCCGAAAAAGTCGAGCGTTCACTGAAAAGCAACGAAGGCCCTCCTGGAGTTTCTGCGATCGACCCGTCTCGTCGAACGATTGTGACATTCTAGTGTGTGTGCGTGTTTTCGCTTCCTCCAGCAGTCCTTTTCTCTCTCAATCCGTATTACTTACTTCTCTGTCTCTCGTTTCCCCTTCCCCAGTGCAGTGTAGCAAAATAAATATTTGCTTTTCGGTAAACTTCTCTGCCTTTCTTCATACAACACCATCCCTCTCTCTTGTTCAGCTGCATGGAGTTATGGCATAGCCTCATGAAGGCAGTGAGCTTGTAAGTTTGTTAATATGGTTGATTGGGCTAGTTGGTTATACATTGGGCGAGTTGGTGGAGTAAGTGCGTTGAATCTTTCGGCATTCTTAGCCATTCCAAGAAAAAAGGTGTCGGCATAGGCGCAACGCGGAAAAGACGACAGGCGCCAAGTGCACTATAGCTGCTGTTTAGTGCCATGACGTCATCAGTCTAGACGCCAGGCTAAGGGCTAGGCGCAGGATTGCAAAAGGGCTCTCTAGAAAATATTTGAAGCTCAGACCGACACTGAGATCTAGATTAGGCAGGAAACAAGTCGAGAAAGACCGAAATTCAGGGAAATTCGGACGCCGAGATCATCGCCTAGTCTCATCATTTTTGGTGCCGCGTTGAGGCAGGCATGTGGGAAACCCTCGCGTACGCATGAGCTGTGACGAAAGCTGTTGTTCTCCACCATAGCGAAAAGGTCACTGGTTTACTGGGAGAGTCAACAATGCAGTGCAGGTGCCCTTTTCTTCGAGTTCAGCGGTTGTGAATCAAAAGTCGCTGCTACTGAGTTCAGCAAACAGATTTGTTCATTGTCTCTTTGTCAAAACCGGAACCCTCCAAAGCTGTGGAATGTGCGACTCTCAAGCAAACCCCACAGAGTTCTCCTGGGAGGGTACCGTATTGTCATTGCCAAGAGTGTATTTTGTGTTTAAGTTTGGGAATAACATTTTCTAATTTGTTATCCACAGATGAGCAAGGAATGCATCTCATTTTTTGTAAGTTTTAATTTCCTTGTCATTGGAGAATCAGGCATTTCGTCGGTTTATTATTTTTGTTTTCCTTACATTTCAAAAGCTTTATTTCAAGAGAGAAGGCTGAACGAAGGCCCCCATTGAAGATACCTTTTGTGTTAGGCATTGCGTGTTTGTGCGCGCAACAGTGCAACTTAACTTTCAAATTTGTTTTGTGTAATGCCCACAAGTTTGGTATTTAGTGTTACTTTCTTACTGTTTTCAAGCGCGTTTTTCCGCTGACACTTAGCTTATTGGCTGCACTCATTGAATAAGACCTTGTCAGAGGACTAACTTTTTTTTGTTTGACAAATTGACGCTTGCGAGCGACGCCAATGCACGAGATTTAGAAGCACTTGGTGTTCTAGTTGTTGTTCGGGGACAAAATTGACTTATCCTCAGCAGCTTCGATTGTACTCAATCTGCATATGTCACAGCTGAGAATATTCGCGAAAATAAAAGTGTTTCGTTTAGCAGTGTCAAGCACTGACACTTAGCTAAAAGTGTTTCCACATGGTGTATTCCTCCAGAGATACGTTGCTCGTGTTGCTATTTATCAGCTCAGCTCAATCTCGAGGAAATGTGTTTTTTCTGCTGGTCTAGCGATTTGATCAGCATTTGAAGAGCGCTTGTTTTGGCCAGATTGGTTTGGCTTTGTGCTCCACTCTGTCATTCTAGTAAACCTCTGGAGGGCTGTGAAAGTCACCATGGGCGGAAAAACTAGAAGGGCCACAACTCTCAACGGTCAACCAGCATCCCTTCTTCCGAGCTGCGTTATGCCCCTGCCACACGGCCACCACTGAACTCTGTTAAACTCCGCCAGCATAAATTTCCCCTAAGAAGTTCGACGGAGATTGAGTTGTGGGAGAGTCACACGGCAATGACATAATTTCTGCGAGGAAGCTAAGCTAGCGCTGTTGGATTTTAGCAGAAGTATCCTAATTTCATCTCTAGATGTTTTTTTGGTAAATCTTCGTTATGCCGTTTTTACAAAAACACAATATTGAGAGGTCTGAAGCGAACAAAAAATTGAAATTATTTCAAATGAGACCACATTCGCTAAATGTAGCGATGCTGGCAGCGACGCTGGCCACCTTGTGCCCAACGCTACGTTTGTTTACATTGCGCCGTTCTCAACGAATAGTTGTTTTTGTAGCTCGTGTATAAAAATTATTGTGTTTACTGCTATCGTGAGCGCACTCCAAGTGCTTCCTGAATTAGGGTGAGTCCCATTACCCATTTCTGCAGCCGTCGAAGCAGGTGACGATAATGCAGCGCTGCCAGCCATTTCTCTCATGGTCAAACACGGCGACGACAACAACCACACGCATGGACAAAATATTTTTAAATGGCGGCGCCGTGCCCGACTATCGAGGCACGGTGTGGGGGGCATCATTGTGGAGAATAGCTGCACTCCGGCGAGCGTATATAAATGTAAAAAAAAACACGTTATGAATGAGTACTGCAACAAAAAAGCGTTTAATATTAGGAAACTGTAATAATGTACTCACTGTGGCCATTTTTACGCTCGAATTTTTTTCCTGACCTCCAGATACAGGGGACGACAGTACCTGAATCCGCTCCAAAAGGAGATAGCGGAACTACGTTTTCGAAATGCTTCGTTTACGTTCGTTTGCGTAAGTGTGGCCGTGTGACACGGACCCCATCTCCTTTGTCGTAAGGACAAGGGGATGGGGTCCGTGTCACACGGCCACACGGTGTCACACGGTGTTCGCGGGTGCCCGTGTTACAGGGGTATTAGGCGGCTCCAAACTCTAAAAGCATTTCCTGGCGGCGGGGATGCTGTTGTGCCAGAGGCGTGGTCTTTTTGCGGGAGCCCTTCTTCTCCTGGATACGGTGGTGAGCCCCTCACTGTACCGGTGAAGTCTGCCTTTCCCAGCAGCACTTTCCACAGAAACAGAGGCCCGCGCCACGCATAGTTCCGGCGAAGGCTTATCTCCCCCCTCCCCCCAAGCACCGGGAACCGATCTCGGAGAACAGCCTGGAACATTATTTAACGCCGTGCTGTCCTCATGTTTCTGAGATTGGCCCCAGCCGACGTCGTCATGGTGGCCGGCTTTTTACAAACGATAAGCTGCTCTAGCTAACGTTGCCATTCGAAAAACGACTGCCTCGTTATTCCGCCTCTGGGCGAAGGCTTCAGCGATATCTGTTCGGCTGCTCGCCACTCTAGGCGAACGCTATCATTGCGACACAGTGAAATCCTAACGGTGGTGGCAGCGGTGTGATGCCATCAAACCCAAGAAATCTTAACATGCCTAAATGAGGCAACCGCAAGGCCACCAGATTCTGTAGGTGAAATTTGACCCTTTTGCTAGTGCCAAAACTTCCACAATACTGTCTCGGTGTGACGTCAAAAAATTTGTAGCATTTCGGTTGTTATAGTGTTCTTACAGGTTCTTACAGGTTCTTACAGGTTCTTACAGTTCAGGTTCTTACAGGTTACAGGTTCTTACAGGTTCTTACAGTTCAGTTACAGGTTCTTACAGTTCTTACAGTTCTTACAGGTTGTTATAGTGTTCTTACAGTGTTCTTACAGGTATAGTGCTCTTACAGGTTACGGGTCTTAATCACTGCTTTTAGCTGTCGTTAGTTATTACGCGACCCTTCAACCTAAAAGTGTTAAATTGTTGCGAGCACTTGGAGCCCATCAACCAGTTATAACCCACGCTGCCAAAGTGCTCTGAAGCGCTCAAAAAGAAGGCCAGTACCCCGAATCTCCGTAGAGTCAACTTAGTTGGTGGTGATAGGTTCAACTGGAGAACTTCCTAATCACTCAGGTGGCTTTCGGGATCAATCAGATCGGATAAATTTATTGAGTGCCAGGCCTGCGAATTGGTAGAATGAACCTAGATCCTACCTAGACTTCGGCCAAGGGTAGCTGGCTCTTGGTGATTTCTTCGGCTCGCCGGAAGGCCAATAAAGGTGGTCCAAGTCTGAGCTGCGCAACGCATTCTCCCATCCCGCGCGGACGCTGTCGGTGTTTAAGGTTGCATGACAGCTATTATTTATTATGCCTGGGCACTCCCGCAGGACATGCTCTAAGGTGTCTGTACAGTTGATTTGTCTGCACTTCTCTGCCTTGTAAAAATGTAGACTTATTATGCATATGGGAGATGCACTTCGCTAGAATCAAGTTGATAACTCTCGCCACTGGTGATTTGATTGATATGTGGCGTTTAACGTCTCAAAGCCACCATAAGATTATGAGAGACGCCGTAGTGGAGAGCTCCGGAAATCTTGACCACCTGGGGTTTTTTAACATGCACCCAAATGTGAGCACACGGGCCTACAACATGTCCGCCTCCATCGGAAATGCAGCCGCCACAGCCGGGATTTGATCCCGCGACCTGCGGGTCAGCAGCCGAGTAACTTAGCCACTAGACCACCGCGGCGGGGCTCTCGGCACTACTACTTGTTTAATTATGTGAGAGATCGCGGGCATGCACTCGTCTGCAATTTATAACATGCTGTTTTTTGTAAATTGTTGTCATTCTATTTTCCCACTTCTTTATGGAGAAATTTCAGCACGTGCACGGCATAGCTGTAAATCAAGAAGGCGAGCGCTGCATGTCTTCTTGTTTTACGTCTTTGCGCGTCATCTGCACGCTCAAAAGTTTCCATACGAATTTTATACCAACTCAACCTGCCGTTGTTACCAGAATGAATAAGTTGCAAGGTGGCCTCTCTTCAGAAGATGATACAACTAGAGTCCTTGAATACTTTTAGTGGCTGGGAAGCTTCATGCGAAAGTTTGATATACAGCCTGTAGGGACCGCTATGGGTGCCCTCGCACATGGCAGGGCAACGGAGCGGCCGCGGCGCTGCAATCGTAGGGCACGTTCCGGAGCTGCGAAACGTTAGTAAATGTAGCCTTGAAAGTTAGATACGTCTTCACAGCGATGTTTGCTTCAAGAAAATTAGAAAAAGCTCTAATACATTCAAAGTTAGCGTTGAGAGAGGACTTTGAGCTACAAGTGTGATATCTTGCTGATTCCACTGCAAATTATGCTACTGTTATAAAAGCATGCGTATTTATTTTTGCCTGAGCATCTATTGAACGTTTGCGTACAATCCAGAGTTCTTAAATTACTCTGGTAGTTCTTAATGCGTCTCAAAAGTGCAGTGGCAGCAACTTTTGACAGCGCATATCCAATCTTCTAGGCTATATATTCGGTGTTTCTATATACGAGAATATATATCCCAGTATTGCCTCGCACTTTTTAAAGCAACGGCCACTTTGAATAAATAAAACCTTTTATTCATCAAGTGATGAGGATTAAGCAATACATCATATGACGTTTGCCTAGTTTTCATGTTTTGTTTGACGTCAACTTATAACTATGGTGTATTCTTCATTGTTTTTACTGTAAAGAAGAAAGCCTTACATGCCTCCATAAACGTAAAAATTGACCGACTGCGTCCCGCGCCGGGGGCGTCAACAAGTGACGCAAAAAGTTATCTTCTCGTGCTCATGACGCATTGATTTAGAAAATTAACTTTTCAGGCTTTCACAGCTTGCGCAAATTTTGTACAGCATTGAGGTGCAACCACGCTTGCGCCGTTACCCTGGCAAAAATTTATTGGTAGCCCTGAAGTCTCTGTTGCATAGAACAAATGTGTGCTTTGATTTTTTCTAGCTGTGAGGAGCTGCATGCATATAGCTCCGCCTGTTTGACATATCACCTCTACACTTTTGGTCATCTCCTAGCATTTATAGCAAGAACGGTGAGCATTTCACTCATCAAGCTTCCGTATTACCTACTGGCATAGAACAAGGAAGAGGCGATCGGTAGGCTCACCTTCATTAAATACGTGATTATTCATTGCTGCGATGTCAATAAGGGCTAATGCACAGTCGAATGCAACCTCAACTACCCAGCTCGCTATCGGTTCTCGTCGACGCTTGAAGGCGGGCGAGCTCCGCATCTTTTTGCACTAAACGAGTACGTCATGAGACCTTGTAAAATCCTCGGTAAAGCGTCGGCAAAAGTTTCGGAACGTCGCGTGGTGACTTCGCAGCAATACCTCCGATTAGCTCCTGGTCTACGCGAACGATGTCACTTTCATCGAAGGGCTTTTCGCACACGTGCAAATTTGGGGAAACAAATGTCAAACCTCCCGTTTCTTGTCGCGGCATGCCGCACTTACTTTTCCCGCCGATCACTGTAGGAACCGACAACTCGCAGACTTTTTCATCATTTCTTTTGTAACCGGATTGACAAACTGGTATCCAGCAGGTATACGGTATCCTTCCAGACCTTCAGGCACAGCTCACTAGGCACAATAGTAGCCACATGGTGAAAAGCTATGCAATCGCACGCCATAATAGTATGCATTGACTCCATAGCGGCACCAGCAGCCAGCTTTCCTCCGGTCTGCCCGATGCCCCGCGTGGTGATGCAGCACCGCCCCGCGACCTCCACTCGCAGCCCACAAAGCTCTCCCATTGAACTACGGCGAACCTTTACGACCAGTAAAAGTGTCGAAGGACTTTGATACAACTATTGCTACAAACTATATTGATGTAAAATACCTTCGAGAATATTCAAATTAGCAAAAACTCCGGACGCACCATTCCTCGTAGCGTTGGGTCGGCGAGCGGTGACCGGTTGCCGTGGAAGTCAGGCCACACGTGAAGGTCTGTCGTAAGTCTCGACAGGGAATCTAAGCCCTGCCTGTCGCTCATGGACTGGAGCAGATCGTTGAGCGTATCCTCGGGCCTTCTGCGCAGTTGCAGAAAAAAAATCATAACTGTAACCGTTCTCATCCTGCCTATCCCCAACGCTTCACCGTTTGACTATCGTTGGCCACCATCGGACTCCACTAACTATTTAGTTTGGCAGCTCAGCTCTAGTGGTACACATACTCGGTGGCGAGGCTAGGGACGTTCTTTTCCTCTTAATCCTTACCTCGCTACTCTGTTCTCTCATGCTCTTTCCATTCTTTTTTTTCACAATTCTGCATTTCCTTTTTCCTATCTCTGTTTATCTCGCTTCTATTTATGTCACTTTCTCTCGCAATCCGTATTTTTACAATCTTTCTTTGAATCACTCTCTTGCTCTCCATCTTTGTCTCCCTGCCTACGGTTCTCTCGGTTTCTATCTTTCCTTCTATAGTATGTTTTACTCTCTCCACATTTTCCTTTTCGTTACCACAAGATTGCCTCTCTTCTAGCTTCCTTCCACATCTCCTTGCTGGTATACAAAGCTATGTTGTGCTCCTCTACACCCTAGCCTTCGGATGGTCTGCCGTGGGTTCAAATCTCACCTCGCAAAAAAAAAACATTTAGCAAAGAGCTCTATATCTTTATTTATTACTTTCTCTCTTTCTCTCTCTGTAGGCGTCGTCTCGCTCAGCAGAGTTACTGCATCCTGCGCAGGTAAAATGGGCGCTGGTGTTTTGAGAGTGAGGCAAGAGATGACAACGACGCGAAAAAAGAAGACAAAGAGGGCACGGGCAGGTTCGTGGTGATGATTTTGCGAGTGAAACTACACAAAACTATGGCAAGCTCGAGAAGAACTTCGCTATTCAATTTTCATTGTCTAATATTTTAGGGGGGAGCTTTTCTCAATTTTATTAGCAATATTAAGAAACTTCCTTGACCTAGAGCACAATAGTAGACATGGCGAATATCCCTCGAGATCATTACAAAAAGTCACTCCTATGGCCATACCACTGTAAAAAAAACCAAGACACTCCCACGTCCAACCCCACCCTATAATAAAAACGTTCCTGTGTACGCCTCTCACGTGGACATTCAGAACTGCAGCTATATTTTATCATTCACTGAAATTATGAGCCAAGGTGAAGTTGTAAACAAAATAATTAAAGCAAATTCCATATATTTTTTATGCTAGGCAGCATTAAAAATGAGCGACATAAGCCGAGCAATCTGGACTGTTCCAAGACAAACTGTAGAAAACCCTTCAATACCATTCAATATAATAAGACACTATTCGTGGTCGCTGTCTTCCTCAGGCTTGTCTTTAGTAATCCCTACTGAAGATCCCGCCCCGCTCCCTTTGTAAACTCCTGGATAAGCCTTTCAAAGGTTCTATAAACGATGAAGATGATTATGAACCTTAAAAATAATGTACCTCTTATATTTAAAGAGCGTACACGGCAGTTTGCATGCTCGTCTCCGTAGTGCCCCTTACTAAATGCACTATCACCTTTTTGACCTATCTTCCTGTTTAGCCTTGTGAAGGCATGCTCAGAGGGTGACTAGCATTACGCTGAAGGCCGTGATGGTACGAAAACGTGGTTCCAGGGCACGTCGACAGGTGTCTGCCAAAACTGCGCAATATGCCAGTTATGTAAGTAAGTGTTGATAACTCAAAGCAACTGGCTTCCTGGCCTCAGGTCTCATCATTCAACTTTCTTAAATATTCTTCCATTTAGGAATTGCCAAATATAACACTCAATCAAATGAGGCCGCGGATTCGGCTAATTGGATGTGTTTCATGCCAAGGAGTGAAAGACTGTGCTGAAACACTGCGAAAACAATGAAGGGAACCTATCGTGTAAACGCGTTGCTTATCTATCAGGGGGAACGCTACGGGGCGCCAATTCATGCGGTCGTATGGATTGGCGCTGCAGGCTGGCGATGCAGATTATAAAGGAAAGACTGCAGGCATGGATAGATGATGAGGGGGTGCTGGGGGAACTGCAGAATGGGTTTCGGAAACACAGGAGGTTGGAAGACAATCTGTTCTCACTGACGCAGTGCATCGACATAGCAGAAAAGGAACACAGGCCCCTGTGGCCAGCATTCTTGGATATCAAGGGAGCGTACGATAGCGTGGTTCAAGAGGAATTGTGGGGAATACTGGACACACTAGGCGTGGAACATGTAGTCACTAATCTTTTAAAGGGTATCTATGAAGGTAACCAGGTAGTTATAAAGTGGGAAAAACAGGTGTCTAAGCCTTCAGAGGTAAAACGGGGGCTTAGGCAGGGGTGCCCCCTGTCACCCTTATTATTCATGATGTACCTACAAGGATTAGAGGCAAAATTAGAGGGGAGTGGGCTGGGCTTCAACCTCTCTTTAGTCAAACAAGGGAAGCTTATTGATCAGGCACTACCAGCATTAATGTACGCAGATGATATAGTGCTAATGGCCAACAACAAGGAATATTTGCAGAAATTGATGGACATCTGCGGTAATGAGAGAGATAGGTTAGATTTTAGATTCAGTAAGAAAAAATCAGCAGTCATGATTTTCAATGACAACGAAGGTAGTGAGCTTAGGATACAGGAGGTCACGCTAGAGATAACAGATAAATACAAATATCTGGGCGTATGGATAAGCAATGGGACTGAGTACCTGAGGGAACACGAAATATACGTGACAACTAAAGGTAACAGGAATGCAGCAGTGATGAAAAATAGGGCACTGTGGAATTACAATAGGTATGATGTTGTGAGAGGAATATGGAAAGGGGTCATGGTTCCTGGGCTGACGTTTGGCAATGTGGTCTTGTGCATGAGATCCAAAGTTCAAGCAAGATTAGAAATTAAGCAACGTGGAATAGGTAGGCTTGCTTTTGGAGCTCACGGGAATACACCAAATCAGGAAGTACAAGGTGATATGGGATAGACACCATTTGAGGGCAGGGAAGCTAGCAGCAAGATAAAATTTGAGAAGCGATTGAGAGAAACGGGGGAGGAGCGTTGGGCTAGGAAAGTTTTCAGCTACTTGTACATTAAGAATGTCAATACAAAATGTAGGAAGCGAACCAGGAAGTTGACTGGTAAATACTTAGAAAACAGCAGGTGGCCAAACCAAAAAGAACTATCGGTTAAGAAGAAAGTGAAGGAAACGGAGACTGACATGTGGAAAATGGGCATGATTAAAAAGTCCACACTAGAGATCTATCGAACTTTTAAGCAGAAAATTGCCAAGGAAAGGATCTATGATAATACTCGGGGTAGTTCTCTACTGTTTGAGGCAAGGACGGGAGTCCTGCGAACAAAGACATATCGGGCCAAATACGAAGGGGTAGACACAGTATGCAGTGCTTGTGGAAAGGAAGAAGAAACTGCCGAACACTTGATAATGTTCTGTAAAGGGCTTCACCCTATAGTTCAGGATGATGGCGCAGAGTTTTTCAGAGCACTGGGGTTTAGGGACCGGGAGGGCAAAACTAGACTTTAAGCAAGTAGACTTAACTAGAAGGAGGTTTCCTGATTGGTGGCTAAAGTCAAGGCACGAGTGAAAATTAAACTCTTCACTTCACTGCAAAGTACGAATCCTCAAACTCACTTTTTAAGAAAAAAATAAATATAGTTTTGGGTTAATTAAGTATTACGACTTGGTGGCGCTAGCCACCGCCCGATCTAAAGGGTACAGTCATATACATCTATCCATCCATCCGTCGTATAAACATTGGCTCCTGCTTGATCACCTTTTTTCTGTGAAAAGTTAGCTATCTGTTTGATGCGCTTTACTCCGGTCGACGCCTGAAGTCTTGAGGACCACGTGGAAACAATTTTGTCACGGTGGGTGAACCTTTTGCCAACTTTTGAAGGACTTTTTTGCTGAACCACGCCGTAGCTTGCTAGGCCTAAGGTTAAGCTTAGCTAAGCTGAACGCTAGGCTTAGCGCGTTTGAGCTATCAAGATGGCTACGCAAGTAGCCACTGTACAAGGGGAGGACAATTTTGCCAAAAAACACTAGTGCTCTACATGGACAACGCCACTTTCTAAGCGTAAATCAACTAAAGAATGCGTGGTGGGCGCTGAAGTCTAAGGCCCACCATATGACAAGAACGGTGGCACCCGATCTCCCGCCAACGTGAAGAAACGCTTCCCAAACGCGTCAAGGCTGCATCATCTACCAAGGGAGCATTGTTAGGCCCCGGGAGGCCTGACCGTTAAGAATACCAGTAATGTCCGTATTTCTCAAGCCCTCACGGCAGTGGCGCGTCTCTGCGCTGCGAATATTACAGAAGACACCATTTTTTTCAATGCTATGCAGAACATTCTTGTGATTAGTACGCCATCGCAAGCCGATGCCAATGCCTACGCAAGTCTATAGGCTATCACTATTAATAACGCAGGGTACAAGGTAAGCTCTTATATTGCTGCGCCCGACAACACATTAAAGGGCATCATCAGAGACATCGATATGGAACTTGACGACGAAGTGCTCAGAAGACTTCTTATTCAGACAATGAATCCCACCGTTCTCGAAGAGTAGCGAATCAAGAATTCTACCAGAGTCGTTATATTTTTCGAAGGACTTCAAGTTCCAAATAGTGTATGGGCCTAGCATAGTCAATGCACTATCTGCCGACGGCTGACGGACGTCTGCTATGCCTGTAGTAGACCCGGGCACAGCGCCGACATGTGCCCCACTCCAGGAAATGTTATCTGCCGGGCTTGCGGGATGACCTCCCCTGGCGACCACTACGCTTGCTCGCCTAAGCGCGCCTTGTGTGGAGGGCCTCATCTAACGGCTGACAGTACCTAAACACAAAGATTGGAGATACCTTACATCGGCAGACAGCGCAGAAGAGAGAAGCGACATTAACAAGGACTTGCACCGATACATGAGCTGTCCAAACCAGTAAACAAGTTCAGGTCGAAGTCGAGGAGCTCGAGGGGGCACTCCTGATACAGGAGCGATCCCCGATCACGGGGCCCGGCCATCAACATTGATGTGCTTCGCCACGGCAACCTAATGGGCTTACCGCGTCAAAGCATCCCAGAAACAGGGAGCGGCCTGTTGCCAGACCTGAACAAAGGTAGAATGATTCATCTGGAACAGGAGAACGCTGCACTAAATGAGGCAATTGCGCAACTTAGAGCCGAGATAGTCGAAGGCTAATAACGCTAAGAGTGAAGCTCTACAACGTTCTATGGAAACGCCTGTGAAAACACCTATGGAAACGGCCCTGGAAATACCCGTGGAAAGACCCGTGGAGACGCCCGTCGAAACGCCCGTGAAAGCGCAGTGTGCTGTTCGTCCAGCCAAAAAGAGGTCTTCGACAAGGCCCGCACTTGATGACGATTAGCATAGTTTTAAAATGAAAATCAGAGAGATGTTCTAGTCGCTTAGCCAAACAGTCGCATTGGTTCATGTTGAATTTGATACCTTGGCGGAGAAGTTTTGCGCGCTGGATGCTAAGGTCAATACATTGGACGCTAACTTCTGTGCGTTGGACGCTAAGGTCAACGCACTCAAACGCAGGCACAGATCTTACGTGCCTAGCCATGGCGCGTCCACCTAAAGAGTTCAGACTTTGGCAGTGGACCTGCTGGGGGTTTCTCCGCAAGAAAGCGGTTCTTCAGCAGTTCGTTCTCACTCTGAAAAGCCGCACGTCATTTTGCTTCGGGAAACGCTTTCATAATCTGTAATTCTGCCAGGTTACGGATTTCCCGCTCTTCATGGAGATGGACGAGATCGACGAAGGGGCGTTTGCACGCTCGTATCTAAGGAATACCCCTATATTTCGCATGGTCTTTCGATGGACAGTAGTAAGGTAAAACACTCATTATTCGAAATTATTCCGGGAGGTCATTTCAAGAGTAGTGTTTCCATCCTTCATATTTAGAGTTCTCCAAATGACTCGAGACAAAGGTTTGCGACGCTCATGGGTAGGGCTGCCGCCAAGGCCAGTATCTCCCTGCTTGTGGTTGCGGATTAGTTCAACGCTCTTCGTCAGGCTTGGGCTTATCTGCGGTCATCCTGCAAAGAGGGGGATTTGTTGCAAGCAATGGAGAACTTGAACCAAACCCTGGCCATGGACACAGTATTTCCGACCAGGATGGGTAACTCCTGCACGAGGGACACCACGCCAGGTTTTACTTTGGCGTGGTGTCCAGGTTTACTCTGCTACTTGGCACAACTTGCGCGTGGATCTGGGTAGTGACCATAATGTCCTAGTTACCCATGTCAGTGTACAGGGCAAGCCCGTAAGGGAGTGTAGTTTCACAGATTGGGATTACTTCCGGCCTATTAGAAAAGATGCGCGCAAGATGGAGGCTCAACCTCCAGCCTGGTTCGATGGGCCAAACAGCTCAAGGGAGACGTTAGTGAAGCGACAAAAAAGACATACGTGGATTTGGAAACAAATAGGATGGACAGCCGCCTTGCACACCTCCTAGAGGCCAAGAAATCATTACTCAAGAGGTTGAAGAGAGTCGAGACAGAGGCTCAATCGCTGGCTCCACAAAAAGATTGCAGAACTTAACCTGGCCATCGAAGACCACTGCCAGACATTCTCTAGGCAGCAGTGGGAGGAGGTGTGCAATTCTGTTGATGGCTAAGTGAAAATAGGAGGGAAATGGGATTTGCTAAAGAACCTTTTGAACAAGTCGAATTCCAAGAGTAATCAAAGGCAAGTCGTTGCGAAACTCATACGTGCCGCCAGACAGTCTGATTCTGAAGACGCTATACTGGACAGTTTGGCTCACAGATATTTATCTATTCGTTCCTCGAGGTGTTCAGATCCGTCTTACACTGGACCCCCTTGCACTGAGCTTGAAGAGCCCTTTATTACCATCGGCATTTGAGAAGTTCTTCAAAACCTTAATGAACGATCGGCTGCGGGGCTGGATGGCATCTCTAACAGGGCCCTGACGAACCTGGAAGACGAATCTATCAATTTTCTGACCATTGAGATCAATCGCATATGAAGGGAAGGTTCTGTCCCAGACTCTTGGAAAATGGCGTCAGTTCTCTTCATTCCCAAACCGGGTTGCCCTCGAAGTTTAGCCAATCCTCGGCTCATATCACTAACGTCCTGTGTCGGCAAGGTGGTGGAGCATGTCATTCAAAACCGTTTCTCTAAGTACATCGAGAAGAAAGGTATTTTCCCTTAAAACATGGTTGGAATTTGTCCGTCTTTGTCCGCACAAGACATAATGAAGCTACTCAAACCAAACGTCAAATCATACACGTGAACACAAAGGACGTAAGAAGCATCCTGGGCCCTGACTTGGAAAAAACACTTCACGACATCTCTCACGCGCACATCTTAAACTTCATTTCAGAGCTTGGTCTGGGGCGAAGCCTTCCACAGATACGTCAGCTCCTTTCTCGAATCCAGGAAGGCCACGCTCAATATCGGAGACCTCAAGTCTTGTCCCATAGCACTGGGCCCTAAAGGCACGCTGCAAGGAGCGGTGATAATTTCGCTTTCTTTAACATCGCTATATGCAAGTTGTCAACACTGCTCTCTAACATGAAGGGCATCAGCCATACACTTTACGCTGATGATATTACCATCTGGTGTTCCGGAGGTAGCGAAGGGGAAGTCGAGACTGCACTCCAGGAAGCCATTGATCAGACAGAAACTCTGATCAGAAAAAACGTAAAGAGGGTGTTGCGCATCTTCGTGCGAACACGCACTGAATGGCTTATGCAGCTAGGAGTTCTTAACACCCTAGATAAAATAATTGAAGCCCAAGAGACTGCAGAGCTAATGCGCCTTTCGTCTACGCCGGCTGGTAGGAAGATTCTGTCCATCCATAGTCTCAGTCTGGCGCTCGTGTAGGATCACCGGCTTTAACTGCCGGATGAACAGCGGACTGCCATTAACGTCGCTCTGTTTCCGCGAAACGTGAGTCCTCAGCGCAAAAGTAGGCAGACGCCAGGCTAGGGCAATCACACTTCTGAAGAGCATCAGGAACGATCCTCATTCAGTGTGTTTTGTCGATGCCACTCAGTGCAGTCACTTGGTTTCTGTTATTTCCGCCAGTCACATGGGTTCGATTATCAATGCTGCGTCAGTTAGGGACTATACTCTCTCAAGAGCCGAACAGTTGGCTGTAACCCTTTCCCTTTTCGATGACAGCAGATCGCAAATCTTCAGCGACTCAAGGTCAGCGGTCAAGGCTTTTGCCTGTGGTTCCATCTGTGCTCAAGTATTTTAACTACATGGAAATAGGACAGTTTCTCCACATACCTTTACCTGGTTTCCTGCACATCTCGAACCCCTACTGAACTCTCTAGTAAACCTGAATAACACGACTTACTCCCGCTTGCGCGCACTAACCCTTCATGATGGGGAGGATCTAAGTCCAAAGGTTGGCAGTGAGATGTTCAGGGACGCTTTACTTACATTCAGTGAAGTGGCTAAACACTACCATTTGAGTAGGCGATCATTTGCTATTCCACACAGAAAGTTGTCTGGACCTCAGGCCATCACATTTAGAATGCTCCAGACCAGGTCCTATCTAAGTCTATTCTTTCTCAGCATGGTATTCTCAGAGGCTTTTGACTCTACTTGTCCTGATTGCGGTGATGTTAGTGACTTGGCACATTAGCTCTGGCAGTGCCCCTCGTTACGGAGCCCAAGTCGGCTCACAGAAGAAGATTGGGACTCTGCCTTACGAAGTTCAGAGTTGCTACCACAACTACGGGCTGTCCAGAGAGCCCACGATGCGGCGGTGAGGCTAGGTCGCCCTGTTCCCATATGGGAGTGGCCCGCCACGGTGCTCTACAAGAGTAGCGTTTCTCAGCACCCAATGAAGTTCTTTGTGTGTCTGTCTGTTTATCGGAGCTCAGGGGAAGCTGCCTCGGTCAATTACACCTATTTATTATAGCTTTATTTATCATTCGCGGCAGTGCGCAAGAAGTAGGTTTTAGCTGCTTTGTCTTAAGCGTCAGTCATTGTCAATTACAGTGCGCCAATAGCTCGGGTCACAGCTACCGTCTCCACTATCAATGCGTAACTAATACGCAATTTTGTCAGAACTAGCTTACCGGCCTGGCTTCGTCTTCGCCACTATCTGCGGATAAGCCGGGTGAGTTGAAATTATGTGGTCCACCTGCACCAGTGAAAAAAGGCACAACCTGTAGCAACTACTCCACAGCAGATACCAAATTCATCAGGAGAATTATACCAAAAATATGCCAAATAACAGACTATTCATAACATAAGTAGTAAAGTTGAGCGAAATAGCTCGTTGACATATATCTGCAAGCCACGACTGCCTACAATTGTAGTTTCGATGAGTACGTTGATGCGTACGGTTTTACAAATACACTACTTTTGTTGGCGTGATACGAGGCCCGAAATGGGGCGCGGAACCGCGAATGTACTAACGCAATATTCGGACTTATTAGCGTAGAATATGTAAAAAAATTCCTTTGATGATTTCTCAGTTTTCAACATTAACCCTTTATTCACAATAAAACTGCCTTCCAACAGATAGATGAAATTGACAAAACAGCCATCGTGGCACGGTGCGCAAGTAAGACTTACACCCCGGCAAGTTTGGTGCACTTACCGAGAGTACATTTTGGAACCGCTAAGTGACACCTTAGCTATGTGGTGCTATGCGGGAACGCAAACACACCTAAACCAAAGAAGAAATGGTGGGAGACGGCGAGCACGTTTTTTGGTGGTGTTGATTAAAACAAAAAAAGCGTTCCGAAGTAGTATTATATTACATTGAATTATTTATAATAAGCATTTTAAGTTTTGTCACCAAGAAACACAGCCAATTTTCGTAGGCGTTACGACTAGATATCACTCGATACGTATGTGAACAAGACACCACAAAGTGCTGTGAAGAAAAGCACTTCGATCGGAGTGCGAGTAACTCCCTCTTTTTCAACTCATCTTGCTATTTGCACAGAAGAGTGTAACAAACTCTTCTCTGAGTAACGCTGCGCTTTGGTTGTTAAGATTTTGTAAAGCACACTAACTGTAGTGTAGTTCCTATAAGCACACTTGGAAGCTTGACGCGGGTATGTATTATATCAAATTCCAAATCACTGTGTCAGTGTGGGCAACCACTCAATTAGCGAGTAAACACAGGGTGCTTCGTGTCATCGCGAGAGAAGGATGTCCCTTGTGACCGATGACACATTCATAGTTTAGGATAATATATTGTGGTGCTGATTTTTTTTTGTTACGAAGCCATGTTTGTAGTAAAAAATGCGTACTCTATAGTTGTCTGTAAGAGAAAGAAATTTCCCAGCTATTACTGAAGAGAGCCGCAAAGAAACCCCCGTGAACAAACTTGCACACGAGCTTCACCCTCCCCTTCCATGAGGAGTGGGAAGACGTCCTACTCGGCTGCTCTGAGCTCCAAGCCCAACAAGCATTGGTGGCAGGAGACCAGGCCGCCGCGGCAGCTACAGGGCTACTGGACTGAGGATCTCTTCTAGAGTTTGTGGGAGCTGGGCCCTTCCGATTCATCGCATCCACACTTCTCACTGTAAATAGCTAAATGAATACTTTTCGCCCCCACATACATGGGTCTTGGTTTTATTGGGAGCCTTTTGGTTACTACACGACAGCTCCAGAGAAGCGTGAGGGCAGAGTGTACACCAGTACGGAATGCGATGGTGGCATTTTAAAACTCCACCGCACAGAAGACACCGGGGTAAAGGTATACTGGCACCTTTTTTCGGAGGCCAGTTTACTCTGCCATACAAATATTCTGTGCACAGAGACGGCTCTGAGCAAGTGTGACGCTTCGCAAACGCTGACACGATATTTTACTTTGACAATAAAGCCAACTTTCTAAGCGCACCCCTACCGAAATCGGCAATAGCTTGACGTCAGACTACACTACTAATCCAGGTGACTTCATGGAGCAGTATGGCTAGTTTTGACGCCAGCAAGCAACAAAATGCAAAAAAGGCAGCTTTTGCGTCGCCTTCTCGATCGTCTGCTCGCGTCGTGCGGCCATGTGGTCATGGAGATCCAGCGTACCTGTGAAGCGAGCTAGCCGAGTCTGGAATAGTGCGCATGCACGTGAATACCAATTATAGGCTTATTAGAGGGCAAAAAAATATTTCCATTTTGTCGTTAAGGCAACAATATTTCGCCCTGTAAAGTCATGTGCGAGAGACACGGGGCACAGTACGTGCAAGTTCAACTGATTCCCGTTCCATCCACCACTTCTATCAGCGCGGGTCGACTTGGTATGCCGAGGCAGACTGTGAGACTGGGCGCCGACCAAGCTCAGTTTGCTCTGTTTGCTGCACTGCACTTCGAATGCGTACACGCGCAACAAGCAGTTGCTGACTGACTTCCGATTGTGGGCGGACGAAGAATGTGTGCCATAAACGTGGCGTCCTCATAACGTTTTGTTCCCCTGCCCAGACACTTGCCATACATCACGGCGACGATACGTCAAGAAAACTTGCATGTGCACATGCTACCACCTGGTGGCACTGCTCATACTGCGTCATGACGTTAGGGTACAGTAGGAACTGAAACTAGCTTGGAAAATCATGATGTAATCAGTTTTTCAGGGCCCACTCACGCTTAGCGGCACGTTTTCTATGCTCTCGGGGGCTTGGCCTACCATTTCACGCGAAAAACGATAAGTGAAAAATTACGTGTTAATACTTCTTTAAAGCAGTGCTAGCACACTTTTCGATTATTTATGATCTCGGCAAAGGCGTTTCATATTGTTATGGATATATTTATTACCTTACAGAAGGAACATAGTCTAGCAGTCAAGATGGTGCCTGTTGTATTTTTCGAATACAACACGTCGTCATCCGGCTATTCTTCGCATACAGCTCAGCCGTAGCCGCAATCCTGCATGATCGACCTCCAGCGGAGAAAGCGCCAACCCAGCTCTTGTTAACAGGAGTTGGATGAAAAGTGAGTGACGTAGACGATGTCGGAAGATGTGGAGGGCACCGAAGGGTTTAGAGGGGGTTATTGCATTGGGAACATCAGTCACCTGCCCCAGCACACGGTAGGTCCTGGAGTACTTGGGCAGAAGCTTTCGAACATGCCAACATGCCGGGATGGAGAATACAGACAAACCAAATCACCCGGATCAAAGTGGACATTCCGGTGGTGACTGTCATAACTGTTTCTGGTGGAGCTGCGAGTCTGAAAGGCGTCAAGGGGTCATCTGAAGAGCCTTTTCAGTTGTGCTAATTGCGTGGCGAGCGTAAGCTGTTAACAGGTGAGCAGTGTTGGGTACAAGTGCGTAGAGTGACAAGGTTGGTACTCAACCGTACAAAATTTATTAAAGAGAATGTTCAGCAGTGTCGTAGGGCGAGCTATTGTAAGTGAAAGCAACAAAGGGTAGCGCAGTGTCACAGTCGAGATCAGTCGAGACGTACATGAAGAGCATATCAGTTCACAGAGAACGATTCAAACGTTCTGTGGGGCTGTTCGTTTGGGAATGGCCCAACCTAAGCTTGTGCTTGGTTGCACAAATACGACGTAGTTCGTCGATTACCTTAGAGAAAAGTAGCGACTGCAGTCCATGACAAGTTGACAAAGAGCGGCGTCATGTGAAGTGACGTCTTGAATAAAAAAATCACACCATACCTATAAAGTGAATGATGATGAGTGGGATGAAGCGTTCATTCGTCCGTCCGTCCGCCCGTATGTCTGTCTGTCTGTCTGTCTGTCTGTCTGTCTGTCTGTCCATCCGTCCGTCCGTCTGTCTGTTTGTCTATCTGTTTATCTGATACTGCCAGTTACCCCTGACGCAGGACAAGGTTAGACTATGAGGAGCGTTGCCCGTAAAGTGAGTGGCGTCTGCAGCACAGCTGCTTGGAAGAGGTCTTGTAGTAGCAAAACGGGTCGAATAATTCTTAGTGACGGCAACCCAGCTGTTACCGTTGTTAGAAAGAGGGAAAGGGCCCATCAGGTCGAGGCGGACACGAAAAAAAGGTTCAGCTGGTACACTGTATAACCTGTCCGTCAGAGGCACAGCAAATATTTACGTAAAGCTCACGGGTGCCTCTTAGTTCGTGAGAAGAAAATAGCCGTGGATGCCAACGGACGTAAGGCTGTTATTGTAGGTACGGAGACAATGTCCTTCGTTAGTGCATATTATGGAAAAGTCTACAAGTTGGCTGCTCAAATTTCTTATTTTCTAGCCGAAATGCCACTACCAGACCACTTTTTTGGGGGGCGCGATGTGTTGACAGTGACCCTGGGTGCGTGTAACTAACATGCATTTTTTCATAGTTCCTCTTCAATCTTTTTACTGTGATATGAACACTCTTGGCGTGTTTATGATATCGGCATCGCCATCGCGCACCATATGGAGTCCAAATCGATAACAGCCCCCCGGAAATCGTGTGTTCTAGCCGCCGGTAAATGAACGCGAGCGAGCACTACGAAGGCGGCTGAAGCAAAGGGGAAGCAAGTCGACCCATCTCAGTCGCACGAAGGGCGCATGCAATAACATCACCCGCGTGCGAGGCATGTCATCGATTTATACTCAGGCAAAGAGGAAACGCCCTGTCTGTCTTGAGGATTGCCGGGGCCTCGTGGAACAAGAGGGAAGCTGCCATATGACCAAATGGAGCACTCCGCGTTCGGCTTCGGTGGGAGGCGGACGTTTGATGGCTCGCTCCGTGCGAGGTGCTTCGGCGGCCGCTGCTGGCCGCGGTGTTAGGTTCCCTTCTGCATTATCGGATTACCGGTTTTTGTTGCCTACATTGCCGTCGGGGGACAGTATGGAAGAGTGTGTGTTTCTGCACGGGGATTTGGAAAAAAGACCATACCAGTTGGAAGACTTTCGGGCCCCGTTGGAAGAAGTGGGACTAATCAAGGCGATCACTGGCATTGGAGCCTTCCAGATGAATCACATCTGGCTGGTGAAGATGCGAAGCAAGGATGACAGAGATGCATTACTCAAAACAGGTGGACTCCGAGTCAAGGGTGGCTTCTGTGCTATCATCGACCCTATCCCACATGATGTAACCGTGAAAATCCACTGGGTTGACTTTGCGGTCTCGCATGAGAGCACTCGACAAGCGTTAGGTGAGTTTGGTGAAGTTCTGGAGGTTTCCAACGACAAGTGGACCGTCGCGGGCTTTGAACACGCGACATCGACGACGAGGGTGGTGCGACTGAAACTGAAGGAAGGCCTGGTGCTAGAAGACTTGCCGCACCTTTTTAAGATTGGAGGGGGCACTGTCCTTCTTGTGGCCCCGGGTCGGGCACCGCTTTGCCTAAGGTGCCACATGCAAAGACATATACGACGAGACTGCCAGACTCCCCGCTGTGGTGTATGCCAAGCATTTGGACATGAAAGTTAAGATTGCGTCAGGAGTTATGCCATAGTTACGAAGACCGTGCTGCCAACAGACGACGCCCAAGATTATCTAATGGACGCCGAAGAGGCTGAGAAGTTGGCCCCTGGCAGCAACGCCGTGGGACCCGACGCCGTGGTTCAGGCAACTGGAGAAGAGACAGCCGACGCGACATTGCGAGATGGCAAAGACTCAACGAAAGAATCCGAGGAGTTGGCCGCAACAGGCGGCCAGCAGGACATTCAAGAATCGATGAAGGAAGACATGGATACCAGTGGCGAGATCGCTACGCCAGAAGCCGGCACAAAGTCTCCGGAAGCGACCACGGGACGCGGCAAGTGTTACCGAGTGGAGAGCACGGAACGCAACCTGAAACTCCCGGAGCGTCTGTGGCATCGCGTCACGGGCGCTAAGAGTAAAAATTGCCCGCAGCTTCCCTCGGAGGAACACTGAGGAGGATGCGGAGCATATAATTGGTTAACGGGGTGTTAAAGTGCGACTTACATGGGTCGATGGCTAAATTGGTTAACGTGGTTATGAAATGGGGTGTTAAATTGCGACTTACTTCGGTCGCTGGCTAAATTGGTCAATGTGGTTGTAGGAGGGGTGTTAAATGAGTGAACACGTACGACACGTATGCGAAAGGGTTGGACGACGACTTGGTTGCGGTTCGCCAACACTTTGGCCGGCGCTGGTCGAAGGGACGTCGATCATTGCGACCTCGGACGTCGACGCGCCGTACAAACCAACCGACGAGCGGCAACTGAGCGAGCGAGCGCCAACCTTGAGTATATATACAGCGCGACGGCGCATGCACTGTCAGCTGTCGAATGTTCGAGAAGGGGGAGAAGCGCAACGGCGCATGCGCGCGCTTCAGCTGCCGATGTTCTCGAAGCACGACGGCGCATGCGCGCGCGTCAGCTGCCGATGTTCTCGAAGCGTGACGGCGCATGCGCGCTACATTATACAGCTAGCGAATGTTCATGAAGAGAAGAAGCGCACGCGGTGTGTAGAGGAGGAAGGGTGCACAGATGGTGGAGGAGTGAAGCGCGCGCGGTGTGTAGAGGAAGAAGGAGAAGGAAGCTTGCGGACGGCGCCGCACTACAAGCCTCGAGTATTAGATGCTCCGCATCTAAAAATATGCCCTCGAAACCCGGTCGGCGTCATCGTCGCCGGTTCGGGAACAGGATCTAGATGCGTAAGACCCCGTTTTTCCCACTGCACGGTATACGAGACACGGTAAGCGCAGCATTGTAGTTTTCATCTTTGTCATCAACTTGGCTAGCATGACTGCGCCTTTACGCATTGGTACGCTGAATGTACGTGGTCTAGGTACGCGTCGCAAACAGTACCAGTTGAAACGCTTGATGCAAGAAAAAGACCTTGACTTGCTCGCGGTCCAGGAGTGGGCAACGTGGCAGCACGTTGACAGCAATGCTGAACGAGCACGTCTTCTTTCTTGTGCAGATTTTGACTGTCGCCTTTGGTGAGCATGCGCTTGCCGTGGAAAATGCTTCCATCCGGTTGGATTTGCCGGCTGTCGCAGCTCGAGAGGAAAACGACGCATTCACTGTTTCGACAATCTGCGATTTCATCGAGCCGATGCAGTATGAGCGTGTGGAAGCTACTGATTACAGCGTTTCCTTCGGAGTGACGTCACGACTTGACAGCTACTTATACCGGCCGACGTCTCTCTGGCACTTCAGTGGGCAACGTGGCAGCACGTTGACAGCAATGCTGAACGAGCACGTCTTCTTTCTTGTGCAGATTTTGACTGTCGCCTTTGGTGAGCATGCGCTTGCCGTGGAAAATGCTTCCATCCGGTTGGATTCGCCGGCTGTCGCAGCTCGAGAGGAAAACGACGCATTCACTGTTTCGACAATCTGCGATTTCATCGAGCCGATGCAGTATGAGCGTGTGGAAGCTACTGATTACAGCGTTTCCTTCGGAGTGACGTCACGACTTGACAGCTACTTATACCGGCCGACGTCCCTCTGGCACTTCAGTGGGCAACGTGGCAGCACGTTGACAGCAATGCTGAACGAGCACGTCTTCTTTCTTGTGCAGGTTAGTTATCTGCCCAATGCCAAGTGTGTTCGTAGTAATAATGTTTGCTTAGTGCTGCTACCTTGCCCACATGTGCTAAATGATGTTTGTTCCATTTTGTGCGTTTTTGTTGACTTGATTGTACAATGTGGGGATGTCAAGCAAAATCCGGGGCCTGATTCTGATAGTGATGAAGGGGTAACCGAGTTCAAAGCATCACTCTCCGGTTTAAGTGATCGCGACCTGATACTCAATGTTCTAACAGGACAGAAAGCAATTATCAAGCGCAGGAATGACTTCAGTGCTGCGCAGAAAACATTATCTGACACACTAACCGAATGTAAGGGTAGGCTTGATTCGTTGGAATCGGCTCTTGCCAATTTATCCTTGACGCAAGGCAAACTGGAAGCCGTTGAATCCGAAGTTAGCAATCTGCAAAAAATGGTTGTTGCTATGGCGGATAAAATTGATGATCTAGAAAATCGCAGTCGTCGTAACAACATTCTTATTCACGGTCTTGAAGAACCTGCTAGCGAAACTCCTGCATCATTACGGGAGAGCGTAACTCAGAATTTTTTGCTCGACCAGCTCGGCATTACTATATCAGGAATAGAAAGATGTCACAGACTTGGTAGTAAACGGCCTGATAAAACGCGGCCTGTCATCGTGAAATTACTTGACTTCCGTGAAAAACTTACAATTCTAAAAAACTGCGCTAAGCTCAAGGGATCAAACTACTATGTCACAGAAGACTTTTCTCAGAAAGTGAGAAATATTAGATCACAATTGTGGGACTGCACCGCAGAATATAGAAAAAACAAACAGCGAGTAAGGCTTATCTTCGACAAAGTGTCCATTAATGATGTTCTTTACATGTGGGACGAAACCAGTGGTTCTATTGTTCGTGTTCCTAAACGCCATCATACATGACGAACAACCGGTTGCAATTTCTTAAAGCTGCTTAATGTGAACTGTCGAAGCATAGTGAATAAGGGTCTTGATCTTGAACACTTGGTGGCAATTCATGAGCCTGATGTTATCGCGCTTACTGAAACCTGGCTGCACAGTGGTGTTTATGATAACGAATTCACTCCCCCAAATTTTTATGTTTATCGTCGTGATCGAAACTCTCGTGGTGGGGGAGTTGCCCTTCTCTTCAAGAAAAATTTGAACGTGGCCCGGATGTCTGATGCTGTAGACGTTGAAGCACTCTTCTGTAAGTTGTTTCATGAGGGCCAAAATGTGACTGTTGGTGTTGTATACCGACCACCAGCGAGTGATTTAGAAGTACTAGAGAATCTTAGAAAGTACATTGAGTGCAATACAACTGATAACAATAAATTTTTTTGTGTGGAGATTTTAACCTCCCCGGCATTAACTGGAACACTCTTTCGACTGACAGAAGCGACGCAAATAATAATGAATCATTAATTGATATTGCATTTCAATTTGGTTTAACCCAACTAGTTAAAGACTTCACACGTGTTCACGGAACTAGTAAATCTGTGCTTGACCTTGTTTTTGTTAGTTCAAGTATTCGTGGTGATTCGAAATGTGAAATAGTTGAGGGAATTTCCGACCATAAATGTGTTTTAATAGAGTTCTCTTCATTACTGCAGAAACCCATCTTTAACGTTTCTCATTTTCCTGACTTCTCAGCTGCTGATGATACGTCGATATTAGACAGACTGGAAATAGCCTACGATGAACTTTGCAGTAGTATGATCACTGAAGAGTATGACGTCAATTCATTATGGCTGAAATTCAAAAATACAATTCACGCCTGCATTCAGCTCTTTGTACCAGTCAAGTATCGAAAAATCATTTCTGCGAATCCTTGGATAACGCGTGATAGCATTCACATTAAAAGAAAACTAAACCGTGCCAGGAAACAAATTAAGAAGAACATTAGTCAAAAACGTTTCGCTGAAGTGGCAATGCTCTCTCGTGAACTTAAGAAAAAGATGAAGCAGGAACGTTTCAACTTCTATACCATTCGTTTGAGCACGCTGGTAAAGGAGGCACCAGCTAAGTTTTGGAGGACCATTACACCGAAGTCCTCAAGTACTAATACATTTAACATAGGCAATGATTTCACATCCGATGCTGCTAAGATTTCTGATGCGTTCAACACCCACTTTGAATCCGTTTTTTCCAAAGATAATGGTAGCATACCCTTATTTGACAAATTCCAGACATTACCTCCGATTGAAGATTTGGAAATAACAGAAAGTGGAATATTTAACCTCTTGCTTAATTTAGATGTGAAAAAGTCATATGGACCCGATAATATACCTAATGCATTCCTTAAACGATACGCTGAGTGGTCATCTAAATTTTTGTTAATTATTTACCGTACATCCCTTTCGACGGGTACTTTGCCTGATGACTGGAGAATTTCCAAGATAAAACCACTGTTTAAAAATGGCGATAAGCAGCTTATTTCTAACTATCGACCTATAGCTTTAACATGCACGTGTTGTAAAATTCTCGAGCATCTTATTCATAAGCATATTACGCTTTTCTTGGAAAATTACTCAATATTAACACCAATGCAACATGGATTCCGTCACGGCTTTTCTACTGTAACTCAACTGGTTGAAATGACACATGACTTCGCCGCAGCTATTAATGAGAGAAAACAGATAGACGTAATTTTTTTAGATTTTGCTAAAGCATTTGACAAGATTGCCCATTCTAAATTGCTCATTACACTGAACACATTATTAAAAAACAGGAAACTGTGTAGCTAGATTAAATCGTATCTAACATCCCGGCAGCAATACGTTGTTTTTAAAGACACTCCATCAAACATACTACCTGTTGGCTCAGGGGTTCCCCAGGGCTCCGTGCTTGGCCCGTTGTTGTTTTTGGTGTTCATAAATAATATTGTTGATAATTGCAGGGTTAAAATACGATTATATGCAGATGATTGTGCGTTGTATTCACTTATTCACACAGTTGAAGACCAAGTTAAGCTTAACACAGAAATTGAGAAACTCATGAAGTGGTGTAATTCTTGGCAAATGTGTGTAAACTATCAAAAAAGTGTGGCCATGTCGATAACAAATAAGAAGTGTCCCCTTGTTTACAATTATACAGCTGATGGAAACATCTTAAATCGAATAACAGAGTACAAGTATCTAGGCTTGCATATATGTAGCAACCTCCACTGGGATCGACATATCGACTACATATCTAATAATGCAATGATGAAATTACATTTTTTGAGACGTTCTCTTCGCTATTCATCATACGACACTAAAATTCTGGCGTACAAATCTCTTATTCAACCCATTTTGGATTATGGAAACATTATCTGGGATCCTTACACCAATGTCAATATCCATAAACTAGATAGAATCCAAAACAAGGCTGTCCGATTTATTTTCAAGAAATATGGCCCAACGTCAGTCTCTGAATTAATTGCCAAAGCGGGATTCAAACGGACTTCAGAAAGAAATAGAATGTCTCGTTTGTTGTTCTTCTTTAAGATAGTTAATGGTCGAATAAATAGTAACACAGGTGAATACTTAAAGTTCTCTTCCGGTTACTCTACCAGACAACGTCATAAACACACTGTCGTTCCTTTCCAGCCCAATAATAATACTTTCAAGTATTCCTTTTTTCCGCGCACTGCCAAAGAATGGAATGAGCTTGACAGCAAAATTATTGAAACAGGCAGTATCGAGGCATTTGAAAAATTTATATCTGACTAGTGTTTTTTTTTCTTCGTGAAACATTTTTTATGTTGTTTGAAGTGCTTTTTTCTGTGTTGACTGCAGTATTGTACTGTTGATTTTGTTGTACACCCACTCTGCTATGGCCCCATGTTGGGGCTAGCAGTATTGCTAAATAAATAAATAAATAAATAAATGAAGTTAGTACTGAGGACGCGACTGATAGCTTGGTAGCAGAATTTTCATTGCGGTACAATGCGTGTGTGAGCTATGCAGTGCGAGCATCAGCCGGATGTATTATTTTTGTCAAGAACTCTCTTGGTATTGTAGTGGAAGAGGTCAAAAGTTGCCTACATGGGCATTTTGTTTTGTGTGACTTTTGTTACGGGAACACTAAATTTAGAGTTATCTGTGTATACGCACCTACAAATTCGAGAGACGGATGTTTGTTTTTTCGGGAAATGCAAGCGTACTTTGAATGTCAGAAATGTGTGATTCTGTTGGGTGACTTCAATTGTGTTTTGACCCAAGAAGATTGCACGTATACTGCTAAATTAGGTGATGAAAGCGTTGGTTTGCTTAGAGACAGCCTTAATAAGTACTTTTTACATGACGTAGCTCTGTTTGCGATGGGTGGCAGTCGCCAACACTTCACACATTTTCAAGGTTCGAGTCACGCACGACTAGATCGAGCATATGTTTGTTCTGAGATAGTACCTTTATGTCAGAACTATGACGTTTATGCTGTTTCCTTCAGTGATCATTGCTTAGTTTTGTTTGAGATAGGTAGAAAGTGCAAAAAGAAGGTTGTATGGGAAACATGGAAACTGAATACTAAGATAATTACGCACGAAGGGTTTGTAGATAAGACAAAATAATAAATCGAGAATTTTTTCAAAAACGCAGAAAGGAGTGCCACGGAAAGATGGGAATTATTTAAGCAAAAGATAAGAATGAATGCAATAGAGTGTGGTTGCTACATGCAGTATCAAGCTCGAAAACAGGAACGTGAGCTACAGGCAGAGCTAAATGATTTGGTGAATATTGAAGCAGAAAACCTGGGCTTATTCACACACCAACAGCAGGTTGTCAAAAACAAAATTGAATGTCTTGAAGAAAATAAATATAAAGGCGCAAATATACGAGCAAGAGCTAAGAGATACCTCGTGGGTGAAGCCCCGACAAAACGAGCCTTGTCAGATGAAAAGGCATATGCTCGAGCTCATGACGTACTAGAGATAGAATGGAATGGTAAAATATTTAAAGAACATAAAGATATTATGAAAGCTTTTGAAAACTATTACCAGGACTTGTTTGCTTATCGCAAACCAAAAGAGCCGGGTTTTATAGATGAGTTCTTGATGGAAATGCCGACACTTAATGCTGAGGACACAAATTTATTGGAAATGTCTATTAGTATAGGGGAAATTGAGAAGGCTATCGATGATCTCGGCATGGGCAAATCACCTGGTCCAGATGGCAATAATGCCGCCCTTTACAAGGCGTTCAAGGAGGATATGGCCGCCGCATTGCATGATGTTTTTTCAGAGTCTTTAGATCGCGGAACTCTGCCTCCATCGTTTAATCGAGCACACACCGTGCTGATTCCTAAAGGGAAAGAGCAACATGTTTTACGCAAAGTGACAGGATACAGGCCAATCACGCTAACAAACGTAGATTATAAGGTGTTTATGAAAGTTCTCGCTAGAAGGTTGCAAGGAGTTATATACAAGTTGGTATATTCACGAACTTGCGGCATCAAGCGTAGGAGCATATTCACGAATATTCATGTTGCCAGGAGCATTTTGGAGTATTGTGGCGCTGCGCTTCTTAAAGTAGCTATGTTGCAAATTGATCTAGCCAAGGCTTTCGACATGGTTCCACACAATATACTCTTCATGCTATCTGAGTACGTCGGTCTTGGTGCGATCATATGTAAAGGTATTAAATTGGCATACAAAAATTCAACCACAAATTTAATTGTATATAGAGAACTCTCACGGCGCATACAAGTACTTTCCTCCGTGCGCCAGGGGTGTCCTTTAAGTCCTTTGCTCTTCACTCTATTTTTGGAACCATTGTGTCAGAAAGTGATTCACCATGCAGGGATTATTGGTTTCAGGTTGCAGTCATGTGAAGTGCGTGTTTTGGCATACGCCGACGATATTGCCTTTTTTGCAGTTGATAGAGAGAGTGTCACTTCGTTAGTAAAAATCACTCAAAGGTTTTGTGACACGAGTGGAAGTTTAATGAACAAAGAAAAAAACATTGCTTTATGGCATGGTAATTGGGACCTTACGCCCAGTTCCTTTGGAAATATTCAGTGGCTCACGACGCCTAGTCGTTACCTAGAGGTACAATTGGACAGGTATTAAGACAGTGAAGCATTTTGGCTTGAAAAGGCTGAAGAACTGCGCGCGACCGCCGAAGGATGGGGCGTTCGTGGCTTATCAATTTTCTCTCGGTCAGCTGTATGCAACGTGTTTCTGGCTGCTAAAATTATGTACGTTTTGCAAGTACTTAGTTGTAAGCGTAAAATCATTCACAAAGTCCACAGGATATTCGCCACGTTCATCTGGAGCTCTACGTGGGAGAGAACATCTAGAACAAACTTGTTTCGGCGAGTTAAGCAAGCAGGTCTCTGTGCCATCTGTTTCTTAACCAAGTAATATCACGTTTCCTGCTCATTAGAGACCAGAGAGACTTTTTTTACGTTCTTTATTTCAAACAACGCTGTTACACCACATGCCTGACTTCTTTGTATCTTGAGACAGGCAAGAACGACACACCTTGTCACCTATCTTGCGCGAAGTTGTGTTCTCATATCGTTTCTTAAGGGCGAGGTTTTCGATAGATTACCTGACTAATGTGAAAAGAAAGCGCCTTATGACAGACCTAATACAGAATGTTTTTCCTGTGCCCCTGTACCGTTCAAGGTATGAAAAATCATATGGTCAGGACGTACTAAAGCGAGTGAAAAACATGTGTATACCACCCGATGTGAGAACCTTCTTTTTTAAACTTCATACGGGAATAGCTATCATCTTTCCCACCCTTTTCCCCACCCCCGTACAGGGTAGCAAACCAGTTCGTCTAGGTTAACCTCCCTGTCTCTTCCTTTTAATTATTTCTCTCTCTCTCTACGGGAACCTTGCCAGTAAAAACGTGGCTTGAAGAGAGAGGAATGTATGTACCATGGGGAAGCAGCTGTCTCCTGTGTAACAAACCTGAGACCATTGAACATGTGTTTATTGATTGTAAGAACGCTATTTTCTTTTGGGACATTTTACAGAGGACTTTAAAAAAAGATTTACCTCTTACTTCATATGAAATTAGTTTTTCGCCTTGTGATAGTTCTGTGCAAAATTTGGATGTTATATTTGTACTTGGTCTTCATTCCGTTTGGCGTAGTATGCTATCGTACAGACACTGTGATGTGAGAGTTCTATCCGTTAATGAGTGTTTCGTGGAAGCTGTCTTAAAAGTGCGAGATGTGTATAAGACTACCGACTGTGTCGAAGATGTAATATCTTTGTTTGACGCGTTATCACGCATGAAACACGTGTGATAGTGATTGTCATATTAGCTTGACCTGTAGTCAAGAAGGCAATAAAGAAAAAAAACATATGACCAAATGGAAAGATAGCCAGCAATTGTAAACTTCAAAAGTTATTTTCTTCAATGAAACGAAGATTGTAAATACAAAACTTGGTATATCAAAAGAGCTGCTTACTTGCTCTCCAGTTGGATATAAATGTTATCTTTATTAAACCATCAAGTGGTGCAAACTGGCCTCAATGTAGACAAAGTTCATGATTTTGGGAAATTTGTGATTTTTTTCTCCTAAAGTTCTGTCTAAAGTTCTGTCGACTTGAGGAGTGCAAAGGTAATCTTTTTTGCAAAATATACTTTATATGGAGTAGTCAATATTTTTTCTCCGATGTTCAATTAAAAAGCAGAAATGCACTAGAAAACTGCAAACGTAATCCCTTTTGGCTAAATTCTTGTAGGTGTATGTGGCCAAAACATTGCACTAATAATGATTAGCTTAAAGCACCTTGCACAGTCACCATTACTTAGTAAATAAACTAAATTTGGTATTGAAAGAGGTAGTGACACTTTTTGACACGTTTTTTTCTCGAACAACAGCCATTCGACATTTGCATAAATTCGAAAAGCACTCAAATGACCAAAATTTTTTCTACCGGAAATATTCTAGTGATTCACTGCTTTCAATATCAGCAGGACCTTTCTTCGAATCGAGTTGATTGATTGATATGTGGGGTTTAACGTCCCAAAACCACTATATGATTATGAAGAGACGCCGTAGTGGAGGGCTCCGGAAATTTAGACCACCTGGGGTTCTTTAACGTGCACCCTTCGAATCGAGTTGAGGTGGTCGCCAATATAGCTGCTATGTTTGGCGTGGAATGACCCCACTATACTTAAGGCACTGGCAGCGAGTAATGCTCCCGGCTTGGAGCTAAAGCATCAGCGCTTTTGTGTAAGGAAAGAGGAGGATGAAAGGAGAGGTGGAAAATGGGAAGAGAAGGCTCTGAACACCTGCACCCGGCGTGCGCCTTGGAGAATGTGACGGCAAGGGTCACGTGCTGCCGCCGCGCGATGACAATCTAGCAAAAATAGAACCAAATTACTCAAAAATATGTGAACTTTGTTTAGCGGTACATTCGGCCTTCCTTACAGAATTTCGGTGTTTTCGTCAATTTTTCATAATTTATTTCATCATCTCTTTAAATGGCAGATAGGAAAACTTCTAGAGACCACTAGCACCGGGAGTTCCTCATAATAATAGAGGGGTGTTGGGACGCAAACATTTCTGGTTTTCTTCTTTCTTGTCGAGAATTAGATGCCACGCGCATTACCCCCCCCCCCCTTTTTTTTTCAGAACGAACACACAGCAGTCATGCTTGTTTGATATAACTGGTAATGCGGCACAGCAGCATTGTTGTAAGTGGGTTGTTTTGCCAAAGAGAGCATATAAACATTGGTGGTTTCATCTCATTATCATCACTGTTATGTCGTTGAAACCAGTATCGATGTCATGGTGGGTTCAACACGTTATCAGCTTGCGGGAATTCTCGTATTATTGTGATCCCTCTGATTTGAAAATACATATATGCTGTCATCAAGCATTTCAGGATTGTCAGAGTTCCCATAAAACAGCAAACAAAAAACCAAGTGCACTGAAATTAACAGAGCTGGTGCACAATCTTTTTTTTTCTTGATAAGAAAGTTTTTCTGTTTTATTCGCTTCACAATAAAACAAAGTGGTCGGAAATGCAGGCGAAAAATAGCGTATATGTGCTTTGCGCAACTGAATACGTGAGTTTACCTCGCCCGTCAAACAGCGCATACGTATAATTTCATGGTGTACTTATAATGTTTTTGCATGCGAAAGTTAACTACGAAAGGCTCACCATTTCTACGAACTGCCTTATTCTCAAGTACAACCGTAATTGCACTGCACTGGAGTATGTAGCGAATATAACGAGCTTATACCACAACCACAAACCATGGTTTCAATATTGTTTCAACAAGAAACTCCTCAGAGCGTGGGCCCCTTCGCGACACCAGAACACCACCGCGCGCGCCGATTGAGGCGGCCGTGCACCGGCGCACCGGCTCGCGATTACATCTCTTCGACCAACGCCTCTTTTAGTTGGATTCCTGCCACTTCATAACAAAAACAGTGGGCACACCCTTTCCCTCCTTTATTTTCAATTATTTTCGGACTTTAGCGTCACCTGTGGTGGATGGTGCAACAACTCGACATTTTGCATAGCCTCCGAAATAGTCGCGTACTGTTGCATATCTCGAATAACCCTCGAGTGACGCGCCCCTAGGGGCCTCAAATAAGAAACGACGTAATAGTAGTGTCGGTCGTGAGCGCCACTGCACGGCGATTGCTGAAAACTGGAGGCAAGACGACTTCGCTGGCAACAGGAGCCATTCGTCAGGCAACATATTACAAGAGGCGTGGCACCGACATGGTCACGTGATGTATGTACGCGGCGCATGAAAGGTCGTGCATGGGCGGCGCTCGCCAACCAGTATGGACGCTTGTCACGGCGGAACGTCGCGGTCAAGGACTCCTTTGAAACGACCATGTTCAACGGCGATTTGCGACACCAAGACGTGTCTTCGTTGTCCTATTCTGATCGGCTAACCAGTGGTTGCGTGAAGTCGGACAATATGCCACCAGAAGTTTGCGCGAGGTGTCGTTAACTTCACTGCTTCGAGTCACGATTGTGTCCGAGCTTTCCCGCCAAAGTGACCCGCAAACAAGTTTTGTGGATTTCGCTATCAGGTCAGTCCTATATTTTACGGCTCTCGTGAATTTTCCTCGCCTTCGGCCTGTTCGACTGCCGACAAAATGCTCATGCCTTGAATGTTTACGCTGCTTCGAAGTCACACAAAGGCCTACTCAAAAGCGGCCTTTTTTTTTGAACGCGCGGCTTCGGCGTATTTGCGAATTCTTTGCAACGGTGTCGCGTGCCCCTGACCGTGAAGTTGGTAACCGGGGGTTTAGCGGTGTGGGCTTGATAGTTGCTGTCACGTGTCGTGTTACAGCACGCATTGCGTTATAGTTGACGAAAATTCCTGTACGTCCCGGCTGAGTGGCTGACCAAACTGTGCATCTTATCCTTTTCCTTGCAGTTGCGTTATCAGGGGACACGACCGAAGTTCAGTTGGCGTGTTCCGAGTAGATAAGCAAGCCACTTTGATAAGCAGGGTTGTGACAGCTGGGCAGTATCAGATTGCATTATTGCACTTATGAATATTAGCGCGGCATGTTCTGCCAGCGACATGTATTTTGCCATTTGCAGGTCTTGTGCCGGCAGTAGTTGCTTAAGTGACGTCCAGCTTGTTGTCCTTTTGGCTCTCGTTAGTTTCGCAGGGTCTGTTAGTGCTTATCTCGTCTCAGTTGGGCGCCAATGACCTATGCTGTGGCGCATCACAGCTCTCGCTATTTGGCTACCAAAAAAAATGTATAAAAAAATTGCCCGCAGCTTCCCTCGGGAAAACACTGAGGAGGATGCGGAAGCGGTTCCGCCAACAGTTTGACCGGCGCTGGTAGAAGGGACGTCGATCATTCTGTTTGTGGATTCGTTGGCATTCATTTCACGGCGACTTCGGACGTCGACGCGCCGTACAAACCAACGGACGAGCGGCAACTGAGCGAGCGAGCGCCGACCTTGAGTATATATACAGCGCGACGGCGCATGCACTGTCAGCTGTCGAATGTTCGAGAAGGGGGAGAAGCGCAACGGCGCATGCGCGCGCTTCAGCTGCCGATGTTCTCGAAGCACGACGGCGCATGCGCGCGCGTCAGCTGCCGATGTTCTCGAAGCGTGACGGCGCATGCGCGCGCGTCAGCTGTCGAATGTTCGAGAAGTGGTGCGGATGGCGCGGACGGCGCACTACAAGGCGCGAGTATAAGATGCTTCCGCATCTAAAAGAACAAAACGGAAACACCATACGGAAGATATCGCCTGATTTGAGCAACCCCGAGGGATGTACAGTGCATTAACAAAGGCGCTTTTCAAGCTCATAGGCGAAACGGGACGAAAAAGCTGCCTTCGCTGTAACGGTTTGGCAAGAGTGCCGGCACATCAACTCCGAGTGGTATAGTCCCCGTTGTCGGGGCTATATCTAGTTCCATCAATAACTGCACCTTGCGCCCGCAAGTTGTTGAAGAAAAGCAGCTCACTCGGTTTCTGAAAGAACGGGTTCAAAATTCATTTAGCGGCTGCCGCCTTTAACTGCAGCTCAATGAAAGACTGTGAAGGTCTCTGAGATATGCCGTTGTCATTGCTCTTAATGTTTGAAGCGATATCGCTAGCACTACTTGGTATAATGTAGTATGAATGTTGCTGGTAAACATATTGTAATACTGGATTTTGAAAAAAATTTCCCTTAATCTCGATACCCAACATCAGAGAAAACGTGACGCGCGGAAGAATTAATAATAGAAATCAAACATGAAACTGAAATATATTGGCACTTTTTTAATGAAACGCTTAGGTACTTAGCATTAGTTGCATGCCACTATTAAATGACTTTATTTGATGCTGTCACTTGGAGTTGAAGCCAGTGGTGCTTGTTGCAATGGGTATACCTAAATTTGGCCAGACCACTTTTATTGTCTGTGCAACTTAAGCCGATGCTGCTGTTGACGAGGCTCCAACAGCAGATCGTCAAATTATTCCTATGCTGCGATCTATCGTGAGTGTCATCAGAAGTGTTCTGACAAGCATCGATACGCCAACTGCTGGGAGCGGCCTACAGGTGCTGGACGTGTTGAGCCCGGTCCTTGCAAGCCTCCAGTAAATCCATGGCCAACAATCACAAGTCGTTCCGACAGGAGGTAAGAGAATAGTTGATTTTTCAATGAAACGCAACAGGTCTGAGATCTCGCATATCTTATTTTCGCCAGTTCGTTCATCTGTACCGATTTCCTATCATGATTATATGTGAACCGAAATTATCGCACTCAATGAGACTTTCCGGCTACGAGTCATTTTTCTCCTCAAGTGACACCGAAAGTAGCAAGGTTGTTGTATTTATTCGCCTGGAGGTTACTTACGTCGTCCAGCCAGTGCAACCTCACGACAGCAATCAGTATGTGTGCTTGTCTGTTAAAAAAAAGAAAGGTGACATTCGCACTTCTGGGTGTGTATATATCCCCATCAAGTCAATTCGACGCCAACAAACTAGACGGCAAATTAAGGGCACATCCGGGTCCATACCTGGGTTATCACCGGGGATTTCAATGCGCATCATCCCATCTGTGGAAGCTCAAGGCCTAATTCAACGGGACGGCGTCTAGCATCATTGGTTTCCAGCCATGGTCTCATCCTTCTGAATGACGCCAGTCCTATGTTTTTGCGATGCACTACATATAGCAGCTGCCTTGATTTGTCCTTTGTTGCACGCCAATTTGCTACACGGCTAAAGCGCTTTTTTGGACATGGAAACAGACGGAAGGGACCATATCCCCACTTAATGAAGATTAAAAGTATTTCGAACACAAACTCCTCCACCACAACAAGAAGAATGGATTGGATTGTGTTCAAAACTCAACTTGAGGATGCTTGTGAAAAAGGCCTGTTCAATGGTCTTCAGCAAGCTATTAAGGAAACTGCACATGTGGCTATGCGCTCAATAATATGCTCTTCGAAGTACTCTGAATTTGACCTCGAGCTGGAGCGATTTCGTGCGATCCGCCGTCGTGAAAGACGATACTGACGCACAAATTCCACAGACGATCTACGAACAGCCCAGCACATCCAAAAGAAGATACAACGGCGCCTCGGCAAATTAGACACCCAACGACGGAGGAAATATTGTGCGTCGCTAGATTCTCATAAACCACTGTCTCAGATATGGAGAATTGTGCGAGGCCTAAGTTCTGTTCCAAAGCATCGCTTTCCCTTCAAAGCCCTTGCACTTTTTCATAGCTGGCACGAAATTGAGGTAGAAGAAGATTTCTGCGCTATGACCGTGGGCCAGACAACGTACACAAGCCTACATACAATGAATCACGTTCCTCACTCATGGGACCCGCGCATGGATTTACCGTTTAGATCACAGGAGCTCGATGCGGCACTCGTCTTATGTAATAAGTCGTCGTCGACTGGCCCGGATAACATTTCATACAGGATGCTATCCAACCTTGGAGAAGCACTCCTTAACATCTTCAACGATTCCTGGCTAGCTCGCGTCGTTCCGCAAGATTGGAAGATTAGCCACTTGGTACCAATTTTGAAGCCTGGCAAATCTTCCCTGGACATTACTTCTTACCGACCAATCGCACGTTCAAGTTGCGTAGGAAAGGTAATGGAGAGAATGATTTTGTCCAGGCTTGAATGGTACCTGGAATTCTATGAGAAATATGCGAACGCCATGGCTGGTTTTCGCCGTCACCGATGTTCGATCGACAATGTTATAGATCTCGTCACATATGTCCAGCATCAAAAGGCATGTAAACGACTATCTGCTGCCATGTTCTTTGACGTTAAAGGAGCATACGACAACGTTCTTCATGACACCACCCTTGAAACCATTGAGTCAGTGGGCCTAGGCAGACAACTGTATTGTTGGACACGCAATTATTTGCAAGGGCGGACGTTATTTGGGAACACTGCAGATGGTCCAACCTCCCAACACCCAACGCATCGTGGAGTTCCGCAAAGTGGCGTCTTGAGTCGAACCCTCTTCAACCTCGTTCTCATTAGTCTTGTAGAATGACTACCAAGTGTGGTCAAGTTATCCATGTACGCTGACGACATCTGCGTCTGAACATCTGGCATGACAAGACCTCAGGTACGCGCAAGACTTCAGAAAGCTGTGACGTTGGTATCAGTGTACCTCAAGGAACAGGGTCTGAAAATCTCGCCAGCGAAAGGCGCATTGATTGTTTTTAGTCGAAAGCCAATGAGACCATACGCTATACCTATCGACGGCCAAGTCATAACACATGTCAGAACGCACCGATATCTATGCGTATTTATTGATAGAGACCTCTGCTGGGGCCCACATGTGGCCCACTTGAAGAAGAGGCTGACAGAAATCGCTAACTTATTCAAGTATCTTGGAGGAAAAACCTGGGGGACTTCAGTACATGCAATGATGCAATTGTACAAGACGCTTTTTCTTGGCTATTTGCGCTACAGTTTGCCTGTGTTGACCAATGCCAGTAGAACCAGCATTCGCACTCTCGAAAGGATCCAGGCTATGGCTCTGCGAATTTGTCTGGGCCTACCGCGATGTTCATCACCAGCTAAGACAATCGAGACGAGCTAATGACTACCCGCTCAAGATGCATATCATAATGGAAGTGCTCAGAGCACACGAGCGGCATCTTACTCGCGCGCCTGCCCGTAATCTAGGTTCACTGCCAGAAGAACGACCTCGTGCCTCATTTTGCCAGACAGTCTTGTCATATCGCACACGGATTCCTACACGATATACAACTCCAGCCAGAATTTCAACTCCCCCGTGGAGTATGACTTATGCACATGTTGAACTCACGATTCCAGTCATAGGGTCAAAATCCCGGCTCTCGTCTCCAGCGCTAAAGCAGCTTTCTTTTCTCTTGTTATATGAAAAGTACAGTGGGCATACTCGTCTATATACGGACGCTTCAACTAAAGTGGATGGGTCTGCAGGGCCAGTGATCTTTCCTGCAAGAGCGACAACGGTGAAGTTTCGGTTATTCCACCAGACATCATCGACAGCTGTGGAACTTGCTGCTCTACGTAGCGCAGTTAAAGTCATTAAACACCAAGAAACAAAGAAATGGAGCGTGATCACGGACTCTAAGGCAGTATTACAGTGTTTGTTATTTGCCTTACGCCGGGGACCTCATGAACAACTAGTACTGGAAATTAGAGAGCTGACCCACCACCTCCTCGATGAAGGAAACAGAATCACTTTTCAGTAGTGGCTTCCAATTCACTGCGGCATATTGCGCAACGAACATGCTGATGCAGCTGCTCGATCAGCACACGAAGATGGTGAAGAAGAATCTATACCATTTTCAAGGACTGATGCTGCAATGGCAATCCTAAAAATCACTAATGCAGAATTAAAATCTCTGTGGAACGCCGAGTGCTTACGGCACACGCGACTGCATAGACTGGACACGTCTCGTCGACTCCGGCCTCCGTCTGAACTCTCTCGACTCGAGACAACGGTGCTTTGCCGACTATGACTTGGTGTCGCCTTCACCAAAGCTTTCGCCTTCATAATCAGCATGGAGGACAGTGCTGCTTGCGCTCATTGCGGCAGCGATGAATCTATAGAGCACGTTCTCTGTCACTACCCTCGTTTCAGCGTGCAAAGACGGCAACTAGCTGCTGCATTAGCTAGCCTTGACGACATACCTTTGTCTGAACAATCAGTGCTTGAAAGGTGACATGATTTGTGTGCTCACAGAAAATCAGTGAAGGCCTTACTGAACTTTTTGCGTGGCAGTGGCCTATTGTATAGACTATAGCACCCCAGCCCCCCCCCCTTTTTGCACGCGTCTATTTCCCTCTTCGCTTTCTTTCCCATCTTTCTTCCCCATTCCCCCTACCCCTAGAACAGGGTAGCCAACCGGATGCTCCATTTTCTGGTTGACCTCCCTGTCTTTCCCTCATTTTATTCTCTCTCTCTCTTAAGGAAATTTCGGAAGCACCAGCTGGACAGTGAAGCGAGTGCAATACGTTTTCGTTTCACATTGGCTCAATAGTGTGGAAGTGTTAGAGAAATTCAGAACTTTGCATACTTTTTATAAATGGCACAGAATATATACTGTAAAATCTCAAGTGAGTATTTCTGCCTTTTTTGGAGGATTTTAAATATGCGGCCGCTTGTCTCCTCTAACCATTTTTACTCATTTATACTGTTTATGCACCAAAGTGAAACAGCAATTGTATGTGCATAGCTTATGAAGAACAATGCTGCCCTACCCCTCCCCCTCCCTATCTCCGAAGGACGAAATGCTGCTGCCATACTTGCTTTGCTTTTGTTTGAATGCCTAAGTTTTTTGCTGCGTACTGCAGGTAGCAAACAGAGGTGCCCTGATGAGCTGTGCAGTGATGACCACACGGTGAGCCAAGCATCCCATAAGAGGTGCTTATTCCGCATCTTTTGCTAACTCAAAGGTAAAGTACAAAGTTTTATTTATTGAAGAAGAGTGTTGTTTTGAGCTAGTCACGTTGAACTGAAAATATTGCAAGCTAAGTTAGGGTATACACAGTAACAGCAGGATGTATGCTACCTACCAACCTAACATGATGCATGCCAAAGTGTTTATTATGTGCAACCTTTATTTGAGGGAGAAGTGCAATAGTTTCCATAAATGAGCATAGTTGTAAATTGCTGCACAACCGGTCCCTGTGTTTTTACATTCAATAATATGTGGCCCTTAATCTTGCGACTTCCAACTGAGATAAAGTTGCTTCACATAAACAGCAATAACAAGGCTTTTGCCAGCTATAATAAGAAATTACTGTTATCATAGTTTTTATTTCCAATAAATCATGCTGTAGAAGAGAACTCCACCTATTTGTCACTACGGCGACTGCATTTTGTCATGAAGCGTGACTTGGTTTTGCAAAGTGTTGCCTTTCTGTAGAATGGGGTACTGGCAAGCGGAATTTTGCAAAAACTGTAAAACTTTATGCTTCTTACAGCACGCATTGTTATCTTTGTTGTAAATGCATGAATAGTGTGAAGAATAGCGACCCACTTTGAAATTTACAACCTTATCATTGCAATGTCTTGGACAGTGTTTACTGTATGCGATTTGTTTATGCCAAAAATAAACCTACTTTTTACCATTTATAAGGTCAATTGCTAATTTTTCTGTGTACGTTTGCAAGCGCACTTTCACCTCTGATGCTAAGCAACAGGCTTGAGTGATGTGCCTGATTCTTGTGTATGAATTTTATAGAATACCACAAATGGACTCTTCTACTTTGCGCAATTATTGGCTACTGTGCGCACGTTCTAAGCATCTATATATAAAAAACAGAGAATTCAGCTGGTAGCATTGAATACTGTGTTCAGAAGCTTGTATACACTGCGAAATCTTGCTGGTGCCAAAACTTGTTGTGGGTGTACGGTGTAGCGACTGGTAGCTAACAATACTACATTGTTACAGCTAATTGCACAATGGAGCATTTTTCAGCTGCTCACGTAATTCGAGCAGGTGTCGATCACCTTCACTGTGGTACGACATAGCCACAAAGTTCATGCATCTGCATCCTGCATAACAGGAACCCTTACGTGAAGCAACATGATGCTATGATGAGGCAGCTAAGTGGGAACTGGGTTTTCTCTGTCTGTCAATATCATTGCACAGGTTCGCTAAGTACACTCGTGTAGATTCAGCAGGCACTTGCAGCTAGAGTCAGTAGTAACAGCACATTTCAATAGCAGAATTACCTGTATTGCTTTTTCAAGAAACTACCTTATTTGGTGACACATTAACGTCACAGCTTGCTCACTCATTTCTTGGTGGTGGGACACAACAAGAATTATAATTCCTTATATGATGCGAAATTATTTCATTATTTTTATATTATATAGTAAATTCATGCTTTTCAACTGCTTCCTCCCCAACTAAAGCTTAACTTCTGCTGGATTGTCTCATGGGTTAAAACAAGAAACCAGGCCAGGGAAAGCAATAAGGTGCTCCATTACAACAGAAGCGAGTATTTCTGTGGTTCAGTCTATAGCTGAAATTTTTTTTAAAAGGCACCAATGTGGTATTCAAGTGAGTGTTTACAGAGCATAAGTGTGTTGAGCTTTTGTTATCGCATGAAGCACCTGCCAAAAGGAGTGCTACAAGGATGTCAGCCACAATTTCTTTTCAACGAACGGATTGTGAGCATGTTAATTGTCAGTTTTATAGCTCATAGCGATATGTCTGCAAAAGTAATTCCTGATACAGTGTGTTTTACATTCTCTCAATGTGCCATTAGGCAGCTTTTGCTCTGCCTTTCTTTTTCATCACCTTCCAGACCATCTTGCTAATCCATACAGAGTGCTGCACCAATCACATTGTGTCAGTATCACAAAAACTTAATTTCAAAAAAACAATTGTGGTGACCCCTTCATTGCCTGACCAGTGCATACTCTTCGGTAGCGAAGTGATGTGATTTTGCACTGACTGTCGGTTGGTTTTCTCTGCAATATAAGATAGTGTTTTGGCCCTAAAATCACGCCGTATAGATTTTGTCGTTGTGAGGCGTGCTGCATATTTCTTTATCTCAACTATTCCTTGCACAGTACTTCAACATGCCGGTCTAGCACAGCGGCACATCAACGAGGCCTCGCTTAGTTGATGGCTGCATGTTGATTGCACAATCACTGACGTCATACTTTGTTGCCATGGGACTGTAGTTATGATGGTAACGTATGCGTACTCCTCTTCACAATGAGAGCGATGGAGAAGCTGAGTGAGAAACTGAAAACAGCTACAATGTGTGTTTTATTGGCTGTGACTTCATTATTTCATCATGTGAACACAAAATTTGTGGCAACGTGCTCACATTTTACAATTTTGTAGTTGTCAGAAGTTTCAGATGATGGGGTTGTTTAGTAGTCTTTTGCATTTCAATTATGAATGGTCACTTTATGCAATGCATGGCTTTGTTGCTTTATATTTTGAAATGCTCATCTGCGAAACAGCCTGCAGCTTCTGACAATATTACGTGTTCATTATACGAAACATTCTGCATGTTCAATATGTACCATCAACAGCAAAAGTTTGCGGGACACGAATTGTTTGATGAATCTAAATTTTCACTTTGTCTCAAAATGTAATTTTGAAAGAAATATTCCACATTGCACTTCGCATTCCGACCTATGCAGTCACCAGTCTAATTACATGCGTTAAGTACCGTCGTAGCGGAAATTCGGTTCGTTGTTGATTCAACATCTACCAAGCTTTTCCTGTTGATAGTACTTTCATGAATTTTTCATGGCACTAGGGCCACCTCCTTTCTCTCTTTTTGCAGCTACATAGATGGCAGTTCATTGCTTTGCTGCATTGTTTACATAATACCTACTCAACCAACGTATTTAAAACGGTGTTTTGGGTGTAGTTGCATCATTAAGTGTTTAATATTTTATTAGTTGTGGAGCTGTTTTTGGTCTTTTGGCTTTTACTTTTTGGCAACTTAACTGCTGTTTTCAGAGCAATTTGTGGATAGCAATATTGACTCTACTAAGCTTTGGTTCAGAAAAAAATCTGAACAGTTGCCGAGGTGCATGGCCTACACCACAGCATTCTAGGTTACCAGAAATAGATTCTAGGCTGGATACTACCTGGCTCCTTGTTATTTCCGTGTCTTGCTTTTACTTAGAGCTCTTTTCATAGTCCTAAAATTTATGTTACGTTGATTACAGTTATGCTACCATGTGAACACCACCCCGCACTGAGTGGATTTTATCGATAGGGCAGCAGTTGCAGTTTTGAAGGAGGCAAAAATGCTATAGGTCTAAGTGCTTTTGAATTGACATTCAAATTCAGAACCTCATTATTATTGTTACATCAAGTGAACAAAGTGGTAATTCTAGATTGTATACATATTTCAAATAAAAGATCTGAGCTGCTTAGTAGGTTGATATCCATATTAAAAAGGCAGGGCATGCAAACATGCACTCGAGAGAGTAGTAAAGACACCGCTAACTCCAACTGGAAAAGTTGACATTAGGCTGGAAACGAAACAATTCGCGTGAAGATATCGATCAAGACGGCATGCCTGTTGGTCTATGTGAGAGGTAACTGCTCAGAATTTGATTCTTTCATTGAGTTTTTCGATGGTTGGCTCACACATGCACTACCGTTTGTCGCTATGCCAATCCACAGCCATTATACGCATACCTGCATTTATTTGCTTGTACGAAACTGCAGGATTCGAATTTTGGCATGCTTTTGCGTCGTAATAAGAAAATAAGTTTAATGATGGGCCTTTGGTTAACTGTCTTATATATTCTGTTAGTCTGCCTTCTCATTCTTAATTGGAATTGGAAGACTCCTGACTCACCTGCGGCCATGTATGCATGCCCAGTCTTTTCAACGTGTATGCATATAATGCATAAGGAAAATAGGTTATTGAGTGAGTACTATGAAGTTTAATTTATGTCTAGTGTAAAATGTTGTTTCTGTTTTCTCCTGTTATACTTGTTGCCTAACAATGACTGGGGCAATATTTTGGAGCCTGCTAATGCGGTATGAGATAGACAAAATAAAGCAGCAGCTGTTATCATGCTTTCGATACTGCTACCTCATGAGGCCGAAAAAGTTGTGTTACATGGGGTATGCTAGACAAAGTGAATTGTTTCTAATGTTTTTTTTTTCTTTTCTTGGTAGACATTCTACAAAAACTGGTCCAAAGGTGGACAAAAGGCAGTACAGATGGACACACAGAAGCATCGGGCTGCCTAAGAAACTGCGACTGAGCATTAACCTGTAAGTATTTGCGAGTTCATGGTCCTGTCATGTTAGTCTGTGAAGTGGTTTTTTGCCATTTGCAATATTTTCCACAACTGATGCTTTGATGCCTGAATGTGGGAAGAAGCTGTTCCAGCACTATTTTTGGGGAAAAACTTTCTAATACAGCAGAGGCCATGAAACCTTGCGCTCAGAAATGAAGTTATGGGAGAAAAATAACTGACACTTGATTGTTGCTTCATGCTTTCACCGCAGTATTTGTTTCTTTGTCAGCAAAATTTAATGACTATGGTAAAGAAATAATTTTTGTTTCAATTTATGCTAATGTTGGTCGTGAGCAAACAAGACAAAATGGTACTGGGCTGCTGACCCGCAGGTCGCGGGATTAGTCCCAGCTGCGACGGCTGCATTTCCGATGAAGGTGCGAATGTTGTAGGCCCGTGTGCTCAGATTCGGGCGCACGTTCATAAACCCCAGGGTGTCTAAATTTCCGGAGCCCTTCACTACGACGTCTCTCATAATCATATTGTGGTTTTGGGATGTTAAACCTCATATATCAATCAAATCAAACATGAAAAATGCAGTGTTTTTTGTATATTTTTACAAGAGCGATTCTTTCTTGTAGAATAAAATTAGATTGTTTTAAGGGTATTTACCAAGATTTAAAATTACTTCTGACTCTAAAAAATGAAGACGCCTACACATATTTTACCCTGGGTTTTTTGGCTGATAAAATAGTCATTAAAGCATAAGCGTAAATGGTGAGAATTAAATTGAGAAGAAAGGCTTACTGTCCACATCTTAAAACTCTATCAGACACTACATGGCAGTTGTCTTATTATGGCAGAATTATGATGAAGGGGGGGGGGGGCTTGAGTGAGGGTTAAATCATTAGAGAAAGTTTGTTTTTGGAGCCAGTCCAGATTTTTTAAGATTAGGTTGCTTTGAATGTTTGAACAAAAATCGTTTGTCTAAGTCGTGGCAGCAACCTTGATATGGTTTGCTGCTCTACTAAATGAATGTCCTCTTGTCGAATCACTCATTTTTAGCATCATGGACATAGTGTTATAAAACTGTTGAGCAGCCAGACCCCTGCTACATTCCTTGTTCTCTGCAGCTTAAGTTTTGCATGCAGTATCGTTACAATAGAAGCATTTGTTCAAGTTGAGGACTTGTAATGGATGTGTTGAGATGTACACTTGATGAAAAAAATCATTGAATGAATGTTAGAGCTTCTTAATCGACAGCAGAACTTTTCTTTACCGAGGCAGCAAACTGCATCAAGGTAGCTGCCACAACTTAGACAAATTGTCTTATTCAAACATTGGATCGAACTACACACTTAGTTTAGCGTAATAACAATCATTCAAGCCCCCATCTTCATGTTAGCTCCTGCCGTAATAAGATGTACATCTGTCATAGACTCTCTTGAAAAAAAAAAACGCCCATCATAGGAATGGTGGATTCCACCATCCACCATTGTGGTGGATTATGGTCCTGGAAATGGTGGTGGCACATGGTGTATGGCGGCGTATGGTGGAGCGGATGGTGAACGGCGCGCTCCAGCCGGCGATGCTGAAGCGCGAAGCAGCGTCAGAACCACCTTGACGAGCTGCCACTAAAGAAATAATAAAACTAATTGTGTAGAAAACGATGTAGAAAGCACCCGTAAAAAGAAGACGTGGCAGCGCGGCATCGAACCTGCCGCCTTCAGATTTCTAACTGAGCCCACTAATCACTGCGCCACGTCGACAGATGGCAGCTATGGTGTTAAAGAAGTAGTCAACTCACTAAATCTCTGTTTTACTTCACTTTTGTTTGTCGTTTACTTGAGATGGACGGGATCTCAACCTGCTACTAATGTTCGCACGTTTGATAAACACGAACAACTGCTGCCTGCAACAATTGCCACTGCGATAATGGCAACAGCGTTATGTTTTTCGGTGTAATTTACAACCGCAAGAAAAAAAAACAGTCAGTGGACTGAGGAGCAGGTAGAGTTTATTGGCTATTACTGCCAAGTTTATTATCCGTTTCTCGCTCCTTCCAAAGGGCAATATCTTTTTAGGCTTTATGACACTTCTATGCTAATTCGATAGATACGCCCACACAATCGATTGTGATGTTTTTCGGGCAACGCACCGCGCAGTCGTGCCAGCGCGCCGCTAATTCTTTGTCATTAGAAACAACTACATAACGGCTTGGCCAAAACCAATGCAGTGTGCCAGAAACATTATGCTATCATATTGGTTCAGTAAGCGTACGAATTGACGAGTCTATGTTCTCGCATAAAAGCCAGTGAAGTGCCGGCGTGTGGGACCGGTGGCTGCCAGTCAGGGGAGGCGTACATTTATTTATTTAATACATACTGCGGACCACACTTCAGTCCAAGCAGGAGGGCATGGTGTAGTGCAAAGAGAAATACAATACACGCAAAACAAAAAAAATAGTGCACAGTTACTCAGTATTGCAAGTACTACATTCGACTGTCTGGTTCCAGTCTGAAATGGTGCGTGGAAAAAATGAAAATTTGAACGTGTCCGTTTTCGCGAAGTACGGAGTTAGTGCATTTGGTTGGTGATGTCTTGTCAGTCTTGTGTTTAATAGAGAAAGAAAAGGAGTTGGATCAAGGGAAAGTTTGCGATTATATAAAAGAGACAGAAAATCAAGGTGGGACTTCTTTCTAGGATCCTGAAGGGAAGGAATATTATTAGCTAGCATTAGGTCTGCGGGGAAGTCCGTTCGCAAAAACCTAGAATAAACAAACCGAATGGCCTTCCGCTGAATCCTTTCAAGTTTTTTAACGTTTTGTTTAGTATGGGGGTCCCACACGATACTCGCATACTCCAGCTTCGGCCTAACGAAAGTGAAATAACTAAGAAGCTTTACGTTTCGAGGAAATTTCTGAGCTTATATCTTAGGAAGCATAATTTCCGAAAGGCAGACGACCAAATAGTACCTATGTGCATGTTTCATGATAAGTTGTTTGTTAACGTAACGCCGAGGTACTTATAACTGTCAACCTGTGTGAGAGAAGACGCTCCTAATTTATACACGTGTTCACTGGGGTTTTTCTTTCTCGTTACACAGAGATATACACTTTTTTCCAAATTTAATTCCATTCCCCATTCTACACACAACTCCCGAACGTTTTTAATGTTTTTCTCGAGTTCGTTCTGATCATTAGTACATGTGACTTCCCGAAACAAAACACAGTCGTCAGCGAACAATCGAATTTGAACAGTAGGGTCAATAACAGTTACTAAATCGTTAATATACAACAAAAAAAGCAATGGCCCCAAAACACTACCTTGTGGAACCCCAGAGGTGACAGGAAGACACCGAGACATTTGGTGGAAGTGCTGCAAGCATGTCACATCAATGTTTGTCGCTTCTTTCATGGACATCGTAGACAGTGAAAAAGGCTTCATTCAAGTTAAATAATGCCACAGTTGTGCTGTATTGCCATTTTTACTCGTCAAAATCATGTATTCTGAAACCTAGAAACACCAATAACACTTGTGGGGGCTCGGTTGGTATGACTAATCTTTGGTGGAAATCAGGGGGGTAGAGCAGAAGGGTTAAAGTCAAATTCGCTGAGGCTCACCTTGGCGCATCTCAAAAGTGAATGTTTATGCATATTCGCACGCACTTTGTTAACTTAAAGGTACGGCTTAAGCAATAGAGTGTGCAAGAATTACCAGAGTTCGTTTCTAGCGTGGCGACATCAAACGACCACTGTATTCTGCTCTAAAATTGAAAGGGGCAATTGCGAACTGGAGCTCATTTATTAGTCGACAACTGTGCGTCGATGTAAAACAATTATTGTCACTGTCCACGTGAAATCTCTAGTCGTCTAAACATCACAACAAAGAAACACATCGCGGATGTCAAACTGATGTAAGTACAGTCGAGTGCATAATTTTAGAGACCATAGGATCACGTGCTGAGGCGCGTCCCTGACCCTTCTGGCGGCTGCACGACTCTGTCCGGGAGCGCATACTGCGCACGCTTGTCCCATATCACCCGACAGCCTGGCCTTTCGCTCGTTTCAACGGCACGCATCTCAAGACGATGCGGGTGGTGCAAGGTGTCACTTCTGTAGTCACTGTGAAGACAATGAAAAAAGCCGAGTGATAACGTGACGACAGCACATCATTTGCGAGTTTCGGCGTGCTGCACATAGTGCACGTTACTCCTAGGCTGATCCTCGGCCGTGATCACGTTTTGAATGTCGAGTTAGGCAATCAATAAGCTCTGCCAGCAGTGTTGCCTTTTGCGCTCACATTCGCCGAACTAACGCACGTAGTAATACTCGGTCCAAATATCATGTGTCTATGAACATGCATGAAACCACAAAACGTCCAACAGCTGCAGAAAAGAGCCGAGGAATAAAGGTGAAAACAAACTTGGTTTATTAGGGATAAATCCTTTATTAAGGCCGCTGCAGTGGTGCAGTGGTTTCGATGCTCGGCTGCTGACCAGAAAGACGCCTCTTCAAGTCTAGTCACGCATGCTGTATTTCAATTGAGGAGAGATACTTGAAACTAGTATACTGAGTGGAGGTTAAAAAACCCCGAATGAGAAAACATTCCCAAGACGTTACTTTGGTGGAGTTCTATGTCATATCTATATAATAAAATTTATTTACCTCTATATCGTGGTTCCGTCACGTCGAGAGCCCGCACTTATCAGTAGGAGTCGAGCCTCGACCCAAGAGCTTCTAGGATTCGAATTTCAGATATTCATGTGTCGTCTTCTACTACTCGAACCATAAACCCCAATTGAAGTCAACCCATTAATTGGATATATTATAGTAGATTAAGACAAATAAGCGTGAATTATTTTGAATTGAGACGTGCAAGAGATGTCATAGGCTTTCACTTTCGAGTCTTTTCATATTTGGGGGTATCTGGAAATGTTTTTTCCTGAAACCAGAGAAAATCACAAAGGTTGAAAGGGGCGTCACTGTTTCCAGTATTTCAATAGAACTCTACCCATGGCATCACGGAACATTCTCGAACGCGAAGTAGTCGGGAATTGAGACTGCCTCCATTAACATCCGTCGCTCGAGCATCAGCGTGTATTCTGGTATTTTGGTCACGTTGTTTTGTAAAATACACAGTGAATTACAGGCGAGCACATTTCAGTTCGAAGTGTTCGAATGTTGGAGGCCCAACAAGGAAACAAAAGGTAATTCCTTAAGCTGTTTGACCAAATACCTCGCATGGTGGCACACCGCTCCTTTTGTACACATTACTCACTGCGTGGAAATGCGATTCCTTATTATAACTCTCTCAGAAAACTTGGGCGCTAAGAAGGTTCACGCGTGCTTGCGACGCAGGCGCAGTACGATTTTGTCATTTTTGTCAATTCTTTGCCTTGTTTCGTGGTCTTTCGGGCTTGGTGAAGATGAGAAAATATCTCGTACAGCAAACGTTGAATGGCAGCATATCGCGGCACAGTCCAGCTATTATACAGCTATTGGACAGTGTCATTCCCGAAAGAGTATAAGATCGGGGGTTTCAAGGCCCGCACATTCGTCTTCAAAAATGTCGCCACACGTACCATCTGATGAAAAGAGACGCATCGTAGAGTTAAGCATCCAAGGCTTTTCTCAGCGGGTCATCCACCAGCTCCTTCAAAGGTAAAGAAATGCGGTGAGTCGTGCCACCCAAGCGTACGGACAAACAGCGGGGATCAGTGACAGAGACCATGCTGGAAGATCAAGAAGCACAGATGACGAAGTGGACAGGCTAGTTATCGCCGCCGTAGTAGCTGATCTCCATATAACAACGAAAGGCACAAAAGATGCATTGCATCTCAACGCGTCCGTCTGGGCTATCAGCAGGAGGCAGAAGCAGGGTTTGCCAACTGCGTCGCAGCCCAGAAGCCCCACATCACGGACAGGCAAAGATCCATGCGACTGCAGTTTGCGCGTTCTGTGCAGGCATGGGGATCAGAAGAGTGGGAAGAAGTCGTGTTCAGCGATGAATCAACGTTTTCAAGTTGCTGAGATCAGGAACGGCGAGTATGGCGTCCAATGAACTCGAGATAGCATTTGCTATTTTTCTTCTACGTTAATGTCATTCTTGTACTATTTACAATTAAACATATGTAGAAAGAGTAGTGCACAGGGTAAGTAACCGAAGCTGGTAAAAATTAATCGCAGGTTACCCACTACAGTGCGCCTTAATTACGTTGTGGTTAAGGCAAGTAAAGCCCAGAACTTCATTGTGTTCGAACTTGATGTAGAACGTTGCTTAGCTTTGATTCTCTTTCAGCTGTGTTACTTCTTATCGTAAGCAGCTCGCCAAACTTAAGCACGTAAGCCAATGTGTGTATATTGTACCTCATTACCTTAGAAAACTACAGTTGAGTTTACGATCCCTTCTAATACGCACTGAGGGTGCCTCACCAACATGTCGAATATTTCACACCATCTTGGCAAACTCGCATAATGAAAATTTCATTATATGAAACTTTAAGTAAGACAAAATTTTTCGCGGATAAAGTGACTATGTGCCATTGTCGTTCTTATAAATCCGTGTAACCAATCCAGCATTTCCTTCCTCGCCAAGTATTCGCCACAGAACTCGCAGTCGGCTTTGCCAGTGGCCGATGCTCTGCGAGTGTCTGGGCCGCCAAGACCAGAGAAGGACTTGGACCACTGGTTCTTATAGATGGGAACCTTTCAGCCTCCACGTACTTCATTATAATAGAGAGAGAATTGCTTCCTTATGTCTTGAATGGGCCATTCAAGGATGGTTGTTTGTGTACCAGCATGACAGGAGCCCGATTCACACTGTTCGCAGTGTGAAATCTCTGCTTGAGGGCCTTGCTGTTCACACATTGGAATGGCCACCTGTAAAAGCGGATCTGAACCCCATTGAAAACGTCTGGGGTCTCGTGAAACGCCGACTTGCGGCGCGGAATCTTGGAAGTTCAACGAAGAAGACCCTATTAGCGGCCATACAGGACGAGTGGGAAGCTGTTTGTTCACGCCCAGAAATCGTCGCCGCGCTTTACAATTCCATGTCATCTCGTGTGGCGCAAGTGATTGCCGCCGATAGGTGTTTGAATAAATAATAAAAGTAGTGATCTTTCCTGGATAGCAGTTATAGCCATCGTTTTCTTTTTTTCTGGATTATAAGAATAAACTGTTTATTTATCGCGTTTCCTGGCTATTCATTCTGGACGCGCGATATTCAGTAGTTTACTGCATACCACTGCACGCGCGATAATCGCACTATGAAATGGAGCTGGCATAATGTCTCCGAGACAGAGCACAAAATTCATCACTGCAAGATGAGCATATCGCGCAACTCCGTTCGAGAAAAGCTGAGAAACTGCATGTTTTCCGCGCTGCATCAAGCAAGAAAGCGTATTGTATGGCACACTCGAGCCATGCTATTACATTAGAGGCATTTTCGCCGCTATATTATCGCTTGGGAGCACCGGTGCTTGCACAGCGACTGCAGAAGTGGCACCTTGCGCCGTCCGCATTGTTTCGAGATGCGCGCCGTTGAAACGAGCGAAAGGCCAGGCTGCTCGGTGATAAGGGACGAGCATGCGCAGTACGCGCTCCCGGACAGAGCCGTGCAGCCGCCAGAAGGCGCAGCGACGCGCCTCGGTACGTGCTCCTGTGGTCTCTAACATTATGCACTCGACTGTACGTGCGCGAAACGTAAACATATTTCCGGCCACATATTCAACGCTCCACAAAAATTCAAGCGCTGTTCACACCACAGGAATAAAAAAGAAATTTGCTAGAAAGCGTAATGAGAAGCGTTAGTTTCTTTTGACCGTAAACATACATCTCTATGCATTCAAGAATGAAACACTACAAATAAGTGATTTCACTGGCTGCTATGTGTTTTTTCACCATGCCACCATCATCCAACAGGATTCCATCACGCCACCGTCTTCCACCTTGCTCACCAAGCCTTCCACCAAACTCGTTTTGCCTCCTCACCATCAGCCGGCATTTTCCACCGTCACCACCACTGGCTCGCCACCACCATTGGCTTGCCACCACCACTACCACCTGCCACCATTTTTGCCACTCTAACCATCATCAACAGGCATTTTTCATCGTCACCATCATTGGCTCGCCACCACCACCACCATCTGCTATCACTTTTTAAAGACGATGCAAAAATTTTGGTCTGTCTGTCTGTCCACCCGTACATTTGTCTGTTTATCCACTCTTAAAAGCATCGGCTACTTGAAACGGCCTACCCCATCCGCAGCACCCACCAAAGTTGCTCAATGTTGAGCGTTCAAGTTTGTGCAATTCTCAATTAAAAAGCAAATATTGCGCATGCGCGGGGCGTCATAACAACACGTATATATTCTGAATGTGCTTTTTTGTTTACTATAAAAGGCAGACCTAGGTAACTATAAGGACCGTAGCGCTTATCACGCTGCACTGACCATGCAACGCTTGCACGAATAGGCGATTGTTTCCAACGCTTTGCTGAGACGAGACGGTGGCGGCACCTACCCGTCGCCTTGCGTTCTACACCTTATCACCTATGAGACGGCCGCGCACACCCGTCTCAGAGCCACGCACTTCTTCTTCCAACAAAACTGCCAGATGGTGTACATGTCTCACGTGTGACGTGACTTGATGCGCTCGTTTGGTTCCTCTGCATGCTCGAGGCACTCTAACGCAGCGCCTTCAGAATACCATTCACCGATTTTCTCGCACAGAACATCAAATAAACGTTTTGTTCACTCTCTCTCTCCACACGCAAGACTATCGTCTTCCGACGACTTTTGCAGATTACATGCAGATACGGGGCCAACTTTTTCCACTCTCACCGTCATCAGCCATTATGCCCACTAGTTTCCACGATATACACTAATATTTCTACCATATCCACTACTATTTCCACCATATCCACCAACAATTGCAACATCCACTAACCTTGAATTTTCAATAGGGAATAGTTTATTGGATTTTTAAAGAAGTATATATGCAATCCTTGCTTCCTAATTTTATGCTCACCATTTATGTTGATGCATTATTCATTGTCTTCATCAGGCTTATACCTCCACCGTGATGTTATGAATAAGGCAACGTGTACCCATCCAGCACTCTGTCATGCTTACTGACGGAGTGCTGGATGGGTTGAGGCTGCGGAAACGACAACGAAGTCCTGATCCTGTTATCTCTTAGCTTCTGTTTCTCGCTCCAAAGGTGCCCTTACATTATGTTCCCTGCCACACGTAGGCCTTTGCAGTGGTCTAAAATACGATTTCTCTTGTGTAAGATTTCATAATAAAATGCAAAATTCTTTTGTTCACCCCACATAACTCTCAATGGTGTAACAGAAATATTACTGCCACACCATGGCACTAATTAAACGAAATTTGTTATGCTAGTCTATGAATTTTTTCGCAGTTAGAATATAGTGTGTTTAACGTTGAGTTCTTGTGTACTATAGCAAGAGGTCTTCGTAGCATCCAGCTGCTGGTTGTGCATGTGATCAGTTCTTGTCCAAAAATACCGTCTGCTTTTGTGATTCATGAAATAGTGGTGTGAACACAGGTGATGTACGTAGTAGACACCATAGTGGTTTAAACTCTGAACATCGCTGCTACTACAATAGTTCTTTTTTTGTGTTTCATTTTCAGACTTACAGAATGGAGCCAAGTAGAACTGTTCATAGGCCATGCACACAGTTTCATAAGCGGGCTTTGAGCACTTTTGATAATTATGTTTCTGAATACATCTGCGAAAGTTGTGTGCAAAGAAGCGTGTAGTAGTGCATTTCATTGTTCATTTGGCATGCTGCAGCAGGTGTGACTCACACATCTGCAAGATAACGCAGCACAGTGCACACACACAAACTAGCCCCACATACACTCTGGATTTGTGGCTTAACTCTAAACTGTTTACTCTTACCCTGCACAACAATTAATAACAAAATGGCATGAAAGTTTTGTCATCTATGAAGGTAGCGTTCGCAGTATATGCTGGCAATATGTGTGCAAAGATCAGCCAGTTCACTGGTCACATCTTTTCTTGTAAACATTTAGAGATAGAAGGCTGTGGTTGTTGGAAGCTGATACATGGTAACGAATAGACCGTGACTTCAAAATATTTCTGTTTTTTTCACCTTTGTACACGAGGTGGCACAGTCAAATTGTTCAGGCAGCAGTTATGTCTTGTCATTCAGCAGCGTTCAACAAGCTCTGTGTCAGAATATGTTGCACGAAAAACTTAAGCAACATTCCCTTTGCATTCTTTAGGTTTCGATGACCATTTTTTATTTCTTTTGTCCATTGAAGTTGCGTCGCAATCTTTGCATTATACTTTACCGATGACCTCGCTCAAATCTTAGTGCTTTTCGGTATATTTGGGATATTCGTTCACGGACTACACACCTGCGCCTCATGGCAGGAAGGTCTTCTACAAAGTACACTGGGGTATTGCAACGCCACTCCTATAGGCAGAAAGAGTTCAGAGGTTTAAAGACCGCAAAGGGGGGATGCTATTACAGTCAGTGCAGCGTGTTCCAAGACTGAGTTCAACTGCTGGACAACAAGGCATAGCTACTATATAAACAGTGCTTAAAAGTGGCTTGGAGGCAGATTGGTGGGGAGGGGGGACTTGGTGTATTGGTTTATTTATTGTCAACCGTTAACTTCCAAGAAGAAGATGTTCACTAGGATGTATATTCATGCAGCTCTATTAATTGCAAGTCCGAGTAAACTTTTTACACTTAATACTTCACATGTAGTTTCGAGCATCTTTGCATGTATAGATTGGCTCAACAAAAAGAAATCTGCAAAGAAATCTGCAAAATGGGGAAAGGGAGGATGTCATGTGAACTTAGCATGGTTAAATTTTTGGCCTTCTTGGTGTACCGTCGTCATAAAGTTCAGCCTAGCACTTTTAATCACAAAAATGGCACATGCTTGTGTATGTGCGGCCTGTTCCATTTTCGTCATTTCAATGCCGCGACTAGCTCTATAAACATGTCATGTGCTCTTTGTGTCTTTGTTTGCTGCACACTCCATTCTTGTGTTCTTTGTGTAGAGTTTTGTTCAACTGGACTCCTGTTCAACTTGGTGTTGTGTACCTATAAAACAGGTACCTTAAGGAGCTAGCCATGAATGACTGCATTAATTTCACAAAATTATGCTACCTGTGCAAAACATACAGTGCGTTGTAATCATTCTATGAACCCTATGTTCACTTGCAGACGGTGTGCCCAGAAAATAAATTAACAGCGTGTCCAGACAACAAAACTCTCCATCAAACAACACAAAATAACTCACATTCACAGGCACGCAGAACATAAATGAAATCCTCCAATGCTATATTTTGCAAGCAGACTGCATGGCTCACCTGTGGTGCGGCATACTGTTGTGCGGAACAATACAGCAGACTGTTGTGCAGAACAATACAGCAGACTGTTTTGTAGAACAATGCATTTCTTGCATTAGTTGCAATAACGTATATAATACGTAAGAACGCCTTGTTTGAAGAAAATTATTCTATTTTGATTACGGAATAAGATTTGTCGCCTTAATAGAGTGAGGGGTTGTTGTGTGGTAACTGTGCCGAAACATGACTTCCATGAAGAGGCTGCGTCATAAGGGGATAGTTGTATTCTTGCTCACGGAATCGATCGGCACCGCTATACCTTCAGCATTGTCCGGAAAGGAGGGTCCTCATTTTTACGGTGTATGTCTAACGATTGAAGGAGCCCAGTGGTGTGTTGATGAAGGCCTTTGCAGTGTTAGCATGACTCGCAAGAAGCACCATAGCATTCAACGGAATGGTAGACGCCGGGCAAAAACGTCAGCGGACACGGTCATACGTTCTGGCAACACCAAGGTGGCCAGCCGTTGGTACATAATGTAGTTGCTGAAGTACGGTTGGGCGCAAATGAGTGGGTACTACAAGCGGGTTTCTGTCCCACGGTGTTCATGTTCCTGCGGTATAAGATGCCGTTCCTGAGACGAACATTCGAAGCGCACTTTCCATTGATACAATATTAAAGTGGTTTATTAGATCTCGTGGGGGCGCGTCACGCTGTTGCTCACGGCCAATATTGCTAAAAGCGGAGAGCAAGAAAATGCAGATGAGCTTGTTTTCCGTTACGAGATCTGGAACGTCGACGGGGTACCGAAAGAGGCAGTCGGATTCATGGTGCAAGCGGTCGGACTTGTAAATAAGAGCGTACGTAGATTCATGGAAGCACGGATTCCAACCGGCAAGGCACCCTGTCAATTGCTTGAGGGCTGCAAGGCCGCTTAGAGCGTGATGGTCTGTGGCAACGGTGACAGGTTGGCCATAGAAGTAGGGGCAGAATTCACTAACGGCCCATACAAGCGCAAGGCACTCGCGCTCAGTAATAAAGTAATTGCGTTCGGCAGGGGAAAGAAGCCGACAAGCATAAGAAGGAACTCGACCATGACTGGATTGAAGCTGGGCTAACACCGCGACAATACCGTCGGCACTAGCATCTGTATGGACTTCTCTTGGAGCGGACGGGTTGAAGTGGGCGAGAATCGGCGGTGTCGTCAAAAGTGTTGAGAGACCGAAAAAAGCCGTGGCTTGATCAGGTCCCTACTGATATGGCACATCATTCTTTAGAAGATCAATGAGGTAGCGCGCGATTTCTACGAAGTTTTTGACGAACAGTTGTAAATAAGAGCATACGCCAACAAAACTTCGAACGTCCTTGGCACAAAATTCTACGGCAAAATTGAGGACAGCGTGAGCATTGTCCGGATCAGAGCGGATGCCAGATGAGTTAACGAGACGCCTTTCAACAGCTACTCAGAGACGCCCAAAATGGCATTTCAAAAAATTAAGTCGTAGCCTGGCTGCATGAAACACTGAAAGAATGAATGAAAGTAGCTCGAGATCAGACACGAAGTTTGGGGTAAACACAATGACGTGTTATAGACAACTGTCACAAATGAGCGCTCAAAAAAGTGACAGCTTTGCCGCAAACGTGAAGCAATGAACGTGACAGCAACATATTGGAAAGTCACACGCAGAATGGCAAGCAGATTAAACCTACCCCGCGTTTCTGACGCACAAGTGGTGTACAAAGCGTAATCACAGGTACAGATGAACGTGAATAAGCGTCTCAGCTGTTACTTCGCTGCGTCTCAAAAGCGCGCCCTTTTCTCAAACGGAGGCCGTGCAACGATTGCAGTGACGTTTGCGCGCCCCGTAACTACAACAGAATCGTTCCAGTGCAAGCTCAATGCAGCCAACAGATATGATCTTCCCCACCGAAAGATAAGGGCGTGCGTGAGATCGTCTACTATCCTCCTCTCCGCGGGCCAAAGAAAGCGTGACCGAGAGAGAGCCACCGCGCGCTCATTGCGCCATTTTGATGATAATGCTGAAAACACCATAGTTCCCCCTGAGATGCCTGGCAGCAGCGGTAAGTGCTAGATATAAATAGGTTGCCGTTTGAATGTTGAAAGACGGGTGCTCCAGGTTGCTAAATGGTTAACGCCTCGCATTGCCGACGCGGAGGTCTTACGTTCGATTACGCACGAGTTTTTTCCTGGATTTTTTTCTTGTGTTTTCATATGTAGAGATACGTGACATATACAGTGAGTGATGGCGGCGCCCGCGTTGATGCTTATGCCGGTGGCAACATCTAGCCGTGAGTGTTCATATAATTGCTATTGCGATAAAAGCACGCACCTCCGAATTCTAACTGCTACATGAAATCGAGGCACCAGAATGACGCCACAGAAACCGGCGAAAAAATAAAACAGGCATGTAAGGACTCCTTTCAGTGCGCCGTCTCTTCTCCTAGAAGGCGCCGTGGTACGCTGACCAACCTCCTCGTACATATTGCCGAGCAAACCCCAGAAGCTTCGAGAAGGAAAGCGTCACTTACTCCATGGTTGCGTCAGGTGTCGCAGAGAGTTCTCAAAAAGTCTCACCCTTTCCCCAGCTTTGATTGTACAGCGCCCCAACGAACCTTCCAGAACCAAGGGTGAATGTATTTAAGCGAGCAGAGGATGGTGGTGAGCAGGAGATGAGAGTTTGCGCCAGTGAGCATGAAGCAGGAAATGAAGAGAGTTTGCCGCTGTCAGGCGAAGTGCTGGTTATACAATGAACAAGCAGATGAGATGAGTAGGTTTTCTACCAGCTATAAAGGCTTGTATTCAAAACAGGAGAAGAGTGTGGGCTTACCGTCAGTGGGCTAAGACGTGTTTTGCAGTTGCAGCGCGTGAGTGGCTGACGTGTTACCAGCGAAGAAGTTTTCTTATTAGAGCACGGACGTTTGACAACGCGAAGTACCTGAAAGAGAATCATCGGGACCATCGGGACGACGATCACCGCTGGACTTTCAGTGTTTGGTTCCTTGAAGAGAATCATTCAAACTTTGTTCCAAAAACTTTGAACTGAATAAGTTTGACAAAGTTTATTTGATTTTTAAGTGTCTTGGTTTGTGCATGAAATGGCTTTGTAGCCCGTGTTGTTGTGTTTTTTTTTAATTCTCTCTTTGGCAGAATAATTTTTGTTCAAAAATACACACACAAGTTTCCTTCACGCATAAAGTCCAGTAGAGAACGGTGGTGTGGTCCACGAAGCCAGCGGTCGAAGTCGGGTGGTCGGCCAGGCGCGAGACCTGTTGCACAGAGGTGATGGTGGCGACATAATTGTAGACGAATGCAGGTCCACAGAACGTGTGAGACAATTACATCTTGGATTGGGGCGTCACAAAATGGGCATGATGTGCTGTACGGGCCTAGGTTATTTTGCACCCAAAGGGTGGTCACGGATAGGGTAAGCGCAACCCCTACACGAAGCCCCCGCAACGTGACCTCCTCTCGGCAGGTTAAACCACTAGGGAGGTCTGATCCACACGTAGGTATAAGAGCTCATGTGGCACGTCGAAGGCTTTTTTTCAGCGCATTTGTCCTTGAGCGTCCTCATGAAAATGCGGTAGCGGGTATGGTGTAACTTGAGGGTTGGTTGCCAAATTAGCTTTGACAAGGTCCGCAAAAGCGGCCCGTGGGACGCACTGAACACTTGTTTGCACAGATGCGGACGCATCAAGAAAGTGAATAGCATCAGGGAGTGACGTAGAGCGATACACTCGTCATATATCGTGAATAGTTTGCGTCGAGTCTGTACGAATGATGAGCTGAGAGCATCTGCCTGGTTGTAGAAGAGGTAGCAGCGCTGCCAGTCCATCACATATGGCGGCCAGCTCAGCAAGGTGAGCCGGTGGTGCAGGATCTGCAAAATATAAGACTGTCTGGCCCGCCTCTGGTAATATAGGACATAAAAGGGCGGTATGAATGGTGGTGCCACTCCCACTGGCATCCGTATAAGCGACGATAGTAGAGGCATATAGGTTATCTGTACGAAGGAGGCGCGATACTTGGGCGTTTGCCTGGCATGGAACCGGGCTTTAAAGGCGACCAAGGGGCTTGCTTTCCGTCAGTTGCAATTTTTTTTTACACGGGGCACTAGTGGTCGTTTTAAGGTGCGTGGTAAACGTCTTTGCACATGTACCGCGCCAATGCAGTAGTTGAACAGAAGGTTGATGGCTTGAGGTTGCGCGCACAGCGACGCTGATGTACCGATTCATCAACTGTGTTCAGCTGGGATTCCTGTTGAAGTACTGTCGGTGGAGTGGTGCGTGGCAGTCCAGTTATGGCGCACATGGCTTTGTGGTTGATCTCTAGACGTGCCCACATCGCCAGCGTGAGGTGATGAAACTGAACGCGGTAAACGAGCCTTGGCTGCAATATCTCACGGACAAGGAGGCGAGCCATATTAGAGGTAGCACCGCCAGATTTCTTCGCAGTCCTTCCTATGAGGTGTATTGTTTCTGATGCCTACCGGTTGGCACTCTTGATCCAAGGTTCTGTAGATCCGGTGGCGTGAATTTTCAGGCCAAGCACATGGAGATTTGAGGATTCGTGTAGTGGGTGCTGACCCCAAATGAATTGCTGAGGCTGGACTTCCAGTTTACGACGTCCATGCTTGTTTGCAACCGACATGAACTTCGTTTTTTTCTTTGGAGATTTCGAGACTTATCTGGGTGCACTAGTTGTGGATTATGTCTAGTGCCTCTTGCAAAGCTTGTTCTTCATGGCTAATTATTGCGTACATTGTCTAAAGAGGGATGTCGTCTGCACAAGTGGTGTATTTTGCATGGTGTATCACCGCCAGCTTTCATGCCAGTGAGAGGAGGGCCACGGTAAGCACAGATTCACACACACAGAGGAGGGCCGCGGAGGAGGACCACAGAGGGCCACGAAGCACAGATTCTTGTGGGACACCTCTATTGGAAACAATCTTTCCAACTGGCTGACCAGCTAGGCGAATGGAGAAGCTGCGATCGTGAAGAAAGGCTTTAATAAACGCGCACGCTCTACTGGGAAATTTGAGCCAGTGCAGAATTTCCACAACAGCATCATGACTCACATTATCGTATCCATAGACAGAATGGTGCGAATCCGTTGAGATCGACCTCCAACGAGAACCATGCATGAGATGTAGGCAAGGCCATCCTCAGTGCCCAGATGCCGACGGAACCAAATTCGGCCAGGATTACACCAGGAGTATCTCTCGAGCCAGCACGTAATGCGTGCCGCTAGAATACGCTCTGTGTTTGCCCAATGTTGACATGAGAGCCATCGGACGCATCTGTGCGATATTTCCTGGGGGTGTTTCTGGTTTAGGAATGGCAAACATTTGTGCATGCCGTCAAGAGTCAGGAATGGTTCCACTAGCCCAAGCTTTGTTTATGACCCTAAACAGGACAAGTAGAAACTCGCCTTCCAAGCTTTTGTGAAGTTCATAAGGTGTGTCATCTGGTCCCGGTACTTTGCTCGGTTTTAACCAGTCTATTGCTGATAAAAATTCGGCCATAGTGAAATCAGCCTGTATTCCCTGTACATCGGTAAGCGTAGAAAGCATACCTGTATACGCTGGCAGGCAGTTCTGAGCCATGAATGGAAGTGGAGCCATGTCTAACGCAGGAAAAAAATGTGTGGGTGACGGTGTCAGCGAATACGCCTGGAGTCTGGCCAGAGGCTAATAGGGTTTAGGCTTCGGGGTCAGAAGACCGGCGACCGCGTTCCATGGCTTGGAAGGTGCGCCATAAAGATGCATTAGACACCAAACGCCCAAGTGAGGAGCACCAGTCTATTCAACGACCACGTTCCAGGCGGCGTTCATGGCGTCGAGTTGCTGCTTGAAGGCGTTGGGCCTCCAACCTAATGGCACTTGCTGTAAAATCACGTTTTGACGCTACTTCTGCTTGACAGCGAGATGCCCATAGACGCAGAAGCTGCAAATCGGGAGCAGGTCGTGATTCACCCACCCTCTACGCACTTGTAGCCTGAGCTGATGCCGCAATTATGCAGTCCAAAGGGTCCGAAACAGAGCGAGAGATAGCATCTTCTGAAATACCCCTGCACTGATCCCAATCCACCACTCGACAAGGCTGGCGAAGCCGGCGGATTCTGTCCGAATGTAAACCGGGGTGAATTGGGTGGTGTTCGCTACCCCAATAGTCAGGTTCGAGGTCTCAGGAGATCGCAATGCCACCTAGCCACCAAGATAAGTCCGGTGAATGAGGCAACGCGTGAGGGTGATCGCACCGACAAGTGGGTACTGATACATCATTAAGAAGCGTAAAGTTCGCGTCTGTAAATTTATCGTGCACACTAACGCCATGTGTGCTGCAATAAGCATAACCCCCCCGTAGCCCCCGTCGTTTTGAGTATATCTTGCTGTGTTGTGTACCCGTCGTTTAGAGTATCTTGTGATTTGAGACGCATTCTACTGGATAACTGCCTAGGGTGCATATTCATGTGTTGTTTGATCTGCCGTATTTGAGAATATATTTGTTTTTTTATCAACTCTTGGCTCTGCCCCGCCGCGCTGGTCTAGTGGCTAAGGTACTCGGCTGCTGACCCATAAGTCGCGGGATCAAATCCCGGCTGCGGCGGCTGCATTTCCTATGAAGGCGAAAATGTAGGCCCGTGTGCTCAGATTCGGGTGCACGTTAAAGAACCCCAGGTGGTCGAAATTTCGGGAGTCCTGCACTATGGCGTCTCTCATAATCATATGGTGGGTTTGGGATGTTAAACCGTACATAACATTCACTCTTGGCTCTGAATTGTTCATTGTACTACAGCCGGCGTTCGCTGGCGCGTCAAATAGGACCACATCTAAATTGTCTGTGCTTTTGTAGTGAAGTTCGGGGGGGGGGGGCGATTCTTCCACCCATGGAATCAGCCCGTCGATTGTATCCCTAATTAATGGGGCCTAGTGACAATAACAAAGGCAGATATATCGTTCAAAGCTGCGCAAAAGCATGTCAATCATCCACTTGAACGTGGCTGGCGTATTCTATAAGCCGAATGGGAGGACTCTGAACTGGTATAGAAGCCACCAGGCGTTACAAAGGCGGTATTTTCACGGTTGAGGGCGACTGCATCAAGTCGCCAGTAGCCAGAGCGTAGGTCTCTCGATAAAAAATAAATTGCGCCATGAAGGAAGTCCAGGGCATCATCGATACGAGGAAGCATAGAGATATCCTATTTTGGGGCCTGGTTTAAATGCCGATAGTCCACGCATAAACGCCACATATTGTCTTTCTTTTTTGCGTAGGACCACAAGGAACTCACGTGGGCTCTTGAAAAAAGCTCAATGATGCGTTTTGTCAGCATCTTGCTCACGTTCTGTTGGATAACTTGGCTCTCTATTGTGACACTTCGTGAAGACGCCTGTGAATCGGAGCTGCATTACCGTTATCTATGCACTGTTTCAATTTCGAGGTTTGACCTACACCTACAATCAAACATGTCCGAGTAGGTAGTAAAAAGATCACTCAGACCTTTGACTTGACATGACCACAGGTCTTAGGCAACCATCTTGGCTACGTTGTTGGGCAGCGTAGAAGACGTGGCTGTGTCGGCACTATGCGTGTGCGGGAGGACTAGTGCGGACAGTTCAGGTGAAACCGATGAGATCTGGAACTCGTGCGACAATGACAGAGTGGCGAGAATAATGCCTTGGGTCACAACCGAAGGTCGAAGGTTCGATTCCTGGCCACGGCAAGGTATTGTCACGAAGTCGTGACGTGGCTGAAGACAGGAGACTTCGTGTTGGGATTTAATTGTTTATTTAGGCGAACCTGTGCCCGGTAAAAGGAAAGTCCAACTACAGCAGCAGTCTCGCACAGATAGCAGTCTCGGACTGATAGCGGCGAACGGAGCGTCGGCCTTCGATCAGCAACTCACAAGCGGCGGAGCGCGTTGGCATTTATACTCTTGCCGTCGAATGTTCTAGCGTTATCGCTGGCGGTGGCGTAGGTTCCAGAACAATCTGTACCGTTCGCACAGTGGGCGTGATCTTATCGAAATCATCTACTACAGTCCGGAACCTTCTCGAAAACTGCAGGCGCGGTTTGCGCTGAGAATCGTGTGGTGTTTTGGGACGATAACAAAAACTTGGGAAATAGAACGTGTCATTGCCCCCCTCTGAAAAAAAGGCATCGTCCCGATGCTTTAACTAAAGGTGAAGGTACAATAATAATGCAAGTACAATGAATAAATTACGATACAACAATAATACGAAAAACACTGTTTCAGTTTGTTAACGCGCATGAAAAGGCTTAAGGCGTGCGACATGGACGACTTCAGGTCACGATCGGCGTCGTTGAGAGTTCGTGATGCCGTCGGGGACAACCTCGTAATCAAGTGGGCCGAGACGTCGAACCACCCTGTACGGTCCGATGTACCGTCGCAGAAGCTTTTCACTTAGTCCACGGCGGCGTATCGGCGTCCACACCCAAACACGTTCACCCGGCTGGTATTCCACGAAGCGTCGTCGAAGGTTGTAACGGTGGCTGTCGGTCGTCTGTTGATTCTTAATACGGAGACGCGCAAGTTGTCGGGCTTCTTCGGCGCGTTGAAGGTACTCGCTCACATCGAGGCTTTCTTCGTCGGTGACGTTGGGTAACATGGCATCGAGCGTAGTTGGCGGGCTCCTTCCGTAGACCAATTTGTATGGAGATATCTGCGTCGTCTCCTGCACCGCCGTGTTGTATGCGAAGGTCACATACGGAAGAATGGCATCCCACATCTTGTGTTCGACATCGACGTACATTGACAGCATGTCGGCGATCGTCTTGTTAAGGCGCTCGGTGAGGCCGTTGGTCTGTGGGTGGTACGCTGTCGTCCGGCGGTGGTTTGTCTGGCTGTATGCCAAGATCGCTTGAGTTAAGTCGGCAGAGAATGCCGTTCCTCTGTCGGTGATAAGGTCCTCCGGGGCGCCGTGACGTAGGACGATATTTTCGACAAAGAACTTAGCTACCTCGGAGGCACTGCCTTTTGGCAGGGCTTTTGTCTCGGCGTAGCGGGTGAGGTAGTCGGTAGCTACAACGATCCACTTGTTTCCGAAAGCCGACGTCGGGAACGGCCCCAGTAGGTCCATACCAATCTGCTGGAAAGGTCGGAAAGGTGGATCAATTGACTGCAGAAGTCCCGCTGGCCTTGTCGGCGGTGTCTTGCATCGCTGACAGTCCCGGCATGTCCTCACATAACGAGTGACGTCGGTGGAAAGACGTGGCCAGTAGTACCTTTCTTGTATCCTCGCGAGCGTGCGAGAAACACCGAGGTGCCCTGCCGTCGGATTGTCGTGCAGGGCCTGCAAAAGTTCTGGTCGCAGAGCTGAAGGCACCACAAGGAGGTACTTAGCTCGAAGCGGTGAAAAGTTTTTCTTTTGTAGAAGACCGCTTCGTAGAAAGAACGACGCAAGTGCGCGCTTGAATACCTTCGGGACTTCGGCGGTCCTGCCTTCGAGGTATTCTATTAGGGCCTTAAGTTCCGGGTCGGCCCGCTGTCGTTCAGCGAAGTCATCGGTAGTTATCGTTCCCAAGAAGTAGTCGTCATCCGGGTCGTCGAGTAGTGGTTGGTCGACAGGTGCACGAGAGAGACAGTTGGCGTCGGAGTGTTTTTTGCCGGACTTGTAAATGACAGTAATGTCATATTCTTGAAGTCTCAGGCTCCATCGTGCGAGGCGACCTGAAGGGTCCTTCAAGGTGGCTAGCCAACACAAGGCATGGTGGTCGCTTACAACTTTGAAGGCCCTGCCGTAGAGGTAGGGGCGAAATTTCGACGTAGCCCAGATGATGGCGAGGCACTCCTTTTCTGTTGTGGAATAATTTGCTTCTACTTTGGATAGCGATCGGCTGGCGTAACTAATAACCCTTTCAAGTCCGTCAGTCCTCTGCACAAGAACGGCGCCAAGACCTACGCTGCTTGCGTAAGTATGTATTTCTGTCTCGGCGAATTCGTCGAAATGGGCAAGTACCGGAGGCGTCTAGAGGCGATGTTTAAGCTCCTGAAAAGCGTGTTCCTGTGGCGTTTCCCACTTGAACTCCACGTCGGCCTTGGTAAGGTTAGTGAGGGGATCGGCAATGCGGGCGAAGTTTTTCACGAACCGCCTATAATAGGCGCACAGGCCCAGAAATTGGCGCACGGCTTTCTTGTCAGTGGGCGGCGGGAAGTCGGCGATGGCGGCTGTTTTCCGTGGATCGAGACGAACTCCAGACTTGCTGATAACGTGCCTCAGAAATAACAGCTCCTCATACGCAAATCTGCACTTTTCTGGCTTCAGTGTGAGTCCGGAAGTCTTGATGGCTTGAAGTACAGCTTCAAGGCGCCGAAGATGCTCGTCGAAACTCGAGAAGAACACGACGACGTCGTCCAAGTACACAAGGCAAGTCCGCCACTTCAATCCTGCCAGTACTGTATCCATAACGCGTTGAAAAGTTGCAGGCGCTGAGCAAAGGCCGAAGGGCATCACCTTAAACTCGAAGAGGCCGTCCGGTAATATAAACGCCGTTTTCTCTCGGTCTCTTTCGTCGACTTCGATTTGCCAATAGCCAGTCTTGAGGTCCATTGACGAAAAGTACTTGGCGTTATGGAGCCGATCAAGTGCGTCGTCTATTCGTGGAAGAGGATACACGTCTTTTCTTATGATTTTGTTCAGGCGGCGATAATCGACGCAGAAACGTAGGGTCCCATCTTTTTTCTTCACTAACACCACGGGGGATGCCCATGGACTCTTGGACGGCTGGATAATGTCATCCCGCAGCATTTCATCAATTTGTCTCTTCATGGCCTCACGTTCTCGCGTCGAAACCCTATACGGACTCTGACGGAGTGGTCTGGCACTTTCTTCGGTTATGATGCGATGTTTTGTGATTGGGGTCTGCCGAATTTTCGATGACGACGAAAAGCAATCTTCGTATTGCAGGAGCAGGGCCTTGAGCTGTTCTTGCTTATCGTTCGGAAGTCGGGGATTGACATCGAAAGCTATGGGAGGGGCTTGGTACCTCTGAGCAGGCTCCGCAGAATCGGCGAGGGCGAAAGCACTGGTGGCTTCGACAATTTCTTCGATGTATGCGACCGTTTTTCCTTTGTTCACATGTTTGTACTCATTGCTGAAATTCGTGAGCATAACTGTTGCTTTGCCTCCCCGCAGCTCTGCGATTCCTCTTACGACGCAAATATTTCGGGTGACCAACAGATGCTGACTGCCTTCAACGACGCCTTCCAAGTCAGGTGATTTAGGAGCGCCGACCGAAATAATGACGCTTGAGCGAGGCGGAATGGTGACTTGTTCTTCCAGAACACTCAAGGCATTGTGTCCTGACGGCGTGCGCGGTGGTAGTGCTTCGTCTGTGGATAACGTTATCGACTTTGTTTTTAGGTTGATGACAGCACCATGGAGGCATAAGAAGTCCATGCCAAGGGTGACATCTCTCGAGCAACGCTGTAAGACTACGAAGTCTGTAGGATAAATATGGCCGTTAATGGTGACTCTCGCTGTGCAGATTCCTGCAGGCGTTACGAGATGACCTCCGGCTGTGCGGATTTCAGGGCCTTTCCAAGCTGTCCTAACTTTCTTTAACTTCGCGGCGAACGAGCCACTGATGACAGAATAGTCGGCTCCAGTATCGACGAGAGCGGTCACACTGTGGCCGTCGATAAGAACGTCGAGGTCGCTAGTTCGCCGTCTCGCATTACAGTTAGGGCGTGGCGTCGGGTCACGGCTGCGTCGGCTTGATCCGCTGCTTCTATGTTGCGTCGTCAGGCCACCTCCGGTAAGTGAGCTTTCGCCGTCAGGGCTTTGCCTGGTTGGCGTTGTGTTCGGAAAGCTCCGTCGCGGCGTCGTCGTCGTCGGAGGATCTTCGGTAGTTCGTCGCACAGCAACCGCACCTCCACCGGTTGCTGCCCTTAGTTTCCCGGATACGGGCTAGGAGACCAGCCCCGCGTTGGGCCAGAGTACTGCCGGGGGTGCGGTGACATGCGGCGGCTGGGCGACGGCGAACGCGAAGGGCTTCGTGGTGTCCACCGAGTTCCTGTAAGGTAGTCGGCGATGTCACGTGGTCGTTCTCCTGGCTGTGGACGCGGTGCATTGACGGCGAAGCCACGCAGTCCCATCTGTCGGTACTGGCAACGGCGGTATGTGTGTCCGGCCTCGCCGCAGTGGTAGCAGAGCGGGCGATGGTCAGGGGTGCGCCAGACGTCAGTCTTCCTCGGTGCACTGCGCTGGGCCGCTGGCGAACGGTATGACGTCGGTGGAGGTGGTGGCGGCGGTGGCGTCTGTCGACGTAAGTGTGATGGGGCGGCGTTTTGGCGTGGACGGGGAGGAGCGTTGTGGCGCAGTGCAGCGGCGTAGCTCATAGCTTCCGGCTCGGGCAGCGGTGCGTGGGGAATTTGAAGCGATTGCCGAACTTCTTCTCGCACAATGTCGGCGATTGAATCCACTTGAGGCTGCGCCGAAGGCAACAGCTTGCGCAGCTCTTCCCGCACGATCGCTCGGATCGTTTCACGCAGGTCTCCGGAGTTACTTGCTTGAGCAGCAGCGCAGTCTGCAGTCAGGCGACGATTATACTGTCTGGTGCGCATGTCCAGGGTCTTTTCGATAGTGGTCGCTTCAGCTACAAATTCTTGGACGGTTTTCGGTGGGTTTCTCATCAGTCCCGCGAAGAGCTCCTGTTTGACCCCTCGCATGAGGAAACGAACTTTTTTCTCCTCAGGCATGTCTGGGTCAGCGTGACGGAAAAGTCGGGTCATTTTTTCTGTGAAAATGGTGACACTTTCATTTGGTAGCTGAACCCGGGTCTCTAATAAAGCAGCGGCCCTCTCTTTGCGAGCAACGCTCGCGAACGTTTGTAGGAATGCGCCGCAGAAAACATCCCACGTTCGGAGCGTGGACTCCCGATTTTCAAGCCAGGTGCTTGCGGTGTCTTCCGAATAGAAGAACACACGACGCAGCTTTTCGTCATGGTCCCAGTGGTTGAGGGCGGCCACACGGTCGTATGTTTCTAGCCAGGACTCCGGGTCTTCGAACAATGACCCATGGAAAATTGGTGGTTCCCTGGGTTGATGCATGACCATCGTGGGCTGGGACGCTGCGGTTGTCATTGTCGCTGCAGTCGCGGTCATGGCCTTGGTCTTCCGCGCCTTGTCTTCTAGAAGCCCGTACTCCGGTGGTAGCCCTTGCTGTCGGCGGCTTGTTCGCTGCTCCTGGTTGGCGTCGGTGTCTTCTCCGCGACGTGGGCTGGGTTCACGGCTTGACGGGGGCGTCCGGTACATGAACGAAGCAGCACCTCCACCAGATGTCACGGAGTCGTGACGTGGCCGAAGACAGGAGACTTCGTGTTAGGATTTAACTGTTTATTTAGGCGAACCTGTGCCCGGTAAAAGGAAAGTCCAATTACAGCAGCAGTCTCGCACAGATAGCAGTCTCGGACTGATAGCGGCGAACGGAGCGTCGGCCTTCGATCAGCAACTCACAAGCGGCGAAGCGCGTTGGCATTTATACTCTTGCCGTCGAATGTTCTAGCGTTATCGCTGGCGGTGGCGTAGGTTCCAGAACAATCTGTACCATTCGCACAGTGGGCGTGATCTTATCGAAATCATCTACTACAGTCCGGAACCTTCTCGAAAACTGCAGGCGCGGTTTGCGCTGAGAATCGTGTGGTGTTTTGGGACGATAACGAAAATTTGGGAAATAGAACGTGTCAGTATGTTTTCACCCACTTTTTTTCCTTTCAATTTACATTACAGTTTGGTCTGATAACTTCCCCTATACTTTCCTTGGCATGGTTGCCTGTTAGATATCATAGCTTATGTGATAGAAATATTTTTATGTAGTGGTACCATGGCCAGATAAACTCAACCAAAGCTTCTAGCATGATCGCTAAACGACAGTGCCGTAGCCATACACTTACCAACAGTGCGCAAGTGCATGACCTAGAGCCAGTTTTTTTGACAACTGAGTCGCTATAAAACGCTGCATTCACAAGCAATTTAATAGTACTCATGTTCAGGAAGATACCAAGAGCATTTCGCGATGTGTTTGAAACAGAAAGCAGCACCCACGCTGAAATTATTCTGGTGAATGAAGTGTATGACAACAATAAACATCACTCCAGAAAGTTTCACTCGCCGATTTTATTACAATGCATTAGCAACCAAGCAAAACCAAATGCTATCCTACGTCACTTCAGGCATACGTAGAAACAGTTACACTCGCGTCGACATCACCTAACAAACCACACTTTGAAATCGTGCCTGACGTACGCGCACTTAGAAACGCGACGTGGCTAGCAGACGACGCACGGAGCAACCCGCACTTCGTCACTTCAGCGGGCATCGGAGCGGCCATGGCGCTGCAATTCTACGGCACGCGCCGGAGCAGAGAAATGTTAGTAAATGTAGCTGTGAAATATGAATACGTCTTTGGACTGACGTTAACTTCAAGGAAACTTTAGAAAGCTCCAATACAGTGAAATTCAGCGTCAAATGAGGCCTTGAAGCTAGAAATTCGACAGCAGGCTGATTCCACTGTAAGATATGCGACAGCTATAAAAACATCCTTATTTTTTTCTTCGAGCATCTAGTAAACAGTTGTGTACAATTCAGAGTTATTTAAAGACTCTGATGGATTTTAACGCGTCGAATAAGTGCAAAGGTTCCAACTTTTGACAGTACACATCTAAGATTCCAGGATATATTTACATTCGGTATTTCTATATACGAGGATATATATTTTTAGTTACCTCACACTTATTAAACCAATCGTCACTCTGATTTATTCAGAGCTTTTTACTTAGCAAGTGATGAGGATCAAGCAATACTTCATATGACGTTTGCCTCGTTTTCGTGTTTTCTTTTCGTTAATTTATCTCTACGGGGCCGTAGCGCTTTCAAAGTTCGGTTGGCCAAGCGATTTAGCTTCTTCGCCTTTCACTCTACTGATTAGCTTACTCATGCTGTGTTTTCCCTGTCCTTTTTTATTGTTTTTACTGTAGCCTTACATGCCTCCTCAGACGTGAAAATTGACGAACAGCGTCCTGCGTAGCAGGCGTAAACATGGGACGCAAACAGTTATCTTTTCATGCTCGTGACGCATTGATATCGAAAATTAACTTTTCACATTTTTACTGCCTGCGCAAGTTTTGTACACTGTTGTGGTGCAACCACTCTTGCGCCGTCACCCTAGCAAACATCTATTGGTAGCGCTGAAGTCTTTGTTGCATGGAACAAATGTGTAATTTTATTTTTTCAAGCTGTGATGATCTGCATGCAGCTCCGCCTGTTTGGCATATCACCTCTACCCTTTTGGTCATCTCAGTGCATGTGTAAACGATAATGGTGAGCATTTAACTCATCGGGCTTCCGTATTACCTACTGGCATGGAACAAGGAAGAGACAGCTGGTATGATCGGTTTCATCCAATGCGTCAATATGCAATGCAGCGATGTCAAGAGGGCTCATGCACAGTCTAATGCAACCTCAACAGTATCCAGCTCGCTGATGGTTCCCGTCGACGCTTCTGGGCGGGCGAGCTGTGCATCCTTTTGCGCTGTATGAATACGTCGTGGGTCTGTAGAAAAGTATCGGCACAGCGTCGGCAAAACTTTTGGAACGTCACGCGGTGACTCCACAAAAACACCTCCAATTAGCCACTGGTCCACGCGAATGATGTCACTCTCATTGAAGTGCTTTCGCACACGGGCAAAATTGGGGAAACAAATGTGAAACCACCAGCTTCTTGTCACGACACTGTGCGTTTACTTTTTCCGGTGGTCACTGTAGGCAGCGAGAACTCTGAGAGATTTTAGTCATTTCTTTTGTAACCGAATCGACAAACAGGTATCCAGCTGGTATACGGTATTCTTGCCGATCTTCAAGCACAGCACTCTAGGTACAATAGTAATCATACGGAGAAAACTTTACGCAATCGCACGCCATAATATATGCATTGACCCCATAGCGGCACCAGCAGACAGCTTCCCTCTAATCTGCCCAATGCCCCAGGTGGTGATGCAGCACCTCACCGCGGCCGCCGCTCGCAGCGCACAGAGCTCTCTCGTAGAGTTACAGTGAAGCTTCACGAGCAGTAAATGTTCTGAAGGACTCTGACAACATCTGGAAGCGCGCGGACGCCGCCACGGACTACGCTAGATGCCTGACATTGCCCGACTAAGAAATGCATTCGCATTTATAACCAACCTGGTCAACGCCTTTTGCGACGTATATACGACGCGATAGCTTAGCAGGTATATATCCTCGAAATTTTTGTGGGACAAGATCACTTTTGTTAGATTTCGCGTCGTGTTTTGCGGTGACTATTACATGTACTAAAAAGACGTGAACTTGTGAAGCTGTCAGCGTCGTGGCACCTCACACTGCATCGTTCACGAGGCGCCGTGCGCCAGCTGTGTGTTTTGTTCGCAGATGGGGCGGATTGCAAGTGATCTGCGAGCGTACGAAGCTGTACCACAAGGGCGTACGTTTGAAGATATTATTTCAGGTCTTCAGCAAACCTAGCCACGTATTTCCAAGCGGACAGTGGAGAAAAAAATTCGGCAGATCCCACGTGCCTGAGAATTGACGTTATGCGAAGCATGTGGTTGGAAGGTGACCGTGTTGCAACTTTTATTATTGAGTGATAGGCTATGAAATGACGCTAAATTTATGTACAGATGTAGCGCGCACACACATCTGTTGAAGAGTTGCAAATGTTTATATAACAAGCTGTTTCCACTTGCGCACCGATGCCAACTGGAACATGCTTATTAGCAACCCCAGAAGCTGGTATGATGAGCTGATTCTCGCGAGGATGCTGGCTCTAAACACTGCTACATAAATCAACTTCAGCGCACGGCAACTAATCACAATGGACGTTAACTCGACGTGACGGCTGTATGTAAGGAGTACATATGTAATGTATTAAAAATTCGGTAGGTAGCATTGCAACCGCTACAGACGTTTCACGAAGATGAAAAGTACTTCCGAGGCCTGGTGTAGCTCTGTGGTAAAATGTTTGATTGCCACGCACAATGCTTGGGTTCAATTCCAGTTGGGACCCTGACATTTATTCTTCGCATTCATCGGGTCGACGCTACCCATGTCGGGTATTTCTTAACACTCGCGCGTAAAGATTTCCCCTGTGTGTTCTCATCTTTCCTGGGTAGATACTAAGTGTCAATCACCTGTAGCACATACCCGCATACCAGCAGCACATATCTGCCCGTGGGTATGTGCCACAGTATGGCGAAAAGTGTTTGACGATGTATGTGACGGGATTATGACATTATTCATGTCTTGAACAGCGTGCCATATTAATCGAACCATCTTACCCTCACATGCTAATTTTGGTTCGCGCCAAATTAAGGGGCTAACCATGAGAGCACCCAAACGTAAGCGGCTAGATAGATATAGATAAATACGCTCAAAGTTGCCGAAGTTCGCTAAGAAATGCATCGCATATTTATTTTATTATTTTATTTCAGAAGTACTGCCAGCCTCACACATGAGGCCTTAGGCAGGGGTGGGTGATACAAAAAAGGAAACAACTATGAACTTACAACAGGAACGGAAACACGTCACGCAGAGCTACACCATCAAGAACTAGGGCATCAAAGTAAAACGCCAGTACTTACACAATAGTAGTGGTTTACGCATACACGTACAGAAAAAAGAAAAGAAGAAAAGATAAAAGAAAAACTATGACAACATATATCTGTTCATACACAACTAAAAACTAAATTCATATAGCGGTTCAAAAATAGGGAACATTTCAAAAATACAACGCATTGATAAGAAAAAAGTGATAGAAAGTGGAACATGAATGGAAGCCTGTTCAGGATGCGTGGTGGAATAATAGAGGGCGAAGCGCAAAGAAAGATCAAAGTCAAGTGGGTTGCTGCTGTTTAAGTTTTCCCATGAACGACGAAACAGTTTCGCAGTTCACCAGATCGGCAGAAAGAGCATTTCAATAGTGACAGTGCGCGGAAAAGAGGAGTTTTTAAAGGCTTTTGTTTTCCAGGATTATTCCTTCAGTTTTTTTGGGGTGCTTGGAACGAGTTGATCGGCGGTGAACCGATCAACTCGTTCAAACTAAAGCGCACGCAGCGCTTTGTTTCGTTTGCTTCCACGACAGTAGCGTTTGTTTACGCTTACGCTGGCTGTCCCTGCGTTCCATCTTGCGATCTCCGGGTAGCTTTAGGCTGTCTCGGGCGCCCCACACACGTGAGCACTACGCTGTTCCTGTCCCGACATGAACTAGCCGGCTGACTTTCCGGCTAGCTCTGGCTGCCAGAGAGATGCCATAGGTCTAAAATCGAAGATCTCAAACATGTCGCACTCACCTTGCTGGGCTCAGCAGGTACTGCAGTAAACCTGCCAATACAGACATCACAGATTCTACGACCGCGCACGACCGATGCTTACGTGTTGCATTACTGAGACTTGTGTGAAGTCGATAAAAAAAACTAGAGCTTTAGACTTTAAACTAGAGCTTTAGAGTTTCTTTCAACAGCATACGCGTGTAGTAGCCGCAGTGATTGTAGCAAGCAAGGGATAATGAAGCAATATCTTATCCAGCTTCTAGGGAGAGAAAATATTGCTGAGCTCTGGCTCTGTGCGTCACTCTTCTATTAGAACTTTCGTCATCAGCCTGTGGCCTGCGGGGCAGTGTAAACAGACCCCCAGCACAACGGCAGCTATCCTCACTTATCATTTGAAAGCAGACGTGGCAGTTTTGAACTAAAATGGTGTTCTCGCTGTTAACGTATGTTTGATTGCAACTTTGTGACACGCTTTATTAAAATAAACATGGCTTCTAATCCAAACTGTCACATGGGTGTTATTTCGAAGAGCTTCAAAAACTTGTCATTGAGCTGCTCTGCCCTTGCCGCACCCACCATCCCCCTGTTTTGCTATCCGACCTCCGCTGCGCTGGTTTCATGAAATTTGGTCCTCCGCTACAAAAGGTTACCGACCCCTGACATAGAGGGTTTAGACAACATGCCAACCCTCGCCTATGCACAAGACAGCGTGGACGACATAACACTCACCAATGCTCCAGCTGCACTCTGGCCGGGTTCACTAAGCCACATTCCTGGAACCATGACCGAGAAGAAAGGGCCGGGAGCGCCTGGAGAGAAGATGCACTTCTCGCTTGCCTGCGAACGCGTGTTACGTCACTTGTAGAACCGGTAAGATTTTCTTTTGCCAGAGTATAGTCCCGTAAATAAGGATCAAAAAGCAAATCATAGTCAAGATGAGTATGGAATCATTTAGCAAAGAACAGCTCCTAAACATGCAGTATATGTTCGTTCAGCATATATCTTGGTTGACTCGCAGCACGTGACTGTCAAAACATTGCACCCTAGTTTGATTGAACGAAACGTTGATTATATTTTGTTTCCACTACTATGTCACTTCAGAGTTCGTTGTCAATGCATTATTTTACCAATGGCACTCACCAACGGATGTAGATACTGTTGACACGCTTTGCGTGTGATGGTTGAGGTAAAGCGCTTATTCAGTAATAGTTACCTGAATCTTCAGAACCCTTCGAGAGCCATGCGACCTTAGCCTAGTTTCTAGTGCTGAGTTATTATGCGATAGCGTTAAAGAGCTCTTTTCGCAGAAATTTCGGTGTCCGTGGCGACATCGTTTGGTTGTGAGCGAAAATTGGCTCCGCCCATGAGACAGCTTTAGATATAAGTTCAAATAAATAAATAATATAAAAACTTAAGCCAGACAGAAAATCGAATCCAAACCTTCTGTGTGGCGAGCTGGTGCTTTCTACTAAGCGGCGCCAGTGCTTGAAAACCAATAGAAAAAAACGTCATAAAAATATCATGTTGTAAAGGTCTTCTTAAAGGGGCCCTGAAACACTTTTTAAAGTTACAATGGAATGAATTCGATGAAAGAGTTTATTGCATTACAAATTCAACGGTGCAAAAACTTTAAGAATATCTGAATTACGAGGAGAGGTACAAAAATTTGCCGCATGCTGCAATTGCATTCTCTCTTCTCACATCCCGCCGAAAGCGCTAGAATCTAATCAGGGAAGGATGGGGCAAGGAAAATACGTCACCTGAGCCTCGTGGTTTCGAGCACTTTTCTGTTTTTTCTCTTTGAATGTGCGGCTTTTTAAGTGTGATAGCGCGCGCACGCGTGGACAAGTCGCGGCCCCCAATGGCGATCTCCGTTACAACCAAGCGTTCCATGTTCAAATCAGCCAATGGCTGATAGATGGGCTTGCTACGACTGATTTTCGAGCGTTTTCTGTCATTTGTCGAGAGAATAAAAGGCACTTTTTAGCTGACTTCGATAATTTATTGTAAATTCCAGGCCGCGTTCTGCGCTATAATATTTTGCTCGAGTGTTGTCAGGAGCCTCCATTACCGATCGGCAGCGTTTTCTGACCATGCTGAAAACTTGTGCAGAGCCTCTTTATTATAAAAAATATTGTCTGAAAGACTCGAGTTATAACACCAGGCGTCAAACTATGTGAACTGCGCCGCGAATATAAGGCGGAAGCGGGGTCAATGCTATTCATCCATTTACAAAGTTTGCAGGTGTGCGTACCGTGAAGACCAGATTTTGGTTGAAATTACCGGAGCCCTCTATTACGGCGACCCTCATAACATATCGTAATCCTTGAACCTTAACCCCAAAATAATACAATAAATATTATCATTAGGGATGCGTGGCATATTACGTACATATAGTGAGCAGGTAATGGGTACTTCGCACATTTTCAAAAGGAAGAATTATAACCTAGTGGCACTGCGAAACTATACATTCAGAAGATAGTATAGCAATCCAAGGTAGTTGGTACGAACGCATTGTAAAATAGCGCAAATAATGAAAACCTAAAAGTCCGTTGAAATTTAGCGCCTGTGTTATCTCTTTTACTGTGCCCGTGTGTGTTAGTTGCATAATTTTAGAATTCTAGGATAGCGCGAAATGGCCGTTAAGCGCACAAACATGCCTTTCCCTGCGGGACGTTAGAAGGCCACGCTCACCTGGCCCTATCGCGATATTGCATTTTAATTTCAAGCGAAGCTCGCGCATCATTTCTTTTCTTTCTTCTTTTTGTGACAATGTAACGCCAAAATATTGTTCACAATGTGAGTGTGGCTTTCAGCTGTGGTGGTGGTAAAAAACATTTATTTATGGAAGTTATGTAAAAAGAGGGCGCGGCGTGGTCCTTAAGGGGCGGGATGCTCATATCGGTGAAAAGAGCAGCAGCATTTCCACCACAGTTATCTTCCGACATTGATATCATGAGACGAGCGAGAAGCCCAAACATGTTAACGAGAATGAGCATGCACCAATAAGTCACGGTATACGCCACCCGAATCTTGTATAGTTTTCCTTTGATTCTTTAGTTGCTACGCAGCAGATTGAATCATTTGACGGCTAATGATAAGCATGTATACATTCTCTACGCTTATCTGCATATTGCAAAGGCTACTTTTTTTTAGGTGTTGTCCTCAAGCCCATATATCATCGTCTTTCAGTTGTTTGCTCTCCAATTCCACATTGTTAAGCGTTCACAGAAAGAAGACTTTCTCCGCTAGGCACCGCAACTATCACATCTGGTCGCAATGTTTAAACGAGCTAAATTTGTTTATGTTAGTCGTACTAACAGTTGATTGTACTCAAGTAAACGAATGCTGCACTATTGTATTCATTATAACTCTGAACATGAACTATAAGTATGACTATCGATTTCTGTTTTTAACAGCAACCATGTTTAAGCTAGCTGTCATTCGTGGGTTAGCTTATCAGAAGACTATCATCATCTTAAAGGTGTAAGTGCCCCCGAGAATGGACAAATCACACCACTCAACATTGTATGCATGACCAAACATTAGGGTTTCCGTCGAAACGTGCTTTAGCGCTTCACTAAATACCAAGAAGGCATCCATTCACTCAAAAAATGGCTTCGATGCAATGGTGGTGAGCTGAAGACCACGAATACGGAAAATGAGAAAATAAAACCTATTTGAGGAAGGAAACGGTGGTCGCGAGAACATCCCGAAGTGAGAGAAGACGATGGGTTCGTAGATTTAAGACAAGTGTAAACGCTTGGTTTCAGCGGGAGTTTTGTGTCGGCAGTTCGGACATTATTGTCGTGTCTGGGACTGCCTGTAACCTCTCTGCGCTGAAAACCAACGAACAAAGAACCTAGCATCATTACACCTGGCAACTGCCCGGAAGCAACTATATTAAGTGTGTGTGCTTCGATTTTCATTGTATTTTTTTAATAAGTGCCTATGTATAGAAACTAGCTGCAAGCTAATAAGTATGCATATCTGCAAGAAAAAATGTATTACTGTGTTATCTGTATCACATGATTGTTTTTTTTATGTTGTTACCTCAGAGCTGACCTGAACACTTTTTTCTGTTGCACATTGTATTGGACCGTCCACTAGCCACTTTAGGCTATCGGTCCAAATAATCCCTGTAATTGCATATATCTATTTATGAAAATAAAGCTTCATTGATTGATTGATTGATTGATTGATTAAACTTCGGAATAGTAAAATTTTGCTGTTTAAACCCTCTCGCGTCTTGGCGCAAGCTTCTCCAATTTCTCGGACAAACTTTATGAATACTGTAAAAAAAATTATGGGCGCTTAAGCTAGGCATTTTATAGTTGAACACTACAGCGATATGCAGGCCCCGCCGCGGTGGTCTAGTGGCTAAGGTACTCGGCTGCTGACTCGCAGTGCGCGGGTTCGAATCCCGGCTGCGGCGGCTGCATTTCCGATGGAGGCGGAAATGTTGTAGGCCCGTGTGCTCAGAATTGGGTGCACGTTAAAGAACCCCAGGTGGTCTAAATTTCCGGAGCCCTCCACTACGGCTTCTCTCATAATCATATAGTGGTTTGGGGACGTTAAACCCCACATATCAATCAATCAATCAGCGATATGCAGTCCCTATGATGCGTACTAAGTTCAAATAGTTTGCGGATGGATGGAAACAACTACATTGAAAGTCCGGCAATGTTTACAACCCAGGCTCAAGTCTCTCATGAGGGGACTACAAATCTTTGCTTTGTCGCCACTTCTCGGGCCGCTGGACTGCCCTCTTTTGTGCCTTGAAGTTGGAGCTCTGCAGAACGGCTGCTCACTTCGACGTGAATGCATCCGGAGCTACTGCCATTCCAGCTGCTGTAACAGAGCACTACCACAATATGTGCGAGAGTGTCGCTCGAGTTGCCTGACATAATTTGCAAGTAGCACTAGGATATTGCGTGGGGATATAGGGCTTGTGTGAGTGAAACTTTCGCACACGGCAAGATTCTACGTAATGGGTAGCATGCACTACGGGCAATAATACGCGTGAAATTTTTTTCGAGCTTGCTATGCACTCACTACGTGGCCTTAAGAAAAAGAAAGCAGTAACGTCTATGCCTCTTGTAGTGGGTGGCCCGCTTTAAACCATACCATGAAGTCATGATAATCAGACAATCTGACGCACGATTGCAATGTGCTCTTTTACCGCGCATTATTACTGCAGTATACATATTACAATTCGAAGCATGTATACAGGACGCGTGTGTTTGTAAAGCATGCAAGTTACTTTCGCTGCATTTTCAAGCAGAGGAAGTTATTTTCAGTGTATTTTAAGCGGATGGCTGGCTCTGTGGCAGAACAGCTGATTGTCACCCCAAGCACCTGGGTTCGATATTTACTTGGACCCAGAATGCTTTGCAATTTCTCTATATTGCAGTCACACAGAGATTAGGCTTTTTCGCTGACAACCAACGACGCTGACGACGGATTTTTTATGAGACGATGATGATTCCCAGAAGACTGACACAACTCACCATGGTGGATCGGCCGCGAGGCGTGCGGCATTAGAATTTGTGAAGCAAAATAAAAATCATAAAACGAAGAAAGAGAGAGGAGAAAACGGTGCGAAAATTATGCGAGAAAGACAATGTTAAGAGAAACAAAAATAAATTTAGTGTGAATATATAAGGTAGCGTTTCAGACATTCTATTAGTATTACCATGTCATTCTCGTTGATTCTTTTAAATAAATAAATGCAGCATCGTAAGTAACCTTGTTGCTGTGTCCTAGTGCCGACGCCCGCTGGAAGAGCAATGCCAGTGTAGAAAGCTCAAGGCCCCTTTTTAGAGGTAAAGCTCCTCAGGTAGTGGATCGTGCGTCTTCTGTATGTAGTAGCCACCTCTTGTTTTAGTCCTTGGAATGTCTGCTGTATGGCAGTACTTGTATACTGTCACGTTACACCGTAACTGCAACCTGTAGATAATGGCACACAAGGACGTCAAACTGATTCGAACAACGGCAATATGTCTTTCTCGTTTTTCTCTGCAAGCGCATCTTCGTCCTCAGATGAACAGCGGCACATACAAGCCTTCCAGCATCTAAGGAAATTATACTTTCAGAACTTGTACTAGTGGCATTACCCCCCTTCCCAAAGAACATTGTCCCGATGTCACAACATAATTACCAGATGAAAAGGAAACACATATGATAAGCAGTACACAAGGGGGTGTTCACAGTCACTGCAAGTCTACTCAAAGGAGTTTGACGAATAGTCAGCGTTGGTAAAACGGTTTCATTCTCGAAACATGGACGACGTGTGGCTGTTGTGAACGGCGGGATCGACGAGCCATGTCCTCGTCAAGAACCTCGTAGTTCATTTCGCTGAGACGACGGAGAATTCTATAGGGACCAAAATAGCGGCGTAACAACTTTTCCGACCAGCCCCGTTGTCGAATGGAAGTCCACAGCCATACTCGTTCACCGGTTAGGTGAGAGACATCACGACGACGAGCGTTGTACCACAACGAGTCGATGAGTTGTTTCTTATGGATTTATTCGACTGCAATCTTACGAACTGCGTCTGCCAGTCTGACGAATTCGTTCGTCTTGACACTAATCTGGTGCCTGTCTGGCAGAAGCATGGCATTCAGCATTGTAGTGACCTCCCTGCCGTGAAGCAACAGGAATAGCGTGAATCCAGTTGTTTCTTGCACAGCGGTGTTGTAAGCGAATGTGACGTAAGGGAGGATGCCATTCCACTTATTGTGGTCTTGGTCAACGTACATGAATAGCATGTCGGTGATCGTCTTGTTAGTCTCTCTGTAAGGCTGTTGCTTGGTGAGTGGTATGCAGTAGTTTTTCGATGTACTGTGCCGCTAAGCTGCATGACGTCTTGTATCTTTCGGGCGGTAAAAGTTGTGCCACGATCACTTATGACAACTGCTGGTGCTCCATGTCGGAGGACGATGTTCTTCATAAAAAAAGTGGGCAGTCTCAATCGCGGTGCCACGTAATGCCTTCGTTTTGCAGTAGCGCGTCATGTAATCAGTAGCGGCTACAATCCAGTGGTTGCCATCACGAGACTTGGGAAAAGGTCTGAGCAGATCCATGCCAATTTGTTGGAACGGTTGTGTCGGAGGAGAGACGGGCTTCAAAAAGCCGGCTGGGCGCTTATGTGGTGCTTTACGGCGCTGGCACTTGTGATACGTTTCCACGTAATGCTTCACGTATCGATTGAGCTTAGGCCATTAGTAGTGTTGGCGAATCCGGGCCAAGGTACGTGTGAATCCTAAGTGGCCTAAGGAAGGCTCATCGTGACAGGTGGACAAGACATGGGCTTGTAACGCTGGCGGGAAAACGAGCAGGTACTCAGTCGCGTAAGGGTCTTAGTTTCTTTAATAGAAGATATTTCTGCGAACCCAGAACGATGATCGCGACCAGCGAATGCTGGTTATGAATTAGGCGTATGGCCTTCAAGATATTTGATGAATTGTCGAAGCTCGAAATCATTACTCTGCTGTTCAGCCAAGTCGGAAACATTAACGGTGCAGAGAAAACGGCCGTCGAGATCATGATCACCTGACGCTGTCGTAAGAGGAGCTCGGGGAAGGCAGTCCGCGTCAGTATGCTTCCAGCCAGACTTGTACACGGCTGTCAAATCGAACTTCTGAAGGCGTAAGCTCCACCTTGCCAGACGTCCGGAAGGGCCCTTAAGGTTCGCAAACCAGCAGAGCGCATGATGGTCGGTAATGACTCTGAACGCGCGATCATACAGGTACGGTCTGAATTTAGCTTTTGCCCAGACAACAGCTGGGCACTCCTTTTCAGTGGCTGTATGATTCGCCTCCGCAGATGATAAATCCAGCTCGCATAAGCAATAAGGCGTTACGACGCCTTGCCACTGGGCGAGGACTGAACCAAGGCCGATGTTACTGCCGTCTGTGTGTAGTTCAGTGTCGGCATCTTCGTCGTGGTGTCCGAGTAAGAGTTCAGCCTGGAGACGCTGCTGGAGCTCAGAGAAAGCGCGTGTTTGCTCAGGGCCCCACACGAAGGGAACATCTTCTTTTGTCAGACGAGTGAGGGGTTCGGCAATGTTTGCGTAATTTTGCACAAAACGTCTGTAGTACGCGCAGAGGCCTAAAATTGACGCACATCACGTTTGTTGGCAGCTGGTGGAAAATCTGCGACAGCCAATGTTTTGTCTGGGTCCGGCCGAATACCATCATGGCTAACAAGGTGGCCGAGGAACTTTAATTTGTTGTAACCAAAATGACATTTTTCTGGTTTCAGTGGTAGGCCTGCCGTGCGAATTGCAGCAGACACAGATCTAAGTCGCTGCAAGTGCTGCTCAAACGTTTGGGAGAAGACACCGACGTCGTCTAAGTAAACAAGGCATGCTTCTCATTTGAGACCGGAGAGCACTGTATCCATCATCATCTGGAAAGTCGCAGGAGCAGAACACAGACCGAAGGGCAGCACCTTGACTTCGCACAGACCATCAGGCGTTATGAGTGCTGTTTTCTCTTGGTCGCGTTCATCAACCTCGATCTGCCGGTAGCCAATGCGTAAATGCATAGAGGAGAAGTATCGGGTGTATCGGAAGTGGTATAGTGAGTCGTCGATGCGTGGAAGAGGATAAACGTCTTTCTTTGTCAATTTGTTGAGTTTGCGGTAATCGACGCAAAATTGAAGAGTGCTGTCCTTCTTCTTTACTAGTACGAAAGGGGACGACCATGGACTGCTCGAGTGTCGGATTACGCCATCTTCGAGCATCTGCTTCACTTGAGAAGGTATTGCCTCTTGTTCTTTTTGTGATACTCGGTAGGCGTGCTGATGTATGGGTCGTTCAGCATAATCTGTGACAATGCGGTGCTTTACGGTTGGCCTTTGCTTTATCTTGGATGTAGACTTGAAACAGTCGCTAAACATGCGGAGGATACAGCACATTTGTTCTTTCTGCGCACATGACAGCTTCGGATTGACATCAACTGTATCGGCTACTGCGGTGTCACTTTCAGAAGCTGCAGAAATTGACGCTATTGTCGTACACGTTTGATTGTCAATGAATTCGAAATGAGCGATAGTTGCTCGCTTGGCCAAATGTTGGTATCCTCCACTAAAATTGGTGACCAACAACTCTGTCGTCTCACGTTTAAATTGAATTACGCTGCGGGCAACGCAGATTTGCTGAGACAAGAGCACCGAAGGGTTGGCCTCAACGATACCACTACTGTCATGATCTATGTCGCCCTGTACAGTAACGAACATACTGGTGCGTGGCGGAAGTGTGATGGTGTTGTCGACAATGCGAAGCGCAATCTTCTGTGGTTTGGTATCTCTAGGCTTCGGGCCACAGTCGTCAGCAAACGTTACGAGGTTGTCTCGAAGATTTATAACAGCACCGTGCTCGCGAAAGAAATCCATGCCAAGGATAACTTTCTGGCAGCATTCTGGAAGCACATCAAAAAAAGCAATGAGTGTCGACTCACAGATTTGCTGCCTTGCGGTGCATCTCCCTATTTGTGTCAAGAGATGGCCACCTGCTGTCCGAAGGTTTTGTCCATGCCCCCAAGGAAACGTAACTTTCCAGAGTTCAGCCACAAGTTCAGCGCTGATAACTGAGTAGTCGGCGCCGGTGTCGACCTGAGCAGTTATTGGATGGTTGTCTACAAGAACAGCAATGTCAGCAGAAACGGGTTCGTCAGCGATGTGAGGTGTCGGCTGAAAGGAATCGTCGAAGGTCGGCGGATGGGTTGAGGGAGGCTGTTTTGAAAATAGCTTAACAGCGGTCTCACCCCCGGAGGCCGCTGATTCTAGTTTCCCCGGTGTGGACTCGGGGACCTTGCGGATCGTCCCGTAACAACTACGACGAAAGTAGAGTATTGGCTCGAGGACGTAGAGCGTCGAGGAGATGGAGAGCGTGATTGGCGTCGCCGAATATTCGGAGACGGTAGACTTGACAAGTATTCTGTGATAGCGTGGGGTCGTTCCCCATCCGTGGGCCGACGAGCGTCTGGCCGAAATCCAGGTTGGCCGATCTGTCTGTGCGAGCACTCCCGGTAAAAGTGACCTGGCTCACCGCAGTGGTAGCAAAGTGGCCGATTGTCGGAAGCACGCCACAAGCTAGATTCACGCACATTAGGTCGCGGATTCTCATGGTGTGGCTGGCCTGAGAAGTACTGCGGCATCTGCAGGCAAGACGGTCATGTGTTTTCATAGTGCGGCAGGCCCGAGAAGTGATGTGGCGTCTGCAGGCTGGTCGGTCGGGGGAAATAGATGGCGGCCGGTGCAGGAGTGCGCACAGTTTCCGCATACGTGAGCAGATGAACTTCGGTTGGAGGCGGCACTAATGGTCGTACCAGCTGCCGCACCTCTTCACGGACTAAATCTGTGAGAGCAGCAACTTGGGGCTGTGAAGGCACTGCGCAAAGCTTCTGCAGCTCGTCACGTACAATGCTACGGACTAGCTCAGCAAGGTCTCTCACGCTCGTGACGTCGGGTAGTGCCAAGGGTGCTGACAGACATGCAAGGTTGTCGGACCGCTCATACTGGGAAGACTGCTGTCTTAGCATTCTCTCCATTGTTGTCACTTCACGGAAGAATTCCGCCATGATAGCTGGTGGGTTTCGGTGCTTTTACGCTTCAGTCTCATTGATAGGAGGTGAATTTTTAGTGCTGAGTTGGGCGTCTCGAATCGAATGATTAATATAGGTGACATGTTGGAGGAAGCTATACGTAGCCAACAGTGCCTATAGTGTGCTCGCACATGCAACTCTCTCTCTTTCTCGAATAGCGCCTTCCAACAGATAGCGAAGCTGCATGCTCGAGGAAGGTGCATAGCGCTTCAACGATTTTCACACCATGCAGTCATTTCACATGTTGCAGAAACGATCAAAGCCATCAGGACGGCGAGTGATCATTCAATAGCAATGGATGGATCTGGTGAAGAACTCTTGAAATGGGCCACGAGTAATTTGGCCAAGATATACTTTAGTCGTCAAACACGCACAAAAGGGAGGAACACGAGGGCAGTGTGAAGGTGTTGCTCCATTTGTTTTGATTCTCGGCTAAATTGTCTTTAGGTAAGTTCCAACAAGGACAGCAAACAGAATCGTTGACTTTTGTCACGTCATCATCAAACGTTCTCAATGTAGACCTGTTCCACGCTTGTAAACAACATACGCGATGCCGAGTTACTGAGACGCTTGTAGCGACGTCCTAGCGCGCAGGCTCCACCCAGCCCACAGCTCGCCACCGCCCTCTGTGATCACGTGACAACTAGCACAGCAGCTGGAAAGCTGCTTCCGAGCATAGTGCGTCGGGAAGGAGCCTCCCGCATGGCTAGTTTGCGCCGACGGTGCTTGCCGCTGTTTGCAAACATACTGCGTACGGTGCCCCGCTTTTTGCATTCACAACAAACCCTTCCCAACTAACCCAAATGGCTATTTTTCAACAATAAGTATATCCGCATTTACGGCCTCAAGCACCGAACACCACCGAAATTAATCAAATCCGTAAAGTTCGAGGGAAGTTGCAGGATTTGTCGCACGCTTTCCGCACGCTCTTTGCCCTCGTCCAGAAAAGCACGTTGGAACCCATACACAGGGAAGGACGACGCCGGGGAAGAAACCACGGCAGTGCGCGTCATGACCTCGAGCGCATTAGCGCAATTTCATTCTTCTGTTGTGACTCCTGGCATGTGCGCGAGTGCGGCTCAATAGGCCTCCCAACACCGGCCAAGGGGCGCTGCAACCTACGCGTTTCGCCACATGGAGGAAGGAAAAACTAAGGAGAGGCCCTATCCTATCCCAAAGCATTGCGATAAGTGTGGCGGAAGAGACATCAAACTTATGGGCAAACAAACCGGTATGGGGCAAATCAAACAGCAGACGCTCCGCGGCGTGCTCTCAGCGCTGTTTCGCTTATATAATCCCGGCAATAACTTAACGCGTATTGTATGGTTTGCATGCGGTAAATTGTTGCGAGCACACCTGTCCGAGACTGTTCGTGCGTGGAAGGCGCGCGGCGTGCTGAACTACTTCGTGGAATGTTTTTGTGCAACAGCACAGAAAGCACCGGTACGTGTCGGAATGAAAATCATTCAGCCCCTGCATCATCGTATTCGAACTCACCCGGCACTGACTTACCCGTTCTGCTCGCCGCAAGGCCTTTTTCTCTCTCTCTTAGCCATATTTCCTGATCAATGGGCCAATTAGCAGTTCTTTGCTCGTATATAGTGTCAGTGTGGCAATGCACGATTTGGGGAGCTTGCTTCGTAGCTATTCTATGCAACGCAAGCTTACTACTTGGTGCACTTCACGTCGGTAAGAAGGTACAGCTGTGTTGTATGCGCGATCGTGCACGTAAAGTGTGTATTTCTAGTGTGCGCACAACTAACAAGCAGCGAGCACACACCCTACAATGCATACACGCTTAGTCCGGTGACAACAAAAGTTTATTTTCTTCCTGTATGAACGACACAACTTCTAAAAACGTGACACGATGTCTACAACACTTAACACGAAAGTTCACGTGTGATATCAGTTGACAAAATGAGTAAGAACCAACGGAGCGTACTGCTGAGAGCTCCGCATACAAATACCATTAACAGTGAAGCGATCGTACGTGAAAAGTGACACCAGGTATGTACATCCGGCGGTGCACGCGATTCGCACCGAGTATACTACAGCTGGGCATCGAACAGCTTAAAAAAACACGAAAAGGAAGCAGCACTCGTGTATTGACTCGCTGCCGGCAGATAACACCGCTTCCAAGGCCGCTGCGGTGGCTGGTCAACGGAAATCGCGAAGTGTTTATCTGCTTCTCCGCTAGGAGGTAGTCAGGGTGTTTGCGATGCGGCGGCTTCAAGAATATGACGTCATGACCTCTCCTATATTTTTTTTTTCCTGCACGTTTCACCGCCTTTCTAGCAAAAGCCGGTCGCTCGGTATCCCGCTTCTGCCTTCTGCCTGCGCTTTCTCAGCACGTCAACGTGCTCTGCACGCTCTGTTGTCGGGTCGCTCTGCTCGTGCAGCATCCCCTAGGGCTTGCTCCAAAGGCTTAAAAGGATTGTAAATTTTTTTCATTGCGTGAATGTCACAAGAACCAAAGCGATTCATTGGCATTCTTTGCGGGACCAAGCTAGTCAAACGCGATGTCTTTGAGTGAGTGCTATAGATGTGCATGTCTATAATGACCAGCCGCCTTTTTATCACATTAAAAGTGAGATGACGGCACGAGTTCTTTTTGTATGTTACAGGTAGACCGCGCATTTGCTGCGGCCATCGTGTCTTCTCGGAGCTGTCGGCGAACCACCACCACGCTTTCACGAGCGTTTGTATATAGCGTTCGGATTTTAATTCCTTGGTAGCCAAGTTTGTAGCGTGACTTTAGATTTGTCAGGAGATCATTGTGAAGGGACTAAACTTACGTCTGCCCTGTGAAGTTCCTGGCACCGTTGCAATGCACAGTGCTCAGTTTTATACAAGTTTCACTTTCGACGAGATTTTCATTGGATTTGAACAACGTTGTAGCATAATTTCAATGCCACCTTGGAATTTTTTGCACCTCTTTTGAAAGCATATTGATAGAGTGTTCTATGCCCACTTCGAACATACGTGTTTGCTGGAGCGCATATTTAATTCCAAATAATATGCGTACCATTAATCGCGCAGCGTGTTCACTAGCTGATTCAAATGTCATTTTGGTTATTTCAGCAGTTCGCTTGGTCTTTGTCTTGCTATACAATACCCACTCGGATCGAGCATGTTTTTTCGCTACGCCGAGATTTGCCCCTGATAACCGCTTGTTATTTCACTACACCAACGAAAATTTTTTGCCGCCTTGTTTCGTATTTGAACTCGTTTTAAAAGCGGCAGCTGTATGTCGCCCGTGCTCAGACGCATGCAAGAATATAATATTTCACGTGCCAAAACCATGGCATCATTAAGAAGCACGCCGCGGTGTCACATTCGAGATTAATTGCGGCCACCTTCGCCTCTTTAACACTCACCTAAATCTATTTGAAGTGTAAGGTGCGACGACGGAGAGAGTGTGCACACACACCGAGCGCCACTTCTGTTTACATAAAGCGTCATCCCACCGTACGCTTCAAATGTGCAAAACCAACACGCCCTGTCTGACATTCTCGCACCTACATCTAAGCACAGTGTTACTACGTTTTCCTCTCATGGAAATGCAGCTGGCATATGCGGGAATCTAACTCATGACTTCAGTCCCAAAATCACAACACGTAAGCCTGCTAACTTATCGGTGGGTGCTGTTGCCATAGCTGTACGTAAAAACACTGAGCGCGAACACGCAGCATGAAGCTGTTGGCACTGACGGGCGAATAAAAGTTTACAGCCATCAGCTGAATAAAACACTTGCATGGCTCACGGTACGGTATTTTAACATCGGTATAATAAGCTAGCAAGCTCAGCCGCTTGCGCATTACAAGGTTGTCTCGGAAAGCTGGTGCCCAATTTCGAAATGTACAGCGGTTGTCTATTTGGTGTAGCTTAAGTTTACAAATGTACCATCACGCTTCTCTTCGTTAATAGTTGGTAATATTGTGCACAACCTGAAATTATTCCTTGAGACAAGACCACAGAAGTATCGACAAACTGCCATAGTCCACACACCTGGCACTGCTTGCATTGGAAACAGTAGAACTACACAGGCAGTTTTCAGCTATGAGACATTTTGAATCTTTTGTAGCAGCACACAATCAGCAGGCGTGTGTGCGTACTTTCCAGGAAGACGAAGGGGTGGCTCCGATAGCGCGCAAAATGAGAGATAAAAGCCCCAAGGAACACGTTTTCCGTGTGCGCAATGGGAAAAAAATTCCGCCATATCCACGAAGTGAATGATGATGAGTGGGCGAAGCTCCGGAGGTAAACCTGGTAAACCATGAATCCTCTGTACATTTTGCCCACTCGATTTTATTACATCGCTCCCCCTAGCGTACGTCGCCGCACTAAATCGAACGATTGCCTTCAACCAATGACACGCGCCATATGTGACATCATTCCTATTTTAAAAGATCTCGCGTCTTTCATCAACTACAAGTACCGCTTTCTAGTTTATAACATCTTGCATCTTTTCATCATCAGCTACAAGTACCATTATCTAGTAAACACTACAAGAACTGAACGAGAGGTGGCTACATACAGGAGACGGTACCGCCATTAGTGAACACTGCAAGAACTAAACTAGAGGTGGCTACATACAGACTACAGGGGACGCACAGCCCACGCCCTAAGGAGCTTCGCCCCTAAAACAAGCAAGCGCGGCCCGTCCGAGCGACAGGAGCTTTGCGCTCTCTCCGCTAAGGCGGTGAACGGCGCTGGGAAGATTTGAGCCTGTGATAAACGGGACGCTCATAGCATCCGTTTATCTATCCTGCATTCCCATTACATAAGTTGCACGTACGTCACATCCGGAAACAAAAGGACCGAGAACCATAGAGTTTCCTAATCTAGACTACAGAACTCTGGCGCTAGTGTCTATGGGAGCTTCAACGCACGGCGCTTCAGCGAGCATGGGAATGATGGGTAGTACACGGCTTTGTCTAGTCCTCGTACTTCTGGCCTGCTTCTAATACCGTGTGCATTCGTGTGGCTTGCAGCTGTTTTCTCACGACACAAAAATTAGCAAATGTTCAGCGGTGGCGCTTCACAATCTTAATCTTTTGTGCTTACCATTTCAAATCGGTTCACGGAGTTCAAGAGCATTCGTTCTTTCCTTTGAAACAAAACCGAAACACAGCAATAAACGAAACTGCAAATACGATTCGCCGCCCGCAAGTACGAACACTACGCAAATTATGTACAGTCAAGTGCATAATTTTAGAGACCACCGGAGCGCGTGCCGAGGCGCGTCGCTGCGCATTCTGGCGGCTGCACGGCTCTGTCCGGGAGCGTGTACTGCCCACGCTCGTCCCATAACACCCGGCCGCCTGCTCTTTCGCTCGTTTCAACGGCGCGCATCTCGAAACGATGCGGACGGCGCAAGGTGCCACTTCTGCAGTCGCTGTGCAAGCACCGGTACTCCCGAGCGATATTATAGCGGCGAAAATGCCTCTAATGTAATAGCATGGCTCGAGCTCGCCATGCAATACGCTTTCTTCCTTGATGCAGCGCGGAAAACATGCAGTTTCTCAGCTTTTCTCAAACGGAGTTGCGTGATATGCTCATCTTGCAGGGATGAATTTTGTACTCTGTCTCGGAGACGTTACGCCAGCTCCATTTCTTGGTGCGAATATCGCGCGTGCAGTGGTATGCAGTAAACCACTGAATATCGCACGTTCAGAATTAATAGCCAGGAAACGCGATAAATAAACTGTTTATTCCTATAAGTCACAAAAAAAGAAAACGATAGCTATAACTGCTATCCAGGAAAGATCACTACTTTCAGTATTTAATCAAACGCCCATCGGCGGCAAACACTTGCGCCGCACGAGATGGCATCGAATTCTAAAGCGCAGCCACGATCTCGGGGCGTGAACGAAGTGCTTCCCACTCCTCCTGTATGGCCGCGAATAGGGTTTTCTCGTTGAACTTCCAAGATTCCGCGCCGCAAGTCGGCGTTTCACGAGACCCCAGACGTTTTCAATGGGGTTCAGGTCTGTTCCGATAGGTGGCCATTCCAATGTGCAAACAGCAAGGCCCTCAAGCAAAGATTTCACGCTGCGAGCAGTGTGAATTGGGCTATTCGTCATGCTGGTACACGAAACAACCATCATTGAATGGCCCATTCAAGACATAAGGAAACAATTCTCTCTCTATTATAATGGAGTACGTGGAGGCTGAAAGATTCCCATCGATAAGAACCAATGGTCCAAGTCCTTCCCTGGTCATGGCGGGAAGGACTTGGAAACTCACAGAGCATCGGCCACTGGCAAAGACCGACTGCGTGTACTGTAGCGAATACCTGGCGAGGAAGGAAATGCTGGATTGGTTACACGAATTTATAGGAACGACAATGGCGCGTAGTCACTTTACCCTGACCAATTTTGTCTTTCTTGAAGATGCATATAATCAAATTTTAATTATTCGAGATCGCAAAGATGGTGCGACATATTCGACATGTTGGTAAGGCACCCTAGGTGCGTTCCAGAAGGCCTCACAAACTCAACTGTATTTTTCTAAGGTAATGTGGTACAATATACAAACATTGGCTAAGGTGCTTAAGTTTGGCGAGCTTCTCACTATAAGGAGTAACACAGCCTAAAGAGAATCAAACCTAAGCAACGTTCTACAACAAGTTCGAAGACAACAAAGTGCTGGGCTTTACTTGCTCTAACCACAACGCACTGTAGTGGGTGACCTGCCATTAATTTTTACCAGCTATGGTTACTTACCTTCTGCACTACTCTTTCTACAAATTCAATGGTAAATAGTACAAGGATGACATTATAGTAGAAGACAAATCGCCAATGTTACCTCGAGTTCATTGGACGCCATACTCCCCGTTCCTGATCCCAGCGACTTGAAAACGTTGATTCATCGCTCAACACGACTTCTCCTCACTCTTCTGATCCCCATGTCTGCACAGAACGCGCAAACTGCATTCGAATGCATCTTTGCCTGTCCGTGATGTGGGGCTTCTGGGCCGCGACGCAGTTGGCAAGCCCTGCTTCTGCCAACCTCCTAGGGATAGTCCAGACGGACGCGTTGAGATGGAATGCATCGTTTATGCCTTTCGCTGTTACATGGGGATCAGCTACTACTGCGGCCATAATTAGCCTGTCCGCTTCGTCATCTGTGCATCTTGACCTTCCAGCACGGTGTCTGTCACTGATCCCCCCTGTTTGTCGGTACGCTCTGATGGCACGACTCACCGCATTTCTTGACCTTCAAAGGAGCCCGCAGATGACCCGCTGAGAAAAGCCTTGGATGCTCAACTCTGCGATGCGTCTCCTTCCATCAGCTGCTACTCGTGGCGACATTTTTGAAGACGAATGTGGGGGCCTTGAAACCCCCGATCTTATACTCTTTCGAGAATGGCACTGTACAACAGCTGTCTAATAGCTGCGCTGCGCCGCGATATGCTGCCATTCAACATTTACTGTACGAGATATTTTCTTATCGTCACCAAGCCCGGAAGACCACGAAATAAGGCAAGGAATTGACAAAAACGACAAAATAATACTGCGCCTGCGTCGCAAGCACGCGTGAACCTTCCGAGTGCTTAATTTTTCTGAGAGAGTTATAATAAAGAATCGCATTTCCACGCAGTGAGTAATGTGTACAAAAAGAGCAGTGTGCCGCCATATGCGATGTATTTGGTTGAACAGCTTAAGGAATTAACTTTTTTTTCCTTGTGGGGCCACCAACATTTGAGCACCTCGAACTGAAATGTCCTCGCCTGCAATTCACTGTGGTATTTCACAAAACAACGTGACCAAAATACCAGAATACACGCTGATGCTGGAGCGGCGGATGTTAATGGAGGCAGTCTCAATTCCCGACTACTACGCGTTCGAGAATATTCCGTGCATATGTCATGGGTAGAGTTCTATTTAAATACTGAAAGCGGTGACGCCCCTTTCAACCATCGTGATTTTCTCTGGTTTCCGGTAAAAAACATTCCCAGATACCCCCAAATATGAAAAGACTCGAAAGTGAAAGCTTATGACATCTCTTGCACGTCTCAATCCGCATTATTTCACGCTTACTTGTCTAATTTTACTCTAATGCATCTAATAATTGGGTTGACTTCAATCGGGGTTTAGGGTTCGAATAGTGGAAGAAAACACATGAATACCTGAAATTCGAATCCTAGAAACTCTTGGGTCGAGGCTCCACTCCTACCAATAATACGTGCGGGCTCTCTACGTGACAGAACCGCGATATAGAGAGAAAAATAATTTTTATTATATCGATATGACATAGAGCTTCACCAAAGTAACATCTTGGGAATGTTTGCTCATTCGGGGTTCTTTAGCGTCCACTCAGTATACTAGTTTCAAGTATCTCTCCTCTATCAAAATACAGCGTGCACTACTAAACTTGAAGATGCGTCTTTCGGGTCAGCAGCCGAGCATCGAAACCAGTGCACCACCGCAGCGGCCTTAATAAAGGATTTATACCTAATAAACCGAGTCTGTTTTCACCTTTCTTCCTCGGCTCTTTTCTGCAGCTGTTGGACGTTTGGTGGTTTTATGCATGTTCATAGACACATGATATTTGAACCGAGTATTACTACGTGCGTTAGTTCGGTGAATGAGAGCGCAAAAGGCAACACTGCTGGCTGAGATTATTGATTGCCTAACTCGACATTCAAAACGTGATCACGCCGCGGATCGCTTAGGAGTAACGTGCACCATGTGCAGCCCACCGAAACCCGCAAATGATGTGCGGTCGTCACATTAGCGCTCAGCTTTTTTCATTATCTTCACAGCGACTACAAAAGTGACACTTTGCATTGTCCGCATCGTTTCGAGATGCGCGCCGTTGAAACAAGCGAAAGGGCGGGCTGCCGGGTGATATGGGACGAGCGTGCGCAGTACGCGCTCCCGGACAGAGCCGTGCAGTCACCAGAAGGCACAGTGACGCGCCTCGGCACGCACTCCCGTGGTTTCTAAAATTATGCACTCGACTGTACTACCCATCATTCCCATGGTCGCTTAACGATCGCAGTGCCAGAGTCGTCTCTAGTTAACTTTATAAAACTCTACGCCGAGAACAGCCATGTTTGTGAACATATTCTGCATGCTGGAAGAGTAATCGGGAGCTTTGCAGCGGCGAGATCTGGTATTCGGTCACACTACCATCTTCACCACAACTATTTGTGCCGTTTTTGGATTCTAAATAATACCGGCTGCGGCGGTATAATGACTAAGGCACTCGGCTGCGGACCCGCAGATCGCGGAACCGAAACCCGGCCGTGGCAACCACATTTTTGGGGGAGGCGCGAAAATGCTGTAGACCCGTGTGCTTAGATTTAGGCGCAGGTTAACAACCCAGGTGAGAGAATTTACCGGAGTTCTGGTGACGTAAAACTCCTATCCGTGACTGCAGTTATCAGGCACTCATCACAGGTTGGGATATTTTCGAGTTGTTCCCAAGTTTGCCACGTTTATTTACGTAATCGCGTTGTTTTCTCCGGAATGCTACCTAGATTCACAGCGATGGTATAGCCGACCTTTTCTACTTGAATAGTCGCGTCTCGGGTTGTTAAATGAGGTTTACAGTGCAACATATGTGAACGTGTCTTCTTTTAACCCGCGAATTTAATGGACGACGTGAACCGCGACTGAGCACCAGCCTACTTGTTGCTGGGCGACGGCGATCCAACTGCTGCCGCATCATCAGCGCGTTTTCAGCGCTCTAAAAAGTGACACACGGACGAACACGCTGGATGCAGTCGCAGCGGGCACGCCGGCCAGGGAATTCGGAACATCGCTCGAACTGTCTGCCACAGACGCAGAACGAGAGCGTAATGAACCATCAGCAGTAGATCCCATGAAACCGTAGCTCAAACAGGAAAACAAACCAAGCATTGCAACACTACTGAAGCGAGCACAACTGCGGCGATGTCCGAACATGGGCGTAGGCAAGAGCGTGCAAAAGGCATTGGCGCCTCCCAAACAACACCAGAGTTGCTGCCGCCCCAATGCAACACGAGTTTGCACCCCACACTACAAAATTCCGTCGAAGCCCGTGTTCTACTTATACCGGGAAAGAGTGTCGTAACTGTCCTCAATTAGAACGACGACACGATGTGATAGAAGCGGCTTTGCTGCTATGCTCTTCAGTCAACCTCTGGTGAAGTTGTGGCCGTCCAGCGACATGTCGGTCTTCATTTGTTGCTGCGTGATGCGACTTGTCGAAAGCACGACTAGTTGACGGTGTCTTGGTGTGTCACGGAATGCAGCATATCGACGTTCGATGTATCCCTATCGATTGGCAGTTCGCATGGGTCGATATGCCATCACACATTTCAATTTTCGCTCAGTTACGTACACGAGTAGGTTCCACATTAAGCTCTTTGAAGTACCACGGGAAAAGTGCGTGTACGTTTCCTTTCGCCGCATCACACGAATGATGCCGACAAGCTCCCACCCGGCGGTGAGCTAGCTGCACGCGCAGCCTGACAAGCATGTCTTAATGTTGACAAACAAGGGGCGGTCCCTCGTTTTGCGAGCCGAAAATGACGTCACGTGAAACTTATGTATAGACGGTTTTCCGCAGCAGGGAACGGTCGCTGCCACGTTTGAACACGCAATCTAATGGCCTTCTCCTTTCTACTTCAGTGTCGCCGATGGCCGGATGGATGGATGGATGCTATGAGCGTCCCCTTTATAACGGGGTGGTGACAAGTGTGCCACCAGGCTCAACAAAAAAAAAAACCTTTTTTCTTTTTTGATGTTGGCCTAATGCCTCTACTTCGATAAATTCTATCTTAATGGAAAAAAGGTAAATTTTCAGCTTAAGTTCTCTGCCATTTACGGCACACTGTCCATATTTTATTTTTCCAATATGTATTTTTGTCCTTTCTCTCTAATTTTCTGCCACCAATACTCTAACCGTCTCTTACTTATTTCAATCGCGGGGGTGTTCAGCTTTCCATTGTTGTCCCTAAAACCCAAGGCTTCCTGTAGGCTCGTGCCCAAACGTACACCTGGGTGGATATCTCCACATTCAATCAGAACATGCTCCGCCGTTTCCTTATCTTTCCCGCAGCATGTGCATTGTTCTTCTTCTTTACTGAATCTTGCTTTATAACTACGCGTTCTAAGGCAACCCGATCTCGCTTCAAACAGTAAAGCGCTTCCCCTTGAATTATCGTAAAATGCCTCCCTCCTTATTTCATTTTTGCCCTTTCGGTAGTTACTCAAAGCCGGTTTTTTCTCCATAGCTGCCATCCAGTAAATCCTCTCCGCCTCCCTGACTTTTCCCTTAACGCTCTTTGTTGACATATGGCTTACAATACCAGCCGTATATTTACTAGTGAGTCTTCTAGTTCTTTTTCTCTACTGTGTGTCCACGCTCTTCCTATACAAATAACGGAACACCTTCTCTGCCCATCTACTCTCCTTCATATTTCTTAGCCTTTCTTCGAACCTTATTTTGCTCTGCGCTTCCCTCGCCTCAAAACCTGCCCACCCCATATCGCCCTTTACAGCCTCGTTTGTCGTCTTCCCGTGAGCACCCAACGCGAGGCGTCCCACAGTCCTTTGATTTACATCCATTCCCGATTGCACCTCTGCCCTCATGCACACCACTGAGTTCCCAAAAGTAAGCCCTGGAACCATTACACCCTTCCACAGACCTCGAAGCACCTCATACCTATTGTATCCCCACAACGCTCTGTGCTTCATTATTGCCGCATTCCTCTTTCCTTTTGCTGCCGAGGCTTTTTCCTGTACCTCCATGTATCTATCACTCTCATTTACCCATACTCCAAGGTACTTGTATTCACTTACCCTCGGTATTTCTTGGCCTTGTATGGACACCGTCTGATCACAGGGATCATTGAATACCATCAATCCACACTTCGTTACACTGAATCCTAGTCCAAGAGCTTCACCTTCCCTTCCGCATATATTCGCCAGCTGCTGTATATCATCTCGACTGTCCGCAAATAAGACGATATCGTCCGCATAAAATAAGCCTGGAAGCTTCTGCTCAATCATCATGCCGCCCTGTTTGTGTGACAGATTAAAACCAATGTTGCTACCTTCTAGCGCTTTTTCCATACTCACCATGTACAGCATGAATAACAGCGGGGACAAAGGACATCCCTGTCTCAGACCATTGCTAACCTCAACTTTCTCTTTGCTACGCATTCCTTCCCACTCTATGCAAACTGTATTTTCTCGGTATATCTCCCTCAAAAGCTGTATACAGTCGTCGCCCATGCCCATTCCTTTCAATATATCCCACAAAATTTCCTGATTAACGTTGTCGTATGCCCCAGTGATGTCTAGAAAAGCCACGTACAAGGGCCTATTCTCTATTTTAGATATTTCTATACACTGAGTGAGAACAAACAGGTTATCGTCCAACCGCCTGTCGACTCGAAATCCGTTCTGAAGTTCTCCCAAAATATCGTTATGTTCGGCCCATGTTTCTATTTTCATTTTTACTGCTTGCATCGCCAACCTGTATAGTACCGATGTAATGGTTAGTGGTCTATACGAGCGAATCTTGTCCTTTTCTCCCTTGCCTTTATAGATTAAGTTCATTCTACTTTGTCGCCAACTGTCCGGTATTTGTCCGTCCTTTAAGCTTTTTTCTACTGCTTTTAACAATGCTTCTTTAGTGTTATGTCCTAGTTCGTTAATGAGGCTAACGGGAATCCCATCTAAACCCGCGGCAGTGCGCTTTGGAATTTTTCCTTCGGCCTTTTTCCAGTTGAAATTATCAAGTACTAGCTCTTCCTCTGTTGCTTTCTCCGCCACACTTTTACTCACCGGGGAGATCCCCTGGACGCTCTTTTTAAACGAATCGGCTGTTACCTTTTGGATGTAACCTAGCGCTTCGTACCCTTCCAATTGATTTCCTCCTTCATCTAGAATATGTTGTTGCGTTGTGACAGACTTCCTACCTAGCGCCTTTATGTGGCTCCAAAAAATCCTAGGCGCGGCCTCCTTTTTTTCGTGTATCTCTGTCATCCAGCGTTCACTTTCACCTTTAATTTTTGCCTCTACCAATTTCTGTACAAGGGATTTTTTCTCTAAATATATTTCCCATATTTTCTTGACTTCGTCCTGCGGCCGCTTCTCCTTTTTTGCCTTTCTATGCTCCCGTGATGCTTCGCGTCGCTTCTCGATCGCCTCCCGGATTTCCTTGTTCCACCAACTTTTTGGCTTCCTTTTTCCTTTCCAGCAAACAGTTTTCTTCTCTTTCCCTATCTCCTTCGTCATTAGATGTAACAGCTCACTATACTCCCAGTCCTTGCCTGGTATTTCGCCTACTTCTTCCTCGACTCTTGCGGCTATATTTATTATTTGTTTGTCATTTAAATACGAGCTGCCAGACTTTGATTCCATGCTCATATTTTCAGTTTCGTATCCCATTTGTAATGTTATTCGTTTATGATCACTACCCAAGCTGTTAATGCCTTCCTCGTCTATCCTCATTTCTGTCAGTTTGTGGTAAATTCCTTCAGTCATGAGACAATAATCAATACTTGATTGCTTGTTTCCGACTTCCCATGTGATCTGGCCGTCACATTTAGGCCCCGTGTTAACTATCTCCAGACTATGTTGCTCGCAAAGATCTAGTAATAACTTCCCATTGGTGTCTGAATATCCGTCAAGGTCATGTATGTGGGCATTCATGTCCCCTAGAAGGATGATTTCGGCCCCATTACCAAATTCCTTAATATCCGCACTCATGCAATCCACTATCTCCTGATTCTTTTCTCTGCAGTTATTCCCCGTCCACAAGTAGGCTACCCCTAGCCACGTTTCCTTTCCACCTACTGTGCCAAGAACCCAGAGGTGCTCTGAACACGGCTGTTTCACTCTAACCCATTTGGCTCCGCGATGAATTAGCATTCCTACACCCCCACCTTTCCTTTCCGATATGGTCCTGTTACACCCTTCCCAAACATAATTTTCAATATGTGGTGGCTCTTCCAAGTCTCTAAGGTGTGTTTCTGTAACCGCATACACGCCTATCTGTTCTTTGTTTAACTGCTCCTCAATCTCTAACCATTTTGCCTTCTTTCTGCCACCCTGCATGTTTATGTAACTAATTGCAACACGCGCCTTTTTCCTTTTTCTTTTACCTTTTTTCTGGTTTTTCGCAATTCTACCTGTCAAAGCGTCCTCCTGGTTGTTTTCCCCGTTACGAGCTACCCCGGACTCCGAAGGGCCCGTGAGCCCCCCAAAAAAGCTACTGCGCGTCCTGCCAGTCGCCAGCCCACCTCGTGTCCAAGCCTCTTATCGAAATGAATCTTGTCTCTTTGGAATCCACCCCACCTGTCCACTTCCCTGTTTAAATCCACTACCTCGAAACCCTTCTCTCGACTAATTCGTCATATCTCTTCGTTTGCGTCGACAACCGCTCTTTGCAGGTTGACGTTGCGCACTGGTACTTCCGGTACTGTGCATACTACAATTTGCACCTGGGGGGACACGGCGCGCATGTCATCCACCCCTTTCGCCAAGGTCGTCGCTAGTCCTGACGATTCTTCTTTCAGGACATCATTTAGCCCTCCCGCAATTACAACGAGGTTACGATTGTTAGCTTTAGCTGCGAGTTTTTCACCCGCTTGACTCATTACTGTCCCCAGCGTTTGTCCTGGGAACGTCCCTATCGCAACTCTCTTGTCGCCTTTCACCCTTTCTTTGATTGCCGCTGCGCATCGGACTAAATTTGAGTCACCGGCGATGATGACCTGTTCAGACATTCCTTCTGAAACCTGCACCTGGCTGCTGACTAGGTGACTAGCGTGAGTCACGGCTGCTGGTTTGCTCCCTCCCTCCCTCAAAACTACTTCCCGGTAGCTGGGCCTTGTGACCAATGTATCTGCCTTTGTCATGCCTGTTTCCCTCATCTCTCCCGCACGGGGGGTCGTCGCCATAATGCTTCCGCCGTCACCTGCGTCTTCGTTCCCTTTCACGACCTTCGATAGGCCCTTCTCGGCTGACCGGAGCCTTTCTTCCATGGCTGACGTTTTCTCTCGCTCCTTCGCCAATGCATTCTCCAGCTCTGCGATTTTCTCCATGAGCCCACTCTGGACCGCCATCATATTTTTCATTTTCTCCTCGAACTCGCACTGTCTACACTTGGCGTCATCTTCTGCTTTCTCCTCCGCACTAACTTCCAACTTCCAACCTACCCCGCACTCTGTACACTTTACGGTCTTTTTGACCATGGCTAGCTCAGTTTACCGATGCCCACGTGTTAGAAAACTGTACTAAAATACACTGGTCTAAGCCAAAAAGAACCACAATAATAAATAAATACGCTACACTTCACAGCACCTGCGCATGCACGTGGTCGGTCTACGCGCAGACCTCAGCCACGTGGTGGCTGGAGAAAAAAAAAGACACAGTACAAAATACTAAAAAAAACGTACACCGTTATAGACCTAATCAAGCTTTACGCTAGCGCCTTACGTTCTCATAACGCTACAGACAGAGGCAAGCTGGAAACATGCAAAAACACTTATCTGTAGCTGTCATTCCGGAGCTCTCCAAAAACACGTCCGACCTCTACCACACTCTCCACACCTTGTTCACCCGGCCATTTCCTCGCCAGCGCTCCCTGGTTGAAAGCCAGCGAAGCGAGCGCAATACATGGTCCGCGCTGCCCGTTACTCTTTTTTTGCTTTTTTTTCTTAGGCACTGCGCCGTGTCGCCTTAAGGCTGACAGAAATCGGGTGCCTTTTTTTTCTTCAAGGATCCCTATCATGTCCGTTTTTCGCTGTAGGCTCTATGGGGCTACGTCCGCCACATGCCACATCACCGCCGCGCCACCAAGGAGAAAGTCATGGCGTTTCGGTACGGTGGCGCCATCTAGTCTTGCATAGACAAACTAGCTGTGGGAAACTCTGTGTAAACTATGTTAGAATATAATGTAACTCAGCGTGGCGACGCTGTGTCCACCCTTGGTGAGAGCCGCATCAGGCCCAAACGCAACTTTTCATCAAATGGTTAATTTGGCGAGTTGTCGATTCATGATGGTTTGAAATACGAGCGCGATACGCAGACAGGGACAAAAACAAGCGCTTGTCTGTCTCATAGCTGTTCCTGTCTACGTATTGCGCTCGTATTTCAAACTTCCTCTTGATTTTTGTCGGCTATTAACCAATATCCGGCTATCTCTCATTTGACGTCAAACAGGAGGCGCCGGCGGCTGCCCAAGGAGTAAACGCCTGCGTTAAACGACGAAATAACAGCTTAGCGCTCAACGTCGAAAATTCGTTTTGCCATGCGCACCGGCAAAATTTAGCACAGCGTTTCTACTATCCGCACAATATCTCTTTTCACCATGCTAGAGGGGTGGTTAAATCATGACCCCTTTACCCTGAAAACACAGAGCGTAATGCAAGAATGTTTGAAGTCAGACCTATCATATCTTCAAATCAGAAGCATGAGCAAAGAATCTATTGTCTCATACCGCGGAACCTCTGGTGGCCAACTCACCAACATGTGAGCAGCTGAAGTCCCAGCAATGACGGCCAGACGTCGAGAGAATTCTTCCGGGAACTTTCCGTCCGCCTCGCACCCAAGCAGGCCTAAAAGCCAGAAGGTTGAAAGGTAAGGACTCGTTCAAACTTGTGGCTGGCACAGGTCGCATGATCGTTCGCGACTGGCGTGCGACCAAAAAGCGAGTCAAAACGCATGCGCAGTCACTCGTAGTGCCATTACTTAGTTGAGCTCACGTCCCATTCCCGTCCGTATGATTTTCGGAGGCTTACGACTGTAGTCGCACGACCAAAAAACTGGTTAGATGAATGAAATCAACGTTGTTTAAACCGAAGGGGCCATTTGTGCAGCATACATGCCATTTGCAGCTCTCAACCAGCCTCAATTCATCATCGTACGTTTCGTCATTTATATTTCCGCAGAAAGAAAAAAAAACTGTAAGAGAACTTCATTGTTATTATAAATCACTCAATGTTACAATAAATCACACTGCATACTGTGCTACACTCATCACTTGCACCTTGTTAAAAAAATTAAAAATTTGGCAAGAGCTCCTTGCCGAATTTTGATCATTAAAAATGTTTTGCCCAGCAAGTATCGCCACAGTGCCCCCACCCCACCCCCCAACACTTTTTCGTTTGACTTTGAAAGGAAGGAAGCCTTACAATGGATGATAAAATGAAAGTTAACCTGTAGAGAACAGAGGCGAGACAATCAATTTGATTCGGACGACAACGTACGAAGCGGTATCTGCTAGAGCACTGCACGGGTTCGGCAGGGCCTGCGGACCGGGCCGGGTAAGGGATTTCTGAATCGGGCCTAATTAGGCCTGTATTAGGCCCGCGTCTCGTACATATTGGTATAATGGCACGCTTACGCTGTTTTGTTTTGTTGTTTAGGGGGGTTTAACGTCCCGATGCAACCCATTCTATGTGAGACGCCGTAGTTGAGCACTCCGGGTAATTTAAAACACCTTGAGTTAATTAGCACGCATTGCACCATCGGTATGCTACACGTAGTTCCAAGAAACTTTTTATCTCAGTTTCGACCATTGAATGAAAGATGATCTCAGGTACCATGTGAGGAAATGCTCGCCAAGTGGTACTGTTGCAAGGGCAAAGGTACTCTGCCTTAAGTATTTATATTATGTGTGCCTTTGTGCCTAAAGAACAGAACAGGAGGGAAAGGAAAGGCAATGATATTAATTAGTGCACAGCAACTATTATGCTACCCCAGAGTGATTACAGGCTGTTTGAAAGTTTAAGAGAGGGAGAGAGATGAGAGCACTTCCACTCCAAGTCGCACGTCACAGTAATGCTAACACTATTAGTCTATAACAGCCTGTCCAGGTCCATTGCCTCCGAGAAGCTTGGGACTAATTTTGTCGCATTCACATGCGGTGACCTAGATGGATGACATTCCAGAATGAAGACCGCCATCTAGGGAAATATTTTAAATATGCAGCTGCATTCTTATGCGCACCATGCCTCTTTTCGTCTGCGTGACTCCGTAGACTAGTACACGAGATTTGTGGGTCAAGAATATCTCAGGAGCAATTTTTAGGCAGTTTAAGGGTGAGATATGGTGTGACTCGTCTGTAAATTGATGCAAGTGTTGCCAGTTTTGTGCTAGCAAGGCAGTTTCAAATATTTAGTATTTGGCAATGAGCCAATAATACTTGGCATTTCACTCGGATGCCCCTCGTATAGAACCTATTTTTTTTCTTATATTTACGACCACCTTCGTCTTGGTCATTTCGTCAGTAATTCATAAGCGCCCTCATTTGTCGAAGCGCAAGCGCGTGGCGCTCTAAAACGCGGAAGTACTCTCGCAGCGGAGGTGAGTAAGAGCTTTAAGGAAGGCGAATAGATGATGATTTTGGTGAAACTCTGCTGCTGTAACCCTTGTAAGACGGAGGTGTACTGACACGGGTGTATTGACACTTTTTACTGCATAAATCTCTAAAGGCTCCAGTGACACCTCGTGTTGAACCATTTCTCATTCTTTAAAACTTCTTATCGTATCTATCTATCTATCTATCTATCTATCTATCTATCTATCTATCTATCTATCTATATGTCTGTCTGTCTGTCTGTCTGTCTGTCTGTCTGTCTGTCTGTCTGTCTATCTGTCTGTCTGTCTGTCTGAAAACGCATATGTGCCGGTGCTCTCTTGACGACCCCGTTAACTAGGGATAAACATTAAGATGCGTATGTCGTCAAACCCTTTTGCGCCAGACACGTGTGGCACATAACCAATACCATGGGTGGTTCTGTGCCAAAGATATGCGTCGAAACGGTGATTCGACCAAATTGGAACATATTTACCTTGAGGTCTTCGCTCGCCTTTGTGTTTCTGATCTTTGTCCCTGCGTGCTTGCGCAAAAAATTTTCGGAAGAACAGCTATGCGCATATGTGTCACAGGTGGTTGTCAGTTTATATCTACCTAAGAACGGCGAGACTAGACATCGGTAATCTTAATGCGAAAGAATTAAGAAAGAGCTTACATCGGCAGCTTTTACTCGAGGAATGCGAAAAATAAATGTCAGCATTTCAGCAGAAATCCAACCCAAGAAATTTGCGTGGCAAGCATTTTATATAAAGACATGTCAGGTCACGTAACTGTGTTCCCAATAGACATATATAATGTTCGTGAAACGTCAATTGTGGTTGCAGTACTGGCTATCAAACTTTATAAACATGTACTCCCATGATACAACCGTAACGTCGGGATAACGACAATTGAACTGAAGTGCCATCAAAGAAAGTTAATTGATGTAGCAGTGTTCAGAGCTACCATCCCCGCGAGCAAAAGCTTACCACTGCTGGTGTTGCTAATGCCCATGTTTCAGGGGCGAAGCTCCTCAAGGCGTGGGTTGTGCGTTCCGTCGTAAGTGTATGTAATCACCTCTCGTCATGTCTTGAAGCGGTCGTTAGAGGGCGGTACTTCTACATATAACGAATGCATATATGCTTAAAATGCAAGAAACTAGATGGCGTTACTTATAGTACGATGCGCGCAAGGCAGTGGTGGCTCGCGCTCGAAGACGGAACCTCGATGTGCGAGCGCGCGAGAACGTAGGAATGACGTCACATGAAGACGTTGGTGATCGCGTGTTCGTCGGCGGCGCCGTACGCTAGGGAGCGCAGTGTAATAAAATAAAAACCGTTTTGGCGCACGCGCACGTTCTTAAGGTCGGCGGATGGACAAGGCTGCAGAGTGGCGTGTGCGCAAGGCGGTGGAGGCTCGCGCTCGTAGTCGATACCTCGATGTGCAAGCGCGCGAGACAGAAGCATACCGTGAAGCTGCGGGGTGAAGCTGACAAGATCCTGCCGTATGAGAGCGGAAGACCCAAGCGGCACAAAATACACTCATAGAGTTCCTCACGTCTTCAAATGATGATTGACCGGGTGAATTACACGGTAGACTCATGGTTTACCGATGATTCCCTCCGGAGCTTCGCCCACTCATCGTCATTCACCCGATGGATATGCTGTGATTGTGAGAGTACATATCTTTACTATCATTGCATAATCTCTCGCTCAGAAAAAAATTCTGCAACAGTCACATTATCTTCGCATGCTTCGCATAACATCAGTTCGCAGGTACGTCTAATCGGCCAAACTTTTTTTAAACGCAAATCATCTTATGAACGAGTTCAATCCGGTGTGCAGCATGACCCCATTTATTGCGCATGTGCATTATTTCTCTCCTTTGCTCTCCTCCCCTACGATGCCTGCTCCTTCACCTCACAGCACTGACCGACGCAGGCAGCGTCTGCTAGCGAGTTTCTTTTTTTCTTTATTGAAAAAAGCCGACTACTTGCACTGCACAACCGTTCACTGGCCACCGTATATAAATAGGCACTGGATCTTGACTTCTAAGGTCATGCCGGTGGGAGATTTATCCTGTGCGTCGTCGAACAATAAAAATTCGCAACGTGCGAATGAACTAAAAGTGGACTGCGGGTCTCTGTGTACAATTAGAGTCGTCTGTATCTCATTGCCCCCTGGCAGCTATTGGCATGTTCCAGTAGAAAACACCGGTCCATCAATGCCAGCTCAGTGCTTATCCGCGTTTCTCTCCTTCGCAACTCCGCCTTGAGCGCCGGGGTCAGCGCCACCGCTAGTGTAAGCGTTAGCACCCGTTGTTTTGTATCTACACATTGTTCCCTTTAGAGGGAGATGGTGTAATTTAGCTTTAGCTTAAACTTTTTACTTTCGTGCCATTAACAATTTTTTTTTCTTTTCTGCCACACATCTCATTCGCCTCCATTGTCGCTGCTTCAAGCTGCAAGTCTGCAACCACTACCGTAGGCCAGAGGCCACTAGACTTCACTCACCAAGGCCTTCGGATCTCACCGACTAGGCAACCCACTTTCCCGCTTCCAGTCCCTGCGAGGGATCGCACTCCGGACACTCGACACGCCGCGTTCCGCGGGCAGCGCTTAAAATGGCCCCGGCTGATTCACATCGGCGCTGTGACAGACAGTTGTTTCGAAAACTATAAGACTTCTTTTGATAAAATACTAAACGCTAGCCGTCAAACCACATTGACTCTTACTAAACCACATCGCTCTTCGAGCCGTCTCAACAATAGCACATGCTTTCAACGCTTGTCAGGGTGAACGCGTTCATGTAACAACTCTGCGCTTCCCCTGGGCATAAAAATGTGAAACGGGCTCCCTGCCCTACTGAAACGTTCCGTATGAAATCTTACGGAAAATATATGGACTCCGTAACACTTCCTTATGCTACATACGGAAAAAATATGGAGTTTAATGGAAATATACGGAAGTTGTATGGCATTTACGGAAAGCTTCTTATGGAGTATAAGGAAGGATAAGGAAATTGTATGGCGTATACGGAAAGCTTTTTATGGAGTATACGGAAAGATAAGGAAAATGTATGGCATATATGGAGCTTTTTATGGAGTATATGGAAGGATAAGGAAAGTTAAGGAAACTTATGGAGCATACGGAGAGTTCATGATGGAAGATATGGAAGGATAAGGAAAGTGTATGGAGTGTACAGAAGCTTTCATAAGGAAAATGCAGAATGTAAGGTCTTACGGAAATATACAGATTTTGTAAGGTGCTTACGAAAATGTGCAATAGTGTATGAAAGGCATGTGGATTGTTGCAAAAATGTGGAAACTCTACAGCTGTTGTCACATTTTCAGCAGGAAATCCCAGCTCTATAAAGTTATAAATGAATGCACAGTGGCATATATAGTCTCTCTACAGTTGTTGTCACATTTTCAGCAGAAAATCCCAGCTCTATAAAGTTATAAATGAATGCACAGTGACATATATAGTACAAAAGAATAACGCAGGCTAGTCTGTGTTGTCAGTCACCGCTGTTCGCCTTTTTCGAGAATGAATACAACTTCTGCAGATGACCAGGTGCTAAAGTCTGTCACACGGAGAATGTGTCATTCACAAGGAATGACAATAACTGTCATTTTACTTGCATGCTGTCACACGAAAACAAATTAAGCAAAAAAGCATAACTTCAAGGGCTCGTTTTTTGGTAGAAACAATAATAATGAGAACTGAATTCAATGTGAATGAACTTGTCAATAATAATGAAATTGTTCTCATTAACATTGGCAAAGAGAAATGTCACTTTAAAATATCGACCATGAGCTTAGCTCTCCTGAGCACCGACAAAAGAAATGAAAATCTATGAAAACTAATTGCATGTAGCCTAAAAATAATTTTTTATTGATAGTATGTGCTCCTACAATATAAATACAGCTACACACAACTTGCCACAGCTTCACGACAGAAACGAGGTAGGGGCAGAGGGAGTGGTCAGAAAAATAATTAAGTATGAGCGCACAACTGATATGTACAAACACATAATGGTGCTTATCATTGATGCACGGATGGTCGTGTATAGAGCTGGGTCATTTTGAGATTTTCAAAAGCATTGTTTCAGACCACCATGCAGATTATGCTTCAATTGTAGTGCTACATAAGACACAACTTATGGGCCAGCTTTAATGAATAAGAAGATTATAGGTTAAACAAATGCTTTAAAATATATCATATCATGGCTGCATGGACGCATACAAGCTATGTAAAGCGCAATAAAGTGAGGACGCATGAGCTTCTCTTGATGCTTCAGTTCCACATAGATGCTTCAACTGTGCTGCAAAGAAATTTAACCAATGTCTGTGTGTGCAACATTGTCCATTTTAAACTATCTATATGTATATATAAAATTCCTACTGCGAGTTAAGCTACGTAGCACTCCATAACTCTTCCTTTTATAAAGGGCAATTTTTCAAACAATCAACATTATTCATTTTCTGTCTCATGACTTCGTGCCCGCAATTCTTGGTTTGGCTCGATCACAATTGTGCAGCCCTTATTTTGGAGGAATCAAAAAACATCAACCAAAATATATTTTGGAACTGCTTCTCGGTGATATTGCCTTCCCTCAACTGCCACAGCTTGAGATGAGTCATATAGCAAGTCTCGCGCATACCTAGGGCCTACCCTTGAAGAAACTGGTCCGGCTGTCAAATGCTCAGTTTTTTCTCAAATAAATTTTTGGTTTGAGTTTTCTCACTTTTCGAGTCCCTTCACAATCAAGCAGACCCAATGTTCCCCTTAGACCTTAATTTTGTTATAATATGAAATAAATAAAAAAAATTAATAATGAAAATAAAAATACTAATACTGTTGCGCAAAAAACACAGTCCCACATACGTACTTGAACGCAATATTGCTTTTATTTTGTTTTAGAACCTAATGCATTAGAAAAGATAGCAGTGCAATAAAAACGTTGAAAAAAACAAAAAAAAACATGGTGGGACTCGAACCTGCGCCGCTCAGTTGTGCTCGCGTACTTGAACTGAGTGCGTTAGCTTGCTAAGCTATTCGCGCTGAAGAAAACGCGCGAGTTTAAGTTATCTATATAAATTTGCTTTTTACACGCTATGTGTTGGCATATTTATGTACGATATGCGATCGTATCTATTGTTGTGTGCATATGTTTTGGGATTGTATATACGTCACATGCTTTTCGCATGTCTTTCAACTATAGATTGCGGCCCCGCCGCGGATGAAAACAAGTATTTTTACACCCACACACAAGCTTGAGCAGTTGAAGGTTGTTTCCGGGGGCTCTCTTGCGATTGAGTCGGCCACCACAGGGAATTAGAGTGATACGCCATTAATCCCTGCATCTAGCTGTATTCCACTTAGTAGCTCTATCGCTTGATGACAAATCGAGCGCGGGGCGCGACGCTATTGCGCACGACCATGCCTCGCGTAGTGGCGACATCAGCTGATTGCGCCGGCCGGCTTGCATCGATTTGATTCAGAGCGAAGAATTGTCATACCTTGAAAGATTGCGTACTGCACTATGTCAAAATGTTACTGCTTTGTAGCCATCCTATGATTCATTGAGAATTGATAACTCTGATATCACTACTGTAGAGCTTTGCGTCGGCGACACGCACCGAACGTGAAACCGCACTACGTCTGTCGAAGAAGCAGTAGGAGGCTGTCGTCTGCTAGAACAAAAACAAAACAAAGACCTGCGAAAATATTCATAAGTTGTAACTTGTTTTTTGAATAACCGTTTATCACTTTTAAAGTCATTTTGTCAGACAACATACATTTTTTTTTTCAGTTTATAGCAGCGACAGATGTTTTTTTTTTTCCTCACACAGATATCCAAGTCAAATCCATTCATAGCTAAAGCCACATGTTGTTTGTCTTCTTTGTTTCTGTGGGCATGCCGTTTGGATGCGTCTCTCATGTGTTCGCGGTGCTACACACGAGAGCACGAAATGTTAAATTTACGCAAGGAAGCGCCGTTCCTCGTTCGTGTGATTTGCTAAGATTGCGCCCTATTCCCGCGGTTGTTCGAGTGCGGATCAAGCGCGAGTCGTCCAAGGAATCGGCGGGTTGGGCGGGCGCTCGAAGGACTCCGAGGTGAAGGCTGACGCCTGTGGTCGCTTCCCTCAGGACAGTGTGAAAGAAACTAAAGGTAAGGGGGACACTTTTTTATGTAGACCAAGTATGCCACTCAGTGCAAGTGTGTGTTGCTGCACTCGAACGAGGCGTCGTGAAACGGCAACCTTACGCGCCTTTGCGAGTGCGGTTGCCGATTCGCTTTGACAACGCTAACGCCAGCAGAGCCATGGCGCATCGGCGCGGCCTTACTGGAGCTAATTCGAGACAACTGCGGCAACATGCATGTGTATGGTGATCGATTTTTTCATATGTGCAATGTAGTGAGGAAGGCGCACACGGCGCTTGCTACGTTGTTGATTAAACGAAGCCTGCAGTGCCATTTGATGCAAAGCAGCATTTTGTTTACGTTCGCGGGCGATACAATTTGTAACTTGGCTCGATTCACCTAGCCAATCGCCTAAGTGGGTTGATTAGCATACGTTCACGGTAGAGCGGTATTATGCCCCTAAACAGTGGCGTGTGCTTGTTGAAAGATATAATGTGTGTGCCTAGTGTAGAGAGAGAGAGAGGTGTTCGTGCAATCTGCATGTGTACCTGCAAGACGCCTTTGCTTGTAACTAATAATGTACCGGCCAGCACCTACATTGTACGCCTGACTTTGAAGAAAACTTGCATGCACAATGTGAGATTTTGTAATCTGCCAGAGTTGCTTTTTATAAAATAATACACTGCCAGCATGTTCAAAATATGTTTCGCTGCTGTGTGGCAGGGGTGCGGTTATCACGCTGTTGTGTAGTTGCTGATGCAAGCACTTATAGTTTTGATGCGTTAATATTTCTCATCTAACTCATCAGGTGTTTGGCTGTTTCAGCACAAACAAGGCAAAAAGAGAAGGAAGACGGGTAATGACAGGACCAGTGCCGACTTTTGTTTGCAGGAGAATACCCATGTTGGTGTTTTTATTGTGACAGCCTTTCTGTGTTGCTTTTTTGCCCAATTTATGCAACAACACAGTTATCAGCAATATGAGAGAGAACACTGAAATTAGCGTTTAAAGATCATGGTGACTAAATGCCTAGTAACTCACAGCACAAAGTAACAACAAAAGACATCAGTATGATCAATGTGGATGAGTACAGTCTTGCATCTAGAAAATATATTGTGCAAAATGTTGCCTAAGTAAGAAACCTCTTTATGTTCGCAAATAGTGTGACGTCACTTAGAGCACCGTGCTAGCCATTCCCTCCCTCTGTGCAAGGGCTGGTTGGCAAGGAAGTTGTTTGTGACGTTCCTGATAGACCACTGAGATGTATGCGATTCTAAACCTGTAGCCTAATATATACGTAATCTTTTGTGCAGTTACATCGCTGCATCTGACACCTACAACTTATTTGCATATTTACATTGCTCCCTTAGGACCTAACACACAAACTTGTTGTTTGCATTGTCACTTCATGAATATCGAGCGGTAAAGGTACTGAGTATATGTGAAACAAGAATCTCTGCTTATTACATGAAGAAATATGAGGCCTTCGATAAAACGAGTTATACCTTTATTGAGCTTGCGTACTCGTCGATTCATACATGTAGCTTCAGCAAATGGTATCTTCCAGCCGGGTGACCTAGCAATTTTTTTCTGCACACAGCGCAAACACCGAGATGTACCCACTCGCAGATGGTCGCGTCAAGTGCATATTTACCTTGACTAAAATGTCGAATCAAGTTTTTTCATCGACCGGTCCCTGCCATGAGTGCTAACGTCTTCGCAAACAAGACACATTGTTATTGACACTGCACACACCACACACAGTATTCTCAGTTGAACCGATATTCTCAATACCTTTCAATGCACACTACATGCCGCAATCAACAGTGCACATTTTTTAAGACTATGCCGCTGTTGCTCGCACAGGCCACCACGTGTGTTCACTTCTTCAAGATAAACAGACGGCGTGTCAAATATTTTACCACACAGTTTACCATACAGCTGGATGTTTGCTGACACATACTACAGCTAATGTCGACATTGTAACGTGAAGTGTAAGCTTTGAAAAATTAAAACTTGCCCCAAACACCGCACGACTGTACCAAGCTGAGCCACCAGCGGGAGTGTTTTCCAGCCACACCTTTTACATGTGCCAGTGACATCATGCTGTGACGTACCTCGGTAGGGGCCTTTCGCCGCATACTTTATGTGAATGAGGGTCCTGTCAGTGAAAGCAGGCATTGTTGATTTCGTAACTTGTTCATGCCCAACTGGACCTTCATTTGCACAAGTTGTCTGACTGATATTCAGGCGAACTTTTGTGTAATAAATTATACAGTTGGCAGTCTGTGCTTGCCCCATACTGTTGTTACTGGTGTTTCTTGTTGTTACTTTGCACTGCTCATTACTACTCACCTACAGAAACTAGCCTATCTTGCCGCTGTTTTGGACAAGATGCAGCTGGCAAGTGCGATAGTGTTCATAACTCTAAATTCTCGAGCAAAAATTATCATTTCATATTCAGTTAGTTGCATTCATATCAGTACATTATATGAAATCATTGATTAAATATGAATCCGTATTCCTTTACATAATGCTCACAACTTTTATATCAAATTGAATGGTATTTATAAAAAACATGGGTTTTAGCTAAACTTCATGCTCTTTTCTCGAAGAGCTGACAAAACGCTATTGCATGCTTACTTGCCATAAATTGGACTATGTTCGAAATACATTGCGATTCTTCACCGGACTGCCAGTACACTTCACATTGGGGGAACATTTATTAACCATGGATTGATTAATTAAGAACGGAAAGAAAGAAGCGGCAGGCCGGAATACTTGATATTGGCATCCGTTTGCTACCCAGCGCATTATCATGCAAACTTCCTATAGAGAGGTTATGCGTCTTGCATGTGTGTCTGTAAACCAAGAACTTTGGGTGGAACTATATTTATCTTACAAATGGTTGCAGGACTGTGGGAGGCTGTAGGGCTGCTTAGGAATGGTGGAATCCCTGGACATGTGTTCAACCTTGCTGCATCAGCTCCTTGGTGTTTTCACGGCATCTTTACAGATGTGTTGGGTGAGTAAAGCAAGCAGGTTTCAACACAAGGAAAAGTATAATATGGCAGCACCTCTTGTGCGTGCCTTACATCCCAAGTATATCAAATATTTATCTTGCCTTGTGGCCTGTAATTTTTAAAGAGACATTTCTTTTTGCTTTATATTTGAGTCTTGATGCTTCGACAGCAATGTATTTGTGTTTGACAGCAAGTGTTCTTGAACAAATAACTGATCTCAATAATGACAAAACACCCTTCATACTTGGTCCTTAGCATAAGGTAGCACTTATGTGTAGCTGATTCAATTATTCATTTTTTGCTTGGATGATAATGGGGCAAGTAGCAAAGGCAATTCAGATTGGAGTGGTCGGTGACGTCTGTTTAGGCTCTGCCATATTGCTTTGCAACCAGAGTTACTTGTGCCCACTATACAATGAAGCCACATGACGTGCATTCTAAATGAGATTACCATATCACATTTCACTGCATCTTAGTATGTGCCAAACAATGCAGATACATTAGCTTGCCACTATAAAGGATCCTAAACCACCACAAGGTTGAAATTTAATCGTGGTGTTTGCAGCTGTGTATGACTCTACAATGGATGCATAGCCGTGATAA